>CM021731.1:125131551-125688347 GCA_011075105.1 Heteronetta atricapilla | reverse complement strand
TTTTTTTTTTTTTTTTTTTTTTTTTGCTCACATACACTTCAGATGTTTCACATAAGCCTCTCATTTAAAATGAGGAACCCCATGATGTGAATTTTCTAATCTGAGTCACCAGAGAACAGAATTACAATTCAAATAACCCAGGGCATTTCAATAGGAATAATTTCCTATAGCTACCATTACTCACAATTACTAGTGATTTTCTACTTGCACTCTGTTAATCCCTTCACTTGCTAATTGCTTTTTGTGTGTGCATATTGTTAAAACACAGCATGCTGAGTTAAATAACAGTGACTGCAGATGCCCTCATCTTTAATAAGTGAAGGCAGAACTGCTTTGGAAAGAGACCGAAGTCTTCACACGTCTGGCTTCATGCCTGGTCTGGTCTGAAAGTAGCCAGAATATGTTCTGTTTTGAACAAAATTTAACATAACCTTTGCCTCTTTGCAAGCTTTCAGAATTTGAAACTGTGTAACATCCAGTAACTCCAGTTTTGGTAAATAAGGGTAACTGAAAGGTATTCATTCAAACATAAGTATATGGCAAAAACTTTGCTACGCAGAGCTAAATTACTGTAGTAGATCCTAAGCAAACATCCATTTGACATCCATCTTGGCATTTGAATTAACTATAAACATATGTACTTCATCTACTACATATATATATATATAGATATATATACACACACACACACAGACACACACTGCAGCAGCAGGAAATAAAGCCATGAAGAACAAACTAGCATCCTTTTTCATTACTCTCCTAACCTGATTACAAACAAAAAAGTAAAATTCATAGAAATTGATTGCAAAGCTTTCGTGTTCCGTTGACTTTGATCATGATTTGTTCTGCTCACATAACTTGCTCAATGCTTTTTAGATAATTTGAGGCAATGTGAAGTACAGAACAAGAAACGGTTCATTTTACTCTAAAATGATAAAATAGGAGAAGGTATTCTGTAACCTTTCTTTAGAACGTGTTGTCACAGTACTTGCTTTTTACAAAAGAATGATGGAAAACAATAGTAGGCTTTTCAAAGAATAATTAAAATAACAATTAAAATACCTTTAAAATCTTTTTTTCATCCTTTGCACCCCCCCAAAAAAAAAATCTCAAGCAAAAATGTAACTGATGCTTATAACTAATTCACGTGATACTTTAAAACACTGAAATAGAAAAGGCATAAATATATGCACGCAACATAAAGTAAATCAAATCACTTTACATGCTCATTTCCCTTGAGAAGATACTTATTAAAAGGAGGGGGAGCGAGGGGGGAGGAGGAGGAAGCGAAGCAGAAAACAGCCATAATATTGGAGAACCAGTTTTAACATCATGCCATACAGGTATTCCTACCTTCTTTTCATGAATTAAGATAGTCATTGCACTAGATTTCCACGCAAATTACTTATTGCAAGACTATCTGGAAACATTGACCCATTCAGATTTTCTAAAACATCAAAATGAGGATGAAAGCTTCCATCATGCTTTTTTCTTTAAAAGAAAAAGCTCCTTGTAGTCACCTCCAAGCTGAGAATGTTTACTTAGAGAACTTCATGCATCTCTGTGTTACTTACACATCTGGAAAGTAACATTGTTCTATTTCTCCATGATGTGGTGATGAATAACTCAGCTATCGCAACAACAAGAATGAAGGGACCCACAAGGAACTTAATGATATTTCGTGTGTGGGGTGGAGAACTGTGATGTATAATAACAATGCATTTATCATACAGTACAGGCACATCTTTGTTAAGCAGAACATCACAAAATATTGAAGTACTGACCAGCTGACCTCCAGCTACATGCACCAGGCAAAGCTCTAAATGGAAAAATCAGACAGCCTTCAACTAGACACATTTAAAACAGAAAAATTAAAATGGAAACAATTCAGAAATTTCTTAGCTTTCACGGATCTTGGAATATGAGAACATCCTTTCCCAGCAATTCACACGCCTCACCTACTCCTTACATTATGCTTGCCTCCCAGGCAAGGTACAGTCATGGACAAAGAGCTATCTACATCTGAAAGAGCCACAGACAGCCCTCAATGACACAGCATCTTACTTCACACCAAAGGTGTGATTACAAATATTGAAAACATTCATGTTGCACATTTGGGCTGAACTTAAAATTGAAGACGTGTCCCTTCCTATGCCTAAGGTAAGATACAGTCAGAATTATATCTTAGCTGGGAGGTAAAAAGAACAATGTTTTATCCCAAGCCACATCTGCATTAAAGAGAGCACTCCCTACTTCTGTGTGGAGTAAAAAATAATTAGCTTAAAACACTTTAGAGGAAGGACCTTTTGCTCCCTAGAGCTTCTAAACAAGCAGCCAGGAGGGTGACCTGGAAAAAAGCTTGGAAACGTGCACAATCCCATCATTGCAAATGTCCATTACTAGCCTCAAGGTTATTGTTAGACATTAGAGATGACAAATTTAAGGTGCTCTAAATGCTCCGAGATGGAAATCTGGGAGGAAGATATTGATCTGGAAAAGAGGCTGTGCATAATAACATGCTTTGTGAATCAGGGTACCAGAAACATACATGCAAATGTCTGCTTCCCTAATTAATATACAATAATACTAAGTGCTGTAGTGTCCTGCAGAGTACCTTGCAGGCAGGCCCAGGCTTGCTTCGCTCATGATCCAAGCCAGGCTGTCTCTGAACCAGGCTGTCTCTGACATGCAGCTAGGCTGAAACAGTGCCCAGGCTGAAGTCACACACCCTGTCTCTTCATTTAACACGGCTTGTTAACTTGGATCCAGAACTGCATACAGTTGTGGTTCAGATTGAGCTTGTGTCCGCTGAATGTACCAGCAAAGGCCCACGGCCCTCAGAAGCAATCCCTTACCACTTGCCTGCCACATCGCTAGCTCTCCGCAGCACTTGAACAGCCCTGTCTTGAAAACACCGAGTGCAATTAATTGCCAACAGAACTCAGTTACAGATGCCAAGAGGAAATAAATGAACAACTTTCTCTGTTGTTTATGATCACAGTTCTGGCACACTTTCATAAGAAAATTAAGCAAACATTAACTTCAGCAGGCTCCAGTATTCTTGCAACTACTGATTGTTTTGCTTTTTATGTATTTTGTCTCTGGTGCGCTCAATTAGTGATACTATGCAACATCTAGACTGCGCTGTACACTAACATTAACAGAATCTTAAATGAAAACATTGTTCTGTATTTTTATAAACAGATTAATCCATAACATCCATAAAATTGTTCCCATAACAGAAGTGGAGTCATGCTAATGATGAATTTAATAAAATCTGCCAATGAGGAAAGCAGGTGTGTGAGCAAATCCATTTTGTCTTGTCTTACAAGGGCTCTATTGGCAATGTTGAAACAACACAGAAGATTTACTGGCATGAGGGTCATGTGCTGCTCAATATACAAAGAATTTGAAGATAAAGAGGGCAAGGGAATGTGCCAGTTTTATTATGCACATGTAAATGATGAAGTTTTAAAAACTGTAGTCTGATCAAATCGGGATATTTTCCTAAGGACAAGGCATGATCCTGACCCTAACATCTTGAGTCAAATTTCCAAAATAATGAAAAGTTGGAAAAACATTTTTCCAAAAAAATAAAAAATAAAAAAACAGGGCCAAATCCTTTTTGTTGAAACCACTTCACAAAAAAGCAGTGTGATATCTTAAGGAAACTTGAATTTCAGAAGCTTTCAGAGATCAAGCCTGCAGTTTTTAGGGGTTGAAGGGGAAAAGGTGGAAAATCATAACAAAAAATGGTAACTGTACAGCCAGGAAGCAAATGACAACATGGTTTAAAGTGTATATCATCACAAGAAGCAGCAAAACACTGGATCCTACTTTAAAATACTGCCTTATGTTATACATAAAAAAATTATACCAAAAGTCCATTTTCTCTTATTTTTAGGCAGCCAAATGAGAAAAGTATCTTTCATTAGATGTGATAAATACCAGACAAAACTGCAAAATTCCATCTTCAGATGGTATTCAGATGTATTCAGATCTAAATTTTCTGAAAGATATACTTCAGGAAAGGAAGATAACAGACTCAGTAAAAGGTTAATCAGCTAAGACTTAATACGATATCAGGAGTGGAGGAGAATCAAGACAACCAGTGTTTGATTCCAGTCTTAAAACAAACAACAACAACACAAAATCAAAAACATGCAAACAAAAACACACACAAAAAACAACTAGGTAGCTTGAGTTATATGTAAGAATTATATATTTGATATCAAGAACTAAACATTAATAATTTGTCATTCTCCTTATTAAAAAGGCTTTGTCATCATTCAAGTTTGGGTTAGGGTTCCAAACGTGATTAAGTTATTCTTTTCTTTGAGAAATTTGGGCTTTGTCAGGTATCTGATGAATTTCTTCTCACAGACATACTTCCCATTGTAATCAATTCACATTTCAGAACCGTTTTCTTTTTCTTTTTATATACAAAAGCATTTTAAGTAGGTTCTTCAAAGAAATCTCTATAGCTAGTTGTCGTAAAAGCACAGACATTAGAATTATGCACAGCATCAGTCCCACCTATGCTGTATGCTCTAAATGCTCTGTATTACTACTGCATTCTTCAAAGATCACTTAAGACTACTTGCTAGTGCATCACATTCAGATGATCACTCAGACTGTTAACAAACGACCAGATCCTTTTCAAAAATCACTTCCTTCTATGAACTGGCATGTACTGCATTCTTTGTTCATGTGTATGACCTTGCATATAGTTACATGTGAATGAACTTTTTTTTGTAGTGTACACATTATATAAAATGCTGTATGAAGACTATTTCTTGGCACGGAACTGAAGAAGAAATATCTAGTATTTTTCTGAGCAATTATCCTGTATTTACTCCTTAGTTTGATGAAACTGGCAAATGGTACCAGACTTACTACAACTTCCTAAAAAAAATGTCACAAGAAAAAAAAGTATCTGGTGGGAATTCCCAATTAACAACTGTTTTCCTAGATCTGTAACTAAATTCTTAATCCCTTTGGTGTCTTAATCCCATCCTGATGCTGCCTTTTTTTTTTTTCTCCTTTAAGTTTGATTGCAGGTCACAACTTTTAACAACATGAAAATTGCATCTAAGAAGTTACTTTTATTATTACATTTAATCTCATTTGTATAATATCTATTTTCTGATACAATCTTCATATAAATCCTTTAGAAATGAAGCTAATATTACACATAGGCACTACAGAAACCTGTAGCTATCTAGAAGAGTTCAATAATATATTGTTGTGCTTCTTAATCTAGGAGAGCTAAATCAGCAAAGAGCCTGGAGTTCCAGATTGCCTTTTGACCTTTCAAGGAGGCAGCATCATGATCTTATTGTCTGAACTATACATTTAAATATAAGTTCATGTGGAATAACAGCAATATAATGAAATATCCTCAAAAATTATCCTTACCGATTCAATGCAAAAGCATAATGAAATTTAATGTTGTGTTGATCAGCCAGATCACAAGTAGGAAGCATTTCAAGTGTTTCTACCAGCTTCACCATAGCATCATAGTCCTAGCAAGAATTCAAATAAACAAATAAATAAATAAATAAATAGGAGAGAGGAAAAGAAGCTGAAGATTACCTCCAGCAGAGGAAAGCATCACTAAACTAAAATACGTTATAGTCATGATGCATCTCAAGGGACTATTCCTAAAAGAGTCAGTGACAGCTACAAACTGTGTAAAGAATGAAACAGACTTTTCTATCCATGTCACTCCATGCCTTTTCCTCCATTTAATGTCACATATACATTGCTGAGGAGGCCGGTTTACTGAGATCATAGATGGCCTCACACTACTTCATCTGTTTATTCAATACGTATTAACAGATGATTACATTTCTCAACGGATACCTTCCAAAAGAAAGAAAACGCTCACCGGGTAAGATCAAAATGAAGCTGGATAAAGGGCTGCATGAAAATATTCATCTCAGAATGGAAAGTTGGGTAATGAAGGGTGATATGGTCACCCACAGCTCTCATGACTAATTTATACTTACCAAATAACCAACTTAGCTTCTGATGGAAAACATTTCTATTGAATGGTTTGAAGCATATTTTAAAAGTGATATCAAATACACAGATTAGCTGTGTTCTAGCAAAAGCAGAACTTACTTAAAAACAAAATCAAGAAAAGGTGCATTTACATTTTAAAAAGAAATTAAGGTTTCTTTGAATAATAGTTCTCAATCTGGACAACTCTAGCCAAAATGGTGGTCAAAACAAATGCCTTTTCTTAGTTTCTGAAATTATTTGACCTTGGGGGCAGAAGAAGAAAGGAGGGAACAGAAAAGCAAACTTCTTGCCTTTTTTTTTTTTTTTTTAGGAGATTAAAAATGACAGAAAACAGAGGAGGAGACCTCTGGAAGTCACCTAATCAGTGTCTCTTTTTCACAGGTAAAACAAGAGTCTAAGGCCCCTTAAATATCCTAATAGTCAAGTCAAACCTTTAATGCAGAAATGCAGCATCAGTTTGGAATCATTGTTTAACAGATGATGAAGTATGCGTCAAGACCCCAAATCCCATGGTAAAACCATATTTCTTAGTCTTTAGAAACATACCTGTATATCTCGGTAAGAAAGAAGCAGGTTTATGACAATATCAGAAGTCAGCACTTCAGTATTATCCATTCGAAGCTTAATTCTGGCCAGCTCCTTAGCAAGTTCATCTCCTTGATATTTCTCTCTAGCTTTTCTAATATCATTTAGCAGTGTTTCTTTATAATAGGCACTAAAGAAGTAAAAGAGACATTTGGGAAGAAGACTGTTATTTCTTAAGAATCATAGAATTATTTAGGTTGGAAAAGACCTTTAAGATTGTCAAGGCCAACCACCAACCTGACCTACCAAGTCCCATCACTAAACCACATTCCTTAGTGACATATCCAGTATCTCCAAGAACGGGCACTCTACCACTTCCCTGAGCAGGGGAGGGAAACCATGAAACATAGTTGCATTTCTAATAAAAGCTATGATTTCTAATTAAAAGTACCATTTCCTCAGAATGAAGTTTACATCAAATGTTTCACCTAAGCTGACATTTTTCATTAAATCATTACACACATTCTACCTTGCTTTACCTCAGCCTATGGGGCTATATATAGCAATACCAGGATTTTGAGGTAATTTTATTGCCACAGTAGAAGTGCGGCATATTTTGGCCCATTACTAACCATGACAAATGTGGCACTTTCTGTCTCTATCCTTAAGAATAATAAAGTGACACAGAGACAAAAGACCACTGTGATGTAAAGAGGAGATATGGGATTTTATAACCAAAGGAGGAAAGAAAATTTCAAACAAAGAAACCCAAACAAAAACAACCTACCAAAAGCTTACTTCACTGTAGTCTGATGAATATAACTGAATATATCAGTGCACAGTGCGACACCAGATATTTTATAGAATACAAATTTATATCTATGTTATCAGTCTGGCAGTTATAAACTACCTGAACAGGCTACTCAGAACTAACATTAACTGGAGCAGCTTATGGAGTCAATATCTGGGAAGTCAGCAGATGGTGCCTGACATCCTCAAGTGCACACAGTGCCTTTTTTGTTTACAAATGAGTGTTGCTAGTATTCAACTTGGCTAAACACTAAGCCCTACAAAGAAAATTAAGTGCTCCAAAACATTATGTCTTACATTGAATGCATATGATTTTTATAATGCAAGACAGCAAGGTCACAGTAGGTACTACTGGAAAGCTTTTAATAGTTGTTTTATTGTCAAGTGGAGGTTAGGCCTAATTTACCACATATTACCTACATCAAGTTTCTATCCAGCACTGCCTTCACCCAGGCTAATGATAATTAGTCTTTTTGTTAACCAAATCAAAGGGAGATGGTGTTTTTTGAAATTATGTTTTTCAAAAGTATCCAAATGACTTAGGAATGGAAGTCTCACTCTCGAGGAAGTGTTCTCGAGGAACACTTAACCTTTTCAAATTTATTCAAGCTTTTGGAAGAAATGTGGGGTCATCTAGCTACTTCTTCTTCATAGAGCTCTACCACAATAGCGCCTAATTCTGCACCAGTACAAAAGCCTTTTTCAGGGCACTTTAGCCTGAAAATAGAAGAGGAAAAAAATGGCTTTACTGCAGGGCTTTCAACACAATTATCAACCAGAAATCACTCACAGCCTTGGTCATAAATGTCAGACACAAAATATATAGGTAGCTTTGGATAGCTCTTTCCCAGAGCACCATTTCATAATGACACAAATGCTAAATGGTACCAAAATTAATTATTACCAGGACCAATTACTAAGCTGCTTGTGCTACTAATTTCCTGAGTCCTGCATTGCCTAGCACAGCTTGCCTGTATGCTGCCAACTTCAGTGAGTTTCTGCCTCTCCTCTTGTCCGTCTTCTCAAAGTGGGCCTGTGTTGCCTACCTGTAGCCTTTCCTCTAGCACTGCGTTGGAGAAGGAGGGAGCCTGTGTTTCCTCAGGCCAGCAATACCCCAGTCTCAGATAACAGCAGAAACTGGTGTGGATGGAGGTATAAGGGCAAGGTGAGTGTGGGCTGGGACATCTATAGATCCTAACAGTGGGACCAGGAGAGGACAAAGGAGGGCAATGGGGAAAGAGAAAGAAATCTGAGCACCTCAGTGCTACCTTATGTTTCAGACACTGGGGAAAAGATAACCAAGAAGCTCAGTCTCTCTCAGTTTTTTACAGAAAAAAACAAACAAAAACAGACTGCAGAGTATAAGGCAAGCAATTCAGAGAGAGACACTGTCATCTCCAGCCCCAGTACTCAGAACTCCAACTATCCCTTGTATAAGTGGCTTAACAGTATTTCATTTATTATGTGATATCAGAAGGCTAGTATTAAAACAAGTAAATAACACAACATAGAAGAGTTACATTTTATTGCAGCCTTATATATATACTTATTTGATGACAGGAAAAAATGGTCTTTGGCTTTGAGTTCTTTGGAGAGGCTAGGATCTTACCTGCTGTTACAAGCTTATGCACTGTAATTCATATTGAAATACTTTACCTTACGTGTGCACTGACTTTGCCTACTGATATTTCAGAAAGTAACCATAAATCACTTTCTAACTTAACATGGCTAATTAACTACAACAGCTGCAAGACATTGATGCAGAAAGCAATAGAGTTAGAAGCCTCTTTTAATACTGTATTAACTGCAGCAAAAAAATCAATGCTACTCTTTCCATTACATTAAAAAGAGAATATCAAAGGTTCTGGAAGTTTATGTGTTACAAAATTACCATGATGTAACATGAACATCCTTGAGAAGGCTGATAAACCTCTCCACCAGTGGGACACAAAGCGGCCCGAGAATATTGTCCCAGCTGGGTTGCATATACTCAGAAGCTCTTCGCTGGGCATCACTTTCACAGCAAAAGTAGTCAGCACATGGTGTGACAATGTACGGAATAAAATAATAATTGCCACTGGAAGCCTAAAAGAAAAACAAATCTAGTTTAGAAAACAAAGTGGAAATATGCTTGTGTATACATAGAATTCTTTTACTGTCAGAAAAAAACCAGCTAGATTAGGCTTGGTGCAGTTTAACACAGGATTTGCAAGCATTAAATTTAAGGAGTTTTCTGTGGAAGAGTTACAGATATTAACAGGGGTAATGAAAAAGGGTCTGGATCTGAACAATACAGTAAAATTGTTCAATTTTTTGATGTGATGCACAGACCCCAAGAGGGCCTGACAGGACAAGCTAACCTTCTGGTCCCACATTTTTGAAGTTAGGGAATATGTACTTGCATCACCTAGGCTTACTCTGTGCTAGGAAGGATATGATGCAGAGCTCACAATAAACCATGTGAGAAACCCACAGGCATTGTAAGGACTTTATGGAGATGCTTAATCCAGAAAATCTTACAAGACATCTGCCTCAAGCTGGCATCAAACACCAAATAATAATAACAAAAACAACAACAACAAAAATAAACCCACCATGAAATGTTTCATAATATATCTGCAACTTAACACAACATTCTGAAGGAAAAAACATCCTGAATAGGCTACCCATAGCATAAATATAAATGGGAAATGTCTTTCAGACCTCAAATACAATACATTCGGATTTTTCAACTCCTAAGCAAGACCCAAAAAAGACAACTAAGAAGTATTTCACAACTACCTAAGCACACTATCCTATTTTGAGTTAAAACAATGCTCTGCTATTTAATAGAAAAGTTAAAAGTCAGCCAAACAATGCATTCAGAATAACTAATAATGAACCCTGAAGTCAGTGTGATACAGCTAATGAAATCAGCTACCACTGAATGTCCTTGATACCCCTTGGGGATATCAAGGCATCAAATGCCTACCACAACATCATACTTGTTATTTTTCATAATATCTAAACCTACAGTAAAACAGCAGCCATTTAAAATTACCATGAACACTGGGAGAATGCTGAGATGCCTGAACGAACAGATGTGAGGATGGCGTGTTTTTATATGCATTAATGCACTGGATAAGAGAAATAAGCTGTTCACAGGAAATAATAACAAATTAAGGTGTGCACTTACTGAAAATACAAACAGGAAAAAACCTGTATCAGAGACATGCTGTTACTGATCTGAGTCTGTAAGGATTTCGAATTTTAAGTGATTTCTAACAGATTAAAGATGGAGCTACTTCCCTTCTCCACAAACCTCGCGGTACAGTACCTCTGTGGCAACAATATCATTATCTGTTGCAATGTTATCTTTACTTCATACTAAAAAAGTTGGGAAACTTGCAGCCCAAGCAACCAGTATGTTAAAACAATTTAGTCTGAGGTTTATTCAAAATACACAAAGTTCAGCATAATACAAAAGCTGCTTGTCTATAAATTCTGGTTTTAAGCCTGTAATAATGAATTAGATCTTCCTGCAATGGGGAAAAAAAAAAATAAAAAAATGAAAGAATGATGGATCTTGTGATGTAAAGAGAGCTGCAGTTATATCCTGAAAAAGAAAAGCAACGTTCAGAAAATATTGATTGTATGTATGAAACACCGTATTTATCATATTTGGCCAGCATCTCATCTGTTTGATTTAGGTTTTTGCCTCTTTTTAGATATGAAAACTGTTCAATTAAAAAGACATTTTTGTGTGCAGAAGTCAGGAAGCTTGCACATATTTTGACACGTGCCCTTGTCTGAAGAGCAGCCAGCACAGCTGTACCTCCACAAATTAATTTGTCATGTTTGGAAAGGGCAGTCCATACCCAGTTCATTCAGGTGACCAGGTATGATTTTTGTACTGCACATGAAGGAAAATATATTCTGTCCCCTGACAGAGGTGCCATTCAGTACAGCACAAAGAAAACCAAACATTGTATGCCCTGATAGACACCAATCTCCAATTTTTTAGCTTCTTCTTTCCAGTATTTACATGGAATAAATTCTAAAGCCCCTTCATATAGGGTGCATGGCCTGAACTTTCTAAATATAGTCCTCCTTATTCTTATTATGAAAAAAAAAAAAAAAAAAAAAAAAAAAGTTCTGTTCATCTACATCCTTACTTCTTCAGAGCATCTGCTCTGGTTGCTGGTCTCTGATACCAAAAGCTGTGAAAATTACTGTCCTGTCACACACCAACTACTGCTTTTTAAGATAGCAAACAAGTGGCACAGGTTTGTATTAAGGAACAATTATAGCCATTCCAGCTGCTCTCTTATCTATGAATTATGGCTTATAAATTCATAGGTATAGAATTAGATAGAATATGTAATAGAGTTATTCTATACATAGAATTATATAATTCATATAATTATATGACTTCTGTAATTTATAAAGACTGCATGCTGAGTGGGGTTATTTCTGGAATTATTAGCTGTTTTTATTATCTCGAGATTTTTTTTTTTTAATTTAAAAACAAAACAGACTGAAAAAAAGGAATAACTCAATAGCTCGTCTTCCAGCACATAACACATGCACAGTGTGCTAGCAGTGAAACTTTTGCATTTGATCACAACACTTGAATCCAACAGAAAAAGAGCTCAAGGTTTAGGAACATAAGAGAAATAAAAGTAACTGCTGGTCAGTTGAGACAAGGACCTGTTTTTCAGAGGAAAATGGCTACAGGAAATAAGCACAGAGATATGCCTTTACTGAAGGAGCTAGACCTACAAAGGCCATTTTAGGATCTATGCATGACAGGCCAAATATAGAGTGCCTTTTATCTTAAAATAGTCCTCTAAACATTTCATTAATGCTGTTAAAAGTGAACTTTGACCTTAGTAATGTAAACAGTTGTGTGCTTTTTGTTGTTGTTGTTTGTCTGTTTTTCAGTTGTCCTGCTATAGTTATTCTGGTCAAACTGTCACTTTGTGCCAGAGATACTGTACTAGATGTCTGTATCTTCAGAAAGGGAATTATGCCTGCACAGCTAATGGCACAATTATTTCACTCTAGCCATGCCAGTTTATGTCACTTTACTTTTCGCCACTTCCTCAAGGAGTATTA
This sequence comes from Heteronetta atricapilla, assembly GCA_011075105.1. Lineage (NCBI taxonomy): Eukaryota > Metazoa > Chordata > Aves > Anseriformes > Anatidae > Heteronetta > Heteronetta atricapilla. The sequence goes on along the minus strand of CM021731.1, from coordinate 125,675,888 downwards.
GCAGTGCTTACCCTCACTCACAAAGCAGTTAGAAGAGAAACACATAGGATGACAGAAAATGAACTGCATTGACTCAAAGAAGTCACACCCTTTGAGTATTCAGGGAGTTTAATCCACTGTTGTCTTAAGAATTAAGGTTTCTGCATTAGTTTTCTAAGCCATCACATTCCTATCCATCTTGCAATATAGGTGACTTTAAGATATCACCTTTATAAAAATACTTCCTGTTCAAAAGTTGAACATATGTGGTGTTTTTATGTAAATACTGTGAGACAAATTATCATAAACCAAACGCTCCAAGCACAAGATGTAGCTTGCGAGTAACAAGTACTTCAAGATTACAGTTATTTTGAAATAAAGAACCTGCCAAGTATAATTTAAAAAGCATCCTTATATAAAAATGCCTAGAAACACAGTAATGAGATGGCATATTTATTCAACAGAAATCGGATTGAAAGTGATACATACTTTGCCTATCAGATTACCACTGTGGTATTCAGGAGGTACTTGAACCCGAAGGAAAGCTTTGTGGTTGGCAACCTACTCCAAATTGAAATAAAACAACATAGAGGAAAACACCACCACAAAATAGCATAAGAATCAAAACAACAGACACAACACATGAACAGAAAAAATATTAAAGACAGAAACAGCAGAAAATGAATCCAGATATTTATAGCAAGCCCATATTTACAAGAACAAGAAAATAGTGCAATAAGTTGTCATCAGGAATATAAGAGTTCTTTATCTCTTATTTGTCTTTACAGCTCCCTGTGTCGTCATTAACATGCTTTAAAGTCTTACTTTCAGGAATGTGGCAGATTCATTACCTGTTAACTATAATCCAGTCGCTACAAATACGCATCCCTTGAGACAGTAGCATTTCCATTAAAACTCATAAATTCATTTTAAAAGCCTTAGATTTCATTATGTCAATAGTAACAGTGGCATATTTAATGACCAGAAACATTAGAAATTATATTTATTGGGTTACCCTTTGCCTTTTTACTGTTTTCCACCCAAAAGGAATAATGATTGTCTGCATTTAAGACGCTCCTACTCCTATCTTTCATTCTCTGCCCTTTTCAAACTCTTGCTACTTCTGCTGCCTCAGAGGCTTTTTTAGAAAGATATCTTTAGATGAACAGTCACATAACCTTTTATAAAATGTAAAAATAATCAGAAAATTAAAAAATATAAAGCTGCTCTATGATACTACCTTTTCAGATTACTAAATCCATATAATATAAATCATACTTTGGTCAATCCATTGGGGTTACTAAATTGGAGAAAATGAGTCCAAGTGCCAAAATCTTTTTATTTAGCTTTCCTAAATATTCATTAACTTAAAAAGGAGATGGTCTAATTTATACAGCTACCGAAACTCTGAAGAGACTTTCTGCCAATCACAATAAAAAGTGATTTTTCAACATAAAAATGCCTTTTGGCAAGGATAAATTATAATCCTGTTCCCTTTAGATCAAGGAGAATTTTTGCTAATGACTCTTCCATGGCCAAAGCATCATTCTTTCCTTACTATATAAGAGCTGCTACAGGATTTGACAAAAAGAAACCCATTTAAATCTCTGAAAATACCTCTTCAGGCCCACAGACCTTAGTAATAATAAACCTTTTGGTTTAATAGCCATCCTACCTTCCTTTAAATATTTCCCTCAAAAGAAATGAACAGGGTTATTCAAATTTATTTCCCTCAAAAGAAATGAACAGGGTTATTCAAATTTCTACAGGCATACTATTAACTAAAGAAAAATTAAGTCTCTCTGTATTCTGTAATTGTTTTAATTTTTCCACAGAGGGAAGTTCTATTACTTACAGTGCTTATATAGCTTATATTTTCAGTGCCACATTCAAAGAAACTAAATGGGTCAAAGTATGTATTTCATAAACTATGTGCAATCAATGCTAGAAATACTGCGAGGAGGACTGTACATTTTGCCTCCTACTCCAGCTGCTTTTAAAAACCTTCTTGTGCATTCTTTCCTTCACTCCATCTTGGACATTTTAATGCACCATTCCTTAAAATTTTGTAGAGGGAAAGACAAAAAATCCCTACTGAGGAGAAAACAAAAAATCAAAGATATCAACAAAATGTTGCACCAAAATAAAATAACTTTCACATAGATTTTGTATCTTGTGTTGGTTTGGGGAAAGATTTTTTTAAACAAATACGGTGTTTGAAAATCTTTGGAGTTTTATTTTCTCAGTAAACCAGTAACAATCTGACATTTAAAGAAACTCCAAGGTTTAAAGAAACTCCAAGGCCTGCTTCCCAGAGAGAAATGCATTTTCTTGTACCCTACAGTCCAGTAACATCCACTGCTCTCAAACCTTGATTTTTCCATAGTGATACAGGAAACAAACTGTTTCAGCCAGAATGGATGTTTTAAATTCATTTTATCAAAGATAATTTTGACAGAAACAAGGGTGCTGTGCATATGCAAGAAGTAAAATTAGCAGAAGGTTGTCCTCAAAGCTCAGAGGAGCTCTGTGGAAGGAAACCTAACTGATGGGGCACAGAGAATACTGACCTTGAATTTCATACCAGGGCAGCTCTGTCTGTGGGAACTGAACTCCCATAGCCAATAATTCTTTCCTTTTGTATCCAAGTATGCAATAAATTATTGATACAGAATTTTAATTACTTGTTTGTAGGAGTCAAGTAGCACTGACTCACATTCCCCAGCTTATCCCTAAAAATCTTTCTTGGATGATGGAAGGAAGCTACATCCCCACTTCTACTCTCACACTTTTTCTCAGACATTAAGCTATTAAATCTTGCAAACTCACACCACCACAGCATGCCATTCTATAATTTTCATTGTTAGAACAGCTGTGCTGAAGCCAAGACCCAAATTAATTGCTGACCTTTTTCTTGTATACATTGTTTTTAGCTTTATGTTCAGTTTCTTGCCTCCTCCTTCCTGCTGAATTTGCATAATGTGTTCTTTACAAGGAAATATCGATTTTTTCAAGGCTTCCTTGTAACGCACAAAAGAAAATCACTTCTAGAGAGTACACATACATCTCTACATCTTTAACATGGTTCCACATCAATTCTAAGCTGTGATCTTTTCTTGCACCTTTGTACTTGATTTGAGATGTGCAGGATAAATAGTGAAGGTGAGGACGAGGAAACCTCAGAGAGAGCTCCTAACTACAGCACCCAGTGCAGAAAGCTTCACTCATACTGCTGGAAGAATGGTGCAATGTATCTGATAGCAGTCCCGGTTGTCCTTTCCCTTATACACACGGATGTATGGACACAGAGCTTGTAAGAAGAGAGGACTTCTCTTAATAGAGAAAGCTGTGGCTACCTCTGGGTTGGAAGAAGGCTCAGCAGATTAAGTATCTATTCTCCTTCCAATATGTCTCCACACCCTAGCAAAGAGCATTTAAGCTCTTTCTACTACTTCACACTACGACAGAGGCATACCAATACCAAGATTGCTTCAATCAGGAAAAGAGAAAGAAAATACAAAATCCTAGTACAGTGTATTAACAGTTAATATGTAACACTGACAATTTAAACCAAAGTGGTTATATAACTATTTCCTTCATTAGACATAGTAAACTCACACTGATTTGGTAACTACATAACTAACACTGCACCCCTCATTCACAATGACCTTCCAACAAAACGTTGTCTATATGGTTGTAATATAATCGAGCAATGAAGCAGTGGCACAGTACTGGGACTGCAGCAAACTGCATGGCTGTCATGACACCTCACTGGATCTAGAAGGAGTGGAAAGCAATTATCTATTTGAACTCAATTCCAACTTAGAAAAATATAAAGTTTTAACCTATTAATTATTTAGCTTGCTAATTAGTTTGTCATGATTTCTGATTTAAAAAAAAAATGACAAAAGAATGTAATATGGGAGCATATTAAAATATAATTTACTAACTAATAAAAAGAGAATATTAATAACCTCAAATAAGAGAAATCATACCAGACGTTTAAAGACAATTATTTTTTCCTTTGAGTTTTATTCTATTTTTTTCCTTTAATAAACTCTTTTTAGAGGAGAAGTTAGGATCCCAGTTTCATGATTCCTCCCTGTCCCTTTTTTCTTTTTCCCCCCCCCCCCCCCCCCCCCCCCGAAAACATGTTTCTAATGTTTCTATCTTTTCATCTCTTCCACATGAAGGTGAAGGAGGTCATAGCTCCCTCTGTGGGAGAGAGAATCAGCCAAAAGAAAAGATTGCAGGCTGCTAATCTGATGGTGCTAGGCTGAACTTGTCACCATCCTCTGCCTTTACTCCATCTCTGGAGCAACCACTGAGTGGCTCTGTCACAATTCGCCCTCTTGGACGGGAAAGCAAATACTTGTGACATTTTGATTACCCACCACTTGTGGCCGGAAGGTGGTCAGCAGCATTACTCACAAGCAAACGTGCAGTTGTACTGAGGCCCCTTTTCACAGAGCTGTACCTGAAAATGCAGTCCCCACTGCACAGTGAAACTAGATCAGAGATCACCACGACAGACAGGAAAATGACCTGGACTTACTCAAGTGCTCAACCTGATCTATCTTTAGCCTACATACAGTGCTGTGGCCAACTATAAACAGCAACTCAAAAATAAACTGCTGTAACTAATGCATTCTCTCTTCAGTTCCCTTTAAATGATTAGTTTAGCAAAATCTAAAAATATTTTATTATTTTAATCCTGTTCTATTTTATTCAAAAGAGAATTAAAGTGTATGGTGAACGTGGGGAAAACAGAATGGGGTAAATCTAAGTTTAATATTTTTGCAAATTCAATAGTCCTCAGTATACCAGTGTACAGTGTTTAATGAAAATAACCTCTGATATGTATTTTTGATACTTCACATCACAACTGTGTAGGATTTTGTGGTACATTACCTAACATAAACTACCAAACCTTATCTTGGTTGAGGTTTACTTGTATTAAAAGAAAGAATAAGAATGTTTTTAATTTGGGAAATAAGCTTTTGCATTCCTCAGCAAAATCTGTGAATTTGTGAGGAAGAAGATGGGTGGCTACAGGGTAGCCAAATCTGTTTGATATACAAGACAGCCTTAATAAGGCATCACACACACTCATACACATCTGTGAGTGAAAGTGGTAGCAGTAGAAAGAGACTTTGAAATTCTGCATTTGCCTCTTGATCTATGAACCTACATGTGTAACGTATCTACTGGCACCTTTCTAGAATTTAAAAAGGAATTTTAAAAAAGAGAGTAAATTTTAAATTTTAAATCTAACTTTACTCTGGAAAGGAATTCAACAAGATTTCCACTAGTCTGAACTGTATATAGGGAAAACAGACCTCCATCTGTGGTATACAGCATATAGATGCTTGGCAGTTTTGTAATTAGCGTTGCTTCAAAGTGTTCATTTTGTGTTTTAAAATGAATGTAGATTTAATACTTACTGTGTTTTTCTGAGATACCATATCCTTGAGAAAAAGAAGAGAATAAAAATAATTAGTCATTTTTATTGTGAATTATTATGTCCAATAAAAATAACTGGTATACACACATATACACACACACAAATGTGTTCTTCACAGCATAATTCACATTTCCTGCCAAAGCAAATTCCAAGTACAGGGACAGAACAATGTCAAGAGAAGTCTCAGTAGTTCAGGTTAGGAAAGAATTAATGATTCAGAAAAGAAACCTATTTAAAGCAGCGTTCAGAAGATGAAGAAAACTAGTACTTGCCACTAACTGGAGTTTCGCAGGCTGGGTACTCCACGTACCCAGTCACAGACTGAACATTCGTGAAACTAAAGCATTCAAAGATGGAGATTTTTCCTCTAAGAGAGTATCTTTAAGATACCTGTGCTCCTTTCCTACCTAGATGGTCACATCCCAACACACCCCTACACCTTAGTTCTTCTCACCTTGAAATCTAAAGAGATATTGAAACCATGAGGCAGATGATAACTGAATGGACACGTAAACCAGATCTCAAAGGTCTCCAGTTGCTGGTAACTTTCTCCTCCTTTTGCAATGGCCTGCATGTCCAATGAATACTACTTGATGAAATAAACAGATCTCCAGATAAGTCACACTACAAAAATATAGACTTGTTTCTAAGCCAGGTTATTGATACCATTTAATTGTATGTGCTCTGACAACCTAAGATAATTCTGCTTGAGCAACTTCACATCCAACAGCCTGAAATCCACTTGCACAGAAATGATGGTGCCTATGTACACCATCAAACCAAATGTCAGGGACCACGTGAGAGGTTTCATTCTGCAAATGTGATCTGCTTGAAATCCAGACTATATATCTTCCATGTGTTTGGAACTAGGCTGTTTTGGAAAGGACACTGGTGAAACTGAAGAGACAACTCTTGGAAGAATTTCAAGGATGGTTCTACGAAATAAGCTACATAAAATCAGACTGTCTGAACTTCACAGCTCTTCCCAGTGGGAGTAATAGCAGGAATACTGCCTTTATAATAATTAGGCTAGCCACTCTTAAGAGGCATATGCAGCAACCTAGATCTAAGTAAAGAAATAAATTCCTGAAGGTAAGAGAAAAAAAAAATAAAAAAAATATGGATAAATTAGTCAGAAATAAAGAACCACCAGAAGACAGTCAAAAATATATACTAAGGTTCCTATACCTAAACAGAATTATTAATTCAAACTCTTCAGGACAATAAAATACTTCAGAATAAAAATGATGGAAAGTTTAGACATCTGAAATATGACATGTCTAAAAATAAACATGTCCACCTAGCTAAACAAGCATCTCCAGTAAAGCTTTATTTACTGCTGATAAATTATTTTCTCACTGGGGTAGAAGTGAACTCTTCTGAGACCTATCCAGCACCTAAAACACAAAACACGTCACGAGATCATGAAATGTTCTTCACTGGAAGATCCCAAGAACAATCCCTATCCATCTTCTGAAGCATTCCTTAGAAGAAAGGGATTGAATGGTATCCAGCTGTGAGCTTGGGCTCAATTGCAGAAGAGGCGTCAAGGATATCGCAGTAAGACTGAACCATATGGCAGTGTCCTGCTTCAACTACTCTAGTGTTCAGATGATCTCTTAAACTTGTTTCCAGCAACTTAAATCAAGACTTCTGAACCCACAGGCACATCTTACTATGTCATCCGAGGAGGTTACACTAACAACCGTGTAATAAGGAAAAGGTTAAGTGTGACCTCAGTGGCACTAGTAGAGCTTCTAGCAGAAGAGAGATAAAGGCAGGTAATAGCTTTTCTAGCTCTATGCGATCCAGTCATGCTCCAGCATTCCCAGGTCCCCAGAGTTGTCCTTGGGCTTTACACACTTAGAAGAAAAGCCCCAGTACTGACACTGCAAAGTTCCGGCAATGAACAATCTGAGTATCTGGGCCATGGACAGATGTGACTGGAGGTCATTCATCACTCCAGCTTTGGAGCACATGCTTGCATATGTGCTTGGCACAAAGTGCAGACAGAGGGCCTCAAAGTGCATCAACAGAGGGCCTCACTAGGCAGAGACATGTGGCTGCTGATGAAGATGACTAGCCTGTGCCTCCCAAAATTTGGCACATGCTGGGGAGAACCAAGCTGATCAGAACATCTGAGAGACTGCATAAGAGACAGATAAAACATGTTAATTAAAAATAAAAACAAAAGATCTCTTTGAAGTCAAGTATATTACCACTGCAAAATGAAAAGTTGTACGCCTGCCCACTCCAGTTAGACAGAGGAATGGAAGGCATGCAAGTGTGCCTTAGCACCTATCTCTTTTATTTCTTTGAGAAGGGTGAGGGAGGCTCCATCTTGAGTTCTTGAGAATCCAGGTCACACAGAAAGGGAATGTACATGTGTCCACCACTTGCAGAAAGGAAGTATGGGGTGCTAGATACATCAGAGTAAAATCAATGACATTGGGAGCAGAAGAAAAAAGGAAAAAGAAGCTGTGACAGAAAACAACTTTTTGGGGAAGAAACAAGAAGACTCATACAACATTAACATGAAACTTAATATTCTTATAGGTCCAGAGAGGCTGAAGAATTCCAAGAAGGATTTTGGAGACCAGTGGAATAAAAAATATATAGGAATAAATAAGAAGAAAATAAAAAGCACAACACTGCTCTCAGTGAAGGTAGCAAGAAAATTATATTAAAAGAACAAGTGGGTAATAACACAAAGAGTTGTCAAAATGTGATCCAAACCAAAGAAAACCTACACTGTGAAAGACAAACATCCACAACACAGAACTTGCACTCAGAACAGAAATTACAGGACTTAAGTGTATAGCATGTATTATCCTACTATAAAAATGAATGGAGAGGCCTATAAAAAGATTTGATGAGGATCTGTTTATCTTCAAAGAGCAATAAAAATAAGATTCCTGTAGTCTTAGCTGCTCAGTACCTAGGAGATACTAACCTTATCTATGAGAAGAGTGTCAATAGTAGGAATAGGTTGCAATACATTCCTTGTTCAAGTGTCATTATTATACATTGCATAACTTTTTTTTAACATGTACTCTAATTAAAAGAAGAGGAAGTAGAAGGAAAAATTAGACCTCACTTCCAAATCTAACCATGTGAAGCAAATTCAGTACAGAACTAAGGATCTTTACTTGTAAACAAGCTTTTATACTATTCTAATCACTGCTGGTTTTTGCTTGTAGACAGTAGCTATTACTCTTAACGTGATTCTGTTACGTAGCCATCAGGAAATCACATTCAGTCGAAGTTTCAGGAAAAAAAAAAAGTTTGCAGGATCGGGTAGTTAAAGGTGTTTCTGAAATGAAGCAGATTTTGAAGTGAGAACCTTACTTTGAGTGACTGAGCAGTGTCAGCATCCGTGTCATGGTAGAGTATAACATTATTTGCCATGTCAAAGCTTTCACGCACACCAAGGTGGTAGAACAGTGATGGTTGCTTGGAAATATCACTCATATCCACAACTGCAACATCTGAAATGAGAGAGAGAGGGGAAAAAGTGCTAATAGTCTTAAAATCCACTTTATTCCTACAAAGAAGTTAAAATAAATCTTGAAATTACACATAAATTTGGACAGCCAAAATCAATATGCTCAAATAAGGATCATTTTCTCATGGCACAAGTAAATTTTACTGTGCATTTAAGATACCATATCCAGGAAACAATCACGGTTACTGTGATCACAATAACTGTGAGGCACCGTGTATGAATTCACAGTTTGAAGTCACTGCATCAGGGATACCACAGGTGAAGAAGCAGGCCTACGTTTGCTCTGAGCTAGGCCTGACACCCAGAACACCCAGTAAGGTGGAAGGCTCTGAACCTTCACAGGGGACCTCTGAGAAGAATAGTGCAGCTGAAAATTTGGGAAAAAGGCAAGACAGAGTTTATGTTCAGGGACTGGTGTTTGGACTACAGGAAATTCCTAACCTGTGGAAAAAAGAAAAAGCTTGTGAAAGTTGACTCTTAAAAGCTACACACGCATTATGGAGTTCAAGCCAGGGTAGGGGGAGGCTGGAATGAAGGGATTCAACACAGGTAATCTGAGCAAGACTTGCACATCTCTTGGGTAGCATAGTAGTCAGAAATGGAAGTGAAAATTTATGTCAATGGAAGACGACTTACGCAGAGAGCAAAGGAAAAATACCCCATGCTATGCAGAACAGATGAGACACAGGCTACGGATTTGGAACTCACCATTTGGTTCAGACATAAGCCTAAAGGCCAATACAGAGGGAAAAGGTAACTGGAAAAGAGGACGTTTATCTTGAACTTTCCCCTTGATCCTTGTATCTTCTATGCTAGCTAAGAAAACTGTGGTTTAAAGCTTTTCAAAGGTCTGTATCTCTATGACTGTTTGCTTTCACTGCTGTGGGGTAGATGGATGAACTTAAATCCAAAGTATTCATAAGACTAGAGCCTTGGCATTCAAACCACAGGGCAGTCTGAGGTTCAAAACAGATTCCAGAGACCCAGTGCAGCTGGGCAATAATACTGCTACTCTAAAGCTGCTAACAGACAGCTCCTGTATCTACTGGGAATGACAGAGAAGGGCGAGCCACTAGTAAACAAGAAATCCAAAAGCAGGACTGATGTGTGAGATTCAAACAGCAGCCTGGGCTTCACCGAGGTTAGCCATCACAAGATTCAATGCCCCACACTCACTACGCGAGCTCTTGGTGAAGCCTGCAATGAATGCACATTCCTGTAGAATTCACAGAATCCCAGAACTGCAGGGGTTGGAAGGGACCTTTTGAAAGACCATCGGGTCCAACCCCCCCGCCAAAGCAGGTTCCCTAGAGCAGGCTGCCCAGGTAGGCGTCCAGACGGGCCTTGAGTATCTCCATAGGAGACTCCACAACCTCCCTGGGCAGCCTGTCCCAGTGCTCCATCACCCTCACCATGAAGTTCTTTTGCATGTTGGTGTGGAACTTCCTGGGCTCCATCTTGCAGCCATTGCCCCTTGTCCTGTCCCCACAAACCACTGAGAAGAGGTTGGCCAAATCCCTCTGTCTCCCACACCTCAGGTATTTATCTCAGTCTTTTCTCCAGGTTGAACAGACCCAGCTCTCTCAGCCTTTCTTCGTAGGGAAGATGCTCCAGGCCCCGTATCATCTTTGTGGCCCTCTGCTGGACTCTTTCCAGGAGATTCCTGTTGTTTTTGTACCAGGGAGCCCAGAACTGGACACAGTACTCCAGGTGAGGCCTGACCAGGGCAGAGTAGACGGTCACCTCCCTTGACCTTCTGGCCATTTTCCTTTTAATGCATGCCAGGACCCCATTGGCCCTCTTGGCCACCAGGGCACACTGCTGGCTCATGGTCAACCTGTCATCCACCAGGATATCCAGGATGAAATATTCAGAATTCCACCTAGATATTTTATCTGGAGTCCACAGAAAATAATATGCCTCAAAACCAAAACTTCACCATTCAAAAGCTGGGAAAAAAATAAATTAAAAAAAAAAAAAAATCACAGACACATGAGAAAATTCCCTTACCCCTGAGGAACCTCAAATCCTGCACCACCTACTGATCCCACTTTCCAGTGCCTGTTCAGTGAGCTTTCTACAGCATGGGCATAATTCTTAGTATACTGCACACTGCCGGGTGAAACAAACTGTGAGGGTGTGAAGGAGTAAATCCCAGCTCCATGCATACAGCCAAATCTAGGTTATCCCCACCCTCAACATTACAAAATCATTTCATCTTTTTGGAAAATGCAAGATCTATAGAACAAACATTAAGATGAAGGAACAAGCAGACCCAGCATCAAACAATGCCTAAGGAGAAAAAAAGAAGAAGAAGAAAAAAAAAGCCTAAGATCTTGGACTAGTTTTAGTGCCTACATGGACTGTTTTTGTGGAACTAGAGTGCTGTGAAATCAAAACTGCCTTCCTGGTGAGAGAATTTAGACAATGTGTTCATGTAGCACACAGACACTGCATATTGCAATACAATGTGAGCAATGATCCATAACGGAGTTTATTGCAACAAGGCTGTACGCAGCTCACTGCTGCACAAATGGGAGTCTACAAGTGAAATTTGTCTTCTATTGACTGCTGCTAGGTAACAACGTGAGCAGCACAGAACCACATTAAACGGACATAAGAACAGAAGCATCTGCCTTAAAAAAGGATAATTATTCACCACTTACATTTTCATTTACACAGATAAAAGGTGATGTATGAGAATGGTTTTTTTCTTGTTTATTCGCAGCTCGTGAACACAACTGTGAATAACGTAAAATAAAATAACATAAACTGAAGACCAGCAGAGGGGATGAAGATGGTGTCACAAAAATATACATTCAAGTGGACTAAAAAAAAAAAAAAAAAAAGCCCCAGGACAGGAAGACAGTTGAATGGATCCAGTCTGACCATGGGAATCAAGGGACGAGACAGAAGCCAACGGCAGCAGCGAGAGCCTGCATTCCCAGGGCGGCTTCCACACCTTCCTCCGGCAGGAGCAGCAGCAGGCTTGGAGCTGGGAGGAAAGAGAGTGCTTGTGTCTACTTAGAGAACAGCTTCATCAGGTGCTAGTGAAACATTGCAGGAAATGAACGCAAATTTGGGTGGAGAACAAAATGACCAACAACCAATTCTTACTAAAGAATGATAGAATCATTTAGGTTGGAAAAGACCTCTAAGATCATCTAGTCCAACCTTTAACCTAGCACTGCAAAGTCCATCCTTAAACCACTTCACTAAGCTCTACATCCACATGTGTTTTGAAGACCCCCAGGGATAGTGGCTCCACCACTTCCCTGGGCAGCCTGTTCCAATGATGCACAACCATTTCAGTAAAGATTTTTTTCCTAATATCCAGCCTAAACCTCCCCTGGCACAACTTAAGGTTATTTCCCCTCGTCTTATCACTTAATGCCTGGGAGAAGAGTCTGACCCCCAGCTCCCCACACCTTCCTTTCAGGTAGTTGCAGAAAGCAATGAGGTCTCCCCTGAGCCTCTTGTTCTCCAGTCTAAACACCCCCAGTTCCCTCAGCCACTCTTCACAGGATTTGTGTTCCAGGCCCTTCACCAGCTTCTCTGGACATGCTCCAGGGCCTCGATGTCCTTCTTGTAGTGAGGAGCCCAAAGCTGAACACAGTACTCGAGGTGCGGCCTCACCAGAGCAGAGTACAGGGATCACCTCCCTGGCCCTGCTGGCTGCACTATTCCTGATACAAGCCAGGATGCCATTGGCCTTCTTGGCCACCTGGGCACACTGCTGGCTCATATTCAGCTGGCTATCAACCAATACCCCCAGGTCCCTTTCCACTGGGCAGGTCTCCAGCCACTCTTCCCCCAACCTGTAGCATTGCACGGGATTGTTGTGCCCCAGGTGCAGGACCCAGCACTGAGCCTTGTTGAACCTCCCAGCGTGGTGAGGTGCTGCTAGTGCGGTGTTCAGCGCCACCGATCACTGGGTCTAAACACACTCCCCAGGATGACAGCTTTCAGGGTTGCATCTCTATTCCTAGTGCAGGCAGTTTTGTGAAGCACTCAAAGAACAATGCCAATAATGTATCAGAGCAAATACTGCTCTTTCAGTTGTCGTGCATTTTGCTTATGATTGATGCTAAAATCGTTCATCTACAGTTCTTGAAACACAGGCATGGGGCCCTATGCTACAACCACACATTTAGTATGGTTGCAAAGAGATAATTTCCTTATTTACAGAGTTCAGGAAATACATAAAAGAAAACCACAACAATGGTACCTGCTTAGCAAAGCTTGATTTATGAACAGAAACATAAGTCAATTGCACATCATCCTCAACTCCCATCTTCCATGTCCAGGAGGGCCTGTCCAAAACAAAACAAAACAACACAACATACTTCCTGGCTTCTCCTTCCAAATATAGGCTTGACCTCCTTCATTTCCTTCATTACAAACAAGCGTGAAGCAAGAGCTAATGCCAAATTTGAACAAATCTTTCAACAAATGATGAATTTTATGCAATAATTATGCAATAATAAAAGGTTAAGAAGGGCAGAGAGTAGGGGAAGGCACAACCCTTCTGTAAAGATAGACTTCTACGTCAACTACAAAGATCTTTACAACCTATCCACCACAAGATGTGGGAGGTGTTGGGATGTGCTTAATGTTACACAGAAACAATTTTGGATGACCCTGAAACAAAACATTTAAACACATTACTTCATATCTGCAGCAGAAACTCACATTCTAAAGAACATCCACGTAAAAACGTGTCCTTCCTCATTTCTTCTTCAGCATAAGAGATCTTTTCAACCTTTTTCCTTTCAGTTCTCTTGCATGGAAAACTATTTTCACCCTGAAAACAGTTTTCTTGTTAAGAACCTAAAAACTGATCTTGCTTTATTAAGAAGTCGATTGCAGTTTGTTGAAGCTTTTGTTTCTATTGTAAAGCAATTACATTTTGTGTATTTTATAGAGCATTAAAGCAATTCATCAGTATTACTAGTACAATCTTGATTAGGTCTCTGCATTGCTGCAGCAGATGGCACATAAATCATTTCATACATTACATTTCATATATTTCAACACTAGCATGTCTTAAGAGACCAGGCCGGAACCAGAATTAACAACTGAAATGAAGATGAGAGATCATTATCTGGGGTAAAACAGTAGACTATGGAACTAATAAATTACTCAACAGGCAAAACATTATTACAGAGAATTAAATCCTCTGGTTTCAACCTCTGTCTGGACAGCACCTCAAGGCATTGTATAATTTAATGATCTAAACAACTCACAAGTCTTCACATGAGTGTTGTAGGATGTCCGGCACTGCTAGCAACAACAAAAATAACACCTTGACACCAAGTTTCTGGATCTGTCAGTGAAAACCAGTAGACAAGAAAAAGTGCAGAAATGGCCTGAAATACGCTGAAAGTCTGGTGGAATCTAGAAGGCCGAACAAGAAAAAGCCAGAAAAAAGTCTGTACTGCTTTCAACTTCTAGTCCAAGGCTTATCTCTATCCAGCTTTACCTGGGTGGAAAGCATGAATGTTTGTCCGTTTTTTATCAATTATTTTTCATCAAGCAGAATTTTAATATACATCTTTTAAAAACCCACCTTAAAATGGCAACAGAAACTTTGTTGAATGAAAATAATATGCAACTCTGCCTGTTCTTATTCACTAGCATCCTGGGAACTGTTACGGACCTTCAGATTGGTATTGCTTGAGATCATTGGTGATTTGGATCTCTATCCTTCATAGTTAGCGAATAAACAAATGTGTAACCCATGAAATACACTGGAAGAAAATATCCATATTATTCTTCTGAAGACCAACAATGCTCCAAGAGAAAGCAATTGCCATAACTGTCCTCAAAAGCGTAACTTAAAGATACACGAAGTGTTTTATCTCCATGTCTGCACATTCCTTTAAAAGAAAGAATACCAAAGTTTGTAGAGGGAAATAATTTTGGTAATGCTTAAAGTGTATTTTGAAAACTAGGAACCTTTTGCAGCTTTTACTTAAGATGGACCAAAAAACACAGCAATGATGGAACCTCTCACCTTTAAGCACTCACAAACGTGATTTGCAATATTCATTGCAAACTGAAATTTAAATGAATCGCAATAGCTTAGAAATAGCTTACGATGTACCTCAAGAAGGCAAGTTGTTCTTATAAACTGCAACAAAGTTTTGCACAAGAATTCAGTTGAGGCTGGGCTCTGATTACATGTTTCAGCCCACTTCCTACTTCAGGAAAGGAAGCACAACATCATACTGGAGGTATTTCACCATAGAGGAAGATTAAGAATGAAATTTGGCATGATTCCTTGGATGTTCATCTGGGAAAAAAATATATATATATATTATTTTTTATTTCTATTCACATTAGTAATCTCTGAAGAAAAAACAGTGAGATTTATGGGGTTTGCTAATGATACCAATCAAAAATTTGAGGAAGGAGACTACTTTAATATTGGCCAAATATTTTTACATAGTTATTTAAGGATAATTATCTCAGGGTAGAGACAAGAAGATAGAGAAAATTTAATTCTGATTCTGGTGTATTATCCATCTATACCCATTCTGACTGTAAAATAAAGCAAAATCTCAACTTAAATATATCTCTTTTTTTTGCCAGCTCTAATGGATTTGTTAAGTTCTTTAGGACTTTTGAAAGCCCGTGCAAATCATAATTTTTGCCATATGTGCTCTTCTGTTGTTCATCTGTTTGCTCAGGAAGGCAAAAGGGCTGTCGTAAAGTGACAATTTCAGACACGTGTAACTTTATCAAAGCTGGGGCAACTCATCTAATCTGTCTTCTCACAAGGAAACTGCCACTTATCTTTTACTCAGGTGTGGCTTCAGCCTTATCTTCGTCTGCCACAGGTTTTACATAGCAAAATGACCTATTGGCAAGAAAGGTGTGCCATGCACCAAAACCTATGAATTGTGCTCACCTCATCACCAGACTAGAAGGTAAAAAGACTGAAACAGGGTCCTTCCAAAAATCAACACTATCAGAATAGCAAACACAGAAGTCAGACCTTTCTTTTGCATTTCTTCCTTCCTTCCTCTTTGTCAAAACCTGCTCTGGAAAGCAATCTCACATCTGTTCATTGAATCTGAATTCTGCTCCGTGAACCTGAATACCATGAATGCTGAAGATGTCATTTTAACTATGCATTAGCTGAGCAGAAAAGGCATCCTCAGCTAGGGAAAGGCAATTGTCATAACTTTCCAGAGAGGACCAAGCAAATCCAGAGCAATGCTGTTGCTAAGAAACTGCAAACCCCAGTTTTTCAGAGGAGCCTTTCCCTACATGACAGCGTTGGTTACTGCTCTGCTGTATTTGGAACAAGCACTGAGGCTGGCCGTGTCTCACCTCCAGAGCCAAACCTGGCAACAGCTGTGCTAAGCAAAGTGTCAGGAAAATACAGCATATGGATGCACACTAGAGCATCCAGCACAGCTTTCACATGGCCCAGTGAGGCATCTCCTCCTTCCGATGCATATAAAGTGTCTGCAGCTCTCAAACTCAAGTCTCTCAGCTCCCAAGACAAAAACCAGAAATGTGACAGTTTTCAAGCTACTGGAATGGATAGAAGTTACTGAAATCCTAGCTTGGACTGCACTCTGAAAGAAAAGAGGAGGAGATCAAGAAGCTGGTACTCTTGTTTTTCATGTACAGATCACAAAGGTGACTCATATACTTCCCTTTAGACCAATGGGAGAGTCCCTAGAGGCGTAAAAGGACGCAGGAATGAGCTCCTTCTGGATAGCCAGGCACATAGGTGGTCAAATCTGAACTCCAAAGAAGCAGCCAGCAGAATAAGCCAGCTTGGAAGAAACAGCAGCACATGCAGCTGGAGGAAAACCAGTAATGAAAGCAACCAGCATGGCACATACACAGAGCTTGAAAGCATTTTAACATAAGCGAGGAATAGAAGAATTATATTTATTACAAATATTTACTTTAGTCACAACCAGAAACTTCTTGTTCTTGGCTTCGGTTCTCACCTGTGACCTTTTGCCCTCTGAATTTCATATACCAGCCTCATCACCAACAATTCCCATCCAGCAAATTTGCCCCTGGGGATACAGTGCAAACCAGGGAGCCACCCAAAACAGCAGGGTGGGTAAGACTGAGGGGCCAGTGCTCATCTCTAGCTTCCACAGCTCTGCATGAGTACCCATAGCATCCCGTCAGCTCCAAAAGAGGGTCATATTCAGACCCAAACACACTGCAGCCACTAATCATATCAGCGCTGGGGTGTTACTTTACAGCTGCACTCAGATAATGCATCTTTCATCTGCCCTCGGGTACAGAGAACACACATTAAAAATAGAACTAGAACA
Organism: Heteronetta atricapilla; assembly: GCA_011075105.1. NCBI lineage: Eukaryota > Metazoa > Chordata > Aves > Anseriformes > Anatidae > Heteronetta > Heteronetta atricapilla. The sequence continues at coordinate 125,658,628 of CM021731.1, read as the reverse complement.
TATTTTTCATGCTCCAGTAGTGCTTACTGCAAATCGGGAGAAACTAGCATTTAAAACTATCAATTATACTACACTATGAGGAAGTATTCAGGCTGTACTTATAATTGACATGCATTCCTTATTATTAAAACAAACTGTTCCAAAAATTATATCGCCCGAGAAGCTACTCTTTAGTTAAAAGCAGCAGAACAAATTACAGTAGGTAAGCAATACTGCCAGGTCTAGGGATTGATTGGAACCTCAGTTCTCATTTATTTTTATGTTTGGGGGTTTCTTTATTCATTAGACACATCACCTGAAACTTTCAATTCTTTCCTTTCAGTGCATATTAAGAATTTCCTCTGCTGTTAAATGGCTTCTTCCAAAAATCTTTGGAAATCAAAAAGCAAAAGCTTTACAAAATATTCTCAGATGTTTCTTAAATATAATTAAATTCACAGTAAAACTATAAGTTTCAAAGAAGGCAAGGCACTGCTCTAAAATAGGAATGCAGTTCTACTAATCCAGAAAAGCAAAAACTCAGTCTGGAGCACATCTGTGCTTATATTTAACTCAGCTCCTACGAGTGTCCCTCAGGCTCTGCCAGAACAGAATACACCTGTGCACCTTCAAGAAGCAGTGTGTGAAGAAAAGCAATGAAGCTGACATAATACAGGGCACATCCAAACTCAGAACACACCCTTAGTGCTTCTGCACAAGTGTGAAGTAGCAAATACTGCATTGCTGGAAGTGGAACACCAGAAAATCACCTGTCACTCAGAAGAGGTCAGACAACGTGGATATCTTCCTTTCAGTTAACTGCTTAGGGAAAGAAGGAAACAAAGAACCAATCCTCAGCGAACTTTTCTTGCAATACTGAATTGCAGAAGTTAGGAAATGTGTAATTCACTGCAAACAGAGTATGCCCAAGCTTTGAAATTGCTTAATGTTTTCCATGACAAAGCTTTGTTTTCAGCCTCTTTTAACTTTGCTAGTCTTTGCTTGAGGCTGTGTGGGTTTGTTGTTGGTTGTGTTTTTGTTGTTGTTGTTGTTGTTTGTTTGTTTCTGTTATAAAAGATTTAATTAAAACCAACCCAGCCATTTCTGAGAATGTGTTGGGGAGCTTATTCTTTTGGTCAATGCTCAACATCCTCTCGTGCCAAGTTAAGAAGCCGGAGTACTTCCATGCACCAAAGAGAAGTCTGTCAGAAGAGTCAGGCTTTCTAGAATTACTCTTGCCAGCCTCAAGAAAGATTCAGCAGGGCTTTGGTCACACACAGAGGAGGGGCTTGGCCTCAGATGAGCCAGTCTGCATTCCCCTCATCATCAACCAGAGAGGGTAAAAGCACTTTCAGAGCATCACTCACCTGACCATTCAAAAGCCTTCTTTAGGACAAGAAGAACTGCAGCCCAAACGTGCCATTTTCTCTTCACTAGCTATGAAGGGAGTTAAAGATGACTGCAGACACTCCCACGGAATGTGTTGAGGGCAACAAAGCCACTCCACAGACCCTAGCAGTTCTGCTCTGACGAATCAAATTCAACCATAAGAGCATTTCAGTCACTATTTATGTCGCCTCAGCAGGTATTTCCCTGCAGACGTTCGTACCAGCTGACCAACAAATTCCTCACCGGCACTGTACCTGCACGCACTCTGCCCTCAGGGAACAAAAAGGAAGGATTGGCACAGTTCAGACCCACGGCTGGGATTTCCAAGGGAGTCCCTGAACACCTGACTCTTAAGTTTTCTGTAAATTGGGTGCTCCTGGCCTATGGATGAAGTTTTTACTCATTGAATTCCCAGTGAGGTTACCGTTCAAGCCAAATGCGAGCGTTGCATTTCCCTGTAAGCCAATGACATTCACACTATGGCTAGAAACAGACTTTACTTTTTATTTCATACCACAGCTTGTGATGTCCTGAGAACAACGCAGCCTCAAGTCCAAGGGACCTAACTCAGTGGTGAGAGAGATCACAGAAAAAAATAATACATAATAAATAAAAAGCCTGCACACACAGTCACTGGAAACTTACCCAGTACACACCTCTTTGCACATTCACCCTTCCTTGAGGAAGGGCTGTAAATGTTTGCCCACTCCAGGACCACATGCAAAGTCACAGATCTTTAGTCACCAACCACAATTAAAATCAGATGGGTCCTGCTGAGGTCTGCATGCCACATGGCTTCTGAAAGCTGTGACACGAGCAAGAGGTCACTATTTATACCATTTCCTTGTAAAATTACAGCCTTCAGGCTCCTGGGTTAAAAATTGAGAGGGAGATCTGATCACTTGGATCTTAGTCATTTGGGAGGTTTCGTGGCACAGGCAGATGAACGCTCATGCCTTCCTGTAACTCCTACACCTCTTTCCCATGACCCATGCTCTCTGCTTCCCTCCCTTTCCACTCCATCCTCCCCATGGAGTATGGATACTTCTGATCTTATCCCTCAGCCTATGTTTAATTTGATAACTTCTGCCTAACTTAGTGCGGGCACAGCAGCAGATAGGAGGCCTGTCACTGCACCTGATCAGTCCTCCTGGGAACGGTATCAGCTACCAGCCTCCCACAAGCCTCCTGGAAAAGCACTTTAAGAAACTGCTAGACTTTACAAGAAAGGAAAGAAATAAGTGTTTTGTTTTTTAAAAAAAACTTAATTTCATGAAAGTCACTTTTTGTGTATAATATAATAAAACATACTTGCATCTGCAGCTAAACAATCAGATACTGCAAGCAGTAGGACAGAGTCTGGGCTGAGACACGGCACACGCAAACACCTCTCAAGGAACAGTCATCCGCACTGTTGTACAATCATACTTACTGAGTGACAAAGTGCTTAAACTTGCAGTGATTGTTATTTCAGCCATGGAACCATGCACCCAAATGAAGTAAATAATAATAATAATAATAAGAGAGGCAAATTAAATTAATTTGCTATTGCAAGTTGACATTCCCCACTCCTAATATTTTACCTAAGCCATTCCCCTGTACCACCTAATTGTTCCTAGGCATGAGTTACAACTCAAAGTGTGATTTAGCAACTAGCTTCCATCTGCCAAAGAGCTAAGTATCTACAAAGCAATCAGTATGCCTGAATCCTTACTCAAAATAGACAGCTATTTAACACTTCCCACATACTCATTCAACCCTGATACCCAAATGTACCCAAATGAGCACTGACAAAGCAGCACTCAAACATTGTCAAGGCATATTTAAATAACCTGCATTTGTTTCTCTTTTTGTTGTTCAGACATTAGGCAAAGTTTCCAGAAGTCACTCATTTCTCACTTTTTCCCCAAGTTGTAATCAGTGATTGGAAAAGGGCTCTAAATCTACACACGCAGGACACTACAAAAACACTCACCCCTCACAGACTGCCTGAGAACGAGATACCTCGTAATTCTCCCTGCTTTTATGTTCCTAGTACATTAAAAGCTTTGACATGGATGCTAGGCCGCCATAAAGAGTAGGCGTCTCACATCATACGTGCTTTTAACTATGCCAGCCCACTGAGGATGACATTCTCTCCTAAATTCCACTGCAAGTTAAAGAGCCTGCTAATTCTGCAGAACCCGTCATTTCATTGCCCTATTTAACAGAGGGAAACAGTGGAGTAAATTAAAAACAGGCTCTTCACACTTGCCTGCTGCTCTAGCTGTGTGCCAAGCGTCACATGAGAATCTTTCCACTGCAGTGTTTACTAGAGCTGAGCTCGCCAGTAGAGAGAGCCTACAGAAAGAACACCCAACCCTGAACCTCGCTTGAACCTTGCCTGTAGTTTGGGGGAGGGATAGGAAAGGTGAACTTTATTTAACTTCTCTTGCCCCTCTGCACTTCCTACACTGGGTCGCAATAGGCAGTGAAATGGACTGAAGTATCATTTAAAAAATGAAAAATAAAAGTGTTTTGGGGAGAGTCGGGCCTAAGTGAAATGACAAATATGAAATTCAACAAGAAAGGCTGTCCCTTCCTCCCCAGCTCAGGCAAATCGATTTCTAGGCCAAGGAGGTTTAGCTAAGCTCCAAACTTTTCAACATTTATCCAAACTAAACCACTTAAGAGTCACTCATCATTGAACATTGAATACCTTGGCTGGAGAGCAGAAAAAACCTGCCAAATCCGCACATCTCCAGCAGGTCACACACTGGTCAACAACATACATCAAAAACATTTGAAAAAAATACAGTTATGCTGAGCTTTATCTTCTGCCCAAAGTAATCAAAATACAAAGCACGACAATGGAAAGAAGGCAAAAAGATTTTGGTACACTAAAGTTCACGGGTCTGGGTAAAGCTAAGGAATATCTTTTTTTTCTCTTTCTTTTTCCTTTTTTTTACAATTAAAACTTTAGCATATATAGATAAATGAGACTTTCCTACTCTTGATCCTATTTTCTTTTCAAATAATCTTTAAAAAACAAGCATCAAGAAACAGCTCCCTCACTACCAATGTGTGAGGTATCCAGCCTCACAGCTAGATCACAGATTTCCTCTTTATTGGGATAGACTCTCAGCCTTTCATTTAGGGCCCATGTAAAGTACAATAAATTACGCACCAATAAATTGTTAATTGAAAACAGTCAGCATTATTAAAGTGGCAAGGCAAATAAAGTTTAGAGCAAACCACAGATTCTTGGTTGGCCAAGAGACTTCCACTCACGTACAGATGCAGAGCTCTTGACTCAATACTCCGGATGCTGGGCAGATGTGGACTCAATCTGCTATTTTTAACTTGCCTGTAAACACTGCAAGTGTTACGTGCCAGCCTAAAAGCTGTGGGAACTACTGCAAAAATCCTGATGTACCACCGGATATTGTCACTTCAAAAACATGCAACATCCTTTAAGAAATGAGAAAACTATTTCCAGGCACTGGGTAGTTATCAATACAATCCAGAATTTCAGTAGAAGCTCTCATTTCCAAAGCAAGTTGCAAACATCATTATTTTACCTACCCCATGAATACAGTACATATTATTACTTCCAGCTTGCAGATGGGGAACATTAAACAGGAACCCAGGTTGTTCACTTTCATAGCACATCCCTTCTAAATTTCCCTATTTCAACTTTGAATATAAGTAAAAATTATAACCCAAAACTAATCATCACGGGATCTCTATAGAATCAGAGGAATATTAGTGCTTCCAAGTTGTGATTCAGCAGACAAACTGAATCACGCGAAACTCAGCAAGCCTCTAAACGTGGTCTCCATCATTTATTAGAGTGTAGGATGGCTCATCTCAAAACATACATACGCATAAAGTTGTCAGGAGATGAAGTCCACTGTGGATGCTGACAAGATCTAGGCTTAAAAGAGGGGGAAAAAATACACCATCAAGTATTTAATAAATCCCAAGATACGTTGTCTTTTTCACTGAAAACTCAATTCTACAAGTATTGCTAACTGCCTCTTGAGGGTGATTAGCTGCAATATTCTGTGTATCGCACAGCTGAATCCACTGCTGAAGTTTTTACACTGCTGTTCCAATCAACAGGATACGGTTCCAAACAAACTTCAGGAAATCTCTGGTACTTCTTGCTAAAGCATACTTTTCTTCATATTCTGGGGAAAGACTGCAGTTTCTAAAGATTTGGAATTGGTAAGCAAAGAATAAAAACAGAATAAATAATAATAATAATAAAATGCTGCACCCCAGCTTCACACAACTTCATCCTAGAACTTCTTCTCTGCTTTGTCCCAGTGATCCCAGTGGAGCGTAGTACAGATAGATGACTGATCAGAACTAAGCAGAACAAAAAATAAAACAAACAAACAAACAAACCACTAATGTTTGTTGCATTAGTCACTCTGAAAATCAGTTTACAACTTTAAACTGGCAGAAAAAGCCAACTGCAAATGGCTGGAAGAAATTGGAGGCCTTGTGGCTCAAGCCACAGAGCAGGGAGTGGATTGGATTTTGTGGACCAGTGGAGTCTGTGTGCTGGTTTTACAAGCATAGTTTCAGATGTGATGAGAAAAAAATAAAAAGATTCATGAGTTAACTGCTGCAAAGTTTTCAGCTGGCAAGCAGTTTCTAAGAAAATCTTCTGGAAATTTTTGTTACCAGGTCATCCAAACACTGCACAGTGTCCTGAGGTTTTGATGCACGTGGGCACTGTACCTTCAGCATACATCAGAGGCATCTTCCCATCAATTCTGACATTGTCTGATTTCACACGACTTTCAATTCAGCTGGAGAACACCCAGAGTCAGTGCTCTGACAGACAGCTGCATAGTAACGCACCAAGTCAGCAGAGTGGGTCTGCGCTTTCACAGCACAGCTCCAATTTGATCCCTCAGAGCATCAGGACCATCTTGGTATTACCTTTTGGTCTGAAGTTGGACAATGAGACACCCAGGCTATCAAACAATGTCACATCATAGAACCATGCAGGTTGGAAAAGGCCTCCGAGATCATCCGGTCCATCCATACCCCTACCACCAGTATCACCCACTAAACCATGTCCCAGAAATGCTGCTGAGAGTGGCTATTTGCTGGTTTTTTCCCTTGAAATCAGAGTTAAGCTGTGGTTTACTAGGTGGAATTAAGTATTAGCCGTGCAAGACAAGATTAAAGCAGCGTATTTTTCAAGAAATACTTTCACAGTGTTGAGGACAACAGTGACCATTTTCATGCATAGGAACATATACTCCAGGAGGAGGTAGGGATCTATGCCACACGTCGCAGCACTTGCTTTTTGTGACTCTTCAAAGCTTTATCAGCTTTGATGAGGCACTTGTCAAATTTAGGGTTGAGCAACTACCACAGTCAGATCTGAGGCCCCACAGACTTACTAAACAGACAGGGTAGAATAGCAACCGCCGGCTCTTTCAGGGACCGTAAGGTGGAAAATCCAAATTTGGTCATATTGAAGGAAAAGGATCAAGTGTACATAGCAATCGGTACCTTGTGAACCTGTCATGGTGGAAAGCACGCCACAAAGTTTTGATTGAACAAACTAAGTTCTGAATAACCATCTTTAAAATTGTCAAAAGTACCAAAAGTTAATGAAAGTAACGTGTTATTCTTCTCCAAAGTTGTACTGGATCTTTGCAGAGGTGATAGTAGTCACAAAACAAGGAATCCAAATAGGCATTAAAGGGAAAAATAGAGACACATCAAGCATTCCTGTGTGCAGTCTTGACTGCAAGCCACATAGTCAAATCAGGTTTTTTGTTTTGTTTTGTTTTAAATGGTATCAAGACTTACCTAGTTTTGAACTGTAGTTAATGAAATAAGCAAAAAGCTAAGTTTAAACAACTCCAAAATTTAATTACAATGGCAACAAAAAATCCAACATGACCATTTGCAAACTTTCTTTCACTCTGGCTTGGATACTTTTTCCATGACCAGACTCCATAATTTGCCAGTTAGCTTAAGGACCACGCACAACGTTAGCAGGCAGAGGCACAACGTGGCTTGAGTTGGGTAATCACATCCTTTTCTTACGGTGACAGTATAAAGGCTGGAGCATGTTCAGGACACAGAAAATACCTGAAACAACTCTGATTTCTACAACAAGCAGAGACGATGCTGACAAAAGCAGACAGTTGTTGTATTTCACAGCAGTGCACACACAGAAGCCCTGCTAAGAAAAGAAGCCGAGTACAAAGCAGCAACACCACTGCAAACCTTTTTATTTTGCAGGAGCTTTTCTCCTGTGAATGTTTATTTCCATTAAGATTAAAGCAGCAGGGATGACTGGTCTGTTGGTGTTTGAAAGCAGCACGCACACAGCACTGTAACTGTTTTCATTCACAAATTCCTACTCCTGTTTCAGCTTGTCACTCTCAGAACAAAGGCAAGACAAACAAGAAATCTATCGCCCCACTACACACATGCATTTTCTGCATTAGCCAAATCTTACCCTGATTCTGATACACAGCATCTTCTGAATGAGCTAGCTACTAAATATTTGTAACAACTTTAAAGTATATAGTAAGGCTGGGAATAGCAGCTATACTAAGTATAAACAAGGTAACACCCTCTCACATTCTCCCTGCAATCAGTTTCATGAATCTACAACTCTGTTTTCAACGCTCTTGGAGGCAAAAGAGTTTCCACAACTCATACATAGCACTGCTGACACCAGTAGGAAGTTGAAGTTTAGGGAAAGCTCATTATCTTATTGATACACGGGTCATTTATTTATTTTTGTATGTATTTATTTTAAACAGAACTGATGCATTTGATTTTACGCCTCAAAAGCTTCAGACACGAGGTGAACAGCATCTCTCAAGTTGTCGAGAAGCCAACGACCACCTGTGGTTGAGCTGCGGCTCTGTGCATGCAGGCGCGTTCACCTCCATGGAAGGAGAGAAGGACACAAGCCACAGAGAGTTTAGACATTTCCTCTTACTACTTAATGCAAAAATGAAACAAGAAAGATGATACCCAGGGAAACAGGTTTTAAAAGCACCACGAGGTTATTCTGTTTACAATTACCCTTTGTTTCTTTCTTTAAACAAACATTTAAGAATGTTTCAACAGAACGTGAGCCTAACAGCAGTATATACTAGACTCAGCTATGTGCCCAGATTTTCAGCTATGGTAAACCAAAGGCTTTCCCTTAATGCTGGATTCAGCTACAGCACCCCAGCTGAGCAGAAAGCTGGGGTACTCTTTTAGCAGCGCCACTACCCTTCTGGATTTGTGCCTGGCAGCAGGGCCCTCTTCAGTCAATGAAAGGTCACGCTTACCAAGGCTGGGGCCATGCACTTTGGCCATATGAAATGCTGGGGTTTTGAATCCTATTTGCCTCCGAACTCCAAAGCCTAACAGTTGTACTGACTTGGACCAAAGTTAAAATGCCCAGAAGGAATACCTGAAAAGTTTCAGCTCTACCATCCTGAACACTACAGCAGAATGATTTACCTCTGTGAGGCTGAATATTACAAAGGACAAAAAAGCAAGCATTGTTTATCACAGCAGAGCGATCCCATGCTTTTAAGTGTCAGTATTGATGTTGCAGCTTTGGGCACCCCTCCTCACAGACCACAGAGCTGCAGCTTTTGCTCCTGGCCTGTCTCTATGGCAGCCCCGAAGTCCCAAGAAAAGGTGAAGGTTGCTGCAGCACCCAGGAGAAAGGCAAGAGGTTAGGTGGAATCATACCATGGGACATGCGTGGCCCACCAGCAGCTGCCAGCTGAACCACACTGACCTCAGCAGGGACTGCAGCTATGCTGTTTACAGCAAGCCCGTGCCTGGGAGCAGGATAAAACAACAGCTGCCCTCCCTCTTGGCTCAGTCTCAGGCACCCGCGCTGCCGTTCAAAGGTAGCTTGAGGTTAAAGCAACTCCCGTCCTCACTGAAAAAAACACAGCCTACCTGCCATGTTCACAGATTCCACCTGCAAGCAGTAAACCACCCCAAGGTCCTCCTAAAGGAAGACCCCCTGCCTGTCTCCACTGCGTCATTCCAGGCACAGGACATCATTGCAGCATGAGAGGAGGCAGCAGCTATGCCAAACAGGCGCTGCTGGGGCTGCTCCTCCGCGTGTGCCAAGGCAGCAGCATGCCCCTGGTGTCAACTGGACACGGGTCTGCAGCCAGTGGCAACAGCCACCCAGCCTGAACTTGAGGCCGTCACTGAAATAACGCACAGAGGAAGCCAAAAAGCCTGGAGTTCTCACCCCAGCTCTGCACCAACTCCTTACACACCAGAAGAGCTTTACCTCAAGAAGAGCTTTACTTCTACATCTGCAAAACAGGAACATTAGTTACTTTTTAACTACGGAACACATCAATATTTGTTTAATATCCACGTGTAATTTGATGATAAAACAAAAGTGAGGTATAATTGCACTAATAAAAGCAAGACGTGACAGCAGAACGCCTCACGAGCTAACTGCATTTCTGTCACCACTGGTCTACTTCATGGAAGAATGAAAATTAAAGCAATGTAATCAAGAGACATTCCCTTAAAAAAATAATAATAATTTAATTTTGTGAGCTCAGGTCTTACAGAAACAGCTTGTAAATCTTAAACCTATAAAGAACATGGTACACGCAGCACAGCAAGCCTGAAAAAGCGTGCAACGAGTGCAAAGGAGACAAGGGACCAGGCATCAGTAGCCTCCTGTGTACAGCCCAGTTGACTCGAGCCAGACAGCCTCACTTCTTCTCTTCTCACAGCTGCTTTTCAGGAGCTCGCTGATACCGCTCAGACAACTGGAAATGCAGCAAGGTAGAATCAGAGGTCTGCTTGCTTACAGTGTTTCATTTTCCCCAAAATATTTAAGCAATATTTAAAAACAAAACAAAAATGTCGCTTCTGGTGTTTTCAGTGGCAGAAAATGTGACAATAGTTTGTCTTCAGATCAAAGGCAGCTCAAGATATATCCAACCATTCATTGCCCATTGTAACGGGTGCAAAAGCTTCTGTCTAACTAAATCTTTTTAGAAAGAATCATAAAGTGAAAATATTACACATGGAGTGAATTAAAACAAATATATACACACAATTTGTATTACATTCAGGGAGAAGATTCCTGCTCAGCTGATTCAATACAGAGAAATATTCTGATGTGCTCCTCGCTACAAAGCTCCACGACACAGGGTTCATAGCCAGACTCTGGTTGCAGATAGCTTCCTCAGATTTAAAGTTTAGGATCAAGAGAAGAGAAAGGCAAGCAGAGAAAATGGAAAGCTGTAGGTGAGAGGGCACGCATATGTACATACTCACACCTTGGAACAGGGAAAGGAGCCCAGATTTGTATGATTAACACCTGGCTTTTAGAGATGTACACAATTAAATTCAAAGCTTCATTAAAAGGTAGCAACTCATACTGGGTTTTTATTGCCATTATTCCTTTCCACACAACCAGCCACAACTAAAAATAGATGTTCTCCAAAAGCAGAAGTAATACAACAGACTCTCTCTCCCATTAGGGAGTCAAGGTATATTTCTTCTTTTCTTCTTTTTTAACATCTATACTCTCTGAATGCAGCTGCAATCCTGCGTTTGGCCCAGGGCAATAAACCACAGGAACATTAAAGGATTCTATATAACCCATTTATGGTTACTTGCTTGTGTGTTTCTGAACTTGTTCAACCAACTTCAAGGAGTTATTTCATAGAATAGCTGGACCAAAGTGAAGCCTTTCGGGTTACACACTGAAACTGCAACAAGGTTGATACAAAGCCATTCTCCATGAATGAAACCACGCACCACAGCGCCCAGGATGTAGCATAACACAGTGACACCTGCACTTGATGGATTGTCTCGAGCTCACTATGGTCTTTTAAAACTCACCTCATGCACTTGAAGAGAGAAGGACTGCAATACTTGTATACAACAGAGTTTTGTTACCAGAATACTTATTTTGATGGCACAATGCTGTGGAGACACCCAGGTCTGCTCTAGATGTGCAGTACCACACGGAGATAAAATACCTGGTCCTGACAGCTCTGTTGCTGTATTAAAGCAGCACAACACCCAGCCTGGTCAGCCTTAGCCTTTCAGCCAGCACCTGCCTGCTCTGAAGATGGCTTGACTGCTTCTCTTCACGTGTCTGTATCATACAGTACAAGGATCTTCTCAGGTTTAAAGAAAATACACCTCCAGCCATCGGGCCAGTTGCAGGGCAAAAGAAGTGGAAGAAGAACCACCAAGTATTCCTCAGTAAAACAGCAACCCCTGCCTGCTAAGGCAGCACCAGATAGCTAACCTTTAACCCCTTCTCTGCTGTTCTCTGTCACACCCAAGGGCAAAGATAAAGTGCAACAGCAAGGTGTGTCAAAGCTTATTTAAGATGTTATTGCCCTCAGCTGTCATCCTCACCTTCCTGTCAGAGATTACAATTCCTGCAGCAATCAGCAAGAAAAATGTGTGCCTCCAGATCAGCTACGCTAGTTGCCATGCTCTATATTAGCTTAAACTAGTGATAAATGTCTTGCTCTTTTTTTTTCCTCAGGCAAACTTTCAGCTTTATTCCTCAGTACTCCAGCCTCTCCCTAGTTTTTCTTCCTTCCAGTTGACTGTCACATTGCTGACTTCAGTGGCTGCTGTCATCTCAAGACAGCATGGCCAAATGAGCCAAGGAATATTGCAAGCCTCAGAACAGACTGCTGTGCATCCTTCCTGAGGTAAAAGGAACTGCAGAAACAGGATCTCACAGAGCCAAAACGGGAACATGCAAAACTTGTGCAGCTGTAGAGGGTGCCACTCCTTCACTTAGCGCTGTGGCCAAAGACTGTGAGCAATAAGCCTTGATAGAGTTTCAGGTAGACAAGTAAAAGCTACTACTCTTTCCATCTGACATCACCCTTCCGTAGGTACAGGGCAGACATTTAACTCTGACATCATATTTTCTTTCTTAGCACACCCAGAACTGAAAGACCCTTTGTACATATATATAGACCATGAAGAGACTAAATCACTCAATCTGTAACACCACTAGCAAAGCCACACTCACCCTTTCACCATGCCTCTTCAGCCATTTATGAATACACTACAGTGCTTGTAGTTTGATTTTCTGCAAGGGATAATTCCAAAGAACTTCAAAAACCCTCACTCAGTTCCTAGGCTTGCTGTTCTTGTGTAAGATTGCTTTTATTTTGTAAGAGAAAATAAATAAATAGCTACACACCAACGCCTGGTATCTGGGGCTTTCTGCCTAAAAATAATGCCACATTCTTCCTAGAGATACATTCAATGTATGCCAGCATCCTGGTTGCTTCTCCTAGGTAGGTAACACAGCTCATTTCTGCATAACACACGCTACTTTGTTGGCAGCTTGTTTCTATAACACAGCCTGAGCAAAGAGAGCTCATCTTTTTGTTAACAAGCCCTAATTTCACCATTTGTTGGAAGTTTGCTCACAAGAGCTGCAGAATTTACAAGTTCCCTTTCATTGAAGCATCTTAGGAAGTTTTGTGATTTCTGAGCGTCAGTCATTCTGCATTACCCGCTGCTCTGAAATAACTTACTTAAGGCACGAGTCACAAGTGACATTTCTACACATGGTAAGATTTCAAATGGTGGAAAGTCGGTAATGGGTACACTCAAGGAGAAAAGAAAGAGACATCATCCTCTTATTACAGAAAATAGCTGTTTTTGCAGCACTTTTCTCAGTAGTTTTCCGAAAAATCACCTGCGAGGAAGTCTGCCTGCAGACAGGAAAAAAGAGGTTCCTGCTGATCTCTCTTTGCACTCTGTCCTTAAAGTTTGCTGCTTTTGTCTTCAAAAAGGTACCAATTCCAAGAGTCATTAGATCATAGACTCATGCGAAATAAAATACACTTGCATGCCTGGGGGTGGGGGCAGAGTGTCTTACGGCTTCAAGTAAATGGCTACAACCTCAGGCAGAATGGGCAATATGGGATCATGGACAGCACTCTCAGCAGAGAGCCCGCCGACCTGATTCAGAACTGACCTCACAGCTCAGTCTTTGAATGTCAGTGGATACGTAGTGGTCAAGGTTTCAACTAGTGTACCGGGTCTGGCTGGGATGTTAACTTTCCCTGCACCACAACTAGCAAACCAATAGACAGCTACAGGCAAGCATCTTTTACTACTTGCCTAATAGAGGGAGAGGAACTGCTTCTCAAAGCTGTACACAGAGTGTACAGAAAATAAATATGCATTATACTAGATCCCTTCAGTATGGGAAACATCTACTAGACATCTTACACAAGCATAACATTTCTTTAGATTTTATCTATCTATCTATATATAAACACAATAATTTCCTAACACAAAGTTCAGCATGAGACTTTAATGATCATCTTTGTTAAGAACTGAACGGATGCCAACAGTCCCAACCTCACACATATTCTGCAAAAAGAATATGGCAACATTAAATTATATATATGAAAATACAGATATTAAAAATGACTGATTTTTCAAGGACTAAAGAAATTGTGGGGGGTAGCTGATTAAGAGTGTTACAAGTAGATGAACAATTGTCCGCTTAAGCATTTTTGGATAATAGCTTGATACATCATCGAAAATGTGTGGCAGGGAGAAAACACCAATAAACAATGCAGAGCAAGAAAACAAGGGCATAACAAAAGTTTTCAGAAAGCAATGACAGATCATTGTACATCTACAGAACCGGTCATACAGAGGCAGTACTTTAAAATCCATGGGAATGAAAATCCAACATGAAATGGGGGTCCACTGCTAGCTGATACTAGCAATGTAAATAAAATACAAAAATAAAATTAAAAGGAGGGAAAAAAGGGAAAAAAAAAGGAAAAAAAAGGAAAGAAAAGGGCAGGGGAATAAAAGCAAAACAGAAAAGTGAAAAGTGTAATGGGTACATTTTCTCCCTTTGCAGAATGAAAGAATGATTGCATCTTCTTCCATATGTTAAACAATCATCAATCATTCCATATTGTTAAAAGAACTGAAATCTTCCCATTCCCATGCATGATTTCATAACCAATTTATAAACTGGCCCATTTTAAGGCCTGCTCTCTTCAATGGTTCCTAAATTACTAGAATATGTTTTGAGTAAGTCTGCAGATGACACTGAACTGGGAGGAGCTGTTGACTCCCTCAGGGGTGGAGAGGCTTTGCAGAGACATCTTGACAAATTAGAGAGCTAGGCAATCACCAACAGTATGAAGTTCAACAAGAACAAGTGCTGGATTCTGCACAGGGCAACCCTGGCTGTACAAAGGAGAGGCTGAGGAGCAGCACCATGGAAGGGGATCTGCGGATTCTGGTTGATGGCAAGTTGAATATTAGTCAGCAGTGTGCCCTGACAGCCAAAAGGGCCATCAGTACCATGAGGAGCATCAGGCACAGCATGGCTCGCTGGTTGAGGGAAGGGATTGTCCCACTCTGCTCTGCGTTGGTGCGGCCTCACCTCAAGTGCTGTGTGCACTTCGGGGTACCACAATATTAGAAGGAGATAAAATGATCAGAGAGTGTCCAAAGGAGGGACACAAAGATGGTGAAGGGTCAGAGGGGACGATGTATGAGGAGCAGCTGAGGTCCCTTGATGTGTCCAGCCCCAAGCAGAGCAGGCTGAGGGGAGGCCTCATGGCGGCCTGCAGCTCCCTCACGAGGGGAGCGGAGGGGCAGGCGCTGAGCTCTGCTCTCTGGGGACAGCGACAGGACCCGAGGGAACGGCATGGGGCTGGGACAGGGGAGGGTCAGGCTGGGGGTTAGGGAAAGGGTTTGCACCCAGAGGGTGGTCGGGCACTGGGACAGGCTCCCCAGGGCAGGGGCACTGAGTCTGCCAGAGTTCAAGGAGTGTTTGGACAGTGCTCTCAGACACATGGTCTGATTTTTGGGTGGTGCTGTGTGGAGCCAGGAGTTGGACTGGAAGATGCTTGGGGTCCCTTCCAACTCAGGATATTCTGTAGTTCTATAACTTTAGAAGTTCTGACTGAGGATTTCTCTGAACATCTATTTTAGACATACCACAGGAATAGGGAAACCTCCAAAGGAAGGGGCAGAGGACAGTACAGCCCAACTGTTCAAAAATAAATTAAAAAATAAAGGTAAAGGCATGAACAAGGGAGCTAAGATCTTCAGTTAAAAAGCAGATGGTAACTGCAGCAATGCAAGACCAAAGAAGTCATTCAAAACTGTTGATGCTGTAAGTGGTACTTACTAAAACAACAGAAGAGCAAAACAAATATTGTATTAAAATGATAGTTTATACCTTTTTTTTTTTTTTAAGGATGTTCACATTTTCAGGCTACATTGTAGTTGATGGCAGTTAATTTGGGATTCTTATCAATGAGCAAATGCTAGAATACTAGTAACATTCTGCATGATTTTCAAAAAGTATCTACTGACAAAAACCTCTGCCTTTTGACAGCTCGCAGGTCTGGTTGACAAAAGTGACTTGTGCTAATACACTTGAGTTTCTCTTAATACAGGTAACAACATTAACGGATGTTTTGACCAACATTTTTGCCAAATAAGGGAATCCATTACACAGATTACAAGGTTGTCCCCCGGCTGATCTCAGAAAGTTGCTACTGGAAAGATACGGATAAAAAGACCATTTTGAACAGTCTCCTTTGGAACAATTAATGGCTGAGGACTACTCAACTATTTTCTAATGGACACAAAAAATATATAAAATATTTGCTTACTAAGCCTACACTAAGAGCATTGCAGTAGTATCCAGTAGTAAGGCAATTTAGTATTGCAAAGCTGCATTAATCACTTATAGGGTAATCTTGGTCCTACAAGATGACTTGAACGCCAAAGAGGTTTGCAAAGTTAGGCCATGCTCCCAGACAAGAGACACCTATTTCATAAAGCAACTTAAGAAAACTAACAACTGTCTTGTAATAAGATCTCAGTGCAATGCAGAACAAATGTGTGCAAATACATTAATAGGACTATTAGTAGAAAGAGAAATATTTTTGCATCAATGAGGCCACCAGTAAGCACAATATTATGCTTACCTTCAGGAGAGTAAACCATACAGTAATCCTGGAGCAATACAAAGAAATTGCTCCTTCATGGTTGTGAACTTAAACACACAAATAGTATATCTGTTATGCACAGAGAACACTTTTCAACTCTGCTAACAGAGATATAATAAAATCTCCTGACTAGGAAGTTAAAATTAAAAAAAAAAAAAAAAAGAAAAAAGAAAAAGAAAACAACAAGAACAACAAAAATGACGTGAGGTTCCTCAATATTTGGGTGACTTATCAGGGGATGAAATGGACTCAATGTCATATGAGCACTTCAAGTAAGACTAAAGTCTTAAGAAGTCTATTTTAACATAACTCATGAGCAAATCAAAGTTTCTTCTTGTGTAAGATGGACATAAACGTGGACTTAATGGTACTTTCCTCTTCGGAGTCTGTGAATCCCCCCAGTTTCCTGAGGTCCACTCATAAAGATAGGAGAAAAATCAGTCTGGAATTTTTCCACACATACTCACCTTGATTGCTTTAAAAATACCTATTGACCTAGGGGCTTCCTCTGCTTACTCGCAAAGCTCTTGACTCTTTCCTGTACTGCCCAACCTAACAGGTGGCTTTTTGAGTGGAGCAGGGATATGAGGTTTCTTTTGAACCAACAGAGCCCAATCACCAGCTGGAGCCTGGACAGGATAAGCAACACTGACAAGTTTTCTTCAGGGCACGCTTCAACATGCCCTTAGAATCACAGAATCGTTAAGGTTGGAAAAGATCTTCAAAATCATCTGGTCTAGCCATTACCCTACCACCAACATCACCTACTAAACCACGTCCCTATGCACCACATCCAACCTTTCCTTGAACGCCCCCAGGGACGGTGACGCCACCACTTCCCTGGGCAACTAACTACAGAACCCAGTTTCACTGTCCAGGTCTGGAGTCCGAGCAGCGAACAAGAACCACCTGGACATGCCAGCTCAGGGTCTTCTGGCTGGCCTGCAGTCATGCTACATCCAGTGCTGACGTCTCTCAGCTCCGAGATCTCAGCCAGACTTAGAGCTGGAAGAGGGTTCTCACCAAATCACAGGAGCAAGAACTTTGCTACCTCTTAAGGGCTTGGCTGACATTGGAGGATCCCCAGTCCCACTGGGGCAACACTCTGTGGTGACTGAAGGAGCTAGTGTAAGGAACAGACATTTTCCCACACCTCCTGCTCCTCCTTAGACAAGGTGCTCCTGTAAACCAGACTCTTGCTAGACATAAGAGTACAGAAAGGCAGTTTAGCACCAGAAAGTTGTATTAACCTCCTATAAAGCGACCTTGGTCCTGCAGGATGACCACCAAAGAACCTATGAAGGTGGCCCACGTTCTCAGACAAGACAGAAATAACACGAGGTTCCCCTCGGAGCCCTCTCCCCATCCCCACACGCCTCCCCCCGGGTCCGTCCCTCTCACCCGCGTCGTAGAAGGCATCCAGCACCGCCGTCTCCCCGAAGTCCAGCTCCCCGAAGTTGACCGTGCCCAGCTGAGCCCCCTCGGCCTCGCAGGCCCTCAGCAGGCACTGCCGAGCCCCTGCCTCGGGGCTCCGCGCCCCGGCGCCCCCCTTGGGCGGCTCGTTGAGCACATACACGGCCCGCAGGCAGCGCGCCCGCGGGGCACCCGCGCCGCCCTCCGCCGCCTCCACACCGCCCGGTGCCGCCGCCGCCGCCTCGGGCGGGCAGGGCGCCGGCAGCTCCGGCTCCGTGCCGGGGTGCCCGGGCTCCGCCGCCGCGCTGCCGCCCGCGGGGCTCTCCATAGCGCCTCCGAGGGCTGAGGGGGGCCGGCGGCTGCCTGCAGGTGCTCAGGCGGGGCCGCACCTCATGGCGAGCGCTGCCCCGCCGCCCGCCCTCGGCTGAGGGACAAGCGAGCAGCCCCGGGACGAGCCCGCTCCGCTCGGCGCCCAGTGCGGTGCCGAGGGGGAGGCGACACCGTCGGGGCGGCCTCGCCTCGTTTATGGCTTCCCTTCCCCGCCCCCGGCGGGGCACACGACCTCCCCGCACCGCCCTGACCGGCGGGGCTCTGAGCCGCGGCCCCGCTCGGCTTCCCGGCACGGGCTGGCGGCGGCTGCTGCACGACGGGAGGGCTGCACCCGTCCCGCTGCCCTTCGCCGCCATTAGGAGCCCCACTACAGCCGTTATGAGCCTCTGTCAGCTGGTAGGAGCCGGCTCGCCCCGACCGCCCTCCCAAATAAATAAAAAAATAAGTAAAAGCACAACCCGTCCCGATCCCCTTCGCCTGATCATCTGGTCCAACCATCCCCCTACCACCAATGTCACCTGCTAAACCATGTCCCTAAGCACCACGTCCAACCTTTCCTTGAACAGCTCCAGGGACAGTGACTCCACCACCTCCCTGGGCAACCCATTCCAATGCCTGACCGCTCTTTCTGAGAAGAAATGTCCCATAATTGTTTTAATTGTTGAAGGGTAGTGCTCTTTGTTCAATTGTTTGTTTTAATTGTTGTAGGGGCATGATATTTCCATTTTTCCACTCACCAGGAACATTGCCCGAATGCCAGGACTTTTCAACTAGAATGGAGAGAGGCTTGGCAACTCATCAGCCAGTTCCCTCAGGACCCTGGGATTCATGTCATCAGGTCCCATAGAATCGTACCTGTTTAGATTCATCAGGTGGTCTCAAACCTGCTCTTCACTTACAGTGGGTAGGACTTTGATCCCACAGCCTCCATCTACAGGTTCGGGGAAATTAAAGACTTGGGAAGCCCATCTACCAGTGCAGATGGAGGCAAAGAAGTTGCTGAGTACCTCAGCCTTCTCCATGTCTGTCATTACCAATTACTCAGATATCGAAACTCATTCCTAATATAATAAATCAGCCACCCATAATCGCTAACACACTACTATTTTCACCCCTCAGTCCATTTTCACAAATGTTAAAGGCACATGGTGGCCCTCAGGGACTCCTCCTGTCACCCCAGCGCAGCAGCCCGAGGGAAGCTGGGTCCTCTCTTGTGCTCTTCCTCGATGCTCTGTGCAGAAGGGATGCCACCTCTCACACAAGGTCTGGGGGATGGGAAAGAAGCACTCACACAACCCTGAGAATTGGCAAGAGTTGTTTATTGCCAGGACACATCCTGCAGGTTCACCTGCAGGATGTCCGTGGTGTTTGGTGGCTCCAAGCTAATGCTTGGGATGGAGCCTGCGCGATGAGTAGGGAGCTGTGCGGGCACTCCTGCGATGCTGTCGGTGCTCTTGGATGGAAGAGAGCAATGACATGCTGTGGTAGTCCCAGGTCTGTTCTGGCTGAGGTGGATCCACTTCCATTGGTTCCTCCACATCTTCTGGTGCATCCACCTCCATGGGCTCCACGGTGTTTGGCAGAAGGACGAGCCAGTCCTTGCCCAGGACTGCCCACACAGGATGCCTTCCATCTGGAATGTTCTCAGGCCAAGGTGCAGAACCAGGGGGTCGTCAAGTCCCCTGCCGAGGTCCCATGCTACTCTCTGGTTCATTTCCATGCATGGGTTCGATGCTGCCACATGAGTTACGGCCACGGCTGGGTCCCACACTGCATTGTGGATGATAGGCACACCTCTCCTCCCCACAGCTGTCTGGCTGACACTCCTGCCTTTGCCCCACACCACCGTTGCACCATTGGGAAGGCCCAGGCCCCCTGTTATTGTACAGCTGAGGGGGCGGCCTATTCTCTGCGTCGTTGAGGTGCCAGTGGTACCACCTGTGAGTGTCTGTGGGCTGTGCACCAGAGGTCCCTTGGGCACTGGTGTCTTTTGTGCTGCAGGAGCTATCCCTCTGCCCTTTACATATCTCCTTGTTGGGTGCACTCCTTCTCGGTGCTTCCTTGGGCAGCATTGCTGTCCTCACACCGAGGAGGCCTTGCTGCTTCTGGTCATCTTCCTGCCGCTTACACTGGCTGTCAGAGGAACTGGTCGCTGAGCAAGTGGTGGGCCAGTCCAGGGAGCCTGTTTTATAGGGCCCACGAGGCAGTGGTGGCCCTGTGACCTCAGCAAGCCTCTGTGATGGAGTGGCCCACGCGTGGCCAAAAGCAGCTGTGTTGGGGGCGCCCTGGAAGATGCTCTCACATGGAAGGAGAAGGCTGGGGGGCTGAGGGCCCCTTTTCTGGCTCCCCTGGGGCCATTTGGCTTGCCAGAGAGAACGGCTGCCCCTTAGCCACAGGGACTGCCCACTACCTCCTATCCTGTGCCCTGGGTTTATTGATAACACTGGTTTTTAGGTAATTAAAATTAATTTATGGAAAAGAACAGAAGCAAGGTGCATCTTCAGCCCTGACTCCCATGTGCGCTTTGTGCTCTGAGTGAATAATTTCTTCCTCACATCACATCTAATCGAAATCTCGCCTCCATTTGTTCAAAGCCATTATTCCTTGCTCCATCACTACACTCTCTGACAGAGTCCCTCTCCAGCTTGCTTTTAGGCCACTATTATGGGTTAGGTTAGGTGCCAAAACTGCAGGACCTTGCAAATTGCAGCCTTATCTGCCTTGTTCCACATGCTCCAGGTGACGTGTTCCAGCTCAGGCTCTAGCCTGTCATAGGTGTAACACAGAATCACAGAATCATTCAGGTTGGAAAAGATCTCCAAGATCACCTGGTCCAACCATCCCCCTACCACCAATGTCACCCACTAAACCATGTCCCTAAGCACCACGTCCAACCTTTCCTTGAACAACCCTAGGGACAGTGTCTACCATGATCCCCGATACCTTTTCTGCAAGCATCACTTCCAGCCATCTGGCTTCCAGCATCTACCAGTACCCGAGATTTCTCCTCTCCAGGTGCAGGTCTCAGCACTTGCTTTTGTGGAACTGCACGATGTTCCTGTCAGCTCATTTCTCCAGCCTGCCACACTGAGATGATTTAATTCCCATCATGATCAAAATTTATTATTGCTGAAGAGTCACTGCAAAACACATGAATTGCTTTACATGCTTTGAAGCTCTCTCTTAAATACAGGAAGATGTCTTGAATGGGCTTCTAACCTCTTACTGTTATTCTATAAGATACATGAACACGAAGGCAGGCACCACCAGTCTTAAAGACTTATTTTGAAGAATTAATTTAAGAAGTCTTTGAGACTTTGATCTCCAGAAATACAAAATATTCTCGCCTCCAAAAATGGTAATAAGGATAACTAATTCCTTGCTAGATAAGGCTAGGGCCAGCTTTGTGGCTCAAGGTCACACAGGTTATGTACATTCAGAATACCTGTGACATGACAGGAATGTATCTACAGAGTGAAAATGTTCATGCAGATGATCCATTGTTCACACTACTTGCATTTTGGAGGCCTTTCCTTCAGACAAGGTCAAGTCCCACAGATCCCATGCCCACTAGTGGCTGGAGAAAAACTGATGTCATCTTAAAACACATCTTTCAGTTTAGATTCATCTGTGAGGAAATGAGCTTGTGAACTGCAGCAGCAGCTGCTCTGTGATGTGAACCAAAGTGGAGTCTGTGAGGACAGCAGGGAGAATCACTTTTTAAAAGACTTCTCATAATCCAACTTGAAACATTAATGTAAGTGCAGCCACACAAGCCCACAGAGCAGACTCTCTCATTTCTCCTGTCCTCTATTCCATTAGCTTGGCTTTAATTCCTTCCCTTCTCTCTAAGCAGAAATACACATCAAGGACAAATATATCTAGTCACTTTAGACACCCACATTCTAAGGCAGTGTCGAAAAGTAGTTTGTCTTCTTCACTGGCTACAATTGAGCTGTACTTCCGATGACTTAACTTTAGGCAGGCCTTAGACTGAATTCTCCCAGGGTGACTAAATGACTTCTTAGTTCACATAGGAAATCTACGGCATTATTTATGATTGAACACTGTGGTGCAGCCTACATAATGCCCGGCTGCTCTTTCTGAGAAGAAATGTCTCCTCATTTCCAACCTGAACCTCCCCTGGCACAACTTGAGGCCATTCCCTCTAGTCCTATCACTAGTTATCTGTGAGAAGAGGCCGACCCCAGCTCCCCACAGCTTCCTGTCAGGTAGATGTAAACTCTGCGACACGAGGATAACAGTGCCACACATAGGGGCTCATAAGGGTTTGAGAGTGTGAAGAAACCATTTAAGAGGCAAACTTGTTTCTGATTTTGGAGACTTTGGAACAAGTAAGCTGTTGAATTTAGTCCGCAGGTTGGGGCTGCCTGTGTTGTTTTTTAACAAAAATACTAATACGTGAAATCTGGGGGGGGGGGAATTACATACTTTGACCCCTAGAGATCCCTCTCTTTGCTGGTAGTTTTCCTCTTTAGGCCTGAATAAGCCTTTTTATATGGCAACTCTAATTCTATTAGCCTTGCTCCAGCAAGGAAATTATTAGGAGAAAAATCTAAATCTACGTTTAGAAGAAACTCAATGTGCACATGGCAGCCTTCAGCTGACAAATAGCAGGAGCACACACAACGGATCCTTCCCAGCACAAAGCCTACTTTTTTTTTTTTCCTTTTTTTTTTTTTTTTCATTATAAGAAAGTCTGTCTGAAGAGCCAGTACTGAAATGAAAAATGCAATATTGTGAAAGTTAAGGGATTATTTACAAAGGAAAGCATTTATCTTACTCGAGAATGTTCTGAGGCTTTCAACAGCTAACATGCAAAAACCAATTGCAGCTTACTGGGTTCAGAATAACAGAGGCTTGGCGCGGTGCTTTCTCTCATCTCGAAAATTGTTGAAGTGTTAATTTAGAACAAATATGTGGGCTGGAATTGCTTAGCAGGACGCCCCTGAGACATAATAAATAAGCCTTTCCTGCCTTCTGGAGATTACCAAAACCTTGTATGTTGTAGATGTGTCTTTGCGTTTCATTTCACAGTCTTTAACACTTGGTACCATTTTAAATTGGTTGCTGAGAGGTCTGTCTCTTCGTCTTGGAACAGAGAGAGTCTCTCTTCATGGATACTTTGTGTGATTTTAAAACAAGTATTTTTCTCCTTTCTTGATTATATTCACTCTTCTTCCAGATAAGATCCTTACTATCCCTCTGGCATTTTTTCCCAACAAGCTGCCACATTCTGAAAATCCACTTTCAGTGGTTTAACCTGGTGCCATTTGTTGAGTCCATAGGCATCATTTGAAGCTAGAAGCAAGGAGTCTTTTTAAAGGAAGAAGATTCATTTTATATACTGTGACTGAGTCTGTCAGGTAGGCCTGACATTTCCACCAAATAACAGTATCTTCATGTCTTGCAAGTCATCTGAGAGAACAAATGGGAAACTCAGATTTTGGGCGGGTTGTAATGTTTCTGTGCAAGTAAGAAGTTAAATCTAGAGGAAAAAGGGTAATTCATACAACACTTTTTCCTCTTTTGGAAACATGGTCCAGCAAAGAGCTTATAAAACGAGCCACTGCCTCCAGAGTTGCCTATTCAAAGCTGAGGGCCAGATGCAAACGTTCAGCTTTCACACACCTTTCCATGACATTTTGTTTTTGCACAGAACCCATCCTAACAAAATCTAGCAAAACTCAAGTCAACACCTGCCTTATTCAGTAATGTAAAGGCAATGCCATAATTTTCTCAAGCAGAGCTTTGTATCTGTCAAATCCACTTAGTGCAGAATATAAATTATCTCTCAGCCACCAGAAGCAATATGTTCTCTGCAGTTCACAGAGACAGCAAACACCCACGAAACAATACAAAACAAAACAAACAAATAAACAAACACCATCCTTGAAGCCACCTTGTGCAGATCTGAGTTCTTCCGATGTGCAAACCCAGCTGCCCTTCTCTTGGCAGCGTTTCCTGAGGACTGCCCACTGGCACAGCAGCCCATGTGCAGTCACACTGGGTGTGGAGGTGCCCCCGAGTCCCTCCACGTGCCCTTGACACTGACCACGGCATGCAGGTGCCTCCTCCTCCCCACCGCACGTCCCTCATTAACACCTTGTTAATGAACTTCTTGGCATTACTGTTGCTAGCGTGCCACCCTGCTTACTTTCATTTACAGTGAGTAGGTATACGAGTAACCATACAGATGCTGCTTTTATGTGGATGAAGAGGAAAATAGACAATGTGTCTTTACTGAACAAGAACATAAGATTTTATTTTTAAGTATGTATTTGGATAAGAGGGGGTTTCTTTTTCAAGGTCTTTATGTAGAAGCTTTGCCAGAGTTTAAATAAAATGTTGCGAATTCTCTCTAAAAAGCCTAGCAAAGCGCGGTTTTGTTCCAAAAGTGAGATTCAAAATACTGTATCTGTACAATGACAGCTAAACAACACGGATGAGCCCTGAGGGGAAACTTAATGAAAAGGCCTACAAATGCTACAATCTTTAAATATCAGCTTGCAGGCACATCTGCTTTCCAAGGATGGCATGAAGTCAAACCCCCTCACAGCCACTGAATCAGTGTTGGAACCAGATCCGGAGATCTCGGGGATTCCTTTTGGTTTTCTTTCACTGGAGGGCAGGAGACTGCACGTGCTCATTTGGCCTGCTGACAGAGACAGAGGGCAAAGAAAACAGGCGCTGGTTCAGAATTGCAGCTTTCTGCTCAGATCTGCTCTTTCGCACAGGGTAGCATATGGCACCCAGCATCTGCTCATCCCTGCCCCTTGCAAAAAAAAGGACTATGACATCTTGTATGAAACACAAAGAACACAAAGTTAGCCAAAGGGTGGCCTTCTGTTCTTTCCTTTCCACCCATTCTAAAAATATTAAATGTATACATACCTTTTGTGCACACAATACAGAGCAAAATGTACATCTCCTATTGTTTTCAGCACATCAGGCACTCTAATAAAAAGTTCTCGTTTAACTTAACTAACAAGTTTAACTTCTAGCTTAACTAGGTTTAGGGCGAGGCTTTGAGAGCTTGAATGATTAAGGAGTGCAGGCTAGCAGTGAACACTTTCCACCTTTGAAATGGTGCAGGTCTTCCCAACAGCATCTATGAAGCCAGAATTTTGCTTATAGCTGACTGTGTGCATTTGAAATAAAAATAAAAATCCAGTAAATACCATAGCAAATATGAGGATAAAACCCAAAACAAAATAAAAAGATGCCTTTCCTGAATCTCCATCAGAGCAGAAAGCTCACGCTTTCTACATGGCTGATAGTTAACATTGTTTACGTTATTTCTCTCGGGCAGATAGCTAGAGCAGATCAATTCCACAAGAGCCAGACACGGGCACTTACAAAGTCTGGTGAAAGCTTTGTTTTGGTTGAAGTACCAGGCCCCCAACCTTCCCCGGTCAGTTCAGAAAGCAAGGAGCAAATGGCCAGCTGCAAACCAGAGGTTAACCGAGCTTCTGCAAACCACAGTCCGATCAGTTAGTCGAAGAGAAAACCACTTAGCAGCAGTTCTCAACATGTTTCACATAACGTCTTGTTTGTACTTCAGATGGGAGAACACAAACCAGCCCCATGTCCACTGCTCCGGTAATAAGTATTACCACAACATCAGCCCTAGAATCCTTCACTTGTACAGCCTTTTGACATGACGAATATTTTCTCTTTTGCAATCCTAAACCTAACCGGTTGCTCCTTGTGTTGGGTCTCTGTCCAGCCGAGCAGATCCTAGGGGTGAGATGTATACTTCTTATTCCTCAGGGAAATGTAACTACCTTCAAGAGGCCTGGATTAAAATGTTTGCACTCACAGACGATTGCATATTCTTATTTGGTCTGATTGTTTTTCTTGTCTTCAGCTTGATCAAATTATTCCTGACTTCTTCATGTATCATGATGGCTCAGTGTTTTCTTCACAGTTATTCTTATGGACTGGTTTAAGATGAGAGTCTCACTTTTAGCTTCTCTCAAGTTATTTCTCAATGAAGGAATATCCTCGACTAAAACCACCAGAGCACTCACTTTTATTCCAGCTAAACACCCTGGTCTGCCTACCAGTTAACAAAAGCCCAGCAAAATTCAGACTGTGTCAGGGAATGCTTTCACGCACAAAATGAAGACATCTAGAATATGCGTCTCATTTTTATTCATGTTTAAGCTATTTTTACATTACTCTGGATGCCATATACCTGAGGATAAATAAGACTTACAAGCTTAGCAAAAGCAAAGCTGTCAATGTTACTTCAAAACATTTTAAAGATCCTTAATCACTATAGTTCTGGTATTACTAGGTGGGGCTGTGAAGTGTAAAGGGATCCCAAAGAGGCAAGAATTGCTTTGAAGTGCCAAAAAGAATCATTTGTTATGTTGATACTCACTTTTGTAATAGATACTAATGAAAACTTCTTATGTTTAGGCAGATGAGTACGTTTAGTACAAACGCAATGAGAATCTTTAAATTGCACCCACATTTGCAACATTTATTAGATGTTACATGATATATGAAGAAGGAGTCTACCAAGGTCCAAAACGGTATTTTTTAGCCAATAAATAATTCATATTTGTGAACTTGCAGTGTGAAAAGTCGTGGGAGCAGCAGGCACTAGCAGCTGGGAGCACAGCTAAGACACCTAGTCAGAGGGAAAGCAACCTTAGCCTTTCTCAAAAGCTCTGGCAACTATTTTCTCTGCTTACACAATGACTTTGCTTGGTAAGTGTGAGCTTATTAGCATTTGGTCTGGTTTTGGTATTGGGGCTTAACTGTGTGCAGTTCTCTGTGCTTTTAATGATGAGACCTGAATGTGCACCTGACTTACTGGGCACCAGTCTACACCTGCTCCTGGTTACATGGCAAAACAATTTGTGATGCCAAACACTTTGTCTTCTCTGCTTTGTCAGCTTGCATTACATTTATTCTCTGCCAGAAGAGCGTCACATGCTCGAGGCTATTAAAGCCACTGCTAAGCAGCACGTCAATCTTGTACGGCTAGAAATTTTATGGCCAGACACACTGGCACTCAAAGGCACTCCTTTTTCAGACCTCTATCTGACAGCATGATAGGAATCATCCCAGGAAAGTTTTATCATGCTGCAAGAGTGAGACCTTCAGCCCATCACTGTGTCAAAGCACATTTCCATTAAAGTAGCAGAGAGTTTCCTCCCGCACTCTGCTGTGGAAATCATAGAATATCCTGAGTTGGAAGGGACCCTTAAGGATCATCAAGTCCAACTCTTGACACCGCACAGCTCTACCCAGAAGTTCAGACCATGTGACTAAGTGCACAGTCCAATCGCTTCTTAAACTCAGTCAGGCTCGGTGCAGTGACCACTTCCCTGGGGAGTCTGTTCCAGTGTGCAACCACTCTCTCTGTGAAGAACCCCCTCCTGATGTCAAGCCTCAACTTCCCCTGCCTCAGCTTAACCCCGTTCCCGCGGGTCCTGTCGCTGGTGTTAATGGAGAAAAGGTCTCGTGCCTCTCGACACCCCCTTACGAGGAAGTTGTAGACTGCGATGAGGTCTCCCCTCAGCCTCCTCTTCTCCAGGCTGAACAGGCCCAGTGCCCTCAGCCGTTCCTCGTACGTCTTCCCCTCCAGGCCTTTCACCATCTTCGTAGCCCTCCTCTGGACACTCTCCAACAGTTTCACGTCCTTTTTATACTGTGGTGCCCAGAACTGCACACAGTACTCGAGGTGAGGCCACACCAGCGCAGAGTAGAGCGGGACAATCACCTCCCTCGACCTACTAGCGATGCCGTGCTTGATGCACCCCAGGACACGGTTGGCCCTCCTGGCTGCCAGGGCACACTGCTGGCTCATATTCAACTTGCTGTCTACCACGACCCCCAGATCCCTCTCTTCTAGGCTGCTCTCCAGCGTCTCATCGCCCAGTTGTGCAGCCAGGGTTTCCCCGTCCCAGGTGCAGGACCCGGCACTTACTCTTATTGAACTTCATGCGGTTGGTGATCGCCCAGCTCTCCAACCTATCCAGATCCCTCTGCAAGGCCTTTCCACCCTCATCCGAGTCCACAACTCCTCCAAGTTTGGTGTCATCAGCAAACTTGCTCAAAATACCTTCTATTCCTACATCCAGATCGTTTATAAAAATATTGAAAAGTACCGGCCCTAAAATGGAGCCTTGAGGGACCCCACTGGTGACCGCCCGCCAGCCTGACGCAGCCCCATTCACCATAACCCTTTGGGCCCTGCCCGTTAGCCAATTGCTCACCCATTGTATGATGTTTTTATTTAGCTGTATGGTGGACATTTTGTCCAGTAGGATCCTATGGGAAACCGTGTCAAAAGCCTTGCTGAAGTCCAAAAAAATCACATCAGCTGGTTTCCCTTGGTCCACCATACGGGTGATCTTATCATAAAAGGAAATCAGGTTAGTTAGGCAGGACCTACCCTTCACAAACCCATGCTGGCTGGGACCAATGACTGCTTTGTCCCCCAGGTGCGCCTCAATAAGTTCGAGAACCAAAAAGGTGAAAGGGTCACAATACCAAGTTAAATAATAACTCGCTTCCTGCTCAGGTTCAAGACACCCAAGAAGCACAAAACATTCCTGACCTTTTCACAGGGACAGAGCCATGTTTTGCTAACACTTTTGTAACAGAAACCTTTACCTCTTTCCTCCTTGGGAAATGCAAAATAACGGCTGATGATATTTTGAAGAAATGAGCGTTTAGCTTGTGATAGCAGGAAGACTTCAAGAAGCAGGGGTACAAGGTAATCCTTTTTAGTTGCCTGAAAGCATTGTTTTCTGTCAAAGTTTAAGTCCAGTTGGAAAAGTGAATGATTTCAGTATTGCTCCGTAGTGTTCCTAGTTACTCATACAGCAATGAAGTAAAATATAAGGTTATCACCCTGGCACGTACATGTGTGTAGGACAAACTTCAGATACCCTTTCTTAGCCCCTCCACATGAGACGATCAACAAGCCACAGGTTTCCACACAGCATGCACACACCACTGCAGCACGAGAACAACTCGTGGAGCATCCCATTTGTTTTCAGTTTAACAGAGGCACAGCAAGAGCCTGGTCCTGCCTGCACGGAGACACCAGCCAGAGCCTGCAGAAGGCAACCATCTTACCAGAGCTGCAGCACCAGCATGGCACCTTCACACGGGCTGAGGTGCCGGGATGCAGCCTTCAGTGGGCAGCTCCCCTCCCGTGCATCTCAGGAGGGCTAGGACGTGTTTCTGAACAAGGAAGGCATCAGCTTCAAGACAACAGGAGGTTTGCAGGCTGAGATTGCCGCCCTTTATATTTAGGTGGAATTAGTCTGAGGAAGCATGGTGCCTGAGTGAGGGGCCCTGGGAGCAGAGTGATAACATCAGTGGGAGAATAGGGGCTTGCCCCAGACTTGCACCCAGCTGGAAAGAGGCTCTGCTCCAGCTGGGGCACTGGTGACAGGTACCTGCTGCACTGGTGATGTTTGGAGCCCTGGGTCAGCACTTAGTCTGAATCACCAATGTTGACTTTAACATATCCAGATTAATATTGAAGCTTAATATTGAAGTCCACTATTGAAGTCCAATATTGAAACTCTTAGCCATTGCAGTGGTGTGACGTCCTTCTCTTGCTGGAGCTCCCCGACCACAGGTCACTGAGCTGCTTTTCTGAGGCAAACAGGTGCTTCGTGTCAGAGCATGAGAAATTTTCCTTTCCCCTGAGCTCAGTGACACGCACCAAGCCTGGCTGCACAATCATAGCACAAACATCCTGAACCCCCGGCGAGAGCTTTGCCATCCATTAATGAACTGGCTGTCTCCAGCCAGCGCTGTTTTTGCTGGGGTCTCAAAATGTATGTCATGTTTCCTGTGCCTTGTGCTTTTATTTGCTAAATGGCTGCATCTGTGCTTCCAGCAGGGCTTGGTAAATTTGGCTCTTTCAATCCCGAGTAGCCATATTATCTAGCAGCTGCAATTTCCATGCAGGTGCATGTACTTTTCTACTTATCCTTTCTCACCTGTTGCTCTGCTTTTTGGTGCTTTGCGGTGGGAGGAAGAGCATAGCAGAGACTGTGTGAACAGTGCTATCTCCTGCACTTTGCTGCTGTCCTTATGCCCTTCACACAGAAAAGTGTCCCCAGAAGGGATAACCCAAGCGATGGATCATCCTGCAGCAGGGACAGCTGCCCGGCCTCATTTGTACTTCCCCAAGAAGTGCTCTGCCAAAATCCCAGACTTTGTTCCCATGCTGTGATCTGAGGAGACGAAGAGCAGCCTGAGGGGTCCTTCCACGTGAGCACGTTCGCCTTTCCCTCTCCGGGATGAAGCAGGCAGAGACCGGCTTGTACTGAGGAAAATGATCTCCCACAGCAAATGGAAATGCAGGGTCTGAGCGCAGTGAAGTGAGAGGGCATTACCAGGGAAAGTTCTGAAAGCAGACACTTCTTTAATGTTCTGATATTCAAAAATGCTTGTGAAATTTGGTCATTGTTATCTTACTTGCTTTGCTGCTGCAGTAATTTTCAAGTTTTCTCCTCTGAAGTAGCCTATTACAACGTCTAAGATCATATTGATAAAAGCCAGTTATGTTTTCCTGTGACTATCAGCTACCTTCTCCAGCTGCTTTCCTACAAATGAAGGAAGATAAGGGAGCTCTGAACACACTTAGCTTCTCTGAGGGGCCGACAGAGTGGCCAGGTCCTGCCTCCCCGGGTTTTTGCAATGTGTCAGAGCAGTTCTCCTCATGGTAGAGGATTTGGTTCTGGGGATTTGTCTACAACTAGAGTTGATTAATTTCTAAAACACACTGAGATAGCACCGCAGTCTGTAAGGTAACAGTTTCAACAAATGAATTTACATCTTAAAAATTGCATCCTACAGTGGTAACGCATTTAGAAATACGATTAAATTCCTAATGCTCTCTTTTACATGCTCAAGAGCATGAAGACGTTTTGTTACTTTAGATTCCCATGGCACCAAGCAAGTCCCTCCAGCATCTGTTCCTCTGGCTCCCAGCAGCTCATGCTACCCACACGCTAAAGTTCATGCCTGCGCAGGGCTGGAAATCCTTTTAACACAGAGGTAAAGCCCACCAGCAGCGTGTTGTGTGGGTCCAATAACCTTCACTACCTGAGTCGGACTTTTTGTCTTGCAGGCCGTGGAGGGGAGGAGCTGTGGCCTGCCCCCCGTGGGCTCGTCTGGCACCCAGCTGGTGGCACCAAGCCCTGCTCAGCCCCCAGCTGCACACACACAGTGCCTGGGGAAATTCAGAGAAGTGCCTTTTGTTTCCTCAGCTGCTCTGTTGCAGGCTGGGAAGCGCTGGCATCCCGGTACCGTCAGGGCTCGCTACCTAAGGAAGCTGGCTGCCCTCCAAAACGGAGGGCAGAGAGAGGGAAGCAGCTGCAGGAAGCGGGATGAATGGGCCGGGGCATATGCAATTAGCTGCTAATTCCTAGGCCAGCTCAAAAATCAGCTGAGGCCAAAGGTGCCAAGCTAAATCCAGTTTCTGGCTCAAGGGTATTAATAACCATGGAGACGAGCACCCGGCGTGTGGAATAGGGGGTCCAGATCCACCCCGCTTGCTGTTATTCATGTCAGGACCCCTCTGAGCTGAAGCCAGTGCTGGGAGGACGTTCCCTCTGCTTCTGAAGGAGAGCCGAGCACCGCAGCCACCCCTGCATGGCCCAGAAGTGGCAGAGCAATTGAAACCATCCTCCCCTCTGCCTCCTGCACCCCTATCCGAGACTAACGTGGCGAGAGCTGTCAGCACAGCCACGACTGCAACGCGACACAGCCGAGGATTTCGCGGGAACACGAGATGTTTTCACACCATGCGAGTCCCGCAGCAGTCCATTGTATTTTTGTGCCAGTCCTGGGGCGCTGCGCAGAAGGGCCGGGCTGGGGCCGAGGGTGAGCAGGGGAGAGAGGAGCCTGCACCTGCCTGGGGCCAGCGGCACAGGATGGGGAAAATCTCGACCCTGGGTGTCCCAGGCTGCGCCAGACACAAAGTGGCTCACAACATGCACTGGGTAGCTGGCTATCATATGCCTACAACCAAGAGTATGTTGCCTGTAATGATATTTAATCTTTGACCTGTTCAACTAACCCTTTTGCTCATTTATGAATGGATCCTTAGTAAGCAAAGCTCAAAGAGAAGATGAAATGTAATTAATAACATTTAAAGAACATCTTGAATGTTTACCATCACATTCCCGTGGAAAACCAAGCAGTCAGTGCTATAATCCCACATTAAGCAATGCTGATTCCTTTTAGAGTTGAAAAAATAACATTCCAAAAAGAACATAAAACTCTTTTCTTAATAATCTTACAAATTTCCAAAACAAGAATTTAAATATTATCATGCAAATGCATGGCCCTGATGTTCCATACCTACATGGATTTCTGCCTGTAAACAGAAGTCTACTGCAAGACCACTGTGTGCTATTAACAAAAAATCATTTTACACAACTCTTCGAACAGCAATATTTAATCATTTTCACATCAAAAGCACTTTGCAGCTCACCAGCATTTTCTGTTTTTCTTTAAATATAAAACCAAACATTTTAAAAAGCAGCAGTTCTTAACCACAGGTTCAATGCAAAAGTGATCCTCTTTAAAAAGGGAAAAACCCACATGCTATGTAAAATACCTTCTATTATTATAATGCAATGCAGCAAGAAGAAAAACTTGGGTTTCTCTGAACTCTCTTCTCCCAGAATAATAAACTTTCAAAACAAAGCATTTTCACAAAATCTTATTTAATCTTCATTTACAGAGCTTGATAGGTTGGACTTTTAACTTGCATTTATAAAATGACAAGTTATCATCTCCAGTTATCATCAACTGGAGGGAAAAAAAGGATGTAATCTGCCATCAGGAAACTCCATGCCAAATTCAGACTTTCATTTGCAAAAAATGGAGCATTTCTGAGATGTCCCTTGTATTGCTGAAGTACAGCTCAGGAATGAATACTTTATTTACCACAGATACAATGGTTTACTTTCTTCCAGGGATGCATCTAGGAAGCCAGCAGTATCTATTCATGGATACACATTGCAAATATAACATTACAAACCCCAACAGAATTCTTACTTGTTATCCTTATTTCCTCTTCTACTCTCTGCCACCAACCTCACAAAAGACATGGAAGTAATCTAGAAGCCTTTATTGCTGGAAAGCTGTGATGGGACTATCATTCTTGGTATAAAAAATATCTTCATGTAGTTATTTAGGATTGTTAAATAAGAGCATTTCAGTGATAAAATATTTTATTAGTGTTTCTGTTTAAGAACACTGAGCAATGTATTGGGACTGTTTGAAACATCCTCGAGTTTCATCCTCAGATCTTTCAGCCTCAGACACCGCAGTTACAAGAGAATCACATGTGATTGCAGAGGCAATTATCCCAGTCGGGAGGTTCAGTATTGCCATTTGGGATCCATAAAGCAAGACCCGGGTACGGTGGAGTGTGCATTTTCCACTTCTGTGCATATCAGGAAGGTTATGGGAACTCTGCCGGCCACGTGTGAACGTGACCGACCGGCCAACCGAAAGCTGCCTCATCCCGTTCCTGGCAGGCAGGGTGGTTAGCGGTGACACAGGACGTCCTGGGTGCAGCCAGTTCCGGCATTCAGTGAGTTGACGAACAAATCCTTAGCGTGTTTTGTCGTTTCTGACACTCTGAAGTATCAACAGTATCACTCACCCACTCTCGCTATGCTGTGCAAAAATATCCATTATTTAAATGCTTTGTAAAAACTCAACAGAGACTGTTGACAAGACATGAGATACTCCGCTGCTAGTAAGGAACACATGAAACCACGAACAGGAAAACGAAGAAGTCATGCTGAAAGGATGAAAATAGAAACTGGAAGAAACAAAGCAAGCACCAGCTTCAATAAAAATAGGAAGAGACAGCCCTGCTGCACAACAGGACTATAAAGCGTCTCACTGCACGTAACTCAACGGCAGAAAGCTTATACAACATAATGTAGCAGACAATAGCACATAAATAGCAAATGAAACAATGTCACACGAGAGAGAACCTTGTGCAGTAAATAATACAACTTTTTATTCATGTTTTATAGTTTACTTTTATTTATTTTTGCTTTAATAATGCATATTCTGTTCACTCTGTGCAAAATCGGGGACGGAGGCGGGCGCTGAAATCGTCTACGGAAAATCAAGCGAGATGAACATTCAAAACCGAAGGAGATGCCTATCAAAACCGGGAAAGCTAAAAAGCCACAGCTGATAATGACAAAGCTGCTCTCGACCGCGCCGCTCTGGCCCGCCGCCTCGCACGAGCCTGGCCGTACGGAGCAGCTGCACACGACGAGCGTGACCTCTACCGGACACCGGTGACAGGGGTCGGGGGAGCTACGTGACGGAGACCCGGCTGGCAACCAGCTCCAGTCAGAGTGTGGCAAAGAAAGGCACAAATCATTGCAAAGACCAGATTTTTGTTTCGTTGGTGTTCTTCTCCTAAATACATTATTGTACACAACGTAAGGTTCATCGTAGGGGGGTCGGGGGACATGAAATTGCATATTTAACAGAACTGAAAGCCGTAACAAGAAGTAGGCTGTTCTATCTCGAAGCAAAAATAATCCCTCCAGCCCCAACGTTAACATTCATTCCTGGCTATATGCAGTACAAACATTTTAAAATCTGTGACAAAAGACAATTAAAAACCAAAAATCAAAATCATAAAGCTTGTAAACAGATAATCTGAAATACACTTTATTTATGGAAAAATATCATCAAAATAGTACCACTATGGACTAAACTGCCTGAGTTTTCATTTCACCTATGATCTTGAAGTAGAGAGCCTTTAGCACAAGAAGATCAATTTCAGTCACAACTAGTGCCACACAGCACCACTTCGCGTGGAGATTTTTTTCCTCACTGTTGGTATTTTTGTTGTGCTATCAAAAACTGTTGTGCTAATCCTTCAATAAAGGGATGTTGAGGCAATTCTTAAATCATTTGGCACAAAGTTATTTTGGCTGGGGCATACATCTGAGTCTCAGTCATGTAGAATAATGCAACATTCCATCTATCAAGTATTCACTTTGATTGAAGAGCTTTCTTTATGTCATTAACCTCCATCTGAAAGGGAAAAAAAATATTTCTGGTGAAATTAGATGCTTTAAGACACACAGTTGATGCTGCTAGAAAAGCACGTAGTCCATCTGTTCCACAGGCGCTGAGCACAGGTTTTATACCACTCTTACTTCCAAAGCTTTCACAAATTGAGCTGACCATCTATGTTGCACAAGATGATCGGTGATGCCTTCCTCTCCTCAGAGGAATATGTTCATATATATATATGAATGTGCTGTAAGACCTTTCAAACTCTCAGTTACAACTTTCACAGCCTGTGCAGCTCGCTGCCAGGACTTACTCGCCAAACGAGCACTGTGCCCATGCACCAGCAGCTGCACTTACCCCTGGCACAAGTAAATAGAGCCACTTTGAGCTGAGGAGCAAAGCCTGTCCTCTCTCTCCTACAGGGGTGGCTCTTGCTGTGGGGATGGTGGCCCTCTACATCCACCAAGCCCGTGCCCAGGCACCCCAAGGTCTCAGATGGATGTACAGCATTGTGGCAGAAGCAGGTGGCTGAAGCTACCAACACCCCCAGCTTCACACCCGGCCCTTCCAGCAGCTGCCACAAACCCTGAGGCAGGGATGTGAGATACATTCCCAAACACCCTCGGTGCTCAAGTGGGCCATATCATCACTGCATTTTTCTTTATTTGATACATGCACCGAGAGCTGTGTTGCTTTATGCCTGTCAGAGCACTAATCAACTAATGCAACTTTTGTTTGCTGAACTTCTTTGTTGTTGCTGTGGTTGCTGATCTTCATTTAGAGCTAATTACACCATCACGACCAGCATCTGAACCAGGAAAAGCAACATCTGAGCAGGAGTAAAAGCATTCAGCTGTAAGATCATATTTTTAGAACCATCAACGTAGGTCTCTGTGGAAAGATTTAAAGCCATCCTTGGAGGTGGAATACAGACCTCTGAAGAGTTTGCCCTGTTAGACTCAATCAATGACTGCTATTAAGGTGCTCATCAGTTTTATCTGCATATATTCAAATTGTAGCTGAATTGTAAGCTACAAGAAGCCATATGCCTACGTGGTTGCACACAAAGTCCTTTACACAGTTCTGCCATCCTGTCGTGTTCCCAAGCCCTTTACTGAGCAGGAGCAGCCCAGTGAAATTACAGTTTGATTTTCTATCCCTAGTACAGAGAGAAAGTGCAGCTGACCTACACCATAAAAATAT
The DNA here is from genome assembly GCA_011075105.1 of Heteronetta atricapilla. NCBI lineage: Eukaryota > Metazoa > Chordata > Aves > Anseriformes > Anatidae > Heteronetta > Heteronetta atricapilla. The sequence goes on along the minus strand of CM021731.1, from coordinate 125,622,230 downwards.
AAAACATAATCAATACAAAAGCAGTTACCAAGTACATCACTCTCCCAAATCCAGAAAAGCAGTTACTGAGGCTGCAGAGTCAACGATCAAAGCCAAAGGTGCAGCTCTGCTCCTCACACGCAGGCAGGGCAGCACGCTGCCTGGCAAAGACTAAATCAACATGACAACTTCTGGAGCTCAGGTACTACACAAGCTATGATAGCAGTAACTGGCTCTTAATCCTAACACCTTCTTTTGCATCGTTTAGGATGCTTTAGTGAGGGCAACCTGAGTACAGTCTGTAAAACGGACGTAAAAATCTTGCTGTGTGAAATAATATTCCAGGCGTAGCTACACTAAGACCAGCCTGATACAAAATATAAAGCTCTGGCAGAGAGCAAGTCATTAAAAACAAAACCAAAACCACAAAGTTTCACTTGTGACAAAATCAGACTGTTAAAACTGAGACTAAAGAAATATCCTACTTGGAATCCTATATGGTGTTCTTTCATTTGGTACTTGTGCACTTGTGCTGACAAATTTTTAGATAATTATCAGGCTTTTCAGGAAGAATCCAGCACTGCAACACATATGACACAAACCGGTAACACTAGGAAGGGAGTAGGTACCCCCTACTAGAAATGTTAAGAGTTTTTGATTCACTGATACCTCAGTATCTTATCAGAGTTTTATGTTCTGTACTTGAGGCTAAATCAAACCTGCTGCTACTTCCATAACACTGTAAGTAATCCAAGTACCTGCAATCGTAGACGGATCTTTTTTTCTTCATCCAACTCAGACAGCAACTGCTTAATCTCTTTTCTGTTAAAAGAACGCAATAAAAAACTTAGAATGCAAATACTGAAACCAATAAAATACAAAAGATCACCTCTTGGAGGCGTATTTTCCATATTTCACTAGCTATATTTTGTTTGTTTTTTCCCCTCAAATAACGATTTAAAGTTATATTAAGTATATAAAGTAGTTATATAGTTATAATTCATAGTTATAAAGTAGTTATATTCTTGCGTACTATGTACTATAGAGAAGAAGGACTATAACAGGGCATACCCTGCCCTGCCCCTGCCCCCAATTAATATGAATACAACATTTCCTCCTAATAATGCTGCATCCACAGGCCTTGCTCTTGGCTAGCTGTAGGAACACTGTACCCAGTTGCCTTTTTTCCACACAAAATGTAGATGGCTTGGTGTTGGTGGGTTGTAAGAGCTGTAACACAAATTCTGTCCACCTTTTTGTATGCTTAAGCCAGTTAGGAGCCATTTGTGCCAACACAAACTAACTTTCAGCTTAGTTTATGAGCTGAATGGTCCCAGGTATGGATTTGCTGTCTCCCTTCCTGGCAGGGAAGGGGAACACCGCTACCAGGAGCAGACACCTTCCCACATTCCCAAAGTGCCCTCAGCTTGAGACAGAGACCAGCAGGTGGGAGCAGCCCACGCAAGAAGGGCTGTGGAGGGCAGAGGAGCAGCAGTCAGCCTAAGGGATGAAGCTGTGGGGCTCAGTGACTGCTTGCAGTGTGAACCATGCTCTCCTGCAAGGTCTTCTCCCAAACTACCCCCACACCCCTGTTCTGTCACAGGCCTTCCACTCTGCTTTGCCCTTCCTTTTTCCTGACTGGGCTACAGGCAACAGACAATGACAGTGAAGGATTTGCTTCCAACACATCAAATACTGCCAGGAATAACAAAAACTATGTGAAAGCCCTACAAAATGAGCAGCTTAAAGAAAAACAAAGGTGGTCATTCCTGAAATAAGATGCAGGGTCATAAACCCAACTTCAAATGTCCTAATAACAAATGCATTACTTCTTCTGAAATACAAGCTTCCTGTGAAAACGTGCTAGCAGCAACACACCAGCAAACAGCAAAGCATTTGACACTGTCTCCCATGATGTCCTTTCCTCTGAATTAGAAAGACATGGATGTGACAGATCGACCACTTGGTGGGTAGGGAACTGGGTGGATGGTCACACACAGAGAGTTGCTGTCAACAGCTCGGTGTCCAGGTGGAGATCAGTAATGAGTGTGGCATTCCTCAGGGGTCAGTACTGGGACCGTCACTGTTTAACATCTTTGTCAGTAGCATGGACAGTGAGATCAAGTGCACCCTCAGCAAATTTGCTGATGACACCAAGCTGAGTGATGCAATCGACACGCTGGAGGGAAGGGATGCCATCCAGAGGGACCTGGACAGGCTGGAGAGGTGGGCCTGTACAATCCTCATGAGCTTCAACAAGGCCAAGGGCAAGGTCCTGCACCTGGGCCAGGGCAATCCCAAGCACAAACACAGGCTGGGTGGAGAAAAGATAGAGAGCAGCACTGAGGAGAAGGACCTGGGGGTGTTGGTTGATGAGAAGCTTGACATGAGCTGGCAATGTGTGCTTTAGCCCCAAAATCCAACTGTATATCCTGGGCTGCATGAAAAGCAGCATGGCCAGCGGGGCGAGGGAGGTGATTCTCCCCCACTGCTCTGCTCTCGTGAGACCCCGCCTGGAGCACTGCGTTCAGCTCTGGGGCCCCCATCACAAGAAGGGCATGGACCTGTTGGAGTGAGTCCAGAGGAGGGCCATGAGGATGATCAGAGGGCTGGAGCACCTCTCCTGTGGAGACAGGCTGAGAAAGTTGGGGTTGTCCAGCCTGGAGAAGCGAAGGCTCCAGGAAGACCTTACAGTGGCCTTCCAGTACCTAAAGGGGGCCTACAGGAAAGCTGGGGAGGGACTCTTGGTCAGGGAGTGGAATGACAGGACAAGGAATCATGGTTTTAAATTAAAAAAGGGTAGGTCTAGATTAGATACTCGGAAGAAATTCTTTACTCAGAAGGTAGTGAGGCTCTGGCACAGGTTCCCAGAGAAGCTGTGGATGCCCCATCCCTGGAGGTGCTCAAGGCCAGGCTGGATCGGGCTTTGGGCAACCTGGTCTGGTGGGAGGTGTTTCTGCCCATGGCAGGGGGGTTGGAACCAGGTGATCTTTAAGGTCCCTTCCAACCTAAACCATTCTAACATTCTGTGATTCTAAATCAATTTAATAGTTTTAGGCACTTGTACTAAATTCGTATTACAACTAGAACAAATGCCCCCCTTATTAAGATTAGGGTGAGTTCCCAAGTAGCTATTGGCAAATTAAACGTTATAAAATTATTCACCACTTATAGCTTGTATATCTTAACTTTTTCAGCAGCCCATAAACTTCTGCTTATGTCACAAAGCATGTGGATTGATAGTGCCAGTCTTTTTTCCTGACCTTCTCACCTCTGAATGTGTTCTGTCAGGAAAGTAGGCAGAAACCACTCACAAACACAAAAGCCATCAGTAATGTATATGAAGAGAAACTCCACAAGAAACTGATGCCACACATAATGGAAGTATCCCAGTTACAGCTGTGATTTGTAGTACTTACTTTTGCTGGTCTTTCATCGTTTCAATGATGATTTTTAGCTCCTTAATTTGTGTTCTCAGCTCCTCCAGGGCAGTCTGACCTTGGCTCAAGTGTTCAGTCTTTGGCTTTCCTTCAGTACCAAACAGGGATGGGGAATTTGACCTGTGGCCTGTTGTTCCCATAGCAATTGAATGAAATCCAGGTGATGGTGAAGGGGATAGAGATGGTTGTACATTACTGCCACTAGCCAAACCTCCTGGTTTCGGAGGCAAGGAAGTTTTATTATCAGACACCTGTAACAAAAAGAACAGCATTTAAGGCCTGGAGAATGCTTTATGAAAATCAAAACCTCTAATAAACATTAAATATTTTGGTGTTATGTAGTAACGTTGGAAGTCCATAGTCAGACAGAGAAAGTTTCAAATATGACAGATAAAACAATCGGTCAAATGATCTTTGTACTTATACATCAGAGAGGGTTTAGCTGGGAGCTGTAATTCCAGACAGTTTCAGCAGAAGTTTCCAGTTGCTACAACTGATCAGCAATAAGCACTTCCAAGACCTCAGTCTGAGCACTGCAATGAACCAAGGAAGATATTCACTGTTTCTCTCAGAAATGTAAGAATTTCTCTCAGTTTGTAAGAGCATGCCTACATCCATGGAAGTCTTCTGCAGAGCACAAAATTGTGTGGCCAAGAATCCAAATTCCATTTTTTGTAGATTACACTGACGATTTTCAACTAACCATTGAAGGATTCTTCAATATATGGTATTGTTTTAAAATTAGAAGACTGTTAAATGTTGCCCTCAGTATTACAAAAATAGCTGACTATTCCATAAAGTTGCTTGGTGAAATGATATAAAAACTAACACAAAATCCCATGACTTCAGAAAGACAGTATATTAATATGAATAAAATAGTTGCATAACTTCACTGTACTGTCCTCTGGTACCTGAAGCATCTGTGAATTCTTGTAACAACCAATGGCTCTTTATACTTCCAGGAAATTAAGAGAATAATACAGCGTTAGCCTCGCTATCCTGAAAATTTATGGCTTAGCTCAGAAGGATCCTGTATTTCTTGAATTGCAACACAGTGCTCTACTTAGTAGACAAGGCATAGAAGACACCTACCATATAGGACCAGTTACTTCATTGCGTACACAGCATGGTGTACAAGTACAGTTATCACAATGGCAAGGGAAGTGCCATTTTTTTACCATGTTGTTGTTTGGTAATGCTAATGCGTGCATTATATAACACCTACCAGAACTATTGGAAGATCTATCTGATTTAGCCCAGAATAAGAATAAAAAAAACACAAGACTGCCTGTGTTGAGTATATGTGGCAAGGTTTTGGTAGCCAGGGGGCTGCAGGGGTGGCTTCTGTGAGCAGAGCCCAGCAGCTGCCCCCTGTCAGAGCAGAGCCGGCTCCAGCTGGCTCCAAAAGGGACCTGCTGTTGGCCTGAGCTGAGCCAGGGAGTGATGCTGGGTGGGCCTCTGGGAGAGCAGAGTTAAGGAAGGGGAAAAAAAAAAAACAAACAACTGCTGTGTGACAGTAGCTGGGAAAGAGGACTGAGAACATGTGAGAGAAGCAGCTCTGCAGCCCCCAGGTCAGAGCAGCAGGAGGGCAGGAGGTGCTCCAGGGACGCAGCAGCAGTTCCCCTGCAGGCTGTGCAGAGGCCCCTGGTGGAGCAGGCTGTCCCCCTGCAGCCCATGGGTCCCACACGGAGCAGATCTCCACGCTGCAGCCCGTGGAAGAGCCCCCTGTGGAGCAGGTGGATGTGGCCTGGAGGAGGCTGCAGCCCATGGAGAGCCCCATGGATGGAGGGGAAGGTGTTTGTAGTTTGCTTTCAGATTCTCATTGTCTAGTCTGTTACATTAATCTCCCTATGCTGAGTCTGTTTTGCCTGTTATGATAATTGTTGAGTGATCTCCCTGTCCTCATCTCAGCCCCTGAGCCCTTTTTGTCACGTTTTCTGCCCCCCTTTTCTTTGAGGAGGGGGAGTGAGAAAGCTGTTGTGGTGGAGCTCAGCTGCCCAGCTGGGTGAAATCACCACAGCCATCTAACTCTATCATTAGAAAACAGACACTGAAATTGAACGGCGAATAGAGTAAGATACTGAGAAAAAAAATATTATGGAAACAGATGGAGATACATGGTGAGTGAAGACTTGAGGACTGAGGCCATGGGCATTAACTGGGTAAAGTAACTGAGAGAAAAGTTAGTGGTTGGATGAGAATTAGGAGAAAATGGGGTGTGGAGGGAAGAGCAGGATCCACCATGTTCTGCAGATAGCAGTCTTCCCCACTGCTCGAGTGTGACTGAGTATCAAACCTGTCCCAGGCAGGCACTGCATAAAGAAATGTGTTCTGTGGAACAGTGTGACTATATAAAGAAAAATGACATTATAAATCACAAGAGAGCTGAGTATTTTGACTCCATGACCTTAATAACGTTTCATGTATTGTGTATGTATTGTGCTTCTTTTAACGTTCTATGTATGTGGGTACATGTCTGAGAGGTGTGTACCTGTAACCAGGCCCTTCATGGAAAATAACCCTTATATGACCAGATGTAAATTCCCTTTCTTTGGACTGAAAAGAGAGGTTAAGTCCAAACCTGAAACAAGTGAGCAAGGCACAACTGGAGTCATCCACATTGAACACATTATTCCAGAGCTTAACTGGCCATCAGTATTAGAGCCTCAAGCAGCTACTTTCTGATAGCAGTCTTCGTGTTGTACAGGAACAACATCTACACGGTTGTCATGCCAGCATATCATTTACGGATGTTAGCCCAAGAGTATTCATTAATCCAGGTGCACCCAGAAGAGGGAGCTATATAGCAAAACATTATCTGCATAATTTGATCACAGAAGTGCACAGCTGCATCTTCTAAATACTTCAGCTATACCATTAGAATGTAATATTTATATCGTTCAGGGTATTCTTATGAACTAAAATATAGGTCTAACCTCTAAAGCCTGATCTGTGTACTCCTGTAGTATTTGATTATCTTACAGCATTCTACCAATGTGCAGTAAGAATGGCACAAACCTATATGATAAATCCAGTATAAAAGGTGATTATACCTGCAAATTCACATACGATTAGAGTGGCTCAAAGAGTTGTATGTTCTCTGCTCACAGACTCATCTCATGTAAACTCAATTTACAACAGCAAAAGGGGCCTTTGTTTCTAAAATGTAATTCCCAACTTCTCTGATTCTGTGAAATGCAGTTACTCCAGAAGGATTTTTTCACACTATGGTTATGGAGGCATTTTAACAATTCACTTTAGACTTGTATTTCAAACCCAGAAAAGTCTTTAGTAATGCTTACCATTTTTAAGCTTCTTTAAAGGACTGGTTACCAAAGTGATTGTTGAATTAAATGTTAAAAGTAACTGTTTAATGCTTTCAAAAATTAAAATGTATGCAACAAGGTTAAACAGAGACATTCCAAACAACTTACTTGTGATATTGTAACAGTTCTTGATTTCCTTGACACTTCAATAGTTTTGTGTGTAACAGAAACATGTTCCTCCTTCTCTTCTTCAGGACTTGGTGAGTCAAAGAAATCCGGGCTTGAAAGGGACGACTACGTAGTTAAACACACACATACCATGAGAAGAAAAAAATGCAGATATCTTCATTGTACAAGAACTCAACAGAAAAGAAGAAAATGTGTATGATTTTTAAAACTATTTTCAAAGTAACAACCCTTAAAATCAGTACTCTCTCTCCCTAGTTTTTTAACTCTTGTTTTCCAGGCTAGATGAAATGATAAATACTTAAGAGAGTTGGGTACAACAATAATTTACATCTTCTTATTGCATTGTAAGATTAAAGCACCTTCCTGTCCACAAGCATAGCTGTATCTTACTTGGCTAGGACACCGAGCACTGTGTGGTGGGCATAAGCTCTGCCACCACTTTGCTCAGTGCAGGTCTTTCTTTGCTGCTCTTCAGAGGAGTCATGCTGCTGCCTGTGCACACTGCTGACACTGCAGGGCTGCCACAGGCGTGGTCTCTTTGCAAAGGTGCAAACAGGGATGGAATGGAAGGTTCTTTTCACCCTTTGTTCCTTCTCCCATAGATAGAGAAATGGTTTCCAAAGCATGGTTTATGAAACTAAGTGTCTGAAGATACTTATTAGAAATTTAAGTCCCCCATAAATTTACAAATATGAGCTTGTGAGAGGAAATGTATGATGGCTCAAGGAGAGCTACTGAAGGCCAACAACAGTCCGCCATCCTCAAAATCTGGTAAGTAAGTGGCCTGGAGAAATCAAGGGAAATGATTTCCAAAAAGCTCTCTTTTAGGAAATGCTTATAAAATCCTCAATACATAGCACAAGCTAGTTTATTCCAAATATTTTTAGGTAGGATTTTTCTGGCCTCATCCATTGTTGGCAAGGAAAACCTGGCAGCACCCAAATAACGGGGTACAAATCTTACAAGGGAGGGAATGTTTTAAACATTAGCATTCTAAACACTGGCAGCCTTCTGACACAATTTTTCCTGAGCTGCATCTCTGCCTCACTGTACGTGTGAAGGAATGGCTGTGTACATGTAATAAAAGCACCAGGGAACAGAAATAGAAGGAAGAAAAAAGTCAGGAAAAATCTTCTTAGAAGAAAAGGAAAATTGACTTACAGATGTGAGAGACTGAGAGGGCGGTCGCCTGCCAGTAGCTTTTGGTCTGGTTGTAGTTGGATGATTGAGCTTCTCAGCAATTGGTACTACAGAGTCAAAACCTTCCAAGTCTTAAAAATAAAACAGAATTGATGTGGTTTTCTGGCACTTGTTTTCAAAGAATCACTTTTTTTTTTTTCCTTTTAATTTCAAAGAAATCAAATCCCACTTTCCCCATTGTGTCAGAGTATTCTGTGCACATCTAGACACCATGATGTCACTAAAAAAATCCTGGAAGTCAAAGGCAGCTGCAATCCAGTCGCCCTTGCCAAGCACAATGGCCCTTGCATGTCAAACAGAATAAAGCAGAGAGGAAATGCTCAGAGGAGCCTATGGTTTTGTTTACCCTCAAGTGTAGTGAAAACTAAATGACAACATGGGTCCTGTGGATGGAATAAACAGTTTCAAAATTTCCATCTTGCTTAGTTAGTAGTTTTCCTCTGAATAACTGGAGACAGAAGACAGTGCACGCATTGTCTCAAGAACTGTACTGTGCTGCACCTGCAGCATCCCACACAATTGCTCAGGGGATCAGAGATGGAGAGTGCTGGAGCTGGAAGGCATCTGCAGGTTCCCAGACGCCAGCAGCTGGAGGTGGTGTAGTTTCCAGAAGCTGCAGTTGAGGGGGATATGTTCAGATACCTTCAGCAGTCCAGGAGTTATAGTAAGAGAAAACTCCATCAGATCCCTAAAGCTGTACAAAGCTCAGGAGTCTTGACTGTCTGTATGGTTAGTGAAACAGCAGGGAAGTGTTTGCTGAATCCAGCCACGTGGTAGCATGTTTACATGGAAGAACGATGGCTGAAGGAGTACTGCGGCTCGTGATTACATGCCTGAATCAAATGGCTTAACAACATTCATCTATTTTTATGGGCTGTATCAGTTTCAGTCACATCAATTTCAAAATGCCCCATTGCATATGTTAAACAGAAATGATTCAGAAAATATACAAAAGATACTCTAGACATAATAAATCAAAATTCAGTAAAATTACTTTCAGATGTAAATCAAATGCTGGAATGATACTTGTTATTCAGAGACCATTTTTCATTGCACACATGCAGGAAAAATCCAGCTTCTAAGTTAGTAGGTATACCTACCAGGCACCTAAGTTTCCGAACTGTTACAGAACAATGCATCTCTGAAGATCAAGCTTTGCTACTGTGTTGCATTGTACAGAAGTCATTGTACAGAAGTACATGATGGAAAACCAAACCTATTGATGGTCTGTGCAATAAACTAAGCACACTGAAGGACGCTTACATCGATTCCAAGTACATGATTTGGCAGCTAGGAAGCAAATAGGTTCAGACATCCTTTACTCAGCAATATTTTTCCATTCCCAGGAGATTTTAAAAAAAGAAGGTGGAGGAAAAAAAAAAAAAAAAAAGGAGACTTCTTTCAATACCCCTGAAATAGTCTAAGGTCATTCACCTCTAAACATTATTCTATTTTTGGAGCAACTCTTCCTATATATAGCCTGTGACCCCACTGTCCTCTACCAGGTATTTCTCTCTCACTGTTTTTTTTATTGACTGCTGCAACCCCACACCCTGAAGTGTCTCACAGAGTCAGTCAATGGCAATTTGGCAATCCACAGCTTCAAGTGTATCTATGTGTCAGGTGAGGCTGCAGTGCTTTTAAAATAAAAATGAGCTAACACAAACAGCTTACACAAAACCTATCTGGAGGCATACAGAACTTCAGGGCTACAGGAAAGGAGAAATACAAGTAGAAGAATTATTTTCTGAAGGAAAAAAAAAAAAAAAAAAAAAAAAAAGCCTAAATGTAGGAGCTGGTTTCCAGCAACAGCCAGTTTGAAGCTGATGTATGAGACAGCTACACGACTTGCTTAAGATCACACAGGAAACCAGTGATGTATTTTTATACGTTGTCTTTGTTTTCACCACTGTCACTTTCTTAAGTCAAAAATACACACTTTTTCTACAAACATGTGATGCTTAAATACACAAAAATGGTGGCTGAAGCAACCCTCTGCTTACCCAGCCATTCTTCCCCATATAACTTTTTTTTTTTTTTTCCTTCCCTGAGCTAGTTTTAGTCCAGCCCATCTTCCAAAAACATGTGCCCAGACACAAAAACCCTGTTTGGAAGAAAGAATCAGTAGCAGAGGACTGGTACAAACTGTTAAAGCTGAGAAGAAGAGCAGGCTACAGCTCTGGGGGGCAGTAGACTGGCTGAACTTATCTTACAGCATGGGAATGCTCCCATGCATCAGTTCTCTCTCTGTTGACACTTCCATGGTAAGCACCACTGTGCCTTCCTCTGTTCTTACATAGGATAAATATCTACACTAAAATGGAAAACAATCAATGAAAAAAATAGTGAAGGGATTAATAAAGAGTGTTTCTTTTCCGTCCATAACCTAACCATTACCTAGACTTCTGTTTGATTTGAACAATCCAATATTCGTGTTTCAATTGTAAAATGTATGGATAAACAGCAAAAGAGGATACAGATTTTTGTTCAGGAGACCCACAAGCACTTGCAGGTAAAATGTGCTCCCTGCTTTTTATGAATACTATGAAACACGAACATTTTTGGGCAAAGCTTCTATTATTAGGAAATAATGTGAAGAAATACGACAATCCTTCATTTCCTCTGCTTCTGAATGCATTTCTGATGGCTAGAAAAATAAACTAAAGCAGCCTATACCTGCACTGGATTTTTAAAAAGAACAGAGGTTGGAAAGGTTCCACAGGTAAGATCTGCTGCCAACAGTGAAATTACAGCCATTCAGCTGATACTATAAATGAGACTCTATTTAAGTGTAAGGGACAACACTTGGTACAATGCTAAAATAGTAAGTCCATTTCTAGTACTTCTGCATGCCCTTTATCTCCCCCTTCCCCCACCTTTTTTCTCCTTATTTAGATGTGGTTCTCACTCCCAAATCCTCTCTACATCTAAGATTATCACCACCTTCCATGATCATCACCATTCAGGGAAATGCCCATCCACTGGGGGAGAAAATCAGGAACATGACCACTCAGACCTCTGCCTTACTATAATCTATACTGCTGATACAGTAATTAACTCAATTATAGAGGTCATTTGATTATTTTTTTTGCTAATGGAAAGCAAAACTATATGGGTGTGACTATACTATACTCACTGAAGTCATTAAATACAGTAATTCGATTGTGGTGCGTATTTTTGGAGCCATCAGACATTGCAAGCTGAAACTCATGTGCTAAGCTAAATGTAAAGCCTTTCTGAGCTAAGCCAAATGGGAGGCCATTAAAAATAAAGTCCAATCTACCATATTCAGAAGCATGTTGAATACTAGTACAGCAGCATCAGCATCTAATAGAAGTGAACTCTGCACTGGTCCAGCTTTCTCTGTGTCTGCTAGTAATAATCAGTAAAAAGGGCTCTCTGGAACACACAGAAGGCATAAGACACTCTTCAATTAACACTGGGAATCTCTAATTAGAATATATATATATATGGTGATACTTGTTCTACAAATACATAGATGCATTCATCATTATTACTGCCTTGCTGATCAAGTCGGTAATTCATGAAGTAATTCACAAGATGGGGAGAAAGGCGTCCATGTAATTCTAGCATCCTTGTGTAACACACAACAAAATGCCCAGCTTACTGAGCAAGCATATTTAAGGAACAGGAGAAATATCAGCAGTGCACGAAGTATTCCCTGCTATCTTTCCATGACGCTTAAAAATAGGATTTTACCCCATTCTTGTTTGTTTGGAGACACGGTCATTCAAAGCATGATGATGGTGTTTTCAAACAATAGCCAGATTCAAGAAAACAAACAATTAGTTGAGGAATACATTTTGAGCTAAATAGATTTGTACCTTCCTGGAAAACAACCTTCAATATTAAAAAAAAAAAAAATCCCAGATAGAAGTTAAATGGTTATGCTTCCTTTCTTGCCTACCTCCTCCTGTGCATTTACAATTCTAGCAGAAAATATGGCTAGGCCTCAATTTTATCTTGAGTTTTTGTTTTTTTTTTGTCTTTGGGCAAAGTCATTTCTACATAATGAAGATGGAAAGCTTTTTGAATTAGCAGAGAGATTTCACCTTGAGAAAACTGAAATGGGAAGTGATGGATAGTATCAGAATCAATATATTCAGAATGCTAATGACAAGATTTCAGAGAAGAGAAACACAGCAGAGCTGGAATAAATGAGGCCAAGGTGGCATTCAATTCATTTGAAGAAGATAATGTCACAAAAGTCACAGAGGTAGATTTCATTTCATTATCATATTCAATACACTGAGAAGACTGACAATGGGCTAGTGAAATGGTACGCTGTCTTTAAATACATTAATGCTGAAAGCTATCCTGCGTCACAGGGGACAGAGACCTGCAGGTCAGATCTCCTGCATTACTGTCCATTCAACAAACAGCACTAATTAAAAAGCAACTTAATAGAGAACATAAACATTTCTGGGATTTTTCACAAGCCCAGAATTATTTTAACTACTTCAAGTCCCCAGATTCTGCTCTTCTCTTTGTGCTGAATGGGGAGCATCATGCAGGATCTCACCCTGCAGGCTCTTTTCTAACACTCAGGTAATTTACTGTTAGCAGGAGGGTTCCCTGGCCACAGGGTTACTGTAAGAGTTTAACAGTGATGTGCCTGGAAGGCCTGCAGCCACAACGCTTTGCTCTGGCTGGAAACAGCTTTGCTAGCCTGGCTTCGAGGACAGCCACTGAGCAGCCACCATCCTGAAGCATACAATTAGCTTTTCACATTTCAGCCTGGAGTTTTATTGGTTTAATAGCAGAATGTAAAAGCTGCCATAATGAGCTTAGCAAACCACTTGCCAGTGCCCTCATAAGGATTTTATTTTTAACAATTCAGAAGATGCCAAGAAAGAGCTAAAAGGTCAAGAAAACTGAGCTAGAAGAAATGGATATGCTGTTTTCAGGCACCTCCATTTGACACACATGGAGAATGATTTAAATTTCTGTTTGATTGCCTTTTTCTGCACCCTCTGGGGCAAGAGACCTAATTAATTTTCTTAATGGACCATTACCATATCCCCGATTACAATATTTACAATTCACATCTATGTTTGTGGGTAATTTGGATTCAGTGACATAAATATTACAACTTAACCCACTTGTGCAGTTCTCTTCCTTTGCTTTGCTATATTCACATAAATGACCGTGAACAGCAGCATAGGAAGAAACAACTGGTTTAGGCAGATTTTTGTCTTCACTGTAAAAGCCACATTTTGTCCTCCAACCCTTACATTCAGCAATATTTTCCTTCTTCCAACTGCTACTTCAGGCAACATAATTATAATGTCGTGCAGCATAATGGCCTGGGATTTAAACACAAAAATGCTCCGCTCTACAACATTTTACTGGAAAGATTCTCCACCTTTTTCCCTAGTGTGGGCCAAACCTTACTAAATCACTTGCTTCCAGCAGGGGCACAGCCATCACCTCTCCTAATAAATACGAGCACAGAGGAGCAGCACAGCAACTCTGGAGCATCTGCAAATACAGCTCGAGGAAACGCAGTATGCTGAAGAATTGCTGTTTGCTAGATATTTTGAAGTAGGGGTATTTTTAAGTACCGTTCCAGGCAGCTCAGCACCAGGCTTGGGGGAGGGACAGAAAAAGAGTACAGCTGATGACATGGGCTCAGCCGGTGCACCGTGATCCACCGCCAATGCTCTGCAGATTAAAGTCTGAGCAAACGTTGAAAAATGTGCTCATGTTTACCAGCTTTCAGGCAATCTCTTCGACAAATCATTCCAAAACTATACATTTCAGCAGGAATCAACGAATACGTATGTGCCTTCTGTTAGCACTGCTGAAGATTATTAACTGCTTTCATAAATACTATGCAAATGTGTAAGGAGCCAGGAAAAATATTGGAAAGATGTGTCCACTTGGCTCTGTGTCGGAAACGCCTGTGCAGCTCAGTCTTTTTGCAAAGTGCAGAAACTGCTGGTTGTGTGCACGAGCTGAGCATTCCCACAGCAGATACATTTTATTTATTTGTGGCTTATTCTTTACATCACTTAGCTTAAATCCATACAATTATAAATATTAGATGATTTCAAAGCAATCCTATTTTAGATATACAAGACTTGTTTCAGGATTGCAGTGTTCCCCAGTGTGTGTGCATATAGTTAAAAGAGCTGGGATTCATCTTGACGTGTAGAAAGAACTCAATACCAACAGTTAATTGGAATAATTCAGTAATTTTCTGGAATCATTAGTGTTTGATCCAGTAAGCTATTACATGTGCTAGTTGTTTTTGTTTGGTTGTTTGTTTTGTTATTGCACCAGCCCTCAGAAATAACAATTCTTTGTGAAAATAAAAAAGAAATACATAACCTAAAATTTGAATTATGCAAAAGGGCGTGAATTTAAGCTGTTTAAATCAGTATCATTCTATAAAGGGACTAGACTGCTCTTGTGGTGGTTGAAGAGGGCTTACTTTCAGCGTAGGCTATGTTGCATTGGACTGATTTTAAATTAAGCTCCAAAGCCACTGTCCTTCCAGAACAGTAGCCTGTACGTGAGACTTCACAACAGATCTAGCTGTTGTGATTTAACCACAGCAATACTTGGAGGCAAGTCTTGGGTGACACGACCATGCAAGCCACTGAAAGCCAATAGGTGCTTTTCTTTTTTTCCTTTTTTTTTTTCTTCTTGCTACATGACTTTAGTTTTGTATGTTTTGTAACATGGAATGACATCACAGTGGAATAAATGCATTAAACTTTGTGATGACACCATCTGTCTGTAAGAACACATTAATGAAACGACAGCATTGACAAACAGTGTACACGTCCTCTGCACTTCACTTACACCACTCCAATTTCTTACGGGAAAATGAAAGAAACTGTAATGACTTCTCATTGCAATGTTATGGTGCAAGATTTTCTGTCACTCTATGCTCCATTTCAACTTTTAATTAAAAAAATCTGTAACAGCCAAGTACACATTAGGTATTCTACAAAGTATTTAAGTTTGTTACACATTGTTAACTAAAGCAAAGACAGGACAGAAAGGAAATGGAAAATAAAAGGCCTTACCCTCATGAAATGAAGAAGAGTTACCCATGGCAAAGAGATGTGAATAGGAAAAGCTGGATGAAATATGTGTGGAAAGGAAAGGAAAGGCATCACTGAAAACAGGGAAAAAGAAAACAAAAGAAAAAGTGAGGAGGAATGGGGAATGTTTTTTCTTAAATAATATATTTTGAGGGCTAGTTTTCCAAAGCTTTTCATAAGGGTTGTGGAAAGCACAGGCATGAACAGCAGTAGCAATAGCTGCCATTATATCTACAATCAGCAGCAATGTTGCTGAACAGGACTTGCCCTTGTCAGTACAGATTGCGAAATTGCAATCAGCGCTGTATTATCATCAAGAAATTTACATGTCAAGTTACAACTCAGCATAACATGCTAGTAAAATCAAGCCATGCGCTAACATCTACATAAAAATCACTTCTCATGTATGCATCTGACGGAATGTTAGGCACAGTATTTACATCACCTCAGCCTTGCTCAAGCAATTGCAACTTTCTTAAGTCAAGTTGTGTGAGAATGTTTCTAAAGGAGTTTTTAAAACCGTGGGGTTTTCTGTTTAGGCAACACTGGTTCACTGACACCAAATCTTTTTGGGATGGAATATTACTTAGAAAACAAATAGAAAGATAGCTTTTCCAAAACAAGCAGTGTTTAACACACTGACGCGTAATGGGGGACCTAGACAGAATAGAAGTTTTGCACCTGGACTCTTCAATTCCTCTCCATATTATTTCTCCACTGTTGAATGAATTACTAGTTTTGATGTTCACTTGTTTACTTATAGGAGATGGGATATGGAAGGATGCCATATATTCTCTTCCCTCCTCCTTCAGGAGGGCTTTTAACCAGCTATAGGGTGTTAACATTGAGAAAGTGACAGCCGTTGCCCAGATAACCTCCTTACGGCACAAAAGCCATGAAGAGTGCTGTCATATTCATTTGCGGACCATGCTTCACCCTTAGTACTTAGCATAAGCATGAAACAAGGTGAGGCAACTTGCAGCAGAGCACTGCTTTGGCCAGTTTCTCCTGTGAGAGCTGTAGTTGTCCTGAAACTGCACTGGGGTTCGTGAAGGAGTAAACAGTAAACCTGCCACCAGAATGAGCATACACCTGAGCTACCGTGAAGGATGCGCAACTTCCATTTTCTTCAAAGGCTGTGGGCTAATCCCCACCATGTCTGTCACATAGGTCCCCTCTACTTAACCATATGATTTTGGGTTAATGAAAAGGCATAAGATGACTAGATTTAAGCAGATCTATTTTGACTGGAAGGATGAACCTAGGAGAAGCTAAGGCTGCCCTTACCACAGAGTACGTGGTGGCAGGACAACACCAGTATGGCATATCACAGTTAAGTGTTACCTGGACTCATGCTGCTGTTTGGGAATACACTGGACACTCCACACAGTCACCCATCTTTTTTATTAAGTACTCATTAATCCAAGAAATTTCACCAACACACTGTTTTCTTTGTAATTAAAAAAAAAAAAAAGCTAGCACATTTATCATAAATCTTTGTATTTACATTGTGTTATAGACTGTCCTAAACTCCAAGCCCCTCCTCACAGTAAAAGACATGAACTCACTGTGAATTGTTTGGCTTATGAAGTTTTTTTAATTTCTCTACCCTCTCTCAAAAGGTTACTTCTTTAACAATCTTTCACAGAAGCCATCAAAAGCCTCCTGAAAATTTGTATTAGTTATGACCTTTGGGTCAACTTGCATTCCAAAATCATCACATTTTTTCTTTTTCTCTTTTAACAAGTTGTCTAACAGGCTAGAATGACATGCTTTGCCCTTGCAAATGCCACTCTGCTTTGACCCCTATCAAGTTATACCTATCTAAGTATTCACACTATTCTATCCTTGGGCTCAATAGGTTTCCCTTGTTAGTGGTAACAGGAGGTCACCAGCTAAGCCCTTTGCAATATGTTGTGCATGCTGGTTTGGTTTATGGACTCTTCTTGGCTCCTGTTCTTCATTAAAAAGCCAGCAAACAAACAAGTTCTGGAAATGGACAAAAAATATAATAAAACTAATTTCCTACCTACCCTTTAATAGGTTGTCCAAACCCAGAAAAAATACAAAACACTCTGTGCTTTTATCTTTATAGCAATTATGAAGAAACTAGCATGAGGATTAAGAGCTTACTTCCTTCTCAGTTATATGCTACTTGCAGTCAACTTTTTCTTTCTAGTATTGAAAGGCTTACTGGCTTTGAAGCAAATTTATAAACATGGGTAATAACATTAAATGGTAGAATTTGTCTGCACTTCCATAAAATTCCTTCATATTAATATACACAACAAAAAATGTTCATGCAATTTGTCTCAAGCTTCTAGCTTTCCATGTTTATCCCAAATAAAAATCACTTGGTTCTCCAGAAAAATGTTACTATCATAAAACAGCAACGGCAGAAGGTTAAGAAAAAGCAGGCATATGGATGCTGGAAAGCTCATTAACCTATGTGAAATTAATTTAGCATTTTATTTATACTTTTCAATTAAAATCCATCTATAAGTTAAAGCTCTGCTTCCAAGTCTGAAGAACAGATTTGGCTGCTGAAAACTTACTGTTTTACAGAAATGGCTTACTAAGAAAGCAGTCTGGGTAGAAACCACGACATGAAAACAGCATTTAATGCCACCAGTGAAAGGTAGTAACGCTTACGCATTCAGGGTACCCCGGTTCTGCCTTTTTTACATGAACGGGTCTGTTGCTGCACAGCTGCGACTGCAGAGAGCGACGGCAGCAGCTGTCACCAGCCGATTTCTAAGGGGAGGTGGAAGATGGCTGTCGGGGGCTTTGCTTCCAGCCCTGGGACAGGAGTCAGAGCACCTTGCTTTCAGAGTGCCACTTACCACAGCAACCCGACCCTGCAAACAGCTCTCCTGCACTGCAAACTTGAGAAGGGAGGAGCACGAGAGAAGACAGAAAAATAACCTATCTTTACTCCTTTCCAGGTGATTTCTCGATGAAAATGTTTGTGGTGTAGGAAGACTGACTATTTTAAACAGAAATTTAGACTTTTTTAAAACAGTGTTTTCAGTAAGATTGATTCAAATCAGCCTGAATTTGGTCTCTATTCCTTTGTATTAGAAAATGCAAAGATTACTAACTACATCAAAAATACAATCTTTTGCAGCATTAAAAATATGGCAGCACTAATATTACATCTGTTAAATAAGTACGACTTAATATTGTTGGCCTTCTCATTTGTTTTGCATTTGAACAAAAATAACAAAAGCCCTCCTAGCCAAAATAGCTCACCATTTCAGATTTCTGTGTTGTCATTTTTTTTAACAGAAGAAAAAATAAACAAAACCTTTTTAATACATCAGAAACGATCCTATAATTCTGCAATTAAAAATTGGTATCAGCTCACTCACATCCAATGCCAAATCCTCAGTCTACATTTGGGATCATAACAAAGTCACTAAAAAGCAGAGATTTACACCATACATTTCTTAGGCAAACTATAAAAAGCACTGTAACTTACCAATGTCATTGCTTCTTTCAGAGGAGTCTTTCTCTAGAGTGCCGGATACTGTACTGCCCGCTAACTCCACTTTTGGACTATCGCTCCTACATTTGGATCAAGAAGAGGAGATATTTTATTGGAGTTTGTGTGTGGGTTACAGTAAATGGATAGCTAACCTGCAGTTACTACTGAGAGAGGGAAACACTCTTCCTTTGTAGCACCAAAGTAGTAGCAATATGTCAGAGAGCGATCTCCAGTAAGCAGACATGCTGTATGGATTAACCTTATCTCATTTCTCCTTAACACCTGTCAAAAAAGCCTATTTTAGACACCGTAGTGTCCTGAATAATTCTTCAAATGTCCATAGCATCTCAATATGAAGGAAGTCTACAGGCAAAGGGACAGCCTTCAGGATCTGAAATGTAACTGCTTCTCATTTACTTGGCTTGCATAAACAACAGTGATGGGTGATCCAGAGCACTGCAGACAGGGAGAACCTTCACAGGAGACTCGTGTTCCAGCAGTCCCTAGTGCTTACTCACTAATGCAACTCCTCCACCTAAAGGAGATTTCTATTTGTTTTTGCACGTTTCTTATGAGACTGGACCATGAAAATGGTTTCCACAGGTCCAAAGAAACAAGATCAACCACTCTGTCTGAAAATGAACAGGCAAGTGTCAGGAGCTGTGATACTTTAGACAGATGAGCTATTTCAAAATCAGACGGGAGATCAAACACAAGCAACAAGACTACTCTTTCTTCGTAGAACTTTCTATCCCACAACTACTTACGTCTACTAAAATAACCTGAGTACTGAAACCATTACAAAAAAAGGGCCAGTAGCAGGTACGCAGCTTGGCATTGCACAGGTCACACAGACAAATCCCTGTGACGTTTACCATGATAACAATAGTTAAATAAATGCAATAAATTCTACTTACCATCTTTATCAGGCCACCTAATAAATATCATAGTTTTTTTTTTTTCCACAATAACTATTCCCAGCATAGCACTGCAACAATGACAATATACATAAGGTACCAGAACGGTGGGTAAAGATACAGATCATCACTGGAACAACCCAGGCAGGCGTGTGTTTCTATGAGCAGCAGTTAGCCATGGACAGTAAAATACAGTGTGAACTCCTAAATCTTGTTGATTTTTTAATTTATTTCTGCTTTGGTGCCATAATCTGAGGACAGACAGCCTGAACCTCCACTTGTGACAGTAGCTCATGAGCAAAACACAAAGTTGCTGGGAACCCTATTTCAGACTCCAGGAAGGCTGTGATGGTAAAGAGTCCAAAAATGTGTGTAAAAACTGGAGGATGTCACAGATTAAATGAATCTAATTAAACACGGTGGTAGGGTGACAAGCCTTCTAAGAACAACAACAAAAAAATGGACAGCCAGTTCATGGCCTGAAAAACAAACTAGTTCAATGCACTCATCCATTTGGCAGGCAGTCTGCACCTGGATGGCAGAAGCAACATACTCTTGGAACCATGGCTTAATTACTGAGATGATAAATAAGGTTATTGCAAGTGATCTGCCTGATCAATTAATTTTTTTATTTTTGGTCTCTCACAAAAAATGTGTATACATATATATGTGTATATATATGTATGTATATTTATTTGCAAATACATAAGTAGCAACATAGTTTCTTGGCCAACACGGCAATGAGCATCTGACTGCTACTCTGTTATACACGTGTATTTCCCAGCTAACTGAGAGCAACATGTGATTTGGAAGTGCTCTAAGCAAATATGCAAGTGCAGTTTTGGAGGAGATTCTTAGGATGGTGTGATTTAGGACTGAAAATCACAATATTTACCATGTGACTACAGAAAATAACAAGATATATGACATCACCAAAAGAAAAACAAACAAAAAAACCACCAAACCGAACTCTATTGTCAAAAGAATCAACAGGCTCCTTATGCCAATCAACTCTCCTCCTGCTAGGGAATTAGTGGAGCCATCCCTTCTTGGTCACAGCATCTCCCTCCCTCTGCTCGTGCCCATGCATACAGGCTGTCAGCTCGATTGGACAGATGATCAGCCTGAAAGAAAATAGAAGCCCCCTTGCAAAGTGATTAATCGCCATCTGCAGCAACTCCCTGACCCATATGGCTGACTGTCTGCACAAATGCTGGTGCTAACAGAAGGGAGGCTGCAGGAATGGGCTGCCAGGAAAGGGAACCTGCCCCTTCCAGCTGCAACAGCAGCAGGACAGACTCAGATTGGTTTAGACGGATGGTGAAAACACACTTGCTGTAGGTCTTTTAGGGCTTGTCTACTCAAAGGACTTGACTCCTCAGTAAACTGTGTAATCACGTGTACATCTAAATGCTTATTTAGATGTGAAGCCTTTGGAGAAAATTGACAGCTATTCTCTGTCTCACATGTTCTTCACTTCTCCTATTGCCCTTGAAGTCCTAGCCTGCCTCGAAGGAAGGAGGATTATATTTAAATGGAAAAACAATCATTACCACAAAAAGTCAGTGAGATGCATGAGATGTAAGGCACTTACTCAGAACAGAAAAAAAATAACCCTCTTCTGCTAACCAGCAGCAATGGAAATCTCACGGGACTCACTTTATAAATCTACAGCAGTTTTTCCCCCTAGGGTCAGCAAAAATTCTGCTGGTTCTATTTTTATTCTAATTACCTAAGGTCTATCAGCTTCTGGAAGTGGATACCAGGAGGTCTTAAAAATATTTGCTACCTTATTAAATTGAAACGATTAAAAAAAAAAAAGGCTTCATTAAAGTGCCTTTCATCTGAAGCTTCACATTTCTTCATTATTCAAGTAACTCAAAGTCTATTCCATGGATTATTTCATTATGTGAACTTTCTGCAAGAAAGCTACATGAACAGCTATATGAGATAAATGTGTTAATTTGAATTAGCAGATATAGCAACTCAGAGAGAAAATGTTAGCACTCTGACCATCAACACAGCATCATCATCACTTTAAAAACCACCTTACCTTCTAAGGTTTTAATCTAATTACTGGTACAAGTAAAACTATTTCAAATATAATGATATTAAGTAAAAAGAAGGAAGTATTTTTTCTGTGCTAGACACAACAGTGTTTGGACAAATAACAAAGAAACTGTTACTGTCTAGATCTGCCTTTTCACTTAGTTAACATGAAAACTGAAATATGCATGAAAAAATGCATGGTTTATTTACTTATAAAATTTGGAGTTAGAAAACAGAGCAGTAAAACACTCACCCACAACTCTAGGTAAGACAATGTTTAAAATATTCCAGGCAAAAGGTAGAACAAAAGAGGAACTGCCCTGCTACATGCCCAGCCAGTGAACTGAATGTTAGGATATGTATCGGTGCTGCCAAGAAGACATCACTTAGCTTTATCTAAAGGTCAGAGCAAACACTTGTTTTTTCAAGCATGCCCAGGCAATCAGCAGGTGTGGACTACGTTGTGGAAAATCTGGGCAAGCATGCTCAAAGCCAAGGAGTCCAAAAGAAGCTGTGGCAGGAGCACATGGATAGAAGCGTAAGCTCTCAGAGATGCACAGCCAAAGCACTTCAGTATAATGAAACTGGCAGCACAAGGCAGGCACCGGTTCTTTATTTTATGTGTCTCAGATTTCATGCCGAGAGCATTTGTTTAATGAGCCATATGTAGAGGAATGAGGGGAATTGATGCCTAGAATTTCTGTTTTCTTCCACTCTATCCTATACTCCAATCTGGTACTTAATCCGCCATCAGTGTATTTGAACTCCACTAGTTCCATGGCAGCTAATTGTTCTAACAGTTCAGTAGTAAAATTATTTCTACGTCTACACTGTACTATTTCTGCAAGATATGCAGATTGCCTATTTTACACAACTGCTTTTTTTTTTTGGTTTTCCCCCATTTCTACCCACTATGCATAGAGGTAGTCTACAGTGCGCAGCCCAGAAGCTGATGACCATCATGTAGCCATCTAGACTTAATTAGGATCGTAGGTGAGGCTTTGAACTTCTACTGCCTCTGCTTTTCCAGGCTCTAGCAGAGATTAAATGTATCCAACAGCTGTGTTTACAAGCCCAGTTTCTCAGTGCTTCTCAAAGGCTGCAACCACCTCTGATTAAGAGCATTGTGTAACTACAGAATAACAACCAACATTAGAAAATAAATCACTTGATAACAGTTTTCTGCAGCAGCATCAGCTTATAGGACATTCTATGAAGATACACGTATTGTGCTAAAAATTGATCTCCAGTGATCTAGGAAAACAGACTAAAAACCAAGCTGACAGTACTTGAAATGTGTATCGTCTAGCCCTGTTCGTCAATAAAAGCCAAGCTTCTGTACTGACTTAATGCTCTGGCTAAGATGGAACGATTAGGTGGATTAAATAAATCAAAAGTAGCACAACGGACTTATGTAGATGTTCCTCACATATTCTTCAGTGGAAACTGTGACATTTCAGCAACAGTGTGTTCAGCAGTAGAAATGAACTAGCAGTGACCAGGCTAAAACTGTAATTCTTGAGATGGTTATGTTGCAGCCAGATGACTAGAAGGCTTTTTTCTGTTTAATTATTATTACTAAGCACAGTTCAATGTGAAACAAACGGTGACATTAACTGCAAAATTAAAATTCTGTGAATGTGTTTTTTTCCATTCATCCCAAAAGCAATGTACAGAGGAAAAACAATACCTTGCATGAGTCACAGGCACAACTGGTCTTTCTGGCCGTCTTGGGGGCAAGGTCCCAGGTCTATTCACAGAGTTTGCTTTGGGTGGCCGCGGTTTCTTCGGAGGTATAGCAGGAACTGAAGGCTTCTGCAAGTCTAACTGTTTTTGCTCTCTCTCTGGTCTTTCTTTAAATCAATTATATCCAGAGAAAAAGAACACAGACATTATTAAGTGGAATTAATTTGCACTCAGAAGTCTATAATTAAACAAGAACCCTTCAACTGTAGATACACCATATACAAAGAATAAGCTTATCTCCTTTCTTCTGCTGCTCTAAATCATTCTTTATTTAAAATAAAGTGTGTACCACAAATCATTTTGCACTGACTGCATATTCTGTGTGTAATTCCTCATGTCTGCAATGTGTGTGCAGTGTCTGAATGTGAGTGGCAGTTTTGATTTTAGTAACCCACTGGTTTCACAGTGTATGTGAAAAGTAAGAATGTCAAGAAATTACATACCATGTGGAACAATTTCCCATGAGTAGAACTTATATCAAATTCTGTTACAAAACCAATATTAAGTTAAAAGGTCATAAACAAAGATAATAATGCTGGATTTTCTTAGGATCTATTGAATAACAAAGAGAAATATGATTTGGGGGGGCGGAAGGAAGTGTGTTTCATGTGCACTACAGTTAAATGAAAATACAATAATTAAAATCTAGAAATATTTGGAAGAATGTAAACCCCTCTGCAAAATCAGACTTTTTATTTAGTCTTTTAAACAAACTTAAGTGCTGAATTTTTCAGTTTCCCAGTTCAAAACTGGATCATGTGCAGAACAGATTGTGCAGGTGCCACAATACTGAGATCCAGTGCCAAATGTGCAACATCTGTATGTCAAGTACATTATGCATTAATAACTGTGAATAATACGATCTAAATTTGCATTACAAAACAAACATAGTAGAAACTAAACACATTTGTCACACCATGGGAAACATGATTCTTCTTAAGGAAAGGACAAAAATGTCAAAGAGACCAAAGTTTCACCCCCTGTATCCTAATGTGTCAACACCTCACTTCCCTTGACAACACTGTCTACAATGTGTTGTGAATATTACACCTTTGTATACAACTAAAAGGTACTGGGAATGTAAAAGGCTATTACTAAATGGGCTTAGGTTTCCTTCTGAAAGGATTATGGAATAAATCAACAGAAACTTTTTTTTTTCCTGAGAATACTAGCAGAAATACTGAAATAAAATTGTAGCATAATGCAATTTGTTGTTTGCCTTTAAGAAAGAAACAGCATTCAGACACCTAGGGATTAACTTACTGCTCTGCTTCTTAAGTCATCCAAACACTATACACCATATGCACACAGATGTGGTGACATAACAATGCAGGAACATGTAAGTCAGTTGCCAGGTAATCTTGTAAAGTTGTAAAAGTATGTGGTATCTACAGTATGTATTTAAGAATCAGAGGTGAGCCCAAAACACAACCCACATTAGATTTGGAATAGTCCAGGAAGTGATTGTTGCTCACAGGCACACACCCTTTTTTAGTACACTCAGATGTGTCAACACACAAACATTGGGTCCTCTGCAACACTGAAGCTTTACAAGTACATTGTGTAATTTTTACACACTTATTCCTATGAGCATATAAAGCGTGTCACTGCCTAAGAATCTACACTATGTATTAGGGATGGGCTAGGCAGTGCACCAGCACACAGCTTAAAGTTCCCATGCTCAACCGTACTGCCACAACACCCTGAACAATTCCCATCACTCCCCAGCATTTCAGAAATGTAGGCATGACTCCTATTGCCTCTTTTCAAGATTCAGAAAAATTGCAGCTATTTATACTGGGGGACAGTGATATATTTAAATGTCCACCATTTTTACAGTTGGCTTTGTAAATCCAAAACGGAAAGCAAAGGTTTTATCGATAGATAACCACAAGAATTAACGCACATTACCAAAAGTAAAGGTATGGAGATAGAAATGCTAAAACACCTGTCAGATCACTAGGATATTTATCCAGAAAGAGCTCTTGGTGCAGTCTGAATGCTCTGGCACTAAATTGTAAGTGCATGTTATATATTTAGTCATGTGCATACATGTGCCTTTTAAAAGACTGCAAGTTCAAATACTTCATAGTTAAGAAATCCCGTAATTAAACTTGTCTCTAAAACCTAATAGTCCACTTAAATGTATGAAACTTGACACCATCTTTAATTAGACATCAGTGTAAGTATTTTCCCCAAACTACTCAGAATGCACCATGAACACAATGAAACAACTAAAGCTTGTCACTGCTCGATGTGGTACAATGAAACAATACCGCTTTGCTCTGTGCCGTACTATGCCTCACTTCTTGCAGTGTTCAAACCTGGCTTTGAAGACTTTTTTATTATTTTATTTCTTCACAGGCTTGCCTATGACATTTTTGGCAATGATAATGGGGTGATTCATACGCTTTAATGACTATATCTTTATAAAACCCCACTGTGATGCAGAAAAGCAGGGTTGATGGTTTTTGACTAGGGAACCAAGGCATACAGAAGTTAAGAAAAAAATGTGCACTAATCTGGGGTCTCGTGCTTGATTGAGAACCTGGGTTTTAACGAGCACAGAGCTTTAGAAAGCTTTTTTTGTACTGAGAGTGTATCTCCCCTTGACGTCAGTTGAGGCTGCAATCATTTATCACGTCTGGATTGGTACAACTGAATACCCTGAATTTAGCCTAGAAACAACAGTGTGATCCTTTCCAAAATGCATATAATCAGAGAGGTACCAGAGTGGGAAATAAACAACCTAACAATGTAGGTAATGAAAACTAACTGCTGAGTGACTAGGCTATGAGGATGTGCCACACGTACCCCGTCTCTCTGCAGAGAGCAAATTTCATACCTTTTTCTTCTGTTCGATTAGGAAGACATTCTGGTCTTTCTGGAGGCACCTTTTTGACTTCATGCTTCCGATCTGCGGTACCTGTCAAAGAATGGAGAATTTGCAGTTCTGAGCAAGCCAACAAGCTACCATGTAAGGCCACACAAGATTTAATTTTGCAGCTTCTTAGGCTTTTATTTTTTTAGTCTCCTACTTTAAAAAATTCTTGCTAAAACTGAACATAAATCTGATTTCAAATATTTGATTATACCCTGAAGGACAGAAAACCAATTAATGTTTTCACATTCAAGTTCACGCTTTCCAAAGATTAGAAATCAACAGGGTAGGAAATTTCAGACCATTCTGTGAAAGAAAAGACAATCACTTCAGATTTTTAAATGTGGACGGATATTTAAAATTTGTAGCCTTTTAGCTTTGTAGACATACTTAACTGAAGAGCAATTCAACAGTGAGGAAAATCATTAGGATTAACACATTGGGCATTTCTGCCAAGAGAATGCTTAATATAGATGTATACAAAATTTTACTTTACATTAAGTTAAAAAAAAATACTCCATTATACCTCTACCACTAGTTGTTCAATTCCACACACTGGACAGATGGGAACAGTAGTACCAGCAGTATTCTGTTACTATTTTATGTGACAGCTTTTGGCCTAGAGGTACAAACTTCTGCCTTTTTCTGCCTCTGTAGTAGAGACCCTGACATACTGACTTCTGAGTATGAGAATTAGTGGGAAGATTTTGCAAAAATTTCCTGGCACACGCAAGATGTAATCTCCTAGTCCCCAAATTATAAGAAACGCTTTACTGGATATTGGCTTCACCGTGTTGGCTAACCACTAGGTGCTAATGCCATTTCAACTTAGCAGTGTTGAAAACCGCTTTAGGTAACGCTATTAGTATTTCAATAAAAATTGCAGTAGGTGACATCCAAGAAAAGCAAAGGAGGCAGGGAACACATGGCATTTTTTGCCTCAGTCTATGCTATGCAGTTCTCAAATACATTTACATTTTCTGGATGTGCAGTCATAACTCTTTTCTGCAGCTGGTTCCTAGAAATCAGTACTCAACAGCACAAATCGCTCATCAGTGGTGATTATCGACCATTGTTTCTTTATATAACTGCACTGATGGACAGGCAACAACCTAGCACGTCAAAAAAAAAAAAAAAAAAAAAAACCAAAAAACCACAACATACTGAATTGCCATAAAACTACTTCACTCCTGAGAGGAACTCTCGATAGAAACCAATTTAAGCCTTTCTGAAGATGAGTTATGCAAAGCACAGGTCAACTTCTTGATAACCTTACACATACTAGTGGGTTCAAGGAAAAAAAATGACACAAACCTATATACCTAATTACAGAAAGATTAATGGTCATCATTAACACACAGAAGGACATTCTCAGGTTGTATCTAAAACAAGGGACCTACGGGCTAGAAACCTATGGGCTTCTAGACACAGGTGTGCTCCTGACCTGGGTTGTGACCCCGTATTAATCAGTTCCCAGGCAGGCACCATGAACCTGGCTTAGCTGCCTGGAGAAGGTCATCTGCAAGGAAACTCCACACAAGTCCCCAGAAGAACTCAGAGGAGTTTTCCTACCCTCCAGTCTAGATGCAGTGGCACTGCTTACCCCAGATACCCAGTGAAATGCCTGCTGCTTTTCCATGACTATGTAAGAAACTCGCGCTCTTAACTTTGGTTGCCCAGCTTTCACACATTGCTTTGCAAAGTGTCCCAACAAAGATGGCCCTGGTAGTCTGCTGCTGTGTATAATTTGGAAATAGCACTAAACTTTCCACTAAACTATAATACAAACTAGACATGTCCCTTATATGTACGGGACTTGTACTACAATGACCAATTCTAATTCTCTGCTGTGATTTACCCTCTGCGTCAGAATACATTGATAATTAATTATTTAGACTGCAATTGACAGTTCTCACTTTATTCATCATACTATGACTAGTTAAATATGCAGAAACCTTACTGGAAGTTATTATATACCATCACCAGTAAAGCCTGCCACGTGAATGTGGTAAAATAGAGTGTCACCTTGGTAAGGTGATAGTTTGACAGCAGAGGATATCAGGACGGTAATAAACACGGGATGATTTTCATCTCTAAATACATATCAGAAGAAACACTTGGCATAAACTGTCTGGTCTAGTCAAAGACTGAGTACAAAACCAAAAAAAGCAGTAGTCTTGGCTGCTGTATCCATTTTTACTTCCGAAAACAGGCACATTATCCTGTTGTGGTGACACAGCTAATGCCTTGGATGTAAATAGGAAAAAAAAAGTTGAAATTATTATTCTCTGATTTTACATCAGATAAATATGTGAGGAGTACGAATTGAAAGAAGTATAACTTTTTACAGAGCTTTTACAAGACGTGCACCAGGCAGTAACTTCAGGGTCTCTCTCTCACATCTTTAATAGGCAGCCACTAGATGGCAAGGTTACACTGCTCTCCTTCGACACACTGTGAGATCCACGGGCTTGAAATCAAACCTACGCTTTTGGAGTTTCAAGACGGTGAGAGGCACAAACCATGGGTGCCAATAAGGAAACTAAATATTTATAGTTGTGATTGTGTAGTCAAAGAACCGCTTGACAAAATCAAACCACTTAAATTATAACCTATTGATTCTCAGCAAATTGTACTGTGGTGTAACTTGTTTATTCTACTAATGACTGGGTCAAGACTGTATAGGAGAGGGAAATTTACTTTGTAAGCCAGTCAGAGCTGGAACTGACCATGTAGACAGAAAAATAAAAAATAAAAATCTGACTAGATTGGCTGTGTTTGTTTTGTTTTTCTTCCAACATGTGCCAGGAGTGGGGGAAGTGCTGGTGCCGCTGCAGAATTTTAACAAACTGATGGGGTTTAAAGGATTAAAGAATTCAAGCCATAGTTATGTTTCCACTACAACCGCAACACCAGTGAAAACTTTGAGTGCATCCCATGCCTTGTGATTTTACATGAACAGAATAGGAATTCAGTTTCTGAGGTCAGATCTGTCAAGTGTGTTGATTCTTCAACTGTTTCTGAGTTCCATGGAAAATATAAATCATGCAAATTTTAAGAAATTGTGCAGATTTTTGTATTGAGAGGTCATTTTAAAGCTACAAATGAAAGTGGTTTCAGCTCTAAATATTGAGACACAACTCAGTCTAACATGCTCCAAAACCAGCTGTACTAACACTCATACATTTGGAAAACATAAGCAGCCCCTTAATACATCTGCAACACAATTATCTACATAACCAGATTCAAGATAATACTTTCTATATCTCTGTTTGTAAAGTACTGAAAAAACAGGAATCTGACCATAGCATAGAACCTGGAGACAGACAGCTGGCTCCAGCATTCCTGCAGGTTTGCAAGACTTAGATTGAAACTCAGATGGAGCCACTGAATTACAGCCAAGTTCTCTAACACTGTCTTAGGTATGGAAAAAAATCTCTTGAGAATAGATCAGATCTACAGGTGTAAAGTGAATGTGGTTTCCTACCACATGTACGATTAGGCTTCAGCATTTTGTGTCTATACTGCAGAGACATTCACACCATCAACTTCAGTGAATGAACAGAACAGAGGAATTTCTAATACCTAAAGTATCAGGCTTGCTACCAATTAACAAGAGATAAAATACATTATTTTAAAATGTGCAGATGGTTGCCTGCAGAACATTTAAAGAGCACACAACAGTCTTTTGGGGCTACCTCATCTTTTTGCAATTTGATTCTGATTATTACTTGTTATCTATACAGCTGCTGTAAATGAATTTTGACACATATGAATTCTATTTAAATTTGAATACGTTTGCTCAGACTGAGATGTGCTCACCGGTATGTGCTATACAGAATCGGCTGTAACTTACCTGATCCTTGTTTGATGACAGGAGCTGATGGAGGCGGTGGTTTCTTCGGTCTCTAAAATTTAATAACAGAAGAAAAGAGATCACTTCAAAATGCCTGTGAATATCATTCACACAAAGGTTAGATGCAGTCATAGACTGCTTAACATTAAGAAGACTTGAAAATACAGATCTGTCACAAAGTTCCCCAAAATAACTCCATACAATGCATTTTAAGAGAGAAAACAACATTAAAAAAATAATCTACTTTTGCAATTGAAACATCCTGCTGGAGGAGAAAAGAGTTCAGCTTATGTGCCTGAAGATCAGAGAAAAGTATGATCTTTGATTTACTGAAGTTCACTACCTGAATCGTCGTCATCTACATTCACTTTCTCTCCCTACATCTAATTTCTTTATCCAGCTAGTTGTTTTTTGTTTTGTTTTGTTTTTCCCTGTCACTCTGTGTCCCTGCTCTGCAGTTTTGTTTCCTTCTTGTCCAACCAGTCCATTTCCTTTCTGTGGACTTCACTTCTAGACTGTCTCCATCACCTTCTCAGTTATCTTAGCCACCTGCAGAGCCTTGCAGTTCCTCCTTGCTCCTCCATGTTTCTCTGAGCAGGCTTAATGCTCCTTCATGCTACCTCCTTCTCCGATTTTCCTCCTCCTTCTCTTTTGCCGTTTCAAAACAATACAATTTCCTCATCAGCTTCCAGTTAAAGTCATTTTGTCTAAGGAACCACAGGATCCTTACTGCTCTGCTGTGTATCAGAATGAATGTTTTACTTTTAGTAAGGAACAAGCTTTTTAGTGAATCATTGTATCACTTGCCCATCTCAAACACTTGCTGTGCTTTGGTTTGCCTCACAGACAGGTCTCAGGGGTCATGGAATAGAAGCCTTTCAGGTGAGAGCTAAACCAAAAGATAAGCTGAAGGAGTGCACCGCGTGTATTCCAGCTGCTGATGGTTGGACAGTCAATGGGGCTGGGCTTGAACTAGTCCAGAATAAAATACCAAGAAAGTGTTGGATCTTCAGCATCAACTATTTCAGCTGGTGTAGGCTGGGACTAAGCAGTGAAAAGAAGAGATCTGGGGTCGACCACGTGTGGGAAGAAACAGGATGGGAAAACTGAGGACTGAATAAGGAGACAGGAAAAGATCCTGAGCTTTTGTTCAACAAGCGAAACTACTGCAACACATATTCTTTCTTCAGACTATGGGATGGAATCCAAGGTTTCTGGATCATATCAGAAAATACCTGGCAAAACCTCTGGAAAAAGTATTAATTTCTTTCCCTTTTAGTGCTGTTTCAAGCAAAGAAAGACAGTCTATGGTTCTACCAGTTACTTACTTACATGGCCAGATCTCTGTCATTCCTAAAATCAATAAAATTTTATTATCATTTTTTACAGCAAACCTCACTGCAATTTCTAAGTGCCTGAATATTTTTTCTACAAATTCTACAAATTAAATTCATCATAATCTAAAGAGTAAAAATACTTAAAGACATACTCTTTTTTTTTTTTTTTAAGTTTAGAAAGACTGAATACATTTCACCACCAAAGAAAATGGGTAAGAGTGAAGTTTTTGTCTTCCATATTACAATTTGAGAGCTCACTATGTCTTAAGGTTTATGACTTCTGGCTCCTTTGGATATCACTTTCTTTTATTACTAGGCCTAAAGCTAGAATATACATTCTGATATGAAATTGCATGCTAATCTCCAACAGTTTTTGCTGCTTTTCTACCATCATTTTTAATAATTATCATGTTAGCTTCTGTGAGTTGTTTAATAGTTCCTTTATTAAGCTTTCCAAGTTATTTAATTTTTGCCTCTAGCATCCAATTTTATTGCCGAAGATTGAAGCTGAGTGTCAGTAAGTCTTGGTTTTATTACAGAAGGCTTACATTGTCACTGTGAAATACTCATCAGAAGCCTGATTGCAAGCTCATAATATCACACTGATGACTGAAAAGGTTCCTAAAAATGGAATGGACTTTTTGGGGAAGAAAACCATTCTTTTCCTTCAGGAAGCTGCAAGACTTCTAAATATTTTTGGCAAATAACAACTCTGTCTCTTTCAAATAACCAGAGGCTGAAAAGGCTTTTCTGGAGATTTTGTATCTTCCTTTTTAATAATTCTGAGAAAGGTAAAGGAACATGTCTCTGAGATACCAAAAGCTCACTACTGTCTTTCAAATCTCACAGCTCAAGTTTCAACCTCTTCCTTCTGCAAAAGTGCTTGACTGCTGGCAAAACAGGATATTCTACCACAGTAACAAAGGAGAAAAGTTGATAATTCTGATCATCATTGCATCACCTGACTTGGCAAATTACTCTGGGATCACCAGTTTCTCTCTCTCAAACGTAAGACACAGGACAAAGGGCTTTCAGGACAACGTAGTGAAGGCTGACTGGAGAGGCCAATCATATACGTGCTCTCCACAGATGCTTAGTAACTCAGAAATTCATTTCCTTTAACATTTTTTTTGTTATTAGCTTACAAATAAAACTTGTGTAAATCATATACCTGAAACAACTTCAAATCCAGTTTTATTCTGCACTCTACAGTGAAACTGGAAGAATGCATTGCTTACCTCTTTTTCAAAATCAGAAGGAAGAAGCTTGACAAAGTTATCTGGAAACACTCCTCGTCTGCCATTCAGTTCTCCTTCCCACCAACCTACATCAATGCAATCCTACAAAACAGTAAAATAAAATGAAAAACACAATGTGCTTGGATGCTGAACAGATTTGTGTGCTGAAGTGCTCTTTTGCACAACGTCCTGCCTTTTTGCTAGAACATGACAATTTACTGGAGTGCCAGGTTAACAGGGTAATCTACCAGATAAAAACTTCAGTAATCACCCTGCATTACATTATCATATGGAGCAGCTAGGGAAGAACAATAAACATGCTGTAAGAGCTCAAGAGCTTGTCTATGTCTAAAGCAAAACACTATTTCCGCATTTGATCTGTTAAACCAGTAAGCATTTTGAGCACGTATGGCGCTACTTCTCTGTGACTTCGTTTCAGAGAAAGACAATAACTTAATTAAACATCATACATCCCAAGAGGTAATAAAGCTCATTCATTCGCCACACTTTCAAGAAAACCTTGACACATTAGAATTACTCCTGAAGTTATTAAATTTGATCACAGTCCAATTAAAAAGGCATTACACGCCTGGTCTCTATAAAGCACCATTTCTTTTTCTGTGGCTTTTTTCAGCAACACAATGTCGCGTGCATGCCAAAACAATGCACAGCTATGTACTTGCAATAAAAAAGTGCACCTGAATCTTCATATGGCTCAGAGCCATGCAGTAAACACATCTGAAACGTGAGGGGAAGGGAAATCCCACAGACAGTGCCAGTCATGACAAAAACTCAGTAGGGATCTCCCCATTCTGTGACAGGCAGCACTGACCAGGACTGGTTTTGCAGCTGGGATCCCACACCATCCGGCTACATCAGCCTTAAGCAATCACTGTAGTCCCTTCCGCAGCTACAGATCTGGTCTGACCAAACCACATGCAGCAGCCAGGTACATCCAGCTGTCCTGGAGGCAGAGCCACACCGAGTGGCTCAGAGTTCAGCACGCTGGATGTTACTATGCTAACATTTCTAATTCAGCCCTATGGAAATTCTCTGAGATTTAACAAAGTGGTTTTGATTTTCAGAAATCACATTTCAGCGCTGTTTAGAAGAGATCAGTTGCAATTTCGCAGCTCTGTTCTCTAAACGCTCAGTGGTACTGACGTAGGTCTAACAGTCGTAGCTTGGGGCATGGTCACTGCTCTACACATGAACTGTGGTGAGGATTTTCCATCACTCCCTGCTACAGAAACGGAGCAGGTCTTTCCCTGCAAAGACCTTATGTGGGCTGTGGAAAAAAGCATGGTGATGTGCAAAAGCTGGCTCATTACAAGCCAATTGCCTTCTTGCTTTTCCATAAAGTGAGAAAGAAAGAAAAAGCCGTGCATCTGGAACAGAGGGGCAAGCAGAAACAGAGTGGTGCAGATATAAGAAAAGGAGGCAAGAGTGGGCAGGTAGTTTAGGTAAGAGAGAGACAACAACATACACTAAGTAATTATACAGGTTTTTACAGAGAACAAAGCTAGAAAAATTGGACAGAAGCAAAAGAAACAGGCCAAATTCTACAAGCCTCATGT
Organism: Heteronetta atricapilla; assembly: GCA_011075105.1. Classification (NCBI taxonomy): domain Eukaryota; kingdom Metazoa; phylum Chordata; class Aves; order Anseriformes; family Anatidae; genus Heteronetta; species Heteronetta atricapilla. The sequence continues at coordinate 125,587,992 of CM021731.1, read as the reverse complement.
ATGCTATGAGGTAATATCCCTCCAGAAACAGCACTGGATCAAGGGGTCCAGAATATTTACATTCTTGTGGTATGGGAAAACAGCTGTAGAAACACAAGTGAAGTCATGTCTTGACACTTTATCTACACAATTTGTCTGTGAAGCTGTATCTGTTGTGCAGTACCTGTGAACACTCTAGAGTTTAAATGTCACTTGCTCAGACCAGCCATTGTTGTAGCCATATATAAAGGGTAGCTGCACGTTAAATATTCATTAAAAGACAGATCTGAACTTATTTTTCAAGGTGGATATGCAACATGAGCAAATACTTTAGAAAATGGCCACTCTGATCTTCATTTCATCATCTTCCTAGGAAAAAAATCATAGCACCCTTTCACAACTTAAAAAAGCTTTGAAGAAAAATACTTACAAAGCTTGTACACGCTACAGAAGTACAGAAGGAAAAGCTAAGAGGAAACAGTAATACTTTGTATAGAGAAAGCAAGCAGTATTTTAAATAGGGGAGAGGATCCACTACAAAAATCAAAATATGAACGGTCAATAAAAGATTGCATGATAATACATGCATGCAAGATGATCTTATCATTATATTTCCATGGTATCGTTTGGTTCAGCTGCTACAGGGATATCAGAACAACACAAGTTAACTTAATGAGGTATACTTAATGCCAGGAGAATTCTTTAAAATATTGCTCACGATGACTGTGCGTGTTGGTATTTTTCTGTAAGTTATAATCGTAGAATATCTAGCGCTGGAAGGGACCCAGAAGGATCACACATAAAATGCATAACACATTTGATGATATTTGAAAGAAAACAGACTAGCATTAAAGAAGAGCACAGCTTTTATGTTTTTTATTTTTTAAATTTTCTTCTCTTCAAGGCTTTTTATTTAGCTTAATTAGATCGCTTCACCACCTGGCAATATGTGCTGACTAAACAAGAAAGCAAAACACCATGTTTTCTTGTATCACATCTGTTTAAGGTATGTACTTTTTTTCCTTCATAGCTCCGTATTTCACTCTGATGTAATGCGTTCCTGATCTACAAATGCAGGCACTGAACTTTCATTCTCTTTCTGGCTGTTTTTGTCTCATGTTTAATCCCTGTTTGTCTCCTGCATTCTCCCTGTTCTTTAGCAGGGTGGCCTTCCCCAAGGACTGACCCTTTCCAGATCATCACAGGAGTTATTTAGGAGGTATTCATCAGTTTGCTTAGACTGTCAAGCCTGTGTTAGTGAACTGATCCTCGACTTGCTGATGTTTTCAAATATCCGCTGAGTGAACACAGCGCTCCACAAAGGACTGAGATAATCAGCCAGTGATGCATGGCACAGGCAGGCTGCGTGCAGGCTTTTACCCTTCCCTCAGCCAGCACCCCTCATTCCTGATGTGCAGGAGCCCTCCCACTTGGCTCTCCCACTTGTGCAGCCCAGCAAGTAGGGCACTCAACTGCTCTGTCACGTGGCGTGTTTTGTAATGCCCTCTGCCCCCTACCACGCCATCCTGAAATCACCAAAACCATCCCCAGTTTAGATTTTTAAAAATATTAATAATAACCCAAGCTTCTGAACATGAAAAGCTTGTGCTTCTACTCACAGTATAGCTTAGAGCCAGCTAATAGGCCTGGCTCAACAATGCACGACATCATGTAATTTTTTTTAGATTGGATTTTTTTCCTCTTAGGAAACACAAATCTTATTCCCGTTTCTTCACCGTAGTAGCACACATGCATTTTGTACACTATGCTTTTCTTAGAGTTTATTTGTTTTCATGAAAAACTGCTTGTGTTTCATGCTCATTAATCCAGAACAGCTGCACGTTTGCTTTTTCCTTCTTTCCATCTTGTCACTTGGGCTTATGCAGCCAATCGCCACACATGATTTTCCTACATCAGCAAATCGTTAGGCAGTTTCTCTTTTATTAAGCAAGCTCTGGAAGCCCACATACAATGCTGACAGCAGGTACACCTTCATCACAAGAGCCTACCGTATGAGGACACCTGAGCTGGAGCTGCAACAAGCTGCCTCATGCACTAACAAATGACATCAGAGCCCTGAAGCGCAGCAGAGGCGCTGTGATCAGAACCACATGGCTGGCTGTCAACATCGAGCAAAAGCGACTCCAACAGTTCTAGATTCCTGTCAGCCACGCAGTCCTAATCACGCTGTCTTTTTTCTAAATACAGCTTCATGTGTTTAATGCTGGCAAAATGGCTGTCACCTCAAAATAAAGATTTTACACAAAAGCCACCAAGCTAGTACAACCCAGTAATGCATTCCAAAATTCATTAATGAAGTGGATCTCTCCTTTATCTCCATGTTGTTCTACCAGACTCTTAACAACGTAGGTAATCGGATGCTGAAATGTCACAGAAGTTCTATGAAAAAAAACACATTCCAATTACTAAAAATGCATTTAAGAAAATAAAAAATGAGATTTTTTTAAAAAATACAAAACTGAAAAGTAAGAAACGAGACAAAAAAGAGGCGAAAGTGTATCTCACAGATACTAGAGTTCACGCAAGGTAGATGGTACCCAGGCCAGCATTTATCTACACTAAAAATTGGCTTCTACCAAAACTTGAGTCAGAGACTATATTCATGTCCAAGGCAGTGATGGTGCAATCAAATACCTTACAGAAATTCATTGGCAATTACAACTGACAGGTCTGTTTTCATTGTTCAGGCTGAGGCAGATGTAGGACATAAGGAAAACAAAAAAATCCAGTGGGAAATTTTAGCATTTTCTCATTGGAACACAAATCTTCCTTGTATCTTCATTTCTAGTTCAAAAATATTGTCTCTGAAAATTTAATTCAACTGACTTTGAAGAATGAAACAAAAGGAGGGAGTGGAGACAAAAATGGAAGAAGGATGGAAAATTCTACTGAAGAATCAAAATCCATTCTAATTCCAAACCCAATAGATGACTAATTAGTGCTAATAATTAAATACATTGGATTTTGAATTTATTAGCAAAATTCATCTTGTGATAAAGGGTAAAGAATTTGACAAATGTAGTCATGAAAAAGAAGTGTTGAGGAACTTTTGAGAAGGAATCTTTAAACTTCGTAAGAAACAGATATTACACAAAATGTAAGGTATTAAAATGTCCAATTGAGCTAGAATTCTTAAGGAAGTCTGAAAAAAATGTTAGAGAAAAGGATAAACATAGGAGAAATGGCAACTACCAGAAAAGCAGAATACAACTGGCTTTTGTCAACATGTTGCCAACAATTTTGAAGGCATACACAGATGAACTAAAAAACACCAGTCCTTTTCTTGACATGAAGAATAAGAGGAGAAACTAGCCTTCATATAATTAGAAGCAAGGCATGCAAGCTAGGAAGAAAGCTGCAAGAGGGATTTACCCCCCGCCCCCTCCAGAAGGGAATATTAAACTAACAGAAAAAAAAAAAAAATACAATCCTCAAACCAACAATAATACAAGAACACAGCACCACTCTGAAATGTAAGTCTGTGGAGACTAAAAGTGCAATGAGAGAGAGGAGAGGCAGGAATAAAGAGATCAGACAAAGCAGTGAACATGTATTTTAATATGAAAGCAAAGACCTTTTGGTCTGCTATTTGGAGTACCATTTTTTTCCACACTGTTGATGAAGACAAGCGAAATACAGTGAAATAGGAAAGTAGGGTTAATAGCACAAGATCATGGTTTAGCATCCCTTCAGGAACTGCAACAGTCCTGTGGAGACTCCCATCCTGGCTAATATAACCTAGAAAAGTCACACTTTTTCCTCTTCTATGTGGACGGATCCTGGCACTGCTTGGTCTCTTACACATACAGTATGTGTGTGTATCCCACACCAACAGGTTTGTTTGGCAGCACAGCAGCTGCTATTGTACCAGGACAAACCCTGTGCTATTTCCTCCCCTGGTGGTCTCAGCTGAACTGTAAAAAAGCAGAAGCTGGTGGAGATTGAACAAAAAGCCACAGCGAAAGGTGCTGTAATACCACATAACCTTACAAATACTCCACTCATTGCACAGATGCAGCTGTATCTAGATCCACATGACTGACAAGAGGCTGGCCCCGTCCGTCTGCCTGATCGAAGAGTATAGGCGATCGCAGGACAAGAATGCAAACCTTCCCTCAGGCAGTAACTCTCGCCATTTCCCCTTGGTGTTCAAAGAGTTGACGGAAGGGGTTGGAGAGACAGAGCTGCCAGTGACAGAGCTGCTCAGTCTTCAGTTTAGTAGCTGAGACCACGTTCAAGGCTACAAAATCCGAAGAGGGAGGTTCCCACCCAGCAGGCCACAAGCCCCTCTCAGGCAGACCTGTTCTCCAGCCTGACACAGACGGACCACAGTGCCACCCAGATGTGACTGAAATCCCCTCTCTGAGACTCTCATAGCTTCACAGCCCTATTCCCTCTGCTTCGAGCGGGCAAGACTTTCAAAGACAGAGGTTATTTCACGTCATATAAAGCCACCCCTCTCAAAATTAGTTGCCACAGCTGGGTTGGTTTCCAGTCCCCAGCACTGTGCTCTGGGCCCCAGCCAGTGAAAAGACTATGAGGGTAACCAACCCTTTCTCTGCAAAGCAACAGCAGAGCTCCTGCTTGTGAACACGCTTGTAATATAAATTCACACTATGGATTTTTAAAATTGTTCTGCTAGGAGTCAATAATGCACTGTACTTTAAATGTCAGGCACACGGAACTATCTTTTCTTCCAAGTGTTGTGCTTTATTTTACTTATTTTTTCTCCACTTATAGCCACTTAAAGGAGAGTTACTGTGCACTACAAGACCGTTCTTAATCACTTAAATAAAAAGCAGTACCTACTTGGCTGTGTGCTCAGTTGTAACTATAGTTTTTCTCTTGCCTGGGCGCAGAAGCCCGCTGGACTTGCTTCTCGGTCTCTGTTGAAGCTGGCTGTAAATGCCTGGAGATTGCTCTTTCCAACGTCATCGGCTGCCTAATACTAGCAGGGAGCCTACCGACAGCTGAGCAGCCTCTGCAGCTGTGCTGAAATGAGGGCCTGAGCAAGGCCGGCAGGGGCTGCCTACACAACCTATTCAGCCCCTCCGCTGAGTACAGCACCGGCACGTTTAGCAGTGCACTGGGGCACACAAAAGGTTTGTGGGAGATGAAGAAACAACTCCGCTGCCAGGCAGGCATCCACTGCTCCAGCCACATTTTTTCATTTATTTGAGGGTGCGAAGATGTTTCCTGCCTTTTCCTCCAAAGCAAGCAGGTCTTCAGGGAGGTACCAACTCCCTTGTCTCTCACCACCTTTGAATTACCAAACTTTTCAGGGAGCGCCACATCCCCAACTTCATCGCTTCCCTCCCCAGCTTATCTTCTGGGCTGCCCCTAGCTGAGGAAAGGCTTTTGTTTGTAAAAGCAAATGAGGTCTTCCCTGTTCCCCAAGGTCCCAAAGCAAAGTAACAAGCTATGTATTTATTTCTTCCCTATGCATGCCTATAGCTGCAGCTGTGTAAACCCACAAGGAAATAAATCTGAAAAAGGCTGATCTCTTCATCTGTAAACAGGACTCTTTTTTTCTGAGGGAGCAGACCATTACACAGGCTGGCCTGCCGAACACGCTGCTGCTTTGTTGTGCAAAACTAAAACATGAAGCCACCCTGTAAACATCAATCCATAACTGCTCAATATTTCAGTTTTTCTTATTGAAAGCTTTTGATACGTAAAGCTTTGATTTCGTCATTCTAGCTAGGACAGAAAGTAATGCCAAGAACAAGAACAGCAGATCCTCTGAAAAGGTAGCTGCAAAGCATGTCCTGTGGTATGGGCACTTTGGCAGTGCTTAAACAGAAAGCCTTCTGCCCAAGCAAAGAGATATACTCGCATGTATAGTCATCATCTACAGACATCTTGTAAAAAATGGCCTACAAGAATTACCTTTTAAACTTAAGATTGATATGTTATTATGCTTACAATATACAATTGGCAAGCTAAGATTACAAACTAAAAATTATAGACTATTCGGAGTACTGAGTGAGAGGCAACACAACAGTGCAGGGTTTCAAAAAGCAAAATCTCATGGTATGATACCAGAGTTTCACAGAAATCTCACCAGAATACACAGTTCCTTGCAGGAAAACAAGAAAAAAATCCCAGCAGTTGGCAATTGTTATTTGTCAAATGTCTGTTTTCCTTTTGCCCTTGTATAGTTGGTTCTCATCAAGAAGAATGTTGAGCTTATAAAATCCCATTATTCAGAAAGCCATGAATATCTCTTACGCTTGTACTGAGAGCTTTCATGTGTCAGCTCTGCTGTGCTGGCAGCCTCACATTACATTATTACCACCCTCATTGTAAGTGCCGTTTCAGCAGCATTTCCCACAACTGATAGCCAACCTGGTAATTTAAAGAAAAAAACAAAACACCGTTGAGTTTAAGGTGAACAGATGTGTCTATAGCACCTTTCAAGACACTCTGTATACTCATATATATATATATATATATATATAATGTGCAAAGGCTTCTGAATTTGAGGATTAAAGGCCTCGTAGCAAACCAAATCTAAGAGCCAAGCTGGCTGCCGCTCCCCGCGCCCACGCAGAGCAGCAGTGGCACCGCGCTGCTGCCTGCCTCCGGGGACCAAAAGGTCCCAGCTCTCACAGGCATGGGAGAAGGCTACAGAAAGAGCTCTGTAATTTTGAAAGCTGGTGTCTGACATCACTGGGCAAAAACACTTATGTGCAGGGAAATTTCTAGTTTTTGTTTTTAACCCATTAATGAGCAACTGCCTAGATTTAAGTAGATGGAAAATTTTCATTGAAAACAAGCGTCAAAGATCAGCATTGCTTTGGTAACTTTGAAATGAGCTAATCAAAACCTGACCTCACATTGCATCCGATATTTATTAATGCAGTTTTAATTAGGGAAAAATAATAAAATCATGTTGAAACGGAGTGAAAAAAGCAGTTCAGTAACATTTAGGAATGGCTCTTTAAAATTTCTTATGACATTTTATTGTACCATTCTAATGCTGAGATGAAGGCATACATCTCAAATCCACTTTTATTCTGAAAAGTCAGAGAACAATTTATTTTAGTCTTTATAAATTGTCATAAAACTTGGTAAAACACCTGTGAGTGAAGGAAAGCATCTCTCCTGAGTCTTACATTACACCCACCTCGTGCTGCTACCTAAGACTGTATGGGGAATATGATCAAACTTTGTTATTTACTAAACTCAGTTACCAGGAATGAGACCTTACAGTATCACGCAACAGTTTGTTAAATATTTTTGAACCTGGCTATGATTTAAAGCATCTGGTTAGTAACTAAGTAGTCTTAAACAGAAATATTATTTCAAAATTTGGCGATATGGCAGAATGAATCTCTCAACATCTACCTAATCCAAGATCATTTAGATGAAAGAGACAGTCCAACAGACAATGAATTAATCTTCTGAGGCAGTCCTGGAGAGCACCCATTTCCCCCTTATATGCACTTTCTTCCAAATACTCATAGATTATGAAATACTGGGAGAAAAGTATGAGAAGAAATCTCCCAGTCTGACTCTGTTTGGCCCATAACCCAAAGCAATTTATTTTGCTCAGGTCCTCAGCCTGCGCCCCAGAAGATCCAAACCCTTCCCAGCTCCTGCCAGCCCTCCTGCCCAAGCAGTAGGGAACTGTACATGTGGTAAGGGCAGTTGCATCTTTTAAAGCTTCGAACAGGAGAATTTTTTCTGCATCCATAAGCTCTAAGGCTCTACTAAGAATTTACCGTGTCAACACCATACGGAAGGAAACGGGAGAGACTGTCAAAAATTAGACATTATTTCAGCAGTGGTTACACTGCCTTTCCAGACAGTGGTTTTTACTGGAAAGACCAACAAGAAGATACCTCTCTAGGAGACATATTCTGTCCAAGAATTGGCCTGAGTTGTTGGACTCTGCAAAAGAGAAGCTGGCTGAGAATGAAGAATGACCTGCAATATACAGGACCTGAGAGCAGAAGATCCAACAGACCAGATATATTTAGGCTGTTAAATCCATTTCAGGCTCGATCTAACCTTTCGACTTTAAACTCTGTGAGTAAATAGTTTAATCAGTAACAAAGTTGAATTGTTCTGATGAAATATTTGTGCAAACAGAAAAAAAATTACACTGCTCATTGAACAAAACAATCTCTTCTGGGGATTCAATTCACTTGCATTGTTCAGCAGAATGCCATGGAGAAATAAATATGAGCCAGGTCATAAAACTCTGGCCCTCCAATACTCAAAATAAAACTAAATTAGCTACCACAAACATGAAAGGTGGTGCTAGTAACAGACGAAATACATACCTCTGATGCTCCGATAAGCCAAGATAAAATAGCTATATAACTATATTTTTGCATTTAGAAAGATTAGAAAACCACTGAACAAATCATTTGAAGGATTAATTTAATGTCATTACTACTTACACCAAAGACATCTTGGAACCAGTGTCCTAATCATCATCACTAATTACTTGGCACTGTATGTGCATATTTACTTTCCCTTTAAATGCTTCTCCTTATTCTGACAAGGTTGGACTTGAGATAAAACCATCAAGCTACCAGGTGAACCTAACACGCAGGATGAAAGAAAGGATGAATCTAAGCAGTGAGTCCAACGCCTGCATTGTGAGCAATAATCACAGTTTTCCAGACACCTTGGTATGTCAGTGATATCTTTCATAAGCACAGGGCAGAAAAAAATTTCTCTCCCTTTTTATCTTAAAATGTGTCACCTTTTCAGATTAGCTTGGCTGTACTAAAAAATGCTAACAAATAAACCTAACTCTTTGTAGATGATGCAAATCTCGAAGCATTACGTACATGGGGGATCCTGTCACTTCACCTACATAGCTTCGCATGAACTTCCATTTGTCAAAATTCAAATGCGGTGCTTTTGAGGAACAAAACAAGCCCTTCCTTTGAAAACACTGCTGTAGCACTGCAATCAGTGATAGCAAAAATAGGAAGAAAGAACATCAGTGCACACTTATAGAAAAATGCATATATACCAACAAGAACATTTCAGTGCTGGTTGCTCCCCTCCCCAGCATTAATCTCTAGCTTTGTAGTTTATTCACATGTTCAGCTCAGAAATTAGTGTTTCAGTAATATTTCTAAAGATACCAGTGATCTGTAAGCTGCACCTGGTACCTTATTAAACATGTAGTCAGCCCTTAAGTAAGGTCTCTACACTGACCTTACTTAATGCTCCATTTTTAAACATAGCATCGAAGAAATGCTGCAAGATACGAATAAGTGTTAAGAATTTATTTTAAGCATTTAAAAATCTTGGTCAAGGACAAGGTTCAGGCAAGAAGAAAAATGAGCGAACAATTACAGTCTGTTTTCCTTATAACTCATATTTTAGATAATGAACGTGTTTAGTCAGCCATTAGCATCCCTACAAATTTTATATAACTCACATGAGGAAACGTTTGTACTTCCACACAATGACCCCAAACACTTGCCACACGTGTTAGCAGTATGTCAAGAGGGTCTCATTGTGCAGGACCTAGCCCAGCTACCATCCCACAAGGCACCATGACCTGAAATCCAGCAAAAGTTCCCAACCTTCTTATTCCCATTAGATTCAAATCTTATGACCCATGCCAACTCATCTGTGCCTGCGTGTCCAGTGACCAAGGCAGCCAGATGCAAGGGCAAAGAGAAGGCGCTGATCCATCCCTTTCAGCAGCAGCCTACCATTAATCATGTCGGATTGCACCCTCACCATGCAAAACACTTGGCAAAACAATTTCCTGTAGGAAATCAGCAGCTTTGGTGCAAGCAGATTCCTTACTCAGCTGAGGAGGAGGGGTGCCTTGGGGGGGAAGCTGGTGCTGAGCACAGTGTAGGGGGCAAGGAACAGAAAGCAGATGTGTATGGCTGTTAGGTCTGACCGAAAATGTGTTGAATAATTCATGGTTATCTCAGGAGAGACAGGAAGGGCATGCACTAAGATCTCTTCAGGTGGTGTTCTCTCGGAGGCAAACACCTGTTTTAAAGGTAAGTAGTAAGCGCCTTTGTTGCTTACATGCTATTATTTAAAGACACAAGATCAGAAAAGCTTTCTTAAAGCTGGACGTTATTTGATGTTCATCCACCTTACTCCTTTCGGGTTCTGTATGCAGGATTGTTGCAAAAGTTACAAATCCGCAAAATATCTTGTACTAAAGCTCCAACTGAGGGCATCTGTGTGACCAAAATATTTAGTGACAACAAAAGTCCACTGTGCTGCTTTGACAGAAAGCCATTTTTATTACTTTGATTAAATCAGATCATGCATTTTCCCCTGCGTAACCTGATTTGTTTATTTATTGGTATAGCTATATTAGCAAACTCATTTCTAAAAACGAGATAGAAGTTTTCATTTGTAAGTCAAGGAAAAAATAAAATTACCCAAGTGTCTACCCTGAAATAGGACTGCCTTCTTCTCCTCTGTTGAAGGACACAACCTGAAGCTACCATATGTTTTCAGCTTTGAAAATTTCTGTCTTCTTAGATACATACCTTTATTTTTAATTACTTCAAATCTTATCACTTTTTTATTTTAATCCGTCCAAGAGAGAATAATGAAAATTTCATCTTACTGTGGAAAGATCAGTGTTGCTGTCTACCTATTTACACATACTGAAAGAAAAACTAAAAGCCCTCTCATTTGTACATATATTTCTATAACTAAGGGTTGTCAAGTATGTGTGTGCTGTTTGCAATTAAAAGCAACGAGAAACAAAAATACACACACAAACTCAGGAAACAGACAGGTTTCCCCCTGTTCTGACAATTGAGCAAAATGCTCAATTAAGTATCAGCTCTCACCCTCCCCTAGCACACTGGCCGGTTCCTGCTCCTTCGCCTGCTCATGGCCTCAACGAACTGGCAAGACTCTCGTAAATAGCACTTACTAATTTCATCCCTTTAGGAGCCTCCTGCATCCGTCAGAGCAGCTGTTTTCCTTCACAGCCCTACCCAGTCAAGTTATCCTTGGCAATCTCTCAGCTAAAGAAAGTGCTCTGGACAATTACCTTCTGGACCAGGATGAGCATTTAAAGATGTTGTAAGGGACAAAACCAGGAGAATTGTTTTGGCAAAAGGTCCGTGCTTGGGAAACTGACTATAAATACCGTGAGGGTGAAATTAAATGCCTGAAGCCTACTTGAAGAATTGGAAAACGCTAGGCTCTCTGCACAAGAATAGATTCCATGCTCTGACAGGAACAAAGGCAGAGTAGCCACTGTAACAGTGAAAATAGGACGTTATGAAAGAGGCTGGTAGGGCTGAATTACGTTTCATTGTTTCCTTATACCCTTCTACTTGCCTGTACTTGTTTGACTTAGCACTTGACTCACTAAACGTACAGCATTTTGAACCACCAACTTGCAAATCTCACATTAAGACAAATTATCACCACCATCACCACCACATGCAAATACTATCTTTGCAAAAACTGATTTGTGGCTCTTTTCTCCCCAACACAACATTAAGCGCTACAAATTGGATAGCCAATAAATACCTAGAGCAGAAAAAGTTGTCATGTAAGTCTCTCATTAGCAATGGGCATTACTCTGCAGTGTCTTTCATGATGCCAATACTCTAACTTTCCGAATACTACTTGAAAAATGTCAGGAAGATTTGGGGAGGCTGGAAGTCACTCTTGCTCTCTTTCACATCATCAGTTCTTCAGACGGTTTTGATGATCCAGCTGATGTGTTGACACCAATCAGTGTCAACATCATGGAAACACAGAATTAGCTGATCTGCCACTGATGTTGCCCCCCACTACTCCTACTCCAATGGGAAGAGTACAGGTGAGGATACTCTTCTATACCTGTCAGCTTTCAACCTTGTGATGATTTTTGAAGTATTTTATTTATCCAGACCATTTTCATTCCTGGGAACAAAGTGGTCTTTACTGCCTAGAGCTCGGGTAGATTGATGCAGTGAAATGAAATCTTTCACAGTCTTGCAAGTAAAACTGCTTTCAACTGAGTGCAGAGCTGCCAGTGAGCTCTTGATGTATTTGCTTTGAAATTATTTAGCTATTGCTATCGATTTCTCACATAGGTCATTTTCTATCTGCCACTCAAATCTTGCACATTTTTTCAGAATTTATTAGAGCTGCTAAGAAATCTGTAGTGTTTACATTAGGAGTCTCTATTAAGACTGGAAAGTAGCCTACACTAGCTGTGCCTAAAATTGCTGGAATGAAAAATCGCAAAAGACTTCCAAGACGACAGTTGAAAATGTCACGTGAATCTTCTCTTCTTTAAAAGTGACTCTATTTGTTACAGATACAATCTCCTAAATCCATATTTGAGTATGATGAAACACCCGTATGCCAGTCTCTTTTGGTTGCACGGTGCAGTCACTACCTGGGTTCTCGTATTTATCCAAATACTGTCAGGGACATTTTGAAGCTGCTACAAAAATTACCTAAAGAACACAAACATTTGATATTATAAAGAATAACCGACAGTATCAATCTCATGGCCTCTTGCCATTCACCTCTTTTCAGCTTATGAATGTATCACATCCACAAATTGTGCAACAATCACCTTAACTGTAAAATTACTGTATTTTGCTTTTTCTGCTCTCTTTCTTCAAAAAGTGCATTTTTCTTAGACCCCTTAGCTGTAAAGTAAAGCTCCCAAGTCTGCTGCTCTATTGCCTTCAGGATGAAGTTTTTACCTTCCTCTAGCATTCTGGACAATATTTTCTCATCTCTTATCTTTAAATATGGTGCGTGAAGAAATTAAAGGACTATAATTTCTCCACCCTCACTTCAGTAATTAGTAAATAATACTTTTTCTATGCATGTACAAAGGCATTCACTTCACCGAGAAGGTAGAGAGGAAAATCTTTCCAGATTTTTTTAGAATACATTTATGTGAAGTCATCAGTTTCTCCTTTTTGTCATCTTAATTCCATGTAAATTTTGCCTATGAAGAAATAACTGTTACTATCACATGTTTGTACTCCATCTCATTGGGTATTTTTTGGGCGATTTAGGCCTATTCGCTTCATTGAAAAATGACTCAATATGTTGTTTAATTGGCAATTGTTTCTGGCTATTGATCAGCCACAATGGCATTCTTGTCCTTACATCTCCCAAAATATGCAACCTGGTGACAGGAAAAATGATCAGCCTCTTCTTAAGTTTTTTAATAAAACTGACCAGCACACTCTTCAAGTGACTAGGGAAGTCACTTGTAATTCAGCAAATCTGTTCAAAATATTCTTTGGCTATTTCACCTAGTAATTCAGATATTCAAATTCTCCTGTCTCAGAGGACTGTGTGGAAGATCTGATCAGCTTTTGGTTCAATACCTAACCATCCATCAAAACAGAGTGAGAACTTGAAATAGATTCTGCAAAGGCCTGGAAAAAAATGAGCAAACAAACCAACCAAACAACCAAAAACCTGTATCAGTTTGTTCTTTATTTTAAGTGGATGCTTGGAGGTCTTGAAAAGGGACTTTTGTAACCAATTTAGCTGGAAAAAAATAAAAAAGAGTGAAGTCTGATGTAATTTTATCCCTTTCAGCTGCAGGGGTACTCTTAAAATGGTGATTTTGAATTTTGCGCTTACTCATACTACTCCTCTATAATTCTTTCTACAAAAGATCTATTTTTAAAGGTGAACACTAGAGTAACAGCTTCCTCAGACACACATTTTCACATGCTCATGAACACCCAGGCTCTCCTCATAGCCTACCACTGAGCTCAATTAACTCATCCACCTTCCTCTTCCTACATACCGCGTGCTATCTCATCTTTCTGCATCTAAGGTTCTTGCGATGCATTCTGTGTACTTCCCATAAACTTTCTCTCCCATTCCGTTGTGACTCCTTCTTACTTCAGCCACTTCCACATGTTCTCACCAAACGTTTTCTTTTTTGAATAAATACAAATTCAATACAATTTAAAAGAATGAGTCTTCCATATTCCTATCAATCTGTGTGCAAACAGACTAACCTCAGGAGGTACTTCTCACGCTGCGAAGTCTTACTACATTCTGGTTTTAGTGAGCTCAAGAAAATGACAATGCATCTGGGGTTTTAGGAAGTGCTACTCCCATCTATTTCTTTAAAAGTAGCAATCTTCTCTCTTTGCATCAAGGTAATTGGGAAGAATAAATTTTGTCTAATGCTGTCTTGCATAGAAAACAAACCCTGCGAATCACTTTCTCGCAAATAGATTAGAAGAAACTCTGTCATCTGGTGGCAATGCGAAACCATGGTAATAGTTTCTGAAGTGCTCGCGCCGAAGTGCAGAAGTACATTTCTATTTAATTCCCCTTAGCCAGGACGGATCACTAACTCTGGTTATGGAGAAGAGGCTGAAAGCACGGGGACGTGAATTCTGGGTGAGAGGCAGCTCTCTGGCAGAGGCCATTACTGGGCAGAAAGGTGAGGCTGACTTTGTTGTTGCCGGCTAAAGAAAAGTGTTAAGACACCTGCTTGAGAAGACCTGGATTAAATTAAAATTGTTCTTTACTGTGGTAAGAGCATAGAGGAGACCCCATGGTTTTCAGAACTCTGTGGGAAAGACCTTGACTCCAAATTCTGTATTCTAAAGTATGTATTAAAAATAGATGAAAAATACCCACAAGCCTGTCTGCAATGAGTTCTGCAAACCACAAAAGGATCTGCAAAGCGAGTACTTGTTAAACACTGCTTCCCCAGCACCTCAGATTAGTTCGGATAAAGCAAAAAAAGCATCCAAGGGAGACGCCGAGCCTTTTTGCACTGAGATGCTCCATGCTCTGGAGGAATGGTTTTATGTAATTGTTCATGGACATGTGATACACCACAGAAAATGGAGGGGAAAAAAAAGTCTGTGGTGGCTTGATACCATCAGAGTGTAGAGCAGAAAGGCAATGGGACATACCAAAAAACATACTGACCAACCTCTGACAGTGTATTTGGGAAAACTGATCAATTCAGTCAAGTCATCAGCTTAGGTACTGGAAAAGACAAAAAAAACCACCTCTTTTGTTGTTGGCACAGAAGCAGTAAGAAGAGAATGGAAAAATAAAGTAAGCAAATGCAGCCTCACATTGAAAACTCAGCAAAGCAGCTGTCTCTTTATCTCTATGCTATAGTGAAGAACACATCCCCACTTGGAGACCAGCCATCTCAGGGAGTTAAATCCACGTGGTCAATAAAGCGTGAAGTGGACAGGAACAACTTTTTAAAAGCCATTTCCGTGCGCAGAGACGCTGTTAAATAATTACACGAGAACATTTTAAATCAAGCAAAGCCAAACAGCTTTCAAGACAGGCTAAACAAAAATTCACTGGGGGCAAGCGCTAGGTTGACTGTAAAAGCCACAAAAAGTAAAAGTAAAATGAAAAATATTTTACTAAACACCAGAAAAAACAGCTTTATGACAGCATTAACTCATTTTAATTACCTTTAATTTACGTGAAACAAGAGAAGTGACAGTTTCAATAACTAAAAATAGCAAATCAACATGCACAAGGAATGAATCCTGGTTCGCAAGATTCAGATCGAGCACAGCAGTTCTACTAGCTGCATCACTAAAGAAGAAAATTTTTGTAGTGGAAGTTAAGAAGGACAGCTAGGCTGGACTCATTTAGCAACTGTGGCATTGTGGTGTTTGGTTTTGTTTTGTAATTCTAATAAATACTGGAGGTGGAAAATGGAGATATGAAAAAAAACCACAGATGAGAAATACATTCATATACACCCATGCTGTAGACATGTATGAGTTTTTCAGTGTGAAGGCCTATCCCTTCCATCCAAATCAAGGTCACTGCAATGAAGCTTTTAGGAAAGGTGTTGTTGATCTTTCTTACAACGGCTTCAGTACCCATTAAAGGATAATTAACACGACAAACTGATTATTAAATTCACAACTTGTTTTCCTACCAACATCTTATTATTTTTCCATGTATATTCTTCAGGACAAAGAAGATATCCTTTGAATTTGTAAACAGCTTAAACCAAAATGAACGCTGCCATTGATGCACTTCCCTTCCCTACCCCCCGCCCCCCAGGTTATTTTAATTACTAAGTTAAGTAACCATTTCTTATGAAACTTGTCAGTTATAGAATTCGTGCTTTCACTTTCAGTAAAGCACATGAAATCCACAGCCTCTTCCATTTTCTACTTTTTTCTCAAATACTTGTACGTCCAGAAGTCAAAAGCATTTAAACAAACTGTGGTCTTTAAGCAAAAGCAGGAAATCAAATTCTGCTAAACTATAATCAGGTTTTTGTTGTACAAGTCTTCCACCAAAATAAAACAAAACTACAGAAAAATCCAACAATAACAAAGACAAACAAACAAACAAACAACTTTGCTCAACATCTTATTGCTGGAAGTTATTTATTTATACTAGACACCACACACAATTTTTAGAGATTTAGTATAAATCTTGACACTGATTTTCAATTTCTGATCTTGAATAATTTCAACTAATTTTTAAGAACACTGAGGTCATAAATGATTTAGTTTCATTTCTGTGTAAATCTGTGCAAAGTTTCTGCTTTATGGTAGCAACATTTTAAATAGGTGTTCTTTCAACTAATTTAGGCACATCATCCGCATCAAACCAATAGTTCTAATTACAATTTCTACAATAAAGACAATTTGCACACCTAACAGAGATGTTCAAAGCTGCAACTTTCTTGAATCTTCCATTATGTTCTCTAGAATTTTATGTTTGTTACAGGAATCAATTTAGCTCTGTCAATCAAGTTTAGCTCTGTCAATACATTCAAACAAAAATTAATTGTATAAATTCATAATCTCAAGAGTATGTCTACTGTTCTTCACACAATCTTATTGAGGTTAGGCTCTACAGCACAAGAGGAAGAGAGATCTGTAGGACTTTATGAAATCCGTTTAATGTTTCGTTGCTTAAATAGCATTATTTTAAGAAGGATGCTGTCAAAGGCACAGAGGAATTTTATGGTAATTGAATTTTAAAAACCGCATCCCTGCTTATAGGAAAAAAATATTGTTTTTACCTTACTGATAAGTGTGACGACGTCACCTTCTCGGATTGTGAGTTCATCATCATTCTGTGCTTCGTATGGAAATATCACTTTGCAATACTCCTTGGCTGAAAGGAAGAACATTTAATGTGATACATTATCAATTTATAAAAACTGCTTATCCAAGGGTGAAAATCTTCCTAAAATGTTCCACAGCTGTTTTTGCATGCCCTCATATTTAAAAAACTCCACACTGATGAGAATTCCCAAGCATGTCCCTCGGGGAGTCAGTTCTGTAACCCCTAGAACCATCGTCTCCCAGTGTCTCCCTCCCTGGAGATCTCCAAAAGCTACCTGGCATGGCCCTGGGCAGCCTGCTCTGGGTGTCCCTGCCTGAGTAGGGGTTGGAGCAGGTGAGCCCAGAGGTCCCTGCCAGCCTCAGCCATGCTGTGAGTTTGTGATTATCTCAAATAGAATGGCTCCAGACCACAACCTGCCAGAAACCATTTTCCTTAGAGTAAGCCTGTGTTTGACATTTGCTGCAATACTTCCACTGGTATAGCCTTCAACAGATCACATAAATTGGAAGTAGAAAGGAACTAGTAGGTTGACAGAGCTTATCTATCCCCTGGTGTGCAAGAAAGCAAGCGTTTCTGACTCTACACAGATGACAAAATAATAAATAATACATTGATAACTGCAAAGGCACTCATACCTAAGCTTTCTGTGCACTCAGCATACAAGATTTTTGAATATTAGTCTAAAGTTTCCTCTTCCCTTTTCCATTTACTGTCTATAAATGCAGGCATCATCTCAACTTTCATCTGGAAAATACAGCAGCCAGCACTCCTACTCAGAAATCTTAAAAAGCAGTTGTCATGAAAAGAAGTTACAACATGTTGCTGTGCAACAGACAAGTATGTCAATGTGTCTTACAGATAAAGGGGAATGTGCATTCCAGCTGTTAAATAATGTATAAAAGCATGTGATATTCTAAGACAGCAGGTTTAAAAAGACCAAAGACATGCTCACAGAAATTACCGGACCCTTTGTAGAAACACATGTGACTTTGTACAAGTCTTCACCTCACTTAAATGTCTCGGTTTTGATGACCTCTGACCACCACATCACAACTCGTTTCAGGAAGTAAAAGGGATGTCTAATTGCTACTTTGCTGCAGCCTGGAAGGAAGGGTTTGGATCACTCTTCACAGACCCAGTTGGGACGTTTTCCCTGCTCACTATCCTGCCTTCAGGCCAGCGTAATAACATTTTATGTGCAACTGCAGGGAGGCTGACACATACCAACTTAGGTCAGGTAGATGTACAACAACATGTAAGAGCAACTGATGAGACTCAGAACATTTTTATGCTTCTCTGAGTATGCTACCTTAAATAACCATGGTTTGGTTTTGTGTTTTGTTTTGTCCTTTTCTGCCCCCTACTTGGAGAGTATTCCCATCCTAAAAAAACAGCTTTGCTAAATAATAAATGCAGTGAATTAGTGCAAAGACATAATACTGTACTACAGAAGTTGAGTGCTGCACTCTCCACGAAGCCTCTGGTTGCTGGGTAGAGGCTTAGCATCTCCTTTTTGTGATACAGACCAGAACAGACACCAGGCTGGGTTCTCAGAGACGAACACCACCTGGGCCCAAGGAGCATCCCTCCTGAACACCCATTCCTGAGTTCACACATCGTTTCTCTGCTGACTAACCATACCACCTCCCCACCAGGTGGGGAGCCCAGCACCGTGCACAGCTCCTAACCAGCGAGCAGCAGCCATGAGCACACAGTATCTGTACTGTTCTGAAAGGCTGTCACCGGTGCAGCTCTCGCCCAAGGTGTGCATGAATCCCATGCGTCTGAGGTTAGAGAGTACTTTCGACAGCAGGCGTCCAGTGCGCTCGTGTCTCCTGAATCTTACAATGGGCAAACCTCCCTCAGCTCCTCTTTGCTACTTGAAGACCCTGACAGACAGTGAAAAGAAGACTTTGGTTTCAGCATCAGTCAGTCAATAATCAGGTAAGCAGTTGTGGTAGGGGGATGGTTGGACCAGATAATCTCGGAGGTCTTTTCCAACCTTAACGATTCTGTGATTCTCTATAGGAAATGGCTGTGCCCTTTGGTGCCAAGGAAAGGTCTCACTGACATGCACTAAATCAGTATGTTCCCCTGCCCAGTGAGGACTGTCTGGATCACACTGCGGCAGAGCTAGGTCTCAAGAGCACTGACAGATTTGAAACGCTGTAAGTGACTGGACAAAGTCAGCTTTCAGACTTCTCTTCTGGAAATGGTAGGCCAACATGATTTAAGTAGGTAAAACCAAAACCAAACAGGACTCAAAATAATACGAACAGTTCAAATCAGATTAATAAAAGCAGAGAAAAATCTAATCGGCTATGTCAATAATGTACTAAAATTGTCCTTACTCAGCAGAGCTCAATATAGCAAGACGATATAAAGGTAGATAATTTCAGCAGTTATGTTTAGATAGGAAGGAAAAAAAGGTAAAAAGCAATACCGAGTTCAAACAGCAGAGACCACACTGGAACTTTCTGAATTTGGGGGGTTTTCTAAGTGAAAAACAAAACCAAACCCTAAAGATCAAAATAATATATCCTCTTACAAGCCTGGTAAATAGGCTTCAGCCAAATTAAAGCTTTAGACTAAAATGCCCATATTATGCATCCCTTAACTGTGGATGATAAATCCTGTTTTTACATTTGACATCCAAGGCTGGGTTTATAAACCACAGATGGTTCTTCCAGAAACTTCTCTTTCTTTCCCCTGACCTAAAGACATGTTTTTAAAATATACCTCCCCATAAGCCCCCAGCAGCAGACATCTTGGAAACACTAAGGGAGGAGAAAAGACAATATTCACGAGCTTTCCAGTCCCAGTTATTAATCCAACAACAATTTACTCTTTCAGCCCACAGTCTCTCCCTGCATACTTGCAGCTCCTCCCAGGCAACAGAAAGCAGCCTGCCTTATACGATGGACATTTCCCAGGGAACTGGCTGAGCAGATGAACCTTGCCACGTGTCTTCAATCTCAAACATGCTGTATCTCATGCAAGATGTTTCGTTTCTGGCCTGACGCATTCTAAACTGAGAGGGCTTGTGCTGGGTACAATCCCATTTGAAGATATGCCTCCATGAGTGCCTCCTGGGATTTTTGGTCGAGGCTAGGTACAATGATGACGTATCAGCAAGCACTTTCTCTGCCCACATCCCTTGTAATGCTGTCCTTTGGGAGGAAAAGCAAAGCCATTGCTAGCTTCTCTGACAGTCCCCTCAGGGCTCATGGTGAAACACAACTGCCCTTCGAAGCGTCATCCTCGTGGCTCAAAAGCTGCAAGAGACGACAGCAACGAGGAGCTAGATACTTACTGTGAGCTGCCTGTCACTGCCCATGCTTCACTGAGGGAAAAGGCTTAGGACTCCTCCACACGTTAAAAAATCTATCACAAACTATCTTCTAAAAAGAACTGGATGATTTAGGGGGATGGTTAACATGCAACACCTTATGTCTCACAGTCCATCCTGTGTTCAAAATGTGGCCTATTTGATACAGCTTTAAGCCCCCAGAAATAAAAAAAAAAAGTCTCAAAGAGGGAAAAAGGCAGCAGGAGAGAGCCTTCCTACAGAATACAGCTGCTTCATTACCTAGGCTATTGCAAGCAATGTATTTCACCCACAGAATCCTGTGGTTTGATACGCATTCCTCTGAGAGACTGGTTACTTACTATACTGTCCAAGCCAGTGAGCAAACTCCATTTACTGTACCATCAGATACTGCTCATTTTAAAAGGATGCCCCTTCTATTTGTTCTCCTACCAGACTCTTAGGCTAAGCTGTGACAATGAAGGCAACAGTCTGCAGATGTACCAACCTGCAAGCTTAAATTTCACAGGGAATTTCACTCTGGAATTTCCTTTTCTCGGGCTAGCATAACACAGGTTCCTCTGCTTACTTCTGCTGCTGCTTCCTTGTTGTCAGGCAACGTCTGTTCTGCCCATGGCAAGATTTCCTCCATCTCAAATTATCTAACTACTGGGCTCTGGATTCACCTGTCTAACCTTTCAGAAATTCATAGATACTTTTTTTAGTAAAACAATGACCCCATATACCTGATTTTTGAGGCTTAATCATTGAAGTCTACATGAAACAAGAATCAGTATGGACACACAGAATAATGCTGTAAGAAAACAAGCAGCATTAAATTAGTGCTTCTTGAGCTTAAGCTTCCTCTTTTTAACTGCTGCTCATATAAAAGCTTTCTGAAATTGAATAAAACCTACAAAGTCTGGTGAAAAATTACAACATAGCTACCAAAACCACAAAACGGAAAGAAAAAGAACCAAGTTAAAAAAAAACAAAAACAAAAAACCAATGCACTCAGCAGAATTTGGTTTTATTATTAATCATTGACCTCAAGACTCATAAATGTATTGCACCAAAAAAATACTTTCACAGAACTTCATCAGACTCAAACTATCAAAATACCACCTCATAAAATAAACAGCAACAAAGAATTAATTAGGGCCTCATTAATCCAGATTCAGATACTCTTTATACTCTTTCTACCCTCATGCAAAAAAAAAAGATTAGTGGCTTGCTAGGTTTGGGTATTCCTATTACGTAATAGGTTAACTGTAAATAATCAGTGAATGAGTAATCAAATTAAGTACCACGGTCACTGTACTTCATGACTTACCGCCTTTGCTTTTCTTTGCCATATGCTTACTAAAACGCCATTTTTGCAACCTCAGTAATCCACAATAGCTCTGTCCATCACCGTGAATGTTCTTGCTTTCCTGAATTTCAGAATCCAACAGAGCTACTTGAAAATTGATAAATATTTTGTGTAATACAGCCTTTCTACTGAAAAACACTTAAACTGAAAGCAAGCTACTTCATAGGAAAAAGAAAAAAAAATCTCACCCTACAGATTTTTGTATTTATATTTATGTATACGTATATAGGCTTATAAATACATGAGAGCATGCCTGTGTCATCCCAGATACATTAGACAGTTGAAAATTCAACAGCAGAATAAGTCACCTCGAAGTCTGTGTACCCACAAGCCTAAAGCAAACAACTATTCCCTCTTCTATTCAAAAAGGCATTCTTTCATTCCTGAAAGGTTAGTGATATTCACTTTCCGTTTTTGTTTTCCAAGGGATCACTCAAGCTCTAAGCATTTGGGCTTTCACTGCACTTTCTCTTTGAGTAAAAGTTCTTCTGTCTTTTCTTTGGCCTTGAAGAGTCCTCTGTTTATTCCCTGCAATCTGGAGGCCTTTTCTTAGGGAAACGTACATAGCATACTGTGGGGAGATGTACCTATAGAACACACTGTTCCACCTTTGCTCTGACCAGCTCATCCCATTGCAGAACTGAGGCCATCTTGCACGTACCACAGGAGCAAACAGCATGCACATGTGCCCTGCTGCCAGACACTCTCCCACCATACCAGGTATAGAAAAGAAAACAACACATACCCATCTATTGAGATGTGGGAAGAGGCAGCAACCATCACCTCATGCTGAAGCCCCCCTGTGCAGAGAAGGAAGGTGGTGCTGCTCCCCATTTCCTGGCTACACAAGCTATTCCACAGTGTATGTTTATTTTATTGTTGTTTTGTTTGTTTGATTGTTTTGTTTTAAATCCAGTAAAGAGTAAGGAATAACAGCATCAGTCATGGAAAGAAAGAGGAGGGAACTGAAAAGCTGCATTACTCGTGTATCAATGCAACCTCTCTTGCTTCCAGCATACATCTCTGGCAGTAATCCCAAGGGAATACAAATCACATATCCAAGAGCCCTCTCTCCACGCTCAGCTGAATCTGTGGATCTTGTATTTGATGTCCCTCCTTTGGAGAACAGGACATTGCCTGTTTAGCACAGCAATTAGAAGTTCCAAGCAAGCCTGGAGCCCCACCAACTCAGGCAAAAATGGAATCAGCTGAAGCCCAAGAGGGAGGAACAAAATATGTCACTGTGGAAGGTACAGTTCTCCAACCCTCCTTCAGAAGATTTTCCACATTTGTTTATACATGGTAAAAGTACAAAGCCCCAGTATCCTGGGATGTGACTTAGTGAGCCGTTTCAGCTGGCAGAAGAATGAGCTGATGTGGGAAGAAGCAGCTGATCCCCAGCCTGGCTCACCATAGAAGCGTTAGTGTTGCAGGAGGGAAAGCCCATGGGATCACCCCTTCTGATGACACCTGCACACAGGCTAACTTAACCCACTCGAGCTGCAAGTTGGGAAAGATGATTCCAAAGCATATTCACTCTGGAGCTTTGCCACAGGTACAAGATTTTATGATTTTCAGTATTTCAAGTTCTTGCTTCCTTTCGGCAACTGAGCTCTTGTACTGCACATAAACAGCCTTGCGTCACAAGTGCGCATTAAGGGGACGCAGCAAGTCGGTTACTGTGGTGCAGCTAATGGATAGCTACTCACTGCGCTGTTTTAAGCTAATTCTGCAACTCTGAGCTGAAAGTGTGTGGTAAACACGGTCTTTACCATATGCTTTTGTCAGCCTCTCTTCTTCTGCTACTCCAGATCCTTGCCTTCCTCTGTCTGTAGGTATTTCAGCTTTGAGACAAAACACTGTCTGTTAACTATCTAAAAGGATAAACACATTGGGGAAGGTGAAGGACTAAAAAATCCACACTTTATATTATAAACAATTTATTTTGTAATACATGGCTATGTTCTCTTCCTTCTTATTGCTTCCTAAATGTTGCTGATTCTGGTAGTTGTAAATGTATATAAGTAAAATCAAAGGATTTGGTAAGCTAGTTACAAACACCTCCCTAGAACACCACTGAGAGTTGCTAGGACTTCTTCCTAGAAGATTTAATTATTCATTTTTGTTTTGCTAAGCATCTAAATAACCAAAACAAAACCGAAGTTCTTGGACACTGTCCTTTTTTCATACAAACTATACCACCCACAGAAATTATTTCTGCTATATAAACAAAAAAAGAGGAAGAAAGCAAGGGCACTCGAAACCAGAGATATTCTTCTCTGACCCACCTACAAGTTACAGCAGATGAAGTTGGATCTTGCTCAACTCTGATTAATTCCAAAGTGCCCTCAAGGATGAAAGCTGATCATGTAATTTAATTTGATTTTTAGTAGCAGAAAAACTCGAGGTAGAATTATCAGAGCAAAAACAGTTTAGAGGATTCTGTGAAACGAAGCGTTCTGTCTGTGTACCACCTACTCAAAGTTTGTCCTAAATATATCCATCTGCATCGTTGCTTTTCAAATAACCAGGACACTCTTTTAGCCAAAACCAAAGAAAAATGCTCAGCTTTCTTCAAAGAGGCTTAATAGCATCAAGTGCAAAGAACAAAAAAGCTATGAAACCTACTTTTTGTTCTGCTGTCCACTTCTATTTTTGTTGGCTCCTGAGTTGCTGTGGCTGGAGGTAATTTCTTCCCAGCACTCTGAAAAAAAATAGTAATTATTATTCCCCTTTAAAATTTGCAAGTTCAGTTTGAAGTTGGACAACAAAAATGCAATGGAAATACAATACATAGGAGTAGAAAAAGACAGCAAAGAAACAATGGCAAATTAAACTGTACTCAGGTTTATAGGGCTTACGTTAGCTTTATTTTGTTTAAAGGATAAAGCATTCATAATAATGTGATACACTCATTTTCCTTTAAAAATTTTGACTACTATTTTAAACATTAACACCTTTGCACAATTTTAAGGGAAAGTCAGTTTCATTGGTGGACTGAATGTATGATGAAACTACATACAAAAAGATGCCATTCAGTGCCAAAAGTTACACTAAAAGAAGAGTGGAAAAAAACTCTTGATTTCTTTCCATACCAGTTTTCATTTCAGTCATTCTAGACTGACTGTGATTTTTAAGTTGACAACTTCTCCTTAAATGTTCCCCATTTTCGTTTGTTTTGAACAAAAATAACTATTTTACAGAGTATTACAATAAACTCTGACAGCTAAGCTGAAGGAACAGGAAAAAATACTATCTGTCCGCAACAAAATAAAATTGCTGGTGTTCTTCTTTATGTATCTTCGCCAATAACTATATCCACGCTATCGCCCCTCTCACTCTGGTTTTCCCCCTGTCAAGAAGGCTGTCCAGCTTGAAAATCCCAACCACGTATACTTGACAAATGAGTAAAATTAGTCCTTGTTTATACGGATAAGAGTACTTAAAAGCCCTAGTGATAGTTCAACATCCTTTTCTGGTAAGCTACTTATAAACACCACAAGAAGTGCTCCATACTCCAGTGACCTTCCGAGTAAAAGCTAAGAGGCAACACAGCTAAGATTTAGCCCCAAAAGCACTTAGGACCTCTTGGAGGGCTATAAAGAAAACACTGGCCGGTATGAGAAGCAATAGGAGTACAGCAGTTTAAGTAGCCGAAAGTTTCAACATGCGTGAAGACTCTGAAGAGCTCCATATTAGTCATTTCGTACACTAACAGTGCCAAAATATATCTACAAAAAGACGCCAAATACAAACACAGGAATTTTAGGCTGGCAAAAGGAAGCACATCTGGAAGAGTGGTAGTTCTGAGAGCTGTGCGCAAGGCAGAGTCATCAAATTTGTGTTGACAAGTAAGAAATTAACTATGAATTGCAGTACCCGTTAAGTGTCTTGCTGCTGCTCAACTTGCAGGTGGCTGCAGAAACAACTGAACTTCTGATGAGCTTGTAACCCTGCTTACAATCCTGAGTTTGGGAAATCTTACGAAGGAGATCAAGAACAAAACTGTACAGAGCCTCCCAGCTTCTTTGCTGAGGCGGGAATGGCAAGTGAGAAGCATTATCTGCCACAGCCATTAGGGAGGTAATGGAACAACCAGCGCTGCCAGACTCCTGCAAATCAACAACAAAACTCAAGAAAAGCGCATGACGTGCTGAAGAAACTTCAAGTCAAGAAGGATAAGGATGAAGAGCTGACTCTCAGATCTAGCTGGAAAGCAATGAAAACTCCACTGGAAGAGTTCTATGAGAATCTGATACAACCAGACATCTGCAGAGATAAAGCACAGAACATGTTTGGGATGAAACCTAAAATGTAGCCAGCTAAAAACTACAGCAAAAGAAGCGTTGACAGGAGGAAGAAACTAGCGTATCCCAGCAGAAATGACATGCTGCAATGTAAAAGGAGGTTCAGGACTTCTTAATTTACAGAAGCAGATGCAAGTCTAACGCTCAAACGCATTCATTCATCTGCTCATTCAGAACGAGTGCCCGCCCAGGTGACACATCAGCATGGGGAACCTCATTTGGTTCTGGTCCTGGGGAACAGAAAGGAGAACACCACTCAGACAACACTGCTGCTTGTTCGGAGCTAGTAGACAGGTCAGAAGACAGCCATTGCATGTTCAGGACAGGAGGTAAAAAGCACGGGGAGCAAAGCAGATGAAGACACGACTCCTTCTGCACCTGCAGAAAGAACATGAACAAAACAGCGCAAAACTTGGTGGAGCACACGGAGCACGCTGAACGACCACTGTGACCTACCAACTGGACTCCTCCAGTTACTTTACTGCTTCACCCTTCCATAGAAATGATACAAAAGATTTTTATTCTTATTTTCAGTTGGGGCTATACTAACCCATATATTTGCGTGGAAAAAACATTAACATTTTCTGAAAGCTTCTCCATGAAATTTAATGCAGTACTACTCATTTGTCCTCATTTGTCTGTTACGAAACACGTAAACTTTCCTCACCCTTAAACCATCAAATCCTCTATGATCTTTTAAGTCTGATGGTTCCTGCCCTAACAGGATAAAAGCTCAAATATAACAAGGATCTGTGTGCTGGGAGACCCAGGTCAAGTACCACTTTCACAGTCACAATTTTTCTAATGAAAAAAAAAAAAGGGGGAAATGAAGACAGACAAATCTCCTCCCACACGAAACCAGAAAGTTTCCTTCTGCCTGTCCAATTGCTCTGCATCACTCATACTCCCATACAGGTCAAATATCTAACAAATCTACCAGTGGCTAGGAGAACCAAGCAAGCTCAACTTAAATTCTTTCTGAACCAACACACATCTCTACAACAGAGACTTCTTTTCGGGGACTAGTTCACTACAGAGTGTTTTGGTCTCCGTTCCAGTTGAAGGGCAGCATAATTTACCCAAATCTCCTTCACTTCTAAAGAAGGCATGCAGGGATGCAGGGCAATGTGAAAGCAAAGAACATGCTAAGCAAGTTGAGCTGAAGATTTTAATAGAATTTTTCCTCCTCCTTTTCCTCTTTTCTTCCTTTCCATAACAAGGAGGTCAATTCTACTTCAGAAAAAGATGTCCTCTAAACCTTTCTAGATACATTAATTTATGTTGCAAAATAGTGATATAAAATGTTAGCTTTCACATTACTTAGTCTTTTCCGTATATTCATTCCAACCTATCAGGCTGACGGAGGAGGAATTTCAAAGTGTAAAGCCAGCATTAATAAAATCTCAACACTTCCAAGAAGCAAGCAGTTCTTCTCCCTTCGGGCCACAGACACAAAACGAGATTGAGAAGGCGAAGGACTCTTGTGGAATTTAGACACCCAAAATCTAACAGCTGGATCTTCAGATCTGCTGGCATCCCCTGGCATGAACTCTCCCTCCCTATTTATCTAACTCATTTGAAAGCTATCATTTTGTCGATAATGTTTGCAATAAAAAGTCATGAGCAGCGTGAACCAGACCACCCATAACGATCCCTTCCCATCACTGTCCTAATCACCAGGCTGCAAAAACCAAGCCAAGTTCAGCATTTTCTCTCTATGCTTGTGTACCTTGAATTTTTGGCCTCAGAGTGGTTTCAGCACCAGCAAAGGGAGTAGCATATTCTCCTCTACCTTAGTATCTCTAGCCTAGTGCTTCAGGGACACTCTGGTTGCAGTTTCCCCCTATCTTCCTCCAGCATGCTGACTCCCGTAAATCTCCTTTCTAAGTGGTGGCAGTCAGCCTTGTTCAGCCCCCATTAATTACTCTCCTGTTCTGTCACACAAGAAGCACGTGGTGGAAAACTGAGTTCGGATGTGCCTGACTCCAAGGCCAGGCTGACTCTTAGCGCGCACCAGAATGCATCAACAAAACGGACAGAATCTTAATCCCACTATTTCTGCAAGGCGAGTGTAATTAGATCACGTAGCTGTCAGGCACAAATCCCTCTAATCGCCTGGGAAGTGAAACCTGAAGATGAAAGGGGACAAGGTGTCCTCTCGCTGCAGAAGCAGCTGATAAAAGCATGAATAACGACCACGATTTGGTGTACAAATATTCAGAGGGAGGAGATAGATTTAAGCAGCAACCTGCCAGTCAAAAACCTGCTGAAGCCAAGGGAAGGATAGCCCAGCATTCAATCACGGGATCTGGGAACAGAAGTGGCCTCGAGGACAGCGCAGCACACTGCGAACCCCTATCACTGCGGAGCAGTTTCCTCCAACACTGAATTGACACTGATTACAGAAATGGTTGAGGTGGCATACAAAGTCTCTTGGATGAGGTCACGGTGTAATCTAACCAGTCTCATTTCCCTTCATTTATGTATTTTGGCTCGTTGGCAAACCTTGTGACAGAAGGGAGCAAAACAAGAAAAGCAGAGCGGGTAATGGGCTGCATGCAAGTCAGTGTTTCTCACTTGAGGGCACTACGGCCCTTCCCTGCAACTATTCAACCCTTGCCAGAGGAAAAAAGTAGATCTGTGTTCAAGCTTCCTCCTTCAGGATATTTTAAAATTGTATTCCAGGGTTTCTATGGTTATTGTTGGAAACTGGCTTGTCTATTTACCTTTGTTATTCAGGTCTCGTGTCTCTCGAACATTTCATCTGAAAATTCTTATTGAACTGCCACCTGTGCACCAGCTAGGTCAAGACTTCTTAATTCTGCAGGAATATACTTATCTTCACCCTCCCTTAACAAACTCTCCGAGCAGCAGCTTATTTACTCAGGAATAAGGATAAAAAGATTCACTCAGCACTGGGATTTGTTATGGAAAGTGTACTGAAGTCTTCATCCTTTGGGACTGCTATTTGAAAATATTGCTTCATGAAGATATTCTTAAGGACGACATCAGACATTAATTAATTCATGAAAAAAATAAAATAAAAAGGCCATTATGAGCTGGAAACACTGATGTTTTTAAGCTTAACATAATTTGTCAGTTTGAATAGGGAAAATATAAATAAACACACTGAAGCTTTTATACATTGGAGGAAGAGAGTTACCGATCTTGAGACCTTTCAGAAAACCTCGGTGATTAGGTCAGGGGAAGAACTGTGCCTTGTTTCTTTGACCACAATACTTCCTTTTAACATTCAGCTACTATTTCTGAACGTTGTTTATATACATCAGTTACATATCTATATATATCAATACACACACACACACATCTCTATATAGGTTCATGTGCAAATCCAAGGCCGCTATTAGTAACACTATAGACGCTTTATTCTTTAGGGTATTTCTGATACTCGACTCTGTGTCTTTTTTTGCAAAGAAGCAGAAATGATCACTGGAATCTTCCAGCTGTGGATGAGCAGAAGCATAAACAAGCCTCCTGCTGAATACTTATACAGCTGGCATTCTGAGGGAGAAGACAAATCATTCTTTTTCTGACGTGTTTCAAGTGTTTAATTTACAGAATCAATTTCCTACCTGGACTACCCGAAATTCAAAGAATTGAATGAGCCCAAACATAAAATATACTGAGGCTTTCAGATGTCAAAATGCCCTTACTTTGTCAGAGATTTGTAAAATAAGAGAAATGTCCAGAATTTCAGTTTTTCCCATGATAATAGCACTCAGCTTCACATGAAATACTTTCAGTGACAGTATGATCAAGTTCTACCATCCTGGGGTTTCCCAAAAGGGCAGAGTTAACTGTTTTCCTAAAAGGTCACCCCATGGTGCTTTGGAGAGGGGAATGGGAATTTTAAGCAGCCTTTATAGAGAAAATAAAAATTCTCCAGGTTACGTGTGATTATGCACCAGCCTGCTCATTTGACTGCTTCGGCTGTCTAAATAGTTTCTTCCTTTGTACCTACTTTCTACCCATCTATACTTTGGTAGAAAGACCATCCACATGCTCCTGAACTATAACGAGTAGTATTTTTAGTATCAGCTGGTTAGGTGCAGTCTGCCCAATGGATGCCCAGCTCATATAGAGAGCAGCAGTTGCCCAAGCTGCACTCATGGCTATTGACATCATCTATGAGGAAATTCCAGCCACAACACAGGGTAATTTCCTTGAAACTAGGTTAGGTGAATGAATGGATCAGGAAATTAGTGTTCATCAAGCCCTCAATTAGGACCAGACAGTCACAAGCACAGGCAAGTAAAAATGTTTTTATTCTCGTGCTCCACGTTTACTCTGAGTACGAGCAGACAGGCAGGATGCAGCACGTCTCATAACTCACTTGCTGGGAGCGAGGGAGAGGGAACAACCCTGGCGCTGCCTGAGGCCACCCACACAAGGTGGCCAAGTCCACTGGAGCCACCCTCGGCTGCTGACTAATGCCATGGCATTAGCCTGTCTGCAGACGGAGAGGAGGAGATTGAACCGTGTTAAAAAGTATTGCGGAGGGGAAGAAAAGAGAGTTTGAATATTATCTGCTTCACTGAGCAGCTGCACAAACTTTTGGGATAGAACTGAGGTATAGAAATTTACGGTCATAGGCCTAAGGTGCAGCTCAGATGCAGGGCTCACTTACACCAGCCCAAGCTCATCAGGAGGGCATGGTAAGCATCTTGGAGTGTGTTTCAGTAAGTCCATGGGGCCAGCAAATCATTTTTGGACAGTCCTAGGAAGTGTTGCAATAGGCTGGCTTTTACGTCACTCAAAAGGTGAAATCTGAATGACGTTCAAGTACACCGCTCTACATACCAGATGATACTTCCATCAAGAATGGGCACCGTGACCACAGGATCAGGTGTGGCATACATCCACAGCAATTTATCAGCAGGATGTTTGACAAAGATTAAACAGAACATAGATGACAAAGCAATTAGAGTATTTTTAAATTTCATATTATTGCCCCGTTATTGCATGGGTTGCCCAGGGAGGTGGTGGAGTCATCGTCTCTGAGGGTGTTTAAGGAAAGGTTGGACCTGGCACTTAGGGACATGGTTTAGTAGGTGACATTGGTGGTAAGGCGATGGTTGGACCAGATGACCTTGAAGATCTTTTCCAACCTTCATGATTCTATGATTTTAGTTTCTTTGCAAACAGGCGTATTACCACATATTGGACAGTCTGAGAATAACTAATTTTCACACTTAGCCCATATTCCAGCAGACATAAGTGCTTTTTTTTTCCAACCAATGTCTATACTAAATCAGTTTTGGACTTGGATGAACACATCTCCTAAATCACAGCTCAAGCATGTCTTTGTAAAGATATGATTCCTTTTTTTTTTTTTTTTTTTTTAAGGAGATTGTACGTGTGAAAGATTTTACCCTTCTATGGCAAGGTTGTAAAACCCTCTATTTAGGTGCTGTGAGAGGCATATGAACTGCTGGCACCTTAATTCTTCTCTACCTAGAGAAAATCTGCAATCCTCTACATAAAAGATGTCCCTCCAAATAAAACTCTGGTCTTACCAAAGCAACAAAAGCAAAGCCTTCATTCCACTGGATCTTCTTGAAAACCAGTGTAATTCCAGCCAGCAGCCTGACTCTTGCCACAGTTAACAAGACTGGACAAAGCAAGCAAGTTGTCTGAAGTCAACAGTCAACAGCAAAGAGGAGGAGCCCCCTAACTGTTCATGAATGTCGGTCCCCTCTGGGAACTGGCTACTACAGCAGCACAGTTTTAGAGAAAGCAACACTGAAGTAGTCAGCAACTACACCATGCTTGAATATTAAAGGCTTTTGGAATTAGGTTGTGTATGCAAAAAAACTCAGTGTCTGGAGAAAAAAATGTTTTCTAGTGTTCACCTAGAAACAGATACATTTTTCCCAAATAACAAATGTTATTTTTTGAGTACAGAACAAAAATGGAGAAAAAAATATCATTTTAGTCTAAATCCTGCTACTATGCTATAACTCTCTTTCCAGAGAGAGTTAAACAGGCTGTGATTACATTACACTACATTTGATTCACTCGGTGCCCTAGAAATAGAGTACGAAGTGTCAGAGAATTTTACAATTGCTGTATCCGTGATGCACTGAGGCTCATAACACTGGAATCCAAGCAGACAAGCAAGCAGAAAAGTAAACAAGCCAAGGGAAACAGCATACAGGTCCCCAAATAAGGGAAATTTCAGAACAAAACATGATTTTGCTCCGTCTTTGTTTTCTGATCTCTCTCCGATGCCTATTCTTCTGGCATAATTTTTACAGCTATATAAAAAAAAAAAGTAGCAAAACCACCTCTTCTCATCAGTTAAACTATTTAAACTATACCAAGGCTTAAGAACAAAACAAGAATGAAAAGATTTAAATATTTCAGGATCAGTCACATTTACTTTGATTAAAAATCATCATATTTTTCAAAATAACCGTAACTCCTAAAATATTTAATGAAAGAATTTACTGGTGCTTTAGTCAATTAGGTTGAAAACTATTTGGAAATGATGTACAAAGAAGGCCTATAAAATCACTATTGGGACTGACAGGAAATGATTTATGTGGTTCTGAATTTTCATGGCAAACTAAAAACAAAATGACAAACTTGTACTACTTGTAGCATTCCCCTGTGCAGGATTATATACAGCAGAAAGGGGAAGGAAAGGAAAGCCAGAATGAATCAGTTCATATATGTTCACATTCCCTGAAGGTCCCAAGTTTGTAACTTCTTCACATTTTATTTATTATAATATCATATAATTGTCTTTTTTTTTTTTTTTTTTTCCAGAAAACCTCCTTTCAAAGAAAAAGAAGAAACAAATATCAGGGCAATAAGTTGCTTGGCAGATTTTATGGGGTTGCATGTGTGTTTTTTTAAAAAGTTTATTTTTTTTTTTAGGTGCTACTAATAAATCTATTTATTGTTATTGGTTTTATCTTGTTTTAATTAAATTTCACCTACTAAATATGACATTATTTATAATTGTAATGATAATTTACCTTAGCCATTCAAAAGCTTGGAAATCTCCAAATTTATGGTTTCATATAGAACCCAGTTCTGCTGTTAGAACTACATGCAATTTTATCAAACTAGTTGCACTTCTCAGTACAATGGTATTCATCTGGTTCTGTCACTGAGATGTAGCACGACAATATGCTGTAGCTCTCAATTATTCAGAATGGAGTTCATTTCACTTAAACATCACCTGTGAAACAGATGTGTACACATGGGCCAGTCACTGCAGGTAAACAGCATTTTTAGGGTGTAACTCATCTGGGCTTCTCCTCTGGGACAAGAAAGGTCACGTCCCAGTAATGCCTGTTAGTCTGCAGACTGGGAAGAAACCTTGAGTACTAGCTCCATCACAAACACATAAATTCAGTCAACAGAATCCCATAACAGTTGCTATTTTTACATATGCTGGTTGTGTAGCCCATGCATATTAACTTTCAGGACAGTGTCCAGCTCTGTATCTAACCAATAAACACTGGTGTTTCAGCAATACAATGCTATCTTCACGCAAGTCCAATATGCTCTTTTCTATTTTGCATGACCAATTCACAGCAATTTTCATTAAAACATACAAATTAAAAGGTTTTTGTCTCCTGAAGAAGACTGAAATCGTGACCTAAGTCCATGCTAAAAACTAACGTAGATTAAAAAGAGTTTACTGTTTGTCTTTCTCTTCTTTGTTTCTTAAAGCATTAACTTGGATAAGTAACCAATTAAAAGCCAGGAAACAAAAGGCAGGGTTTCAGCCCTGAGACCAGTGGAATCCCTCAGGGATCTGGATAAAGGCCCTTGTTTTCCACATGTTCACAGATAGCCAGAGAAGGGGAAAAACAGAAATTCAATTCAGACAAAAGTAAAATTATACATTAGGAGAAAAATTGCTATTCTGAGCTAGAAATGATGGGCTTTGAACACACAGTTGCTAATATTTTGGAAAGGAAAAAAAAATGGCATTGTAAAGTGCTAGCACCACACTGTATAAATCCATCCAACACCATAGTGTGCAGTTCTCATCCCCTTTCTCTCACATGCATAACCCATCTCAGTCCCTTAAGGAACTGGCAAACACAGAAAGCCAACAAGAACGATCCAACCTATGGCACAGATCCCTCATCCAGGAAAAAGGATAAACATAGGTGCTTTGACAGAGGTCTATAAAAACCGGGAGGGGCATTGAGAAGGTGGTTAGGGAGGACTCGTTTATTATCTCTTCCAGTAATACAAATTAGGGATTACCAAATGAAATTAGCAGGTACCCCATTCAAAACAAAGGGAGGTACTCCTTTCCACAACATGTAAGCAAGCTGCTTGGCACTCTTCCACAGGAAGTCTCAGAGACTAAAATTTTATGTGTGATGAATATGTGACTACTTCATCTGATGAGGAAAAAAAAATCCATTAAGGCTATTAAAAACAAAATTAAACACCACTGCAGGCTGTGAACACTCACCACAGGAGTTTCACTGTAAGTTTACCCTGCTCTCATACACTTCCTCAGGCTTTCTGGTATTGAACTCTGTTTGAAGGTACAATACCAGCCTAGGCACAACTCTCATCTGTACTACAGATGTCACAAGATCTTCTAATTTCCTGGAAACCTCATTCTTTGAACGTATGGAAATGGAATATTGAATGTGGTACACTTCAGAAAGTAAATCTAAATAAAGCAAGGTGGCATAAAAACAAAATGATAGCACATGAGACACTTGGTTTGTTCAACCCAGCCCCGAGCAGAGCAGGCCGAGGGGAGGCCTCATGGCGGCCTGCAGCTCCGCGAGGGGAGCGGAGGGGCAGGCGCTGAGCTCTGCTCTCTGGGGACAGCGACAGGACCCCAGGGAACGGCATGGAGCTGGGACAGGGGAGGGTCAGGCTGGGGGTTAGGGAAAGGGTCTGCACCCAGAGAGTGGTCATGGCATTGAGCCTGCTGGACTTCGAGAATCGTTTGGTCGATGCTCGCAGAGATCGGGTTTGACTTTAGGGTGGCCCTGTGCAGAGCCAGGAGTTGGACTTGATGATCCTTGAGGGTCCCGTCCAACTCAGGATATTCTAGGGTTCCACAATTCCATATGAGAAACTTCAAAGGTTTACTCGAACTCCTCTTACCCCCAAACATTATCAAACTAACATACTTTTTTCAGTTAAAAACAAAGTAAAATCATAAGAAGAAAAATATAGAGAGAGAATAATTAGAAAACTATTCAAAATTTTAAAGCAACAACTCTTTCAGGCTAATTTAAATCCTCTCATTTGTAGGCCACTACCAAAAAAAATCAACTGAGAGATTTAAGAGTTAAAAAGTGATTTAAGGCATACATAAATCTGCTTCCTTGGTCCCTCTTTTGTAGTTCCAACAGTCCAGAAAACTACTATACATCTAAAAGATTATAAAAAGCAAACACTTGCAACAGCTACTGTAATGAAAAAGATAAACCTATAGGACAGTTATATAAAACAGTATTTCCTCTTCAGACATCTCAAACTTTTTGTGACCTGTAAGGTGAATTATGTACACCACAGTACTGTCAGTCAAGTGTTCGTAGCAAGTTACCTACCTCCTGAACAAATCAGGCTCTGTCAAGTAGTCTGAAAAGGTTTTAACTGCCTCTGATTTTCTCTGAAAAACTGTTATAGATTTAAGGTGTGTTCAGATGCACAATATTTCAGTATTTCACTGTGTGAATACATGCTGCTCCCTCAGTGATGATACTGATGTTCATGCCAAGCTGGAACTATTTACGTCCTCTGCATTCATGTAATTTATATTTCTGCATTAAAAGGAGAGTCTCAAACTTCATAACGTGAAAGACATCTAATTAGAGAGATTTTCACAGATTCCAAACTTCCCATTTACAACTACAAAACATCTCTTCAGTGATTTCAGAACTGCTTAAATGGAAAATTACTGTAGTTCTTGTTTCCAGCTGTTGAGCTCCAGTAAGAAATGACCTGAGCCAGCACCAAATGTCCAATCCAGCTATCCATGCACTGAAACTAGCAGGTGTTTAGCAGACCACCAGCAGTCTACAAAACACAGATGAAGAATATCTTCGTTAGCTTTATGCAAGTCACCACAGAAATATGTGCTATTTCAAGTAACTTTCAAAGAAATAAGTAGGTAAAAAAATGAGATGCAAAATTTTTGTTTTAACTTTTTGGATAGACAAATGTGTAGGAACAAAGACTTCAATCAATATGAAGGATGAAATGTTATTTTCATTAGAACTCTGGGTAGCTTGGAGAGCAGAACAGTGCTCATTTTGCTTTTTCCATCATCATTCTCCACTGGGTACCTTTGTACAGGCAGATGAGTTCAGACTCCAAAGCTGCTATAACTTGGTATCTTGACACATTAAAAATTCAAATTATGGGCAGGGAGGGGAGTGGAGAGGCTTTTTTCTCCTCATGTGCTTGACATTCTGGCCAGGAGAGAAACCTTTGTATCTCAACTCATACACTTTGTAAGATTCATATTTCTGTGAAATTTGGACTCCTGACACCTGATGCTGTTAGGCTGTCAGTTTTAAATGGTTAATGAACTCCAAATCTGCCTTCCTAAAAGGCTAATGGTGAGA
Source organism: Heteronetta atricapilla (assembly GCA_011075105.1). Classification (NCBI taxonomy): domain Eukaryota; kingdom Metazoa; phylum Chordata; class Aves; order Anseriformes; family Anatidae; genus Heteronetta; species Heteronetta atricapilla. The sequence continues at coordinate 125,551,386 of CM021731.1, read as the reverse complement.
AAGCAAATGCAAGAGCTTACATTAGGTAGATGCTGCTGAACCTAATGGAGCAAGACATATTAGAATCACTGAGGAATAAAAACACTTTAGCAAATGAAATTAAAAAAAAAGCAAAAATGGAATGAAAGTGACATAGTATGCTCCCAACTGCCTCATCTCAAAGTACTGAAAGCATGCACATGGAAATGAGGAGTATGAACAGGCTCATTTAGCTTCTTCCTCAAGCCGCCGATTTGCAATGGTAGAAGGTGCTTTTGCAAAGAAAGTTCCTTTTTTTTTTTTTTTTTTTTCTTCCAGCAGATTGGTCTTCCTTCTTCTGTGCTTTGTTTATTTTTCATTTTCCCCTTTTACTGACTGTGGTTCACACAAATTAAAGGATCCTGTCCCCCTCCACTCCTTGTCAGAAATTTTACCATTTGCAGGTTGCAAATCACAATTAATTTCTGTCTCCTCTGGGAAGGATCCTTTAATCAGGCTGCACATTGTGAATGAAATCCCTTTCTGCTCTCCCAGGAGAACAATCCGTCTAGATTGCAGTGATAACCAGCATGATCCAGATTGTACCATCCAGTACAGAAACTGCTGTTATGAAACCTTCTCTTTTACAGAAATTAATGAACCTTACAACAGTTACACAGATCTACACTCCCCCTTGCAGCAGTAAGGAAAGCAGTTCAGCTACTTTGATCTCTAAAAAGAAAATCTAAGAAAACAAAAGCCAGGGAATGGCTCTTCGTTAGTGTCTTCCTTTTAAAGTAGTAACAATACTGCTTTGCTCTTCTGTGAAAGTTACAATGCTGACAACAAACTGCCAAGCAGCTCTTCAATTATACTTTTCAAATCCAATGATAAAAAAAAGAAAAAATGACTAAACCCATACAGTCATGCAGACAGTCCCAGACTTTGTGCTGACAGCAAATATTTCTCCCATTTTGACCTTAGATTTCTTCTTTTCTCAACAGAAGTTACTGAGGCTAAGCAGGGATATACTATTATTTAATTCTTGCAGGGAAAAATACAGAGCACCGAGTGACAAAGCAAAATGCATAAGCATCTCCATCCAGTTCTCTTTCAACTGACTGGAATTCCATCTATTTTCCTTTGAAGGGAGCTCAGAAACTTGAAACACAAATGAAAAAAATGACTAATATTATGTGGTTTAGCTTTTCTTTTCAGCAAGTGCTTTAGGTACAGAGACTGCTTCAGAAGAAACTGTCAGCTGGACACACGGAGGTCTACTGCTATTTGGGTGGCCAGTGCATGGCAAAGAGCCCAGCACCCAGCAAAACCCAGGCAGCAGCAGGCTGTACTTGGCTACAAGGCCCTATTGCATCAGGACTTCCTCCCCAGGAGCTGAGTCCTCTCTCCCCCTCCTTGATTTTAACTGGGACGTTTTTATGAAGCGCTTAGTCAACCCAGTTTAATAATGTAAGCTTATATTCATGGTATTTAAGAACTATTTTATTAAGATCAAATGTCACTGCCTTACTACAGAAACACATGCAAAAAAAAAAAAAAAATAGGGAATTTAAAAGGCAACTTAGCAATTGGCTTTCAGACTGTTAAGCCCACAGAGCGTCTGGCTGCTCCAGGATCCTTCTGTATTCCTCTTTGCTCCTTCCTCTTTTCTTTTTTTAAGGCAGAAAAGAGAAAGACACATGGCACATTGTAAGAGAAACAACAATTCAGGAAACCTGTAGCTTCATTCCTCCACCCTGTTTACTGACTTCAGTTGTTAAATGCAGAAGTTGAAAGAAATTTTTCATGTTTCTACTAAGAGTCCCCAAAGTATCTGCAAATAATTAAACAGTTTACTTGGTGCCTCTCCATTCAGCTTTCTATAAAATTTTACAAGCATCAGTTGACTCCAGTTTTCCTTGAAGGAAAGGATAATTTCCAGTTAGATTTTATTATCCCAGTACAATTTTCTCCAAATCATTCGTATCAGTTTTCCTCATTCATACAAGAGATTCCAAATGTCACCTCGCACAGAAGAGGGATTAGTAAAGCTCCTCCTCTTTTTTCTGCCAAAAAGAAGTGCCGTTCTATTAGATCACTTGGGAAAGAAAAAAAGGAGGGGGGGAGGGGGATAATTTTTGTTTAATAAGCAAACATTTGAAAGAGCAACACATCCTAAAGACTGTGCAACTATTCTAGCCTAACTACGAAGTTACATTATTCTTTAGAGTAAGAAAATTGAAACCAAATCATATAGAAATAAAAAACATCTGTGCAAGCTTAATGGCCAAACAGTCCAAAAGGAAAAAAACTTAAGCTAAATGGAGCCAGGACAGAATGTGTTTTCACACAAAAGTAACCCCCTCTTTTAATACCTTCCTCTATAGCAGAAATGGACTTCAGGATCCCCAGTGCTCCTTTTCTTTCTTTTCTTTTTACCTACCCAGCATCTACAAACTGTGCAGAACTACCAAGGAACCCTGGAGTCAAATTCTGTGCTTTGCAGAAGATATGTTGCAAAAGTGTTTTGAATATTGACAGAAAAAAAAAAAAACAACTAATTGTAAAAGAAATACCTCCTCTCCCATTGTGAAGCCCAGCTGCCCTTCAGCAGCTCAAAGTGTCCAAGACGAGCACTGGAGTCCTGCCCCTTCCTTGCATGAGCTCAGCCCAGCAAGGGTGGGAGCCCAGCCCTAGCACTGACTCACACTTCGGGCCATCCCAGGGAAACAAAGGTTCCACTTGTTTATTTCACAGGAAATCTGGAGCTTTTCCTACCTCTGCTCACTCTTAAGTTAGAAGTTTCCTCTCCTTTCCCAAGCCAGTCGGCCCTCCTGGCTTCATGAGACAGAGCTGGGAAAGGCACTGTAAGGGAGGATGTATATAGGCTTCTTGTCTAGGCTGCATAGATAAGAAGTAATGCAAATAATTCTACAGGAAAAGGAGTTTTTGACAAATTCTGAATATACCGGTCTCTCTGTTTTGGGGTGGGGGGAGATGTTTCATGTCATATAGAAGTTTTTGTTTGGGGTTTTTGTGTTTTAAAGGAAGATGATCAAGAAACAGCAACGCCATTAAGATGATGTTCTCTTCCATGAAAATCTTATAAATTCTTAATACTTCCTCCTCACAAACCTACAAATATAAAATGAATGTAAGAGGGCAGGGGAGGATAACACATCATGCGCTTCTCAAATAATTTGGAAGAAATTAAATATTTATGTTTAAACAAACCACAATAGAGTACACACTCTCACTTCCATTTGACCTCACATACCTCAGAAAAATGTTGACACGTTCACACACAAACACGTCTACAAGGTACATACATACGTATACTCAACGCCTTCCCTAGACACACACACCCATTCCAAAAAGATATTCTCATGGGAGTGCCAAAACAACTCTGAGACAAGAAAAACTGAACTTGTACATTGAAACAAACAAAAAGGTTCCCTGGTTTTAAGAAACAGCCTAAGGAAGGGCATGATAAACTTGGACAGTATGCAGATCCCCTTTAAAGGGGAGGCCATTAAATTGCTCACTCTGCTTCCTACAAAAAGTACAAGAAAAAATTTAATTTGCAGAGCCAACATATTAAAATATATTTTCTGTTACTATCATGAAATAAATTGTGTATCCTCTCTAAGTTTTCTTTACAGGATGCCTTTTTAGGAGGGAAAAAAAAAAAAAAAAAAAAACAGACAGACACCCCCTGGGAATTATTTATGTATATTTGGTCCTAACCTGGTTGAGAGGCTTGGATTAAATGATCTCTGAGATCCCCTTTGCTCTTATACCAAAGTTGAAGTTCAAATGATCTGAACTGCTGCAAGTATACCTCTCTGGAAAAAATGCCAGGATATTTTAAAGATTGGAAAAGACCAAGATGATGGGTCACAGGAAAGGTAACCTCTCTTGCAGCACACTCCCTGTGCCAGCTCCATGCTGCGGAACAGGTTCAGTAATGACTCAGAGCGAAGTCTGAACGCCTCCTGAGCCAGCCAACCCACCTCCTGAACATTTCTGTTTTCCAATCACAAATTATTTTAAAGTTATATTACAACATATCTTTATCAGTTCCGGAAAACAAAAAATCATTTTTAGAGAGAAGAATAATCCATAACACACTTACAATACATACATACATCTATAGATAATGATACAATCATATATGTATTTTTAAAAATAATCCTTCATTATAGAAAAATTTAAAAAGGAAACCACTTAAGAAAAATCCCACAGACTAATGAAGCTGAACAGATAGCAAAAGATGACTGTGTATATTTTATTCTTGGCAATTGCCACATTATAGACAGTCCAGCTCACATTCATAAATCTTCTTAATACTTCAGCAGCCATGGAAGTTACTTAGATAATTTCCAAAGTCAGATAGGTGACTTTATTTTTTTTTTTGCACAACAGTATTTGTTCTTTAACTTTCAAAGTTCATGCATGCCAAGAAGATTAAATGTCATCTCATTAAATTTTTATAATCTTTCCAAAGTTTAAAAAGCCTAACAACTCAGACATAGCAATTAAAAATCAAAGTTATATTATCTGTCAAAATGCAAGTGAAGCAAGAAAAAAAAAAATCTCATTTGACCTAGAAACACTAAGACACTGTTTATAAAGTGTTTATTCCTAACGCCTTGATTACACTAATTTAAATATTTTGTATCAATTTGTATCAAATTATACTTTGGTAAATTTTACTACTAGTATTAGACCGTTTCATTTGTGAACTTGTTCTGGTGAAGCCCAACAGACAGCAAATACAGCCAGCCTACATGTCAGTACTGGTACTTTCTAAAGCATTTTCTCTGTACTGAAGTTGAAACAAGAAACCAATCTTCCATTATATAATTCAGTTTATGTCTCCACCAAATACCTCTGTAACTCAGGAAATGGACTTTATTTTGAACTATTAAAGCACAGTGGGTTTGTTTTGTTTTGTTTCATCTTTAAATTATTCCTTTTAAAAATGCTTGTGGAGTATAAGTCTTGGGAATAGTATAGACCTAACTGAAAAAGAGAGCTTTCTTGCCATTTAGCAAACTACTGGTCTTCAACGTACAACGCAACAGCATCATGTATCACAGCAATGTAGAACATACATACTTTTGCTCTGCCCCTGTTATGAAAAAAAATTGAATTAGCTTAAATCTATACATCCTGTTTCTCAGACTGCAGCATCCTAAGACTTCCTAATCAAAACCATTCCTGAAAAATCAGGAGCGCTCCCTGCCTGCTCTCCTCCAAGAGAGCTCACTCTGGCAGAAGCCCAGCGCTCTCCTCGAGGAGAACAGGCCAGATTCTCCACATCACTTTTAGGAGCGACTTCTAGTACTAGCAATACTTTTACATTACTCTGCTTCTATTTTTAGATGCTATTCAAGGAGCTCAAGTCCAGAACATAAGTTGAAAAACGTTTTCATGCATATGCTGGATGTACTTATTTCACACAAACAAATCTTTTCTGAATAAAGGCCAATGAGGTTTTGTGGCACGGGCAACAGCTATCCTGCATTTATTTGGGGTCTAATAGCTGCTTTATTGAAAACAAAAGCCTAAAAAAGTCACAAGCAGCACAAAACATTGTGTAGCTAACTTCCTCTGCCAAAAACTGCTGTTGCAAACTGATGGTAATCTGAACTATGTCACCAATACCTGGACAACTCTGTTTGGGCGGCCTGAACATTTTACAAACCAGCGTGAGAAAGCGTGAAAGCAAAGCTCACAAATGGGATAGCATGGAAATGCAGGACATATACAGGAGGTCAGGAGACACTATTCATTTAAGTATCACAGTTCAGTGACTCAGTAGAGACTCACTGCCAGGCGGAGTTATCAAATTTGTTCCTCTCTTTAAACCCAATTTTCCATTTCCTGTTCTATTCCCAAGGTACCAAGTCCTGTCCTGAGTCAGCCTCCCGAGTCAAAGAGGCATGCTGCTTTTGGACTGCCTTTCATTTCAAAAGCTGGACATATTTCACCTACCTTTCCTTCTTATTGCTGTGAATTATTTACTCCAGAAAGGCTAATTATATTGAAAAGACATTATTTAGAACTTCCACAGTGCTCCACAAACAGGAGTTGCTGTTTGCAAACGCGTGCTATTTCTGCATAATGGAAGAAACAAAAACCCTGCTTCCACACCGAACCCTTGGAATGCAGGGTTACACCGGTGAAGGAACAAACCCCATCTGCAGAGGCAGCCTTGCTCTCGGCACAGCTTCAGGAGGGGCCAGGGACCTTCTCCCCTCGTAGCTTGACACACAAGTCAACGTTAAAGTGAGCGGTGAGGGCAGGGATGCCAAACTACACAGACAGCGACTGCAAAGCGAAACACAAATGCTGCTTGAACAGCTGAATGCTGCCCCCGTTCCCATGTACGGTTTGACACGCTGCTGCTGCTGCTTGCCATGACCGCTGCCATCTCCGATGGCTGTTCCTGAATAAACGAATGCCAGAAACCTGTGCTTTCAAGAGCAAACTGCTACAACCACTTGATATTCACACTGCATGCTCTCTGTCTCAGCAGGCATTTTTACTAGTGTTTGTGTTCAATACCAGGTAGTTTTGCTCACATCTATTTTTTTAATTATCTCAGGATTTTAACCACTGTCTCCCACATTTCTGTGTTAGTGGAGTAAGCACCTCCAAGGACTTGCAGCATACACAGTGAGTGCTGGCCACGCACACCCGAGCTCAAACCCAACATCAGCCAGCTTAGAAATGCCAAAGACCTTGCATCTCTAAAAGATTTCTTTTTAAATGACAATTCAAAATTAAGCAGAAAAATGATTTGTGCAAGCAACAAGGCAGGAATTGACATAACAGCTGTGTCAAAGACCTGACTGGCAATAAAACCTCGTCAGCACAGTTTCTGGATCCCTAGGTCACGGCCTCAAAATAGAAACGCAGATCTTACAGGCACCCTGAATTTATGACTTCCCATCTTACTACTTTGGACAGGTAGATTTAATAATTGGCATCAGCTTCCAGCCCTTCTAGCTGTTCTGTCTACTTTCATTATTTCTTTCCCATTTCCCCTCTCCACAATATACTTAATGCATGCAGAAAGAAAGATTGCTATGTAGCGTCTTGCAGTGAGAAGGATCCCTAAACAGCAGTTAACTAGTTGCTGGGTCTAGAACCATTACAGCCTTTCCTTTAAATTAAGTCGTTAGTTATGGTGGCTGCAATATTGCCCGGTTTGATGGCTGGATATAATTTCCATTAAGTTCTGGCAAACACTAATGTGACCTCACCAAAGGCTGCTAATGAAATCTAGCTCTGCTCAAATTCACCAGAGCTAGCTAACTATGAAAATCTTGCCTGAAGAAAACTATGAACACATCTCACATGGAAAATGCAAAAGATATTCGCAATGGTTAAGTAAGGACAGTTTTCAGACTAATAGGACTTTTTAGGACTTTTATTTTGCATTCACCTATCACGGCCTCCAGCCTTTTCAGCTGAAATTACAACTCAATAAAAACAACCCGATACAGTTAACTCAGACTAGGGAGCATGTTGGTTAAATTAATTTTCTTCTACTTTTAGAGGTTTATTTTTAGATACGGGAGAGGAAAATGTGATAGCTTATTGGAACAATGGAAGCACAGCACATATAGATCATATTGGAAGGAAGCGCAATCTAGAGGCACAAGTTTTAGACAAGCCGCTACAAAATGAAGAAGGAAAAAAACAAACGCCTGTATAAATGTCTTGAGAATGCACAAGCAGAAGGAAGAAATGTGAAATGGACGTTTCTGTTTGACCATACAACATTAATGGTGCTACGCTGTATTTTGTAAGGGAGACACAACATTCCTGTATGCATAGTGACATTTCTTCTAAAAATTCATGTGAGCAAGCCACAGTGTCAGTCAGATGTAGCACAGCCAATTAGCTCACTTACAGTTATCATTAATGGGAGTTCGACAGAGCCAAACCTCAGGAATCTGATTCTATTCTGACTGGAAAACAAATACGGCCAGCAGTCGATTCATCAATGCAAACAGGCAAAGAAAAGAACTACAAAGGAACAGTATTTGATTCTTTTATTTTAAAACACAAAAGAACAGCTCTGATGGCACTGCTCATATTAAACTATCACAACTGCATCATTGATTTCCCTAGGATAATCTGCTTTTGTGATTTTTAGAACAAAGAACAGCAAAGCAATAAATTCTGCACACCAATAAAATCAATGGGTTTTCGTGCAACTCCTCAGTTTTGCCTCTAGTTAGAGACCTTATTGATCACCCTAAAAGACAAGGGGCACTATATTCTACATTGTTAGCACTGGGCAAACACTTGGAGCGCAGCAACCTGACCGGTGATTTACAGCAGGGTGTACTGGAATCTGTTCCTGCTCCACTGGCAGCAATCCTTTTTGCCCTCATACTCCTGCCAATATTTGTGTAAAAGCTTTCCTAACTTAACACAACAATAATTCATAACACCTTTGTGTGAAATATGATCTAAACTTATGAATCATAACATAGAAAGAACACAGTAGAACAGAAAGTAGTAATGCCAACAAAATGAGACCAAGCTGCTTCTTCTGTAAAAGGGAACAGCATCTCCCATAGGCATTATCCTGTTATAAATAATCTTACATTATACAATCCTCTCAATAACTTACTGATACTTAAAAAAAATCAATAGTTGTTAGGTAATATTTTAAATGAAAAAGGCAAGAGTATCATTACAGACATACATAGAATGTTTTATCAGTAATAATATCAAGAAGAACCAATAGAAAGAGTTTGAGGGCCTCCAGACTTCAGAAAGAATTTTAAAGCATGATGAAATTGAGGATAGCATTGTTTCTGCCTCTTCAAAAGATTGCAAGTTATTGAAAAACTGAAGCTATTTCTTGTAAATGAGCAAGATACACTGATAAAGATCCCTTTAAAAAGTACATTGAGAGAACTTGTAATGATTCAACACTCTGCATCATAAATTGCAACACTTTTGACCCTTTATGCAGAGCTGTTGAGACAAATACAACCTTTCTTGGAACTACAAACACTGCAGGATTCTCTCTCTCCCAGGCAACATTAAATGGCAAGGAACACTGCACTGGCAAGGGAGGAATCTCCTGCAGCCAGGACAGAAGTATTTGGGGAGGTAAATCTTTCCCAGTTGTAACCCGATGTTTTGTCAGTGAATCAGGTGTTGGTGCTATGCGTAGGCAAAGACAACAGTCCTGAAGCTTCTGAATGGCACTGTTCAAAGGTTAACCAACCTGACCCTACCCGGGAAAAAAAACAATGACAGCAGAGTGTTGCTTTTGCTTATCTACACACTTAAAGCACAAACAAAGGACTGTGCTTACAAAGATGAAGACGTTATTTTCCACTAGCCATACCAACTTTATGAGAAATTTGAGGGCACAGGAAGGAAGGTCTATAGGTAGGATAAGAAATGTTAGAAAATTTCTGAAGATTCTAATTTCAGTTTTTGGCTGGCAAGAAATATACTTACACTGCACCAATATCTGTCTCTGTAACTGAGAAACAAAGGTATGATTTCTCACTACTATAAAGTGAAGACTTCCCTTCTGTGAACAAAGGCTACTTCATAAGCACTTTGTGAGTACTTCTATTAAAGCGATGGACTCCAGAGTTCAAGAAGTATGTAATTTATTTTAATCAGTTCCCATTTACAACGACTACTTTATAGATGGCTACAATTATAGTAAGTCTGCAGACAAAAGAAATCATTTCTGTGGCCTTAATGGAGCCTTATCAATTGAAAATTCTGATCTGCCTGTATCCAATTCAGGGGAACACCTGAATTCTGGTCTGTGCCTACATTTATCTTACAAGTGAATGTTGCTGTAAATTCTGTGTGTGTTTATGTTAGGAAATTGTCTGCATATTTCCTTTATATACCTACATGTGGAAAATTAATGATTTATAATGACTCACTTATTGTAGAACTGCATTATTGAAATACACACTTCTTGATGCTGAAGGACTTTTTGTCCTGAATACAGAAAAAAATGCTTAAGTACAGTCATGTATAAGCTTAAGTCTATCTGCTATCAGGTACACCCTATATAGAAAGGAATTTTCCTTATGTGGGACTTGTATGAATAAAATTTCAGGCAGCCATGAAAACAAACATCCTCCAAAAAGGAGTTAAAAAAAAAAAAAAAAAAGTTATTTCCAGTTATTAGAAGCATCTCATTTTGATTTAGTCTCCATTTCTAGTTTACTTAATGATAGTTTTGGAGGCTAGAGACCAAAGAATGCTCTCTGCAAAGATGGTCTGTTTCAATCTGTGAATGTTAAAATTTTCCCCAAGTGTTAATCTCAGGACTTTCTTTTTTATGTTATATAGAACAAACCCACAAAATATAAGCTTTCCCTTTTACTAGCCCCATCAAACAAAGAAGATTTTTGAAAGCACTTTTTAAATTAACAAACCGAATACTAAGTGGAGGTATTTAGCTATTTTCCAAATCTTCCTTTTCAAAAAGCTGATGACACAATGACTGTTATCTCCCTCTTAGTTTATGTAAGAAGTAGCAATTATTTTTTATTATAATGCGGTAACTACAAACCTGAAAATGCCTCTCCAGTCTTCTTCTCTAAACTAATATTTTCTTAGAAAAAAAAGGACAATTAGCTGTCAGAGGAGTAAATCTTTAAGTAAAGTAACAGTTCTGGTAGGCACTTGATATCGTTAGAACTCACTTTCCAGTGTGTGGCAAAAGAAAAAAGCAGAGTGTCGTCCACAGAAAGATCAGGAAATAATGATCACAAAACTTTAAGTTCTTGTCAGTGATAGAATTTAGAACTTCAGGATGAAAACTTCTTTAAATCAACAACAAAGAAAGAATTAAGAAATGATACGTACCTTATCTACTGAGACAAAATCATTGTCAACTTCTATTGACCTTGGCCGTAGTTTTATAGGTTTGTCTTTGAAGATATCTCCAAAGCCAACACCCTTGACCTTTTTGGGTTGGATTGTCGTGCCTCCATTGGCTCCTTCTGATTTTGTGCTGCAAGAGTCACCACCATCACTCTCAGAGCCTGTAGTATCTTTTAAGCCTAGGAAATGGAGGAATAAAAGAAGGAATCTTAGGTGTGAAGATCCCTGTTTCCAAAAGAGATTGTGACCGGAACATGATCCCTCCCACCAAGCTCTAAAGGAAAACAAAGGCTTGAGATACTGGTAGAGAAGAGGTTCTCTGTGCCATGTGCTCATTTTGGAGTTTTAAAAATTCACATCACTTCATCACATTGGTGTACTCGTTAGAGCTTACACCAATCCACAGAACATGCATGCTCCAGGATCAAAACTTCATTCATGAAGACAGCCATTCCTTGAGTACCAAGACAATCCTTCTTAGACACATATTATTTGCCAAAGAGTTCATTACATGAAAGAGTTAAAATCAGTTCTAGGGCAGCTATTGTATAAAGTCACTTAAAGCTAACAGTCAGTCAGACCAGGCATACTGTACCTTAAATCTGTATGACTCATATCAAGCCAATTATGCAATTAGTATCTAAAGTTACATTACCTAACTGGGAAATATAAAGCTGAAAGCTGTTTAAACAAATCTGCAATCAAATAAGCTGCATAATGTGTTCCCTGCTGAACATTAAATCTCTCTGCAGTATAGACAACCTCATAAGAAAAGCACCCGTGCACACAATCCTCTAGGAATATAATAAATCAAAACTGACACTCTGATTTGCATTACTTCTCTCAGTGAATAGGAAAATTTATCTGTGCTTATCTGAAAATTTCCGCTGTTTGAATAGCAGAGGCCACAGATCCAATACAGTGACGTCTCAGTCCTTTACAGGATGGTGCAGAATCAAGCCAAGCAGCCGCTGGCAGCAGAAGTGACCCACTGAAGTTTCCTCCAATTGAAACAGTCTCCAGAATCATTTACACCTTACTTCCTATGTTGCAAATTGACTTAACTGTGTTTCCAGGAAAAACACAGCAGTTTATGCTAGCTACTACACCGCTAATTCTACCTAGAAATAACAAACCCAAATTCTCATATTCCCTTTAGAAGCGTTTATGGTGCCACAGACATAGATCACATGAGTCAAAGAAAGAAAAAAATCAAGTAAGCTTCTCAGCTTGTTTTTTCTTATACCAAGGTCAACAAATTCATTGCAATGGATTTTCATCGTAAGGCTGCCAGGAGAGAAGAAAGAATCATCCTTAAATTCTAGACACCACAAATCAAGTAGAGATTACATACAAATCTCTTTCCCTCTTCCCCTAGGTAAGCATAGTCTTATCCAAAAATCATCTATATTTCCACGAAGAGGAGAGAAATGACACTAAGATAAGAGCAGGGTCTACTGGATTCCTATAAATGGCTTGCAAGCTGCAGAGCATGTGGGAAGCTTTCCGATACCCTAACAATGCCTCCGATTCTACAATTCTCTGACATGTTTAAGTAGCAAGAATAGGACGAAACAGCAATCTCAGCTGAAAGCATCTGAATAGTATTTCCAAGCTAATCTAGAACAATCTTTTAAAGTCAAGTAGAGCAATTACCTAGAGAGAATATTTTGATGGTCAGGGAAAATATTTATGACTAAAATTGTTAATATTAACAACTGAATCTTTTCCTTTTGCCTTCCTGACTCAAGTGACCGCTCTAGGTTTAAAAGACCAAAAATCCACAGAATGAGAAACGTTTTAAGGAAAGCAGAAAATGAAAGATGAAACTCAAGGTACAGCTCCACATACAATTTCTTTCAGGTTCATTCCATCTTTAAGAACAAAGGCAGAAAACAGTGATTTTTCTGGAGCTTGGGGCATGGTTTTTTGTTTTGATGTTTTATTTTTTAAGGTCTCCACACAACAACTTTCTGTCCTTCTGATGAGCGGTAACTTGCTCTCAGGGAGTCACCTTATCTTCCTGGCAATTCACTGTTAAGGAACAAGACTGGTAACACACAAGATCTTCTTCAAGAGCTACTTTAAACTTCTCTGATGAAGCACAGAAACCACTACAAGTCCTGAGGCCTACACGAACAAGTTCACAAGCAGGGAAGCGAGGGGCTCACCTGCTAAAACTGGTTTTAACAGCAGGGCGCTGTGAGGAGAGGAATTCAGGAATTGTGTATTGGGATGGGATTTTTCATGAGAATGGTTTTAGGAGACAAATTATGAAAAATTATGATATACCGCGCTGTTTGAGGATTTTCTGTATCTGAAATGAAAGGAACATGTGTGCAGAATTAGAGAAGGCTCCTGCTCAGAAATGAACAAAAATGCTAGAGACTAAGCAAAATGCTTGCTTTGGCCCTGTGGCCTCCTGCATGGCTGCTACATCTGCCTGTCAAATATACATATAACATTACTGATTCTGCAACAGTGTGATTTAGATACCACTGTACAAATTATTTCTTCCATAAATTGCCCAGGATTTGAATTAAGAAGAATTTTAAACAATAACAATCACAGTATGACTCTTTTCTGACATATGCTGGGGCCTTTACCTTTTTACTTTGACCTTTTCGTCTTCCCATGACAGGCCTCGGTTAACACCTCAAAAGCCAGTTGCATGGGTTTATCATAGTAGTTAAACGGTAGCATTCATGCCATCATTAAGGAAGTTCTTCCAGGGCTCATGAAAGCAGTAACGAGTGAATTCAAGCCTTCACTGCAATCCTGTTCTGTCTGTGCTGTGGTGGTGGTGATGATGGAGGCCCTGTCTGTAGCGGAGCCATTCCACTACGCAGGGGCACTCAGAGATGCAGGGCGATGCTAATTAAGCCTGATAGGTATAAATCAGCAGCATGGCAAAGTCACTGCCTTTTCCTCATTCGTAAACCTTGTTGTGACTTGGGCAGTAACAGTAGAAGAAAAATGGATAATATTTATGAGAGTAAAACCTCCACAACTCAAAATTCTGTACAAAGCATAGGGATCATTTTGTCTTTGCTGAACAAGGGATCTTCTTCCTTAACCTAACGCGGGATAGGAAAATTAGCCTCTGGCAAAAGTTCCTTCTTTCATCCTTGCCAGGATCTCCTAAAGCTACTCTGTGACAGACAAAAGCAGCAGCGCAGAGACCTCCCTCCACAAGTAACTGTGTTTAATTGATAGCATGCATGACCTCTCTTAGCCACGCCCTGAATGGAAAACATGTCTTTAAAATAAATTATTAAAATAGGTTTTCCACATCACTAATTGTGGGAGGAGAGGACATACACCTAGACCTGGACCTTGGCCAATAGATGAAAATAAAATATGGAAGTAATTAAGGGAATTACTCAACAGGTGTCGTATGGACTTTCAGTTCTTTGAAGCCTGCATGAAAGAGATATCAGAAACCTCAAGGGCTCAAAGAGAATTAGCCTTTTATTTCTGGGTAATCCCTTGTTTTTCATTATGGTATCTTCATCTTCTATTACCATTCTTCTATGATGAGACAACACACCTTACATCAGAAGCCTCACCTCAGGCTTACAACAGACTTCCCTAGCATCGCCCATCTGTGCTTGATGTTATCCAAGAGTCATTTCATTCTCAATGCTGCCACAGAGCTTTTATTATCAGGACTGTGTACTGTGACAAAGTTAAATGGGAAATAACAGATATATATATATTTTAATGAGGACAGAATGGACTGAAGTGATGCCTGTCCAAAGTAAACTGCATTTGAATGGTCAGATACAGCAGCCAACCCGACAAAGATTCTTCAAAGTTAAAATAATTCTTCCTGATGAACTAGGAAAATGATAGAATTTATTAGTTTTTGACTGACACAAACTGAGGATTCCCTTGGACTTAAATAAATGAGAATAAAAGCTCTAACTTTTCCAAGAAGTATCTGCTCTTGCTCTTATCACTTGGTGGCTGTGGGAAAGAGGCAGAAGTGACAGCAACGAAAGGCTTTATGCAGTAGAAATTCAGAATATCTTAGATAAAATGAACGCGTGCACAGCAACATTAAGAAACAGTAATGCAGAAATTAATCTAACATGTTCTTACTCTTAAAGACAAGCTAAGGGGACCTTCTCTTTATCTTAATTCTTCCCGAGGTACCTGAGATACACATCTTTGATTTGTGCAGATACAGAACTTGCAAGCAAGAATTTGCAATACTCTGCCCGCTCTTGCACGACAAATACTCTCCTCTCACTTTTTCATTGGGTTGTTTACTGAAATAAATAAATTTATGTGTCTATATCTATTTAACACCTGTTTGAATTTCTATCCTTTCCTGACAAAGAAGTTTCTCCTACAAAGTTGCAGTGGTGGAGACTAAAATAAGGTGCTATTCCACATTTTGACTGAAACCAAGAAATACTATTTTTGCAATCATATCCCAAGTTCAACTTGAGACATGTAAGCCTCTGTGATTCTATTTTATTAAGTATTTTCCTCTAACAATTTCCTTGTCCAAGATGAAGAGATGAGCAAAACTGAAGTCAGAGAGCGATCCAAGAGCCTTTCTTGCCTTCCAAAGGCGATGTTATTTCATTTTATTCCACAACACAGACCCCTTCCAGTCTCTTAAATAAAAACAAAAATCTGGGACCCAGGACTCTGAGCTTGTCCCTCCTCCCAAAACCAGAAAATTGCCCCTCTTCCTACTGACTCAAATACCCTCCTTTTTTCCTTCAGCTTTGCATGGCCTTTTTCACCATTACTGAAAAAAAAAAAAAAAAAAATGCTTAGTAGGAGAAGAGAGCTGGGTGGACAGTTTCCCTGAAAGACAAATACAGCCCACAGATAGGGCTGGAACCCGAGTGACACAGACTGGCAGATTATTAATTTAAAATATGGATTTTTTTCTGCAAGAAAAGCTACTGTTAGCATGGAGGTGACGTTGCTAAATGGGCATTAAAACCTGGAGTGTGTCTCAGCAGGCACAGTCATCTGCCACTGACGAGCAGTACGACAACACCAGAGCAGCTGCAGCAGAGCTGTGAATGTAGCACAAAGTAAGGCCAGCAGCTCAACAGACTATCTTCAGAAACACTGAACATGATTTTGGTATTAAGTCTAGTCATTAAATACTTCAGGTATATCCAGAACAGGATAAAAGCCACATTGGTCAGGCTTCTTACTATTTTTTTAAACAGCAAATTTTCTAGATATTGTCAGCTCTCTGTAAGCATTCGGGTAGCTGGCAAGCTAAGAACATGACAGCACTCAGTGCTTACTAACAAGCCTACTGTCCCACCAGTTCTAGTAGTACGCAACTTTTTCAGATCCTTATACCTTCTTCATGAAGGAGATAAAGACTTTTTTGGGTATCACTTCCCATTTCTGGCTCTATAAGCAAAGATGCTTTGATTTGTTGTCACCAAATCATCTGTAGCACCACAAGGCAGAGCTCTGGTCTGAGTGTAAGGTGTGCTTTAATAATAACCTTCCTAAAACCTGACCAAGGGCAGCATCAGCAGCAAGGAGTTAAAATTCCCAGGAGTCCCAGCTTGTGGCTGGAACTAGATATGGGACTCCTGGCATAACATTATTTAAAAAGATCCAGAGATCTAAGATTCTCGGTTGCTTCATGCTCCTTACAAGTGCAAGATAATTTAGTATTCATGAAGATTAAATTCTCACAACACTGTCTGGAGGAATTTCACACTTCACACATATTTTTCCTCTATGGCTATATATGAGATATTAGTTTTCTCACGACATTTCAAACATACCACACTTCTGTTGTGCCAGTTACAGGTCTTTCGAGAGCAACATTCTGAAATGTACCATAACAGATTAGCTCAAACAGGGATTAAGAAGAGACCGCAACATCAGACTTAATTCGCCAACATCCCCAGAGCTGTGCTGGCATTAAACCAAGATTCTAAACCAGAAAGATTTTTAGGGATGATAAAGGGCTGTGTAAACTAAAGCTGTTAAAATAAAAATAAACAGCTGTGATAAAATTAACTCCATTCAAAGCAGGAAAAGAATTGTTTCTAAATAGCTTAAAGTGGCAGGAAAAATGCAATACATCGTAAGCCTTACAGAGCTTTCTATTTTAAGATATTATTTACTAATTTAATTTTTATTCTGGATTGTTCTCTCTACAGACTTTTTCTGGCATTGAGGAAAAGACAAAAAGAGTGCTGATGTGTGAGCCAGGGATGCTCAGGCTCCCTAAGCTCTTCTTGGACTAGCTCTGTTAAGCCATGCAAAGGTCAGCTGTTCAGAGGCACACACCTGAGACAATGCAAACAATCTCCTGATTTGGTCTGGCAGCCAGAGAGAAGCGCTGTCAGCTGTGTTTAATAGAATAAAGAACTGTGTAAATGAAGCTTATTGGGATTTCTGCCTTTTATGGGAGGGAGGAAAGGCAAGGGGAAATGTGTTCTTTCCTTCTATTTAGAGAAGGGTGGTGCGGAGCTCCTGAGCGACCGATGTGAATGATAATGAAGGTGAAGCCATAGATGGCAACTGCAGTAGATGAAAGAGGAAGCGTCTTTCTTCCTTTTCCTCACACAGAGGCGAAGGCAGAATGCATAGATACAGCCTATCGGGTACTTATCTTGAGCTTGTTTTCTATGAAAGTCCTGTATTTTGCTGAAGACATCCTTAACAACGTTCTGTAGTGTCAATTAAGGAAAGCAAAAACAGAAAAGGAAGTTTGATTTTTAAAATGACTGTAATACAAAGCTGCGTTGCTCCTTCATAAATTAAAGGTTAATAAATTCACACTTGAAAAAAAAAATATATTTATGCTTCTTAACCAAGTGATTATACATGTACAAATGGTTGATGCAGACTATCTCAATATTAGTCATTATCTGTTCTTCTTGGTTATGCTCCTTGAAGAAATGTAACCTTGTATTCTAAACATTTTGTCATTTCCTTTCACAACGTTCATTTTCCATAACACATTTCTTGCCACGTCACAAACAGCCCCAAGTTTTTTATGCTTTCACAAAATACCATGCAGGGAAAAGGGGAGCAGTGTCCCGCACCACGTAGCGGCATGCATTATGGGCAATGCAGTACAAGCATCTTCTGCAGCATGAACACAGAGCCTTCAATGAGGAAATTGGTGGCTTCACCTCATCCCCAGCCATTTCCCTGAGTACCACAAGAGCAACCAGAAACAACCACTCATTCATTTTTACAGCTGTACTGTCGCCTTCTTCATTTTGGAACTGTTTTGTCATCACTCGTCTTCTCACCAAGTACGGGAACATGTTATTGTATGTGAAAGAACAGGTAAGCAACCACAGCCAAAAGGATTCTTTCCCTGCCACTCACCAAATACTGATCTTTAGTGAGACTCATGGAAAGCTACTTGCTGATGGGATCCAAATCTTTGGAAGGATTTAATGCAACGTAATTCTTCTACCCACCACCCCCAATCGCTTGCCATCTGTACATTTGTTCTCCAGAAAATAGGATGCTTATTCTTAATCAAAAATATTTCTCTCGCCCATTTTTTAGCATTGTTCTTTGTCAGATGTTATTTTGCATTGTAGCAGCTGTGTATTTATTATATGGTATTCTTTGTAAGCAAGTTAGAAGCTGAAATAAAATTCGTAACCGTCCTCTTCAGAATTGTTCAAACCCACGTTCTGGTTTCTCATTTAGCTTTGCTCACATTCAGACATTCTTAAATGGAGTTAATAATACCACAAATACGTCAACCATATTGATTTCTTTGAACTCTGACCAGGCACCGTTCCTCAAGGATTAGGAAAAAAATTAATGTGGTGGAGCAATAGAAAACACAATGAAGGTTACTCACGAATACTTCTGTTTCAACGATCCTGTCTCATCTTCTTCCATTATATCTAGAATCTATTACTGACAGCATTGTGGGTCCATGTATAAGGAAAGAGAGGCAAATATTTGTCAAGTCAGGCACTGAATCTGCCCTGTTCCTCGGTTGTAGCATTGTCAAAGGAAAAGAAAGTGAAGGAAGAAAGAGAAATTAGACCAGTAAAAATAAAAAGTAAAAAATAAAATAAAAATCCTTAGAAATCCAAGATGCAGGAAAGTTCTAGGATGAGAGAAAAGAGGGCTGTGATCAACAAAATGACAAGTAAGTAATTTGTTGTTGTTGTGTGTTCACCCAGCATACACAGCAGCAAAAATTTTCTGACAGCAGGTTAATGAGCAGAATACCAAAGGAGCTAGAGCTATTGCCGAGTGGCGTTTGGCATCCTAATGACTGAAAAAGCCATGTCAGCATGTGAAGGCAACACTGGCTGCTTATGCAGGAGACAGTCTTGCATATTTCAGGGAAAAATATCTCTAGAAGCAGCTACAAACTAATTTCACAGCATTTAGCTATTCCAGGCCTCGGTTAAGAAAGAAAATTTCTTTTAAACATAGCAGTTGCAAAATGGCTTTCAAAATGAAATTATTTTAGCACTACGCACGTTTGTAAAGTAAAAGCATTTTTCTTCTGAAGCTTGCTTCAGAAGTTGAGCAACGCTTCATGCAATGCAGTACAGGCGAATCGAAGCACCCTTTGGGCATAAGGAATCTGAAGCTATGAATTGACTTGTGCTTAGCTTATGGAGCAATCAGAAACCTGACATTGGAGAAGCTGTGGGTTGTTTGAAACCCACGGTCCGAAATGAAAACAATCCTGTGGGATGTCTCCAAACAGTTTTCACTGGAAACATGAGCGCACAGGTATTTGCCTAAAAATAAGGGCCACAGATAAGGTACAAAACAGAAAAGGCTGGCCACACCTTCAGTAGGCCTGCTGTGGAAGAAAATTAGTATGCAGGAAGAGAGCTGCCAACAGATGCAACAGGAAGAATAATGAAACCTCCTCGCTGCATGTTAGTCAGGAGATAACATCTCTGACAGTAGCGATGCCAACTCTCACTTTGCTTAACACTTTCCCAGATGATCTGATTTTGTCTACCACCCATTTCAGTCCCAGATTTAACCCAGTAAGTGACAAACAGGCTGCAAAGGTAGTTGGACATGTGGCCTTCTTAGATGCAGCTTTACAGGGAAAGCAAGACACCTCGGTGGCATGAAAACAACACGCAAGTCTCAACGAAATGCCAAGGGAGGTAGTATCAAACACGACATCTTTGGGCAGCTTGGATAACAAATTTCATATGGGCGTTTGTCCTGGGCAATGGGAGACATCTACTGTGGGCTGTCTTGCAGCTAGTTATTAAGAATGCCTGTAGATACCTATCCAACCACGCATGCTTTGAAATGTTTGTTGAAATTTATTTTGTGCAACATTGCATGATCATGGGCGATGATTGTTATCAAGGAGAACTAAACGCAGAGCTCTAGCACAACTGGACAGGTGATTGAATTCTTCCTGATTTTACTTAGGCTCTGCCTATATAGCTGTAGAAAAGAGGGAGGGCCATTTGACTGTTAATAAAGAATGGGCAGGGCGCGGAGAGCAAGTTTCCAGAAAACTCTGAAAGGTAACATTAGGGCAACACTGCCCAGAAAGTTTACTGTTGTGAAATTAAGGCTCCAAAGGCAGATCTTGTATCTGATTTGAAGCTAGATTTTGAAACCAGAAGCCACACACACTAGAGAGTCACTTTGTCAATCTGTGTTAGCCTCATCAGATAGGTGGATGCATCATCAAAAACACAGGGGATTTGAAAACATGATGGTCTAAGAATTGTGCAAGAAGCACACATTCTGAGTAAGGCAGTTAAGAAGGCTCTAAGGTGAGATGCAGCAGAAAAACATGAAGCCACATTGGTCTGCTCCAGCCAGAGCAAGAGCTTGGTTTGAAGCTTGAGAAGAGCTCAGAGAAAAGGTGAATTCTGGTAGACAGGGAGATCATTTTCCAAGGGGAAATAGAGCTGCACACATAGATGAAACTTCAGTTTTTGCTCAAACAACAACAAAAGTGCAAGTGCAAGTTATCAGCATAGAAGACTACCACTTCGACTGCTTCATCCTTTGCTGTGAATATGCTGAAGACAGAATTCCACAGGGCTAGGAAAGCAAATGCCCCCACCCAAAGAGCAGAAGGAAGGGCAGCACAGCTTGGGTATTCTGGAGAGAAAGCTGGCTGAGATAAAATCAGATGCCAAAGTTAGCACAACATCCTGTTCACCGGAGGACAGGACTGAACACTTTGTACTTAGTCACACTGAATGTGACTCAGTAGGATCTCTTTCTGCTAAATTTCTGGATGAGAAGCAGGTGGAAGGACAGATTTCCATCTTCCTTGCTTCCTCAGTCTTGCATCTGATACCACTATCCTCTCTTCTTCTGTATTAACAGGGTAGTAAAAGCATATGAAAAGCAGCATACGTTCCATGCTTCCAAAACGCAGAAGGCAAAAACCTGAACATGAAATGAAAGTAGCTTTATATCTCTTACCTACTTCCTTGGCTGAAAAATCTATCAACCAAAATGCTGTGAGTAATAGCTGTCAAAGACAGAATGCCAAAAGAAGAGCATGCAGTAAAATTGATACAAAACAAAACAAAACCCACGTTGTTCTTAAGGAAAGCACAGCATATTTAATGAATTCAGCAATTATAATGGGAACTTCAGTTTTAGAGCAGATGGAGATTTAATTCAAAGATTTGTGGTTATTATCAATACTCTTCATGTTTCAGGTGGCAAAATTGATGGGACTAGATGGTTTTCATTTCAATCCATAGCAAACCCAAACGTCCAACGTAATTTACAGTTTATTGTGGGCTTACACACATACATTATACAGACATAACATACACATGCACAGAAGGACCAAGTGCATTCTCATTGCATTAAGGCTAGGCAGTTCATCAGCAGCAAACCGACTTTAGCTTACAGACAGATATATATGCATGTAGGGTAGCTGTGAGTGAGTAGCAGTGGCACACTTTACAAGTGTAGATAAATCAAACAAGTACTGAGGACTGAAGCTATTGCTTGTTGATTTTGAAACACACTCACTGTTATAGCGTCTGTAGCTGTCAATCTTTGCCGGTGCCACTCTGTACAGAATTGTCCCTTCAAAGGCAGATTTTCCTGACAGCAGGGAAGAGAAGGAAAGAGGGGAAAAAAAAGAGAAGGGGTGGGGTGGGGGTGAAGAGATCGAATGATGGTAAAAAGAAGGGAGAGGAATAGGTTTTAATCTGTATTTTCAGTCACTAACATTTTTAAAGACTCATTAGCAAAACAACGAGAATATTAACAAAAGTATCTGATTTTACATGAAGTTAAAATGTTTTTACTGCATGTATGTCAGATAAGAGAATCTCATGATTTTGCTAAAGCTGTTCTTTACAATGTCCAACAGAATGCATTTTTTCTTAGGTTTTGTCTGTTGTCCATCCAAGATGCATAACTTGCAAATTAAATGATTTGTCTGTCTTATTCAGCCCCCTCACGGAGCACATGGGAAGCCTGAAAAAAATCAGTACTGCAATGACGTACTCACAATGGCTCAAAACTCCTGTTGCAGATGTTGTGAACAAGCACAGCTGACATCCAAAGAGGGCACTGAAACACTCAGGTTTCTTTAATATACCAGGATCCCGTGAGCATCAAAAATACTGCATCTTTCCAAGAGGATTTATTAGAAATATTTTGGACATGGGACCTAGTCTTAAACAATGCTTTGCTGAAGGAATAGGATACAAAAAAAATACAATGCAAAAAAACCATTAAAAAAAAAAAAAAAAAGAAAAAAGAAAAAAGAAAAACACTTCCCATCCTAGATATTTAAGATAACATTTCCACTATCAAAACCATGAATGTTGGTGTTTGTTTGTTTGTTTTTTTTCTTTGGTAGCAAGACAACTCATGCTCTGGCAGTCATGGCATGGAATTCAAGTGAAGGCAAAGGGCATGAGCATTTGAGGTGTCACTTTTAGTTTTGTTAACCCAAGGT
Source organism: Heteronetta atricapilla (assembly GCA_011075105.1). NCBI lineage: Eukaryota > Metazoa > Chordata > Aves > Anseriformes > Anatidae > Heteronetta > Heteronetta atricapilla. The sequence continues at coordinate 125,528,609 of CM021731.1, read as the reverse complement.
ATCCAGGATATCAAAAATATACCAATGTCAGCTTGCTGTCAAGATCACCTAGGTATACAATCATAAAAATGAATGTATTCAGTATAATTTTATAGCAAAATAGCCAGTACATGTGAATTGTTTCAATATAGCATCCACCCATTCTGGTACCAAAAATGTAGATTATAGTTTTCCTGCATGTCATTCTGTTGGACTTTTAGGAAACAAAATGCTATACCTATTTATATATTGTAAAAATCTGATTCTTTCTTTTGTACCTGTAGTTTAATTAACAGCACAAGGTTTTCATTGTCTTATTTTTACATAATGAGGAAGCAAAAATGCTGCAAATCTACTTTTCCACCCTGCTTTTACAAGATACCATTCAAAGAATACCATTAAAACATTCAAGGTACAGTTAAGAAATTGCAAAGAGAAAGGCATGTTAAGCTTCATGACAGTGAAAAGAACCAGAGCGACAGGAATGAATATCAGAAAGCTTTAAGAATACAAAATACACCAAGTTGCCTGACTGAACCATCAGTGGCTGAGTCTATCACTGGTCCTAGCTCCTGCAATCGTGACTCCTCAGTAGCCATCATTAACAGATTTCTAAAAGTATCAGATACCTAACATGAGGCCTAGCAACTTCTGAACAGACAAACATGTAACAGGCTACCTTTAAATGTTGCCATGACATTGCGATGAACACACTAAAATGCCTCAGAAATCATCTCAATAATAAGTTGTGATTATCGCATGCAATTCATTTGATTATTGGGACAGCATTCTTGCTTCTCCACAGACTGTAATGACAAGATGCAGTATACAAAATATTCTTAAAATTAATACTAGATGGCTGAGAAATCTCAAAATTAATTAGCCATGTAATTCATATATACATTTAATATAGCAATAAAATTATAATGTATACTTCCCCTTCTTGCCGTGTAACCTTCCCTCAGAGTAAAACAATTTTCTAATTTAAGGGGATGCTTTAAAGAACAAAGAACTGTTATTCACTCTAAGGGTCCTTGAGCTCCCTACTCATATTTTGAAATGTGTCTTTGAATACAAAAAAAAAAAAAAGTGGAAATCACAGCAGGGACAAATATTTAAAATAAGTATGTGTAGATAGATAGATAGATCTTTTGATCTTGTAACAGTCTCACTTTCTAATCTGCTGAGCATCTACCACCTAAGGGAAATCATAGGTTCCCAGCCCTTTCAGTTAAGGGGAAATTTCTGAGGTTACTCTATGGCAGAGTGTGAAAAGAAACCAAGCCAATTCCTTCTGGCCATTTACTTTGATCTCCTGTAAAATGTACATGGACACATTAAAAAATAATAAAAACAGACAGCATCTTTTTCCTTATTAGGTCTCTCTGTAAGTCGTAACAGAACGACAAGAATATGCATTTTCGTTATCTTTATTCCTAAAAAGCCAAGCTGTATTATTTCTCTCTTCTGTACTGCTTCTGCTGAGCTCAACAAAAAATATGTTTGCACTTCCAAATGGTTCTCTCTGGAGAGGGTTATTAAAACGTAATTAAAACATTAAGTTTAACTAACAGATTATTTTTAAGTATTAATAAAATAAAACACTCATGTTTGCACAGTGCTCTTTCTCCAAAGATCCCACGCTACTATTCCAAGTCTTGCAGTAAACTTGCCAAGCATTACCTTAACCATATTATAGCCTTCGTTGCTGAGTTTAAGGCTGCTGCTCAAGATTGCAGAGCCGTACCCCAATCTATATTAGCACCCTCTAGAAACTGTGTAGAACCTCACTGACCATCCAAGTGTCCGTTTCAATGCATAGGTACAGCCTCTTGGATCTGAGTGTTCACCCAGAAACTAACTTAAAAATCTAGAATTCATATTGCAGATTTCTGCCTTACAAAGTCCTGTGACACAGATGTATTCAAATAATGTTTCCAGTGAAATAAAAAGGAATTATTGCAGATTTGATGTTCTCTCATGTCTTGTCATTCACAGAGGAAGGAGCCAATGTACATGCATGTACACCCTTACGAGGTATTAGCTAGAACATTATGTAGGCCTAATGCCCAAATCATCCAGTGGTTTCTTGTTTTAAATATTGCTGTGTTTAAAGAATAAGCACAGATGCTTGAAATGAGATTATCTCTCCTAGTTATTTGTATAAACTTGCAGAAAAAATTGCTATCTCATTATAGAGATTTTCAAATACAGATAGTCAGGGTACCTGAATATAGCCTCCTAAAGCACCATGTGTTAGAGTGTAATACCCATAAAAATTACATTAAGCATATAGAAAGAACTGTGCCAATGCATATTTCCCATTCTTCCGCTAGGAAAATGAACTTCTGAAACTCGTGGTGCTACTTTCAGGAAAAAAGAAATAAAGATAAAAAAGCAGGAAAGCCCCCATAAGAATTTCAACATTCCTTGAGTCTCTTTTTCTCTCTTAAGAGGCTTACAGAATTCTGTTTTATAAGTTTAGAAAATAGCTCCTAATAACACATCATCTTAGCTAGCCACAAAGCACCTCCAAATAGTTAACTTTCGAATAAAAGAGAAATAATACTCATCTCTCAGCTACAGCTATTTTCAACTTAGTTAAAGAGACAAAACCAGTATCTATGTTGCTGGTATCTTCTCAATACAAGTCTCACAAATGATAGATTCCACTGGCAGACAAAACCAGCACACAAAACAGACAGCACGAGTATATGCCATTAGGGGTGTTGATGGAGCAGTCTAATGAGCATCGCTACAGTTATGCTTTCCAATGTATGTTTATATTAAAAGACATTTTTAGGATGCTCATTACAAACAAACTCTTACCAGATTACCTGGGGAAGAAATATTCATTCATACGGATAGAACTGGGGCATTCCATCCCTAACAGTATCACTTACCTTTTTCATTTATAGACTACCAAGCATTATAGAATCCAGAGCTGAAACTACATCTATACAATTACTTCTTCCAAGACTCACTGTGCTTATAAAGAAGAAATTCATGGTTCAAGTTACAGACAGCAGTTTGCAGTCTCACTGAAATGCCCATCTTCACTTAATGCCCTTCTTCCCTCTCCATCACAATAACATTGTTAACTTCTTTACAAATATTTTCATTCAGGTTTGAAGGAACGTTACCTGTAATCACCATTAGCAGCACTAACCACACGACTAGGGCTCCAGTGCCACTACACATACTACGCATGAGTAAGAACTCCATTACAAAAACAATTGGAAAATATTTCATCATTGCATAAGCAAGGCTTCTCAGAATCTTATTTCTGTGGGATGGAATAAAGATAAAGTTACCTTAAGTGGAAAAATGAGAGAGAAAAAAAAGGGAAAAAGCTAAATTTTCTGCCTTTCACTGGCAGAGTGAGCTATAGAGCCTTTGGTAAACTTCAGCTGAAATAAGCTTGCAAAGACCTTGGGAGCCCTTTCACTTTTATCTGTTGCAGAAATCTCAGAAGCATACTGTATAGCAATGAGTATCTGCACTGCTGAAGATAGTAAACAGCCTGTAAAGGAAGAATTTGGTAGGTAAATGTGGAATTATCCTGAAATATGTCAATACAATTGATTTTTTTTTCTTTCTTTTCACTGAGGATTCCAAATCGACCACTGAATTAGGAGGTAACAAGAACATCTATTTGAAAAACAGAAAAAAACATGAAGACCGACAAGTATCCATTTGATATAACATCATACTTTTGGTTCAGGTTATTCTTCAAGGGAAGCTATAAATAGGATAGCCCACTACCATGCTTATACTATTGCGTACTTAGATACCAAACATGCTTTTCACCTGCAGCAGTACTGGCCCACTGTAAGTGAGAGAACAAAGTCCATGTCCCAGTTCAGGCCTTTTTCCCTTTGGCTGCTGGGGCAGTGGCTGACGGAGGTGATAGTAACATGCTCAGCACCTGGAGGGAAAAAGTGCCGCATGTCCCACACCAATAATTATGAATCCTTAAATCTACCGGAGTCATTAAAGAAGGTATGGCACTTTAATCCCTCATTTAAATAAGGACAGCCACTTCGGAAATGTTTGGTTACTTTGCTCAGTTTCCACATCTAAAGACCAAAAAAAAAAATCTTAGTTCATTTGGAAATACAAAGCCAGTAATCATCATTGCCTTCTGTGTTCTTGGTCTGTTGCAGCTGGGCAAGTCTTAACTCAGGTAGCATCACCAATTAGTATTGCCAGTACTCACTCAGCACCATCATCTGACCCTTTCACAGCATAAATTAAGAACAAGGTATTCAAAAACACTTCAAAGAACGATAAGAATGCACTACCCTCTCAATGTGTTGGCTAAGCACGCAGACATACATCCAAGAACATCAACAATAATTGTTCTCCTTACTTGGCTTTACTTGCTCTTCCTGTGCTGTTCCAACATCATCAGAATCAGACAGTTCCTTTATGAAGTTGGAAGGAAACATGCCCGTCTTTCCATTAAGTATACCTTCCCACCAGCCCTCTTCTACCTGCACCAAAAAAGAAAGAAATAAAAAGGGTTTAACATAAGCAACACATTATAGAGTTACATTCCATACATGATTTTCAGTAACAGCAGTAATGATTTTGAGCAGTTTTTATTAATTTCAGGTATATGCTTATGGCTGAGGATCCAAGCTGGAGCATCTTGATGATCCTTAAGGGTCCCTTCCAACTCAGGATATTCTATGATTCTATGATTCTATGATCTCTCTCTTTTTTCTTCTTTCTAAAGTAAAAGATGCATGCACCCATCTGTAAATGTTAGCAGTGTTGGTTCAGTCAGAAGCATGGACAAGCATTAAGTAAAAGAAGAAAAGGACAACTGGAGAGCACAAGGTGTCTCCACATGGCAATTTTTATGGATATCAGTTCAATCACTAAAATTTCAGAGCACGTTATACTCCTACTCGAAACTGTCTTAATATACATGATTTACACTTTATAAGACTTTCAATTTCAATCTTAATATAAATCATATGAATATTGCTGCCTTCTCCAGCAAAATTAGGAATTCTCCATTTTGAGAATTAGGAATATTGTCAGATCATTGATATGTAAACATAGAAAATCTATGGTATTTCTACAGAGTAAACAGTATTGATGCATATTTGACTCTAGAAGAGTTACAAAGAGCTGCTGAAATAAATAATGGTAATATGGTCAGAAAGAATAGACACTTCCTAGCTGAATCCCAAGGGAAAACACCATTTAGAAATGACTAACTCCCTCCTGTAAAACCCATTCAGGATAGAGTGGCAGTGTCATACGATGAAATGACAGCCCTTAGAAACCAGATGCCTTTAGGTTATAATGGGGCAGCAAGAAATGACTTCCTAATGAATCAGCTTAAACACACCCTTGACAGATAAATATTTTCCATCTGTCAGACACTGTTCATTCACCAGAAAAATGACAGGGGAGGACAGCACCAGTCTGTGATACAGCAGCCTCCAATACTGTTTGACCCATCTCTTCCCTGTCCCCCCTCCAAACAAGAGTTATGAAGACCTAGTTATGTTACAAGTTGAGGGTCTTGACGTTTACTGTCAAAAAACAAACCAACCCCTTAACTTAAATGGCACTAGCTAACTAATATTGAAAAAAAAAAAAGTTTCATATCACTTGTCTGTGAAAATGTTGAGTTCTTAGAAAATAGATATTTTTTACCATTATAAAACACAAGCAAAATTTTCGACAAACTGCAGAAGAATGGTTACATTTTTTTTTCATTTTAGCTACAAGTACAATTCTATTATAAAGCAAATTGTTATTACTTCAGGGTCAGAGTATTTCCTGTGTTTTTTTCTCCATCTCCATCCTTTTAGCACATTTCCTGTCCTCCTCGGTTGATTTTTTGTTTAAATTTGAAAGCAGTTCAGGCTACCACAGCTATTTTCACTTAATCTCAGTACTTGTCCATGACAAATTTTCTCTCTTTTTTTCCCCCCTAATGCATCGGTAATACCAGTGAGGTCAGGCAGAACTTTGGCAATAATGGCTACTACCTTGCTGGTACTTCAGAGAGGACAATGCACACGAATCACTGTGACTTTGGTGAAGTGTTTTTCAAGATAGTCTCAAAGTCTCTGAGTGGTAATGTTTGTTTTTGTTCTCTCCAAACCAAAAAAAAACACACAGAAAACTGAAACTGAAACTGTATGATCCACAACACTTGGCGGTCTCTACACATAATATCTTTAAGTATCTATGTATTTATCTTGATACAGAAAATACACGAAATGGCCAAGACTCTTTGACTATAACATATTTCTATTTTTCTGATGCACTATACCCAGATGGCTCTATTGATCAGAGCTAAACATTAAACTGTAACTGCATTAGCTGATTGACCAGGAGATTAAGCACAGAGGAATTACACAGTTCCCGAGACCTCTGCTTTGCAAGCTGTTGTGATTACTTAACAGAAATAAGGTGACCTATACCACTCAGCTCCATCTCTCCCTCAAGTATTTCTCCTGCTTCCTTCTTCCAGGGTAACACTTCACAGTTTTCTTGTAAGTTAACATTAGCACTCTTTCTGTGGAGATCCATATGTACATGTACAGAAATACACATGCACAAAAATCTATAGATATCTACATTGGATGCAGATAGACTCACAGCATTCATTAGCTGCTAAGTTTTCCAGCTGATATGAGAATGAGTTATGTGAAAATACCATGCTGTGTTTGATAATTTTACAAATTCAGAGAAATCTGAAGCCATAACCAGATTCTTTCCGAAAGAAAACACAGAAGGTTAGCAAGACATTACAAGCACAGGTCAAACTATGCCTCCAAAAGATTTAAAATTTTCATCAAAAGAATCAAAAGCTATGGCTACTTGCTAGATGCTTTTATCAGCCTCAAAACACACCAGCTAGAGTTTAATCCATGTAATAAAAAAGACACTAAAATACCCCCAGGATTTAGTTATCCCAAATTGGGGCAATCCATTGCCATACGGTTTGAAATGTTGCAATAATTCCTAGCCAATAAAACCTACAAATGAAAATCCATTATTCATGGGGGTAATCCATCTGGAGGTACAAGCACTCAATAAAATTTGTTACTATACTATTATAGCAAAGTGCTTTCAGGATTAATGCCTTTAGCTCCTAATTTATGCTCACCATTCATGTACTGAACCAAACTAAACAGGAGGATTCATTCACTCAGTGGCCCTAAACCTGAAAAGAAGTTTTGCTATTCATAACATCACACGCACCAAGATAAGCTCAGTCTGAATGTAAAGTTTTGTTTTTAAGTTAGAACAGTTTTTCCAACATGCTCATGCTAAGTGGCCATAGCCAGAGGTATTTTCAAGAAATGTTTTCAATGTGTTATATCTGCTAAATGTCTTTTGGGAAGGCACGGCACGTCCTTGCCTTGCCAAGCCCCTAGGCTGCCAGTAAGGCTGTCACACCACATTTGAAGAGCAACAACATACAGGAACCTGACTGAAGACACTTCGTTAGTCCAATTCATATATTTAGGAGGTAACACGTACCTGACTGCAGCACACTCAGTGTCAAACATGGGTCAGGGACAGATTCAGTAGCAGACAGCTATAGGCAGTCCAATGACCGAATGAGATTGAATAAGATACAAACGACAATATCACCAGAGAGTGGCGCATCACTTCTTGAGAAACACTTTCCATTAAGAAGCCTCCCCTTTGGGACTGAAAGGGAAATTTAATCTACAAAATATTTAAGCAACGCTCAAATGTTCTTCCAATGTCATTTGGATTTTTTCTTTTTTACATTTTCAATGAAGAAAGAATATTTGTACTATCTTTTTAATTGAGTTGCTCATTCAGTAGATGCACTTTTTTTTGGAAACTATAAAAGAAAAATACACATAAAAATCATTCAAAATATACCGTTTTTACTTTATTACAAAATGAGTGTTTATTCAAATTGTGTTTGTTATAGCTACCGCTACTTATATCAATCATATAAAGAACAAATAACGAGATGTTCAAGAGAAATATTGTGGAAGTGGAATTATACTCGTGGGACATTCAGACATGCAACAAGAAGTACTCAAAGGGTACACATATGTTAGGACATTTAGCTTCTTAGAAATCAACAAAAATATCTTGAAATCAGCCTATTTCCACATTTAAAGTACAAAAAAATAGAATATAATATGACAGCAGTTCAAGCCTTCAGGCAAACATAATAGTTCGATTTCAACCTGTGAAAGCAGTTTTATTCTACAACTGTAATGCAACCAAAGAAAACATAAGCACTTAATCTTGGAGTCCTGGTGACCCGCTGAAGTTATTCCAAAAGTGAGGAAATGGTACTACTTTAGGTTTTCTCCTCATGGGGGAGAAATTCTCCCTGGATAAGAACAGTCTTTCTGTGCTGTTAAAACTAAAATACAGTCCCAGGAATAAAAGCGGTGCCAGACACAGGCAACAGGAAGGAGAGAGACCCAAGGTCAACAAAATTTCCTTTGCTTAGAGAAAAGTAGAGCACAAAAAGCAAAGAAAAAATCCTTCTTTATTTTGTAAGTCCTGAAGGGAAGATCTTGAGCTTGAAGGACACAAGCATACGTGTGCTGAAAGGAAATTAAAAATAAATAAAAAATCAAGAGGTGAAAAAACATACCATATTCAAAGCCAATGGGAAAACATACGTTGGAAACAAGACCTCAGTTGAACGTGGTGCCTACAGTGCCACTTGATGGCTTGTTCTGAGACTGCATTCAGCACCAGTCATAGCCTTGAGATGCTGAGCAGCCCCTGGGGTTCTGCTACAGCACAGCTAGAAGCTGTTTGACAGTTCTGGTGCAGACTGGAAGAATTAAAAACTACACAAGTACTTTGTATAATGGATTCCACTCTGCCTCTGAGATATTTTTCAATGTCAAAATGCTTGGTGTGTTTTGTTGCTTGTGTTTGTTTGATTGATTGATTAACATCATTTTCTACGTAAAAAGCTGAGAGACAGAGAAAGCAGTCACGTAGCACTGGAGTGACCCTAATACTGGATGACCCTAACAATATAGGTACTTGCACTCTCAGACCCATAGAACACCTGCCTACCACATGAACTGCCCAGCGAAGCAGTAGTCATGGATGTCCTCGCAAACAACCCGTTGGCAGAGGTTGAGGAAAAACACCCTACAACAAGATTTCACAGAACAGTAACCAAGAGACTTAGAACCCCAGCATTCACTCCCAGCTGCTTTCTTGCAGTATTTTACGGCTCTGAAATGGTGGCGCAGCCTGTCTCTCGTCACTATTAAAAAATTTCCCCCTTCAACTCCCCAGTTGTCAAAATACATTAACTGTAGGGAGAGTCCAGCTCAATCCCCAATGTTCGTCTTGTTCTTGGAAATGGGATGAAGCACTTCAGATTGTTTCGACCAAAAAAGCCCATCCACAACCTTGCCCAAAAGGAGCGCTGGATTTGTAAAAAGTTGAGTCTGCATTTTTATAATTTCAAGTTAGTTTTTTTATAGGATTTTATCATGTAATATATGGCGCTGTTCATTAAAAGTCAAAGAATAAGCTCAGTGGTATTACAGCCCATCTCAGCCAAAGACTTATTTGTGAGTTTAGCTCCATGGAGGAGGCCACAAGGTATATAGCAGTACAATGACAGAACAGTCCCCAAATGCTAGCAGGCTCAGCACTGTTGAGTGACATGCCAAATGTCCTTACTCTGATGCTACAGGTTAATTGTCTGGTATGCCGTGGAAGTCTAAGGGTGAAAGATGACGGGAATCCAGATATCTGCATTTAATAAGACAATTAGTTCCAGTCGTACTTTGGGACAACTGTAATTAGAGTTATAACTAATGAACTAAGAAAATGAATAACAAGCAAAAAGCTATCAATCACACATTAAATGTGAACTTAAACAATAATGAAAATGCCTCTCTTGTTAGTTTCAAACGCATTTTTAATTTAAATCTCTAATTAATGTCTCACGGGTAGCAGTCTGCACTAATGGAAACCTCTAGTTTAACAAGAAACATTTTTATCTATTATTATGATTATTTGATCTTATTATAATTAAGTTCTATTTAGAAAATAGGAAGGAACCGTGAACATACACCCTCCAAGAACATCTGTCTATCTGGTGACATTATAAACTCTGAAAGCAACATTCACACTGCTTTTTCAGCAATCCAAATACTCTCAAAGAATTATTAAATTCTTTGCTTAGAAAATTAGACCACCACCACACTTGCTGTTGTTCTAATCCACTGTGGAAACCCAAACTACTTCTAACACAACAGGAATTTCCAACAGTATCTACGACTACCACAGACATGTAAGCCCTTTCTAAAAGCACCTCATCATCTGTTGGCACCAGGAAGAATGACCGGCAGCAGCTTTAGATGCCACTACACCTCAGGTGTTTCACAGCACCCTGAAGCCAAGTTGGAAGAAAGGAAGGCATCCTCATGCTCAGCGTATCACCACGGGGTATGATTGTAACCCCAAGTGGGGAAACACGCTTGGCGCTAAGGGAGGCAGCTGAGAAGCTGACGTGCATTCCCTTCTGCCAACCCTCTTCTGGAAGCAGGGACTTTCAAGGGGAAAAAGAGAGAAAGGGGACAAAGGAAGTAGGGATAAACTCCCACTGCTAGGTCTGAAGACCTCACTTCGCTGAGGGATCTCAGTTCCAAAAGCCGCACACACTACCTGCTAAAATTTCTTTCAGCCCTTTTGTAACAAATGTCTGAGCACAGTCTTCCTCTTTAAAGATGAAGCCAAATTTGCACAGCACTCACTACAGGAACCAGCTTTTCGGGGAAACTCTACTGGGTTGCCAACCATAAGTGACACTTTAAACAGATCTTTTGCTAAATGACTGCATAAAGATACACAGACACTATTTTGATTTAAACAATATTTGATTTTGTTTGCCATAAGTCAGGCATTTATTTATTTCCAAATAAACAGAAATCCACAGAGATTTGAAAAGACTAATCTAAGGCAATTTAAAAGCAATTTACTCAACTGATACAACTTTCTTGTGAGAACACAGCATGATTTGTGCCCTTGGAAAACACCCTCAGACATTTTCACAACTCAAGAAACTAAGAAACTTTTTCTTTTTTTTTTTAAAAAAAGGCCTTCACATCATACATTTGTCAGTTGCAATAAGTAGCTTTGAATTGTGACAAACACTCTGAATCGTATTTCAACACAACGATTTTTTATGCAGCGTTACCTACAAGCAGAAAGCTAACCAATGAAACACGTACACTGGCTTGTGCAACTTAGAACCACAGAATCATTTATGCTGGAAGGACCTCTAAGAGCATCAAGTCCAACCACTAACCTAGCACTGCCAAGTCTGCCACCAAACCATGTCCCTAAGCGCAACATCTACACTTTTTACAACAGATACAGTTCCTGTTTCAAGAGAAAAATTCTGCTGTACTTTCTCAAGGAATTAACACTGCTATGGCAAGGGCAAAAGAAGTAGTAATAACAGCAAGCATTCAACATCAGCTGCTCAGTATCAACCATGATGGAAAAATCACATAATACTTCTTCAGGTGGCGAGAACTTTTTCTCCAAATTCCTTTCTTTTCCCTCTCCCACTGGCTTATCTAGTTTTACCCAAAAGAGACAGACAATGTCCTGAATTGTACAAACACAGTAGATGATGCCTTAGGCAAAGACTATGTTTCAGAACCTGCTAGAGCAGGGTATTTCCTAAGGTCAACAGCTTCACCTATGTCAGCTATTGTTCAGAATTTACTTATAGCCAGCACTTCAAACTAGCCACAAACCCTCTTCTGCACTACAGAAAAATTATTTCCAGTATGATATTCTGTCAAACAAACTAGTATGACAAACTGTCAAACAAAGAAGCAGCCCTAGACAATATATTTTCTGAAACCTCAGAATCAGCAAGTTGTCAATGCTTTCTTCATCAGTAGGGATTCAAGGCACGACTACAAGTTTAAGACTGCCAAATCTGTAAAAAGCAATCCAAATGGGTTTCATATAGCATGCCCTTAGTTATGAGTGCACACGTGCGAGTGGGGAAAGGTTTCACTTTCACAGTTCCACACCTTTTGGTTTTAATGCAAACATTTTCAATTTCGTTTGGATTTAAATAAATCCATTATTTATAGTTAAGTTGGTCAAATTTATAAGAATACAAGAGATGCATTTCATACATGAAATCTAGTGTCTCATCTAAATTATTTAACCATTTGATTCATTAGGTAGAAATAATTCTTAGGTTGGAGATGAGGAAGTGGTTTTTATTCCGTTACTTTACTCTTGAAAGACACAAGAGCGTCTTTTAAGTAGGGCAACTGACGGAAGATACTTGTGTGGCCATGTGAGGTCAAATACACTTCCAAATACATCACAAAAAATGTCTCACATGCTGCCAAGAAGTGCATTATAGCATGGAGTTTACATTGTCTTCAAAATATGCGCTTAGGTATCTTACAGTCTTGAGATCCTACACTGCAATCCTCCTCACAGACAGAATAAGGTTAAAGTGACACATCGTGTCTTGTGCCAGGAGAACAAGGTATAGAGCTGGTGCGTGTAGCTAGGTTAAAGGGAAAAAAAAATCACCCAACTTCTTACAGTCAGATTTGATAACTTAGTCTCTCATAATAAAATACTGGATGTCATCAAGACTGCAGTAGAGAACTTATGTTCTTTTAGAACTTATTTTCTAAGTGACAAATGGAGGAAAAATAATCACAAATCCTTGACATGAAAACAAACATTGTTTTATCAGCTGTTGAGTCACGGAAAAAAAAAATCCTACAAATATATGATACTAGTTGAAACACACCTTTCACTGGATGCTTGAGCAGACTAAGCTCTTACATCTTTTTTAAGCTAAGTAAATAAAGATTACATTATTTTAAATGCAATCTACTTAAAGGCTTCACGTTAGCATTTCCAGTTTTGGTTCTCATGCTATTCAGGTCAACAGCAAAGTTCTAAAACCTCTAATGGAACAAAAATGAGGAATGAACAACATTCCTTGGTCCTGCAACAAGATTTGCTCATGCAAAGCATCTATCTGGATCTCTGTCCAAACTTTCATAATTTGTTCCCAGTCCCTCTCAGGGATGTACACTCATTTTCCACATCCACTTCCACTCAGAATAAGTACATCTCGAGTCTCAAATAATTTGTTTTGTTGTTAGTGTTTTTTTAACTGATTACACTAAATTGAAATTGTTAAAATTTGCAGGCAAATATGACAAAAGGTGAATGCCACATCTAAACTCCAGAGGACTTCAAGTAAATCTCTTAGATGCATTAAACTCATTAAAGGTAATTCTTCTCCGTGGCTGGCTCACTAAAATTAAGAGTTTTTTCCGCTATCATCTTTGATGGTAAAGATACAAACTCAATGGCACAAACTCTGAGCATTTTCACTACACTGAACTCAGAAGCAACAGCTGATTGAGTAAAAGCAGCGGAATTGCTACAGAGAAAAAAAAATACAAAACCCATAAGCAAACAACCACATCCCCTCACCCTCAAACAGTAACCCAAAGCAGATATGTACTAAGTGTGCCAGAGAAGAAAAAACATCTGGTTTACATCGTGTCTTTAAAACACATCATATCTAAGAGCTTAGCATGCATAAGATATGCCAGAACTCAGTGCATGGATATTCCATTAAAAATCTGCTTACCTCTCCCACAACTTCAATGATGTCACCAACTTTTAATTCCAGTTCGTCTTCATTTTGAGGCAAATAACTGAAAGCCACCTGACATCTTCTTCGCCTGTTTCTCTCTCCTGGTGAAAAGGAAGGAAACGAGGAAATTGTAAAATGAAAACAAAATTCCATACCAAACATAAGCCATGCAAAATGATTAAAGATGAAATACTGCTCTTCACGCACTATCAAAAGAATTTGAGTATTTGCAATACTTAGTATGGCTGGCTAGAACTGATTTATTAAAAGAGGGTGGAGGAATGGTTTCTGGGGCATATGATTTCTTTCACCTATTTTTATAATCTGATGCACTTAATATCATGCATCATTGGGGTGAAGACAAGTTGTGGTGATTTTTTTTTCACATCTTTGATATTATTTAACAGTCAAAACTTAATACACATTTATACAGACATATGTATGTATGCATTTGTATTTATACACACACATTTTTAAATTTTAAATTGCACTAATTTATGCACTAATATTAGATTAAGAAAAGACAAGGAAAACTCATCCCAAACTTCCCTCTTCCCCAAAGAAGCGAGGTGTGTGACTGGGTTAGTGTGGTGAAGGTGGGCTAATCCTGATAATCAACCAGCCACTGGCAACAACACTGTTATCAGCCAGCTTTCTCTCCAGCTCCGACGTCCAGACTCCCCTGGGAAGCTGGTGTGAGGGTGCATCTTTGGATGCATGACTGCAGAGGCTTGAATTCACAGCCTGGCAGTGGTTCTGTGATTTATGCACATGTATAAACACAAATAACATTTACTATAACACATGTTACCCAAGTAAATGTTTTCTCTTATGCTACTACTTCTCTTAACTGTTGAACGTGCTCAATCCACCCCAATGTAATGGTACACACACTGTCCTAGAATGGCCTTAAGACTGACATTAAATTACAAATGGATCTCATGGTTACTCTGCTATTTCCCTTGGAACAACATTTCTTGATAATACTACTCCAGGGAAAATGGGTAATAACAAGTTACAGAACTTTTTTTTTTTTTTTTTTAATTTCTATTAATAAAAACCAGAGAAAGAAGGGAGAAGGGAAGCCACTGAATTTGGCTTTCTAGTGCATTATGACAGTATTTTTCACAGCCACTGCAATTTTTCCTGAGTGGCAGCTTTTTGAATGATAAAATTAAGAGCTTAATGCAATGTAACCAAACTCACTCAAATTGGCTTTTTTTTTTTCCTCCACCTACAGATGACTGATCTCTCTTCACCATCTAAACTAAAATGGTCCTAAACTGACAACTTTACAGAGCCACATTCAAAATAACATAAATATAATAAATACCTTCCATACCGAGTGCTTCTTTGATTGTGCAAAAGCAAGAGGGCGGCTATTTCTCCAAAAGACAACATTCCCACTATGATTTCTAACATCATGTAGGGATTGTTGCCTGATGTGACAGATGTCAGTTGCCACCCTATTTAGCAATCAATACCGTGTGACTCTTGGAGAATAGTTGAGTTCACTAAGAGTAAAAAATAAACACAGTTCTGGAGGTTGATAACAGAATTGCACAAATCCTTCACCTTCCCATCCCATTTTTATTTATTTATTTATTTTATTACTGCTACAGTGAATCTCTAGAAAGTCGACATTTATCTATTAGCCTCCTGGTTGTCTCATTTGTCACCCTCTCTTCCTGAATCTTTCTTTAAAGAAATACGTAAGTGGAGAGTAGCAAGAGGCTTAAGTACCAACCAGTTCCTTTGGTCTAATGCAAGACACGAGAGACCCAGCAGCAAATCCTTTTGGGTTTAAGCTGAAGAAGCTGCTGGGCCCCATGTGCCTGCTGACATTTGGAGCACTTGAGCAGTGCAGGAAATGGGTGAGGAGCTCTCCAGCAAGAGGTATCTGTTTTTTCTTATATTAAAGCAACACGGGTAACACAGCAGTACGAGTTTCTAAGAAAACAGAGCTGATAGGAGAAGAGGTCAGAGTGAACAAGCGGTGCAGATACAAAACTGTTAGTAAAGAAAAATTCCTTTTTTTTTTCAAATGCAAATGTTTTTCCTTCAAGGTTTACTGCATTCCCACCCCAGTATCAGTATTTTTGTTTGTTTCTTTACTAGCACAAAGTCTCCAAAGGCAGCATGCTGAGGAATCACAAAGCAACACAACAACAAAAACCAGAGACAACTCACAGCAAGTTTAGAGAGAAAAAATGAAGTCTTGGTCTTCTTTTGGCATTTTCTCTTCTGCTAATATTGCCATTTACTGGAGAGTATTCTTACAGTTGAAGCCTAAACTATTGATCATCTGAGATCTAAATAATGCACTGTGACCTTAAAATGTAAAGAATTTGGCTGATCAGCAGAAATTTAATGTGAAACCATTTAGAGAAGTAATATTGCAGTGAAGATTGCAGATACTCTCTAATCTTATCCATTTTTTTCTGACTTGTAAACTGATGAAGATTTTTCATTTTTCTCCACACCTGAGCATAAGCTGAGTTCCTTGGCATTGAAAGTTGTTGAGCAGTGAGAAGTCAGTGAAATAAACCCAGGGCTTGAAAAATCAGAAAAGGTGTGCTACGAAGTCATCACTAGGTTCTGAGAGTCTTGAAAGAAGAAGAAGAAAAAAAAAAAAAAGGCACTGAATTTTTACTGGCTCACATATAGCAATTTGTGGCAAGTAACCTGCTGCAGGCAACACCATACCGTGCTCTTCCTGCTGGTTGCAGCTCTAGACTTTTTAATTTCCTGTAGCTGTGGCCCAAAGTGTTTTGAAGGTAAAATGCCTATGAACTGCAGGGTGGGAACTAACCAAGCTAAACTGTATTTGGAACAAGCTGCCATGCAGAAATAACATCACTCACCCTTATGAAGAACATCAGCTCCCATTTACACAGTTATAATAAACCTTGAAGGAAAAACATTCACATGCCTGGTTTCTGCGGTCTTTTCTTGAAATAAATCACGCAGCTACAGCACAATTTGCTGTGCAGTACCAGCAACGGCAAAGCATATTGCATCTGAAGCAACGGCACCCAGAGCTCGACAGCTCCTGCAAAGCGTGCAGGACTTTGCCCTGCTCCTTGCAAGGGCAGTGTTGGAGCCACTGAACCCTTACGAAGTGTGGGCAGGTCTACCAAGGGAGCCAAGATGGACCTTGCATGCACTGTGAGAGGTGCAATGCCATGATGCATTTCAAGAGCAGTGCTGGCTGCCTGCCTTGTGCACAGCTGCTGATTGCCCGCTCCTGCTCACCCCACCTGTGGCTGAGGTTCCCGCTGCCCTGAGTGGCGATCAGCTTCTGTAGTTGCTCCCCAGAGCTGCACACAGAGCAAAACTTGGTAGTTTAGCACCGTAAACGACAGACTTAGTTAAACCAGCTCCTTTTGGTCTTTACTCTGAGGTTCACCCACCTCAGCAGCACTGTCCCGAAGATGGATGTCTGAATCTGAGCCCATCCCCGAGGAGCAGAGAGAGCCTAATACCTCCAGAGGGTATTCGGTGTCATTGTAAAATAGACAACTAAAACACCTCAGATGAATGACTCTCTGGAGGTACATTTTTCTATTGCTGTGACTAGACAAGACTTTAACTTGAACTTTAAAATGTCTAAATCTAGGTCAAAAGGAATGAATGTACGTTTAAAGACTAGGGAAAAAAAAAAAGCACCTTTGAAGGAACAAATCTAATTTGCTTGAAAGTGGTGTTTGATCAGATTACAGAAATGGTGTGGATGCCTGTGATAGCAGGGTACTAGGCCTTGATCCAAAGGGGTTTCCTCCAGCCGTGCAAATGTGAGAGACAAGGATTTATAGACTCTGAAGCAACACCCTTGCATCAGCAATGAAGACAAAACAGGCAGTGACAAAGCACTGTCATTCAAAACCTACCTTCCTAAGGCTCACCAAAAGCGGAGCCGATGCTACACAAGTAGTCACGCTGGGACTTACACCCTGCCATCAGACACAGGAATTGTCACCAACTGACAGTGCAGAATTTGATGACATGTGCAACAGCAGCAGGGTAGACTGGAAGCAAACTACTTACAAGTAAACTGGAAATTTCCAATCCAAACTACCTTTTTAATTCTAAAACCTTTGTGATGAAACATATTTGCATACATGCGTGCATGTGTGAACAGCTTATACAGTTGTTTCTAGAGAGCCTGCTGTTCACCAATGCCAACATTGTACCCTGTGCTTACTGTCAGTGTCACCATGTGGTGAATGTCACTAACAGAAGGTCCATCAACAAATCCTTTTTTTTTTTCCCATCGCGAGAGAACAAGTTCAGCAGCCTGGTTTGTAACAGCACAACTCTTCTATAAAAGCGAATAATAATATTCAACAAGAAAGCTTCCCAGAACAGCCCCCTGGAGTGAACACCTGTACCTCTCCCTGCTGACAAAACATCCACCTAAATGGTTTGCAGTGTCTTCAAAACCAGGCCACACCGTTTGGTAATTGGGTCTGTTTTAAAAAGACACAAATTGAAGTAGTTGTGGCTCAGACAAACAATCCAACCCAATTGTTCCTGTATGTCCTTTCATTTTAAAGGAGTGTTGCTATGGAAATTGCATGGGTTAGGTCGGGGACGGAGAGGCCTGAGTCAAGCATTGCAGCATGAGGAGCCCAAGGACGTTTCCCCCACACCTAAAGAGAGCGACTTCAAACATCACAGCTAGAGCACATCACAGCCCCTGCAGACCAACACGCTCCTCTCTGCCCTGGGCTTGCTGGGCAGGCCTGGGGGACCCACCTGAGGAGACTGACACCCACTGGGCCATCTGTAAAGTAGGAGCAAAGTGACTGAACTCCGTAAAACTGCTTGAGAAGGAAGTTCCTTTCTGGCAGGTCTATTGTGAGGAAAATGACAAATTGGAGGACAAGTTTCCTGCCTTCAGATTTCCCTGCGTGCAGCAGAATCTGCCCATCAGTTGCACTTCCCATCCTCTTCCAGCTTACGAAGCTCAATCTGTAGCTGGGGGGAACTGGTTCAGAGCACAGCGACTTCTGGTTGGACACACTGGGCTGTGATCTGACTCAGCCAGAAACTGGTTCTAAATTTAATGTGCAAGAAGACAAAAGGCTACTATAGTACAACTGAGAGGAGACGTACACACTTTTAGGCTGCACGTTACCAATTTTGACAGCACTGACGGCGTTTTGGTAGAGCTATTTTGGACTGCCAGACTAGATGGTTGCTGCATGATCTTTTTTTGTTGTTGCTGTTGTAAAATCACTGAATTGTGTATATTAAGATGCAAATGTTAAGAAACAGGCTGAGCTACATGAAAATTCTTCTTCAAAGCACTACCCTCCACAGTTGTTTTTGAGAAACAGAAGCATCTAAATGCAATTAAAAACAAACAGCTAGTATAAAAACGTATATAATATGTATATCTTTTTTTAAGTATACAGAAGACAGCGTTAAGAGACTTCAAAGCCCTGCTCACACTCAATGCTAATGTGGATTTTGTCACTATCTGCCACAACACAAGGGCTTCACTTATACCCACCAGTAGGAATACAATTCTGATTTTAAGAGGCACTACCAGAATTGCCAAGTTCCAACTTCAATTATTTCCTGGAGGATTTTGGCAGTATTTTTCTGACCTGGGATGTGACACGTCAATTCCAGTTCTCTCATCACCCACATGCTGTTAGAAGGGTGAGTGCTTTTGGCTGGATGACAACAAATCCTGATTGAGGACTGTTCCCTGTCTAGCAGAAAACTGCAGTAAGCTGTGTGTGAATATTTTAAGAGGCATTTTTTGTTTGTTTGTTTTGTTTACGTTTGTGAAACCATCATACCAGAGAAAACTGCAAGGAGGGGCGAGGGGAAAAGGAGTATCTTAGATGCTCCTGGTAGTCTACCAAGCATGTTATGTAAAACTGCTGTGTTTTTGTACAAGCAGATGAACTGGAAAGTGCCCTGCTTTGATGTGTGCAGCTGAATCATGGAGATTGCAGGACTCCATTAAACACATTTAAGCTACAACACAATGTGCCGTCACTGTTAGTAATATATTACTATGAGCGTGTTAATATTCTACTGCTGGTGAGGAGGAAGTTTCCTTGTGCTGGACTCCACAGCAGTACTTCCAGGTTCCAGCCATCTGATTGCTGCTTTGAATTTTATGACCAGTTTTTGTAAGGAACCTGGAAGTCTGGGAGACACATTTTTGTTACGCCATTATGTTTTAATCCACAGTCCGAAGAACATTGAACATGATACCATTCAATAAATTCATTCTTTTGTTAAAAACATGGAGCAATGTTCAGGTTTTACATCAGGTACGAGACTTTCTCATAACAGCAGTAATCACTGGAAGTGTCTTAGAGCAGCAACATAGCACCAGTGGTCATATGCTATTAGGAGAAAACCATTAATTAGCTGAGAAGTGGAGCACTTCAGCATGCCACAGTAGGAGCCAGGCTTGTGCATCTGACAAGCAGAACTGAAATATCAGCGAAGCCAAGATCATTATTTAAGTCTAACCTGAAGCAGAAGCAAATGCTATGAAATAACTGTAAACAAACTCAAAAGACTGCTGCACAGTTTAACCATAAAAAATCTATACCACCAAAAATTCTTTTTCTGAGTCTGAAACACACTAAACCTATACAAAAGGCATAGAAATTTCTGCAAGGGTGATACCAAGAATGAAGTCAAACCATCTTAACCGGAAAATGAAACAAAGCAAGTCCAAATTCCAACAGGAACATTTGGATTTGCAACACAGCCTGCATTTTTTAATATTCTGTCTTTTAGGGGTAAAGTGTAAATACTGCATTAAACTACACATTAACTTAACCACATGCAGAAGTGAAAATGTGCATGTTCATTCAAGCTAGTAGTTCTAGGACCCACACACCTTTTAAGCTTCGTATTCTAAATAATCGTTTTGGATCAGCATTCCAGGTGAAACACTCCATCACAAGATGAAAATTGGAAGTTGGTGACAGGGTTTTGAAAGGGATTTTAAAACTGCAGTTTAAAAGCAGTTCTGCAGTCCTGATAAAGACCAGACAAACTCGCTCAGCTTCTCACCACTTCCAAAACCAACTATTCCTACAGCTGGAAGAGATGGAGAAACAGCCCACTGCAGTAAGTGCTGCCTTTACAACACCTTCTGTTGAACAAACTATTCTCTTGGCCATTCTCAACAGTAAAAATGAGTCCTTCTCAGTGTCTTCCATGAGCAGTGCAGTCCAAGGAGCACCAAGTATTCCTGCCCTCAATCCAAGGCATATTTCAACAGGGTGACTTGCCCCAGTCAGCCATCTCTCTCTGTGACTTAGCGCACAGCCACAAGCACTAGGTGCCAGTCCTGGCGCTAGGATTCCCCATCATCTCTTACGCAATTAGCAATCATCAGACATGAAAAGGCCTAACACAAGATCTTACCCTTATCTTTATATTTGTTTTTTTTTTTCTCCTTATACTCAGAAAATTTGCAAGGATAAATTACAGAAACAGGTTGTTATACTGGCTAGCATATAATTCATATGAAACAACTGTATAAGAAGCTTCAAAAATACTGCAGACAACAGATACCTGTATCAATAATTTAGGTTTTCTAAAGTGAAAGAAGAGACACACAGACTTGAAATATTCTTTCTTGGATGGCAAATAAAGTTTTAAAATGCCAGAACCAAAACACCACAAGATTTGCAGTTGGCCCATAAAAGCCATTTTCTTTTTCTATTCTCATTGCATAGATCTTACGGTGTCATTGGATAACCCCACAATATTAACCCCTCATCCTAATTTTGAGATCCAGTTGATTTTCCTTAAAGAACACCAATAACTGTGCATGTTCATTTTTAGCTACCAGACTATCAGTGCTTTTTGACAGGTTCTCAACTTCTGTAATGACATTACAGACCAAACCTTACTCTAACCTCTGCTACACTGGTTTCAAGTAAGCCTCTTTAATCAAGGGCTAAAAACCCACCAACAGGATTTAATGTGCACTCCAGCAAGTAACAGTGCGCACTAAACAAATGCCTCAAAAATGATGGAAAGATTCAACAAATACAGCAACTGATTTTCTGGTTGCTGCACTCATGAGAGCTATTACAAAATGAGCATCTGCAATGAAACACCACTTAACAAAACCCAAACATCTCTTTCATATTGGGTGCTTAGAACATCAGTCAGATTTTTAATCTTGAATCTAATTTTCCTCTAGAATATTTATACGATTTCAGTATTTGTTTTGAAGCCATTAGAGCAACAAAGTTAATTTTTTAAAAAAAAAAAAGTCATAAATCCACAGACAGAGAGGATACTTCACCTTTCTGTCCAATGGCATTCCTGAAGTCTTAGAAGTTATATTTAATTTGCCTTGGTACACAAGCCCACACAAATCTTAAATTCTAGGAAGCTTACATGTGAAATTAGGATGAGTCTTTGTAAACTGGGAAAATGACTTGCCTGGTCCAATGAAATGGGTCTGATTCTGCAACTCTTACATGGGGACAAGTGCTCACTTGGGCAGAAACACTCCCATGTGTGTCTTCCAGGCCAATTAGGCCATGACATTCTCAACACCTAGTGGAGAACAGTGCTGCTCCCTAAGCTGGGGACATGGAGCAGCTCAGCAGGTGAGGTTATACAACTATCTGTCCTTCAGCTTGGCTAAAAGAAGAACACACCAGGAGGAGCCCTAAATTGCACTCCTCATGTTATGATTTGTTATTATTTCTCAGCTAAAAGTGTGAAAACGCTATAATCCAAAATAACCTGCTGTTTTAAAAGGCACGTTATGCTGTGCTTTGCTATTTGAGGATTGCCCAGGTGCCTGGAAGTAGAAATCCATGAGGCCAATAAATAAATATGATAAATCAAAATAAATCAATCACTCTTGCTGTTGCTAGCCAACTGAAGCCCAGAATCTGCCCTACGAGAGCTGAGCAGAAAGTCGGTTTCCCAAAAGGCATGAAATTGAAAAGTAACATTCACTGTTCCACAGCATCCTTGAAAATGAACAGTGCTACAGCATCCACATGAGGTACTCGTCTTCACAAGCACAGGACAAATATCTGCCACATCAGACGTGTATCGCCATCCTCCAAAACTGAGCAACAGAAATGTGAAAACAGAAATGAATCAAGAGGCTGTCTGTTTTGGCAAGTCACCAGCCTACGTACACAGTGCAGGGACAGCACAAGTTGCTCCAAGCAGTGTTGGAGAAGGGGAGGCAAGTGTTTTGTGAGAGCTGCATCTAGCCAGTCCTGCAGCACCTTTTGCTTTTGGTGGGCAGAAGCTCTGAATGCCACAGGCATTTCCCCTTATTTTCTTGGTTGTTCCCATCATTCAAACAAAGCTCCGTGGTATTGATAAGCATGCATTTTTACCAAATTAAACTGACAAATGAGCTATTACAAGCAATGGTTCATGACAAGAAGGCAGCTAGCAATTTGGTTCTTTAACAGTGTCATTTTCCAACAATGCCAAACAGACCATGTTCTTTTGATCTCCTTCCTTTTACCTTTTCAACAAGATTCTAACACATTCAAAAAGCTGTAATTTATCCAGAAGGTGTTTAATCAAAAGAGACAAAAGGTACACGATGTTCGGTTCCTTCATTTCTGCCTTTTACCCTAAGTTCTCCCAGAAAGCAGGCCTTATACCTCAGAATCTGCTGCTGAGCAAGCATCCAGAGCTTTATAGCCCTGAGCGAAAGGGATTTGCTCGCCTGCTGTCACTAATGCCCAAGCAAAAACACATATCGGTAGTAACAAATCCAGTTGCCAGTGGTGAGTGGCACATTTCCTTCAAGTGCTGGAGAAAGAGAAGCATGACATTTTGCTGGGGAAAACACAGGATGTAACACTACTTCCAAAAGTTAATTTAAATGCCGAGCACTGTTGTTATGCTGCATCCCAGCTATTTCATGTCAAACTCCCTTAAGAAGTTCTTTCTTGCTTCCAGGCATGCTCAATTCTCCCACCCTGTTTTTCTGAGCTTATTTTTGATACACCTCCTCATACACGAAGAAGCCCCTCCAGACAGTCTAGCTCCTGAATCACACCTCCATAGATTTGCCATCTTGCGGTGACTCTGAGGAAAGTTCCTACACAGGCCTGTAGGCAGCTCCCAGGGAGAAACTGAAAAGCAAACTAGAGAAGGCCTGCTGCATCTCAAGCTCTCAATGTATTACATGATACAAGTTCATCTGTTAAGCACTGTTTTGCCTTGTTTAGGAGCATTTATCCCAACACAAAAGCATTCCCAAAGGTCTGTGAAAGTATCCAGGCAAGATTGGCATCAAAATTTATTTATTAATTTTAATTTTAATTGATTGATTGATTAATTAATTGCCAATAAGGCTGGAAGCAAGTGATGTAAAAACTCAAAAAAATTGCTTAGCTCAAAAAAAAAAAGCTCAAAAAAAAAGCCTATCTGGTTGCACCATTCACCTCCCTGGCAATCTCAGACATCTGTACTTCACTTCACAGTCTAAAAAAAACAGAAGCCAGCCACGCATGAGTTTTATTGCAAAAAAGACTCACTATGCACTACAGGCAAAACTTTTAAATTATACCTTGTCCACTGACTTATGTTCTTGATGCTAGTATGTAGTCTGCATTTTCCCCCTTTTCCCCCTTACACCTTTCACAAGCACTTGCATATTACTTGCCTTCCAAGTTTGTCAGGATTGTTTGGAGAAGAGTTAAGCTGATCAAAAGGTTTGTTGCCAAAAAATGAATGTATTTTTGATATACAATACACCCAGAGCACCACACTTGGACATTGACTTGCAGTCAATGGCTCAATGTCCAGGTGGAGATCAGTAACGAGTGGTGGTCCTCAGGGGTCATTACTGGGATCATCGCTGTTTAACATCTTTGTCAGTAGCATGGACAGTGGGATCAAGTGCTCCCTCAGGATGTTTGCTGATGACACCAAGGTCAGTGGTGCAGTTAACACTGGAGAGAAGGGATGCCATCCAGAGGGAACTGGACAGGCTGGAGAGGGGGGCCCTGTGTGAACCTCATGAGGTTCAACAAGGCCAAGGGCAAGGCCCTGCATCTGGGCTGGCGCAATCCCAAGCACAAATACAGGCTGGGCAGCGAATGGATTGAGAGCAGCACTAGGGAGAAGGACCTTGGGGTGTTGGTTGATGAGAAGCTTGACATGAGCTGGCAATGTATGCTTGCAGCCCAGAAAGCCAACCATACCCTGGACCACATCAAAACCAGCGTGGCCAGCAGGACAAGGCACGAGATTCTCCTCCTCTGCTCTGCTCTCTTGAGACCCCACCTGGAGCACTGCGTTCAGCTCTGGGGGCCTGAAGGGGGCCTACAGGAAAGCTAGGGAGGGGACTCTTTGTCAGGGACTGTAGGGATAGGACAAGGAATAATGGCTTTAAACTAAAAAAAGGTAGATTTACGTTAGATATTCAGGAGAAATTCTTTACTCTGAGGATGGTGAGGCACTGAAGAAGCTGTGGGTGCCCCATCCCTGGAGGTGTTCAAGGCCAGGCTGGATGGGGCTTTGAGCAGCCTGGTCTGGTGGGAGGTGTCCCTGCCCATGGCAGGGGAGTTGGAACTGGATAATCTTTAAGGTCTCTTCCAACCTAAACCATTCTATCATTTCTATCATTCATTATTCTCAAGTAACAGTTATAATCATCTTCCAACAGCTTGTTAGCCACTACTTCATCTCCCTTGCTGCATTTCTCATAAATGATTATCCTCTGGTTCCATTACAGAAATCCCCATTTGTCTATCCCTAGAGGCCTAATTTGGCCATAATGGTCACATAATTAAATGTTAATAAACGAGAGAGATCTGCAAGTATACTTAGATATCTAGGCACATATAAGGTTAAGTTCACTTTAAAGAGTCCCTGCTTCTACATCTTTCACACACTTTGTAAAATTTCTTCCACAGATAAGCTTTTAACACAGCCCTGGTATTCGCTGCATGGTAAGTACCCAACGCACAGACACAAACTACATGATAGAGTATGTTATAAACCTGAGCTGCATAAATAGAAGACAGAAAAAAGTGGAATAACTCCACATCAAGGAAGAGATAAGAAAGGCCTCCACATATTTGCCTTCTAAGATGCAAAAAGGGAAAGTCACTCTGGAAGTTAAAGCAGATTCAGTCACAAGAGAAAGGAGCAGGAGCTGCTCCAGCATTACTGGGAAATGGAAAACTTGGAGAGTCTTATAACCTCAAGAAAAGGTACCAATATTAAAGTGACACAAAGTTGGCACCAACATGCTCAACCTAAACAATGCTGCCCACAGCTATACAATACCCTATTTCCCCAGCTTTTTCTTGCTGTTCCCCCATTATTCTGTTTCCTTGCATGACCAATAAAAAACAAAATCCCGGAGGGATGCGTTTTCATCTTTACAAGAATGAAATAAAAAAGCAACAAAATCAAGGACACTTGGATGTTTTCTGTAGACATCCTCTCCATTTATATGGGGAGAAAACTGATGGGAGTGAGTCTGTGTAATTAATATACTAATCATGCTGATCAAAATGCCAATACAATAAAACACTTTGCTACTGCTTCACCATAATTAATGACAACCACTACTGAAGCATGAAAACATAAATGCACACAACTTTTCATAGTATATTCCTGGCAATTCATTACCTGAAATATTTACAAATACTAATTACTTCTCCAGCAATATATTCCCTGCTCTGTATTCATCAATACTACTCAGCACACACATAAAGACAAAAGGATGACATAGTCATTGGATTATAACCTTATATTCTACCTGCGCACAGTGACAGGTTTGCATAATCAGTCCACACGCCTCTTCCATCAGCTTGGAAGAATGTGTACAGAACCGCTTCTTGGTCCAACAGCTCATTTCAGTTCCATCCACACATGAGCTGCTGAAAATCTTGCTGCCATCTCAGCCCACTGATCGTTAGTGACTTCACCTTTACTTTCACATGCATTATACAAAATGGGAGAGTCAAACATGTTGATTGCTGCATCTGTCACTGGAACCACTGCTATGTGTCAATATGGTATTTGCATTTGTTACAGAGTCACAAATACATACTCCAATGCCATCGCACACCCCTTTAAATGCTGAAGGTATAATTTTGGTAATTGGTCTCGTCCAAGAGGGCTTCTTTAAATGGAGTAGAAAGGGTCACACAAAAACACACGACCACAACAGCAACTGAAATAACGCGTGCTCACAGGTAGAAAGCTGTTAACAACTCCCTCAGTATTCAAAATACAACATTTTTGAACTCTCTTGTATTATGTGTAGAACCTGACTACTTTATGTACACACAACCGCTAAAATCTCACTTGGAAAACAAAATTAAAAATCACCCCCTTGGGTTACTCTTTGACACTGCTGGAGATGAGGAACAGAAGGCACACGCAGCTGCCACAAGCAGCCCGTGGAAGACTGAGGAATCACGACTTGCCTGCCCAGCAGGCTGCCCCTGATCGCAGCCCCTCCATCCTGCCTTGCACGGACACCTGTCCCTGCAGCACAGCTGCAGCTTCTGCGAACTTCCTCTTCCAGGCTAATGCCCGGATTTGTCCTCAGGGCTCAAATTATTTTGTATGTCATGAACAGCAGTAGCATGTTTGCTTACAGAGCTACAGCATATCCTGATACAGTTCTCTGCAAATATTAAATCACCTAGTAATAGCAGTCCAAATGCCTTCACAAAATGCAGCACCTGGGAACTAATAAGAGCCCTGTCTGTATTATGAAGCATGTGCTGCTTACGTTATTGAAAGCCAGACAGTAAGAACATTCAGTAATACAGGAAGCTTTATTTAAGCATACAATATCAATATCTAAGCTGAAAAAACAATTTAAAAAGGCAAATCTAGGGCTCCATATCTCAGACTGAATTTCAAATCAAGCACCACACAATAGGTACTTCATATGTATCTGCTGCAGGGAAAGATTAATATAAATATATGTAAAGCTTTGAATAATTATCTATCTTTTGCCTTTGAAGGTAGATGCTGAAGTATGCAGCTGATAAATTACTTCAGAGGCAAATAAGTTATGCTATTTATTTACAGAAGTATCCTTGTAAGTAACTTATGACTTAAATCAGTCTTTTTTTATTAAATTCATTTCCTCCTCTGCTCTTAGATCCTTTGTTTTATGTTCCTATTTGCACTACACACAGGTGTTCGATACCTCAAAACCCGCTAAGAGAGCTGAACCCTGCCCTTTGTTAAGACAAAGAATAAGAGAGTATTCATACATGGGAAGAGTGCAGTTAGGTGGGATGCTGAATTGATAGCAAAAGGCAGAAGCAAACACAAGACACTTTATCTCCTTTTCCAACAGGTCGAGTTTACCCCAAGGCTGGTATGAAAACACATCTGATGACCATTTGGCCTTCTGTATGAAACTAATGCATGGTCACGCAAAACAATTTGCCAGGGACACATACGCATGTAAAAGACCTCTGCACTCCAAATAGCTCAGTGATCAAAGTCAAATTTGTATTGTGGAAATAGAGGAAGACTGAACCAAAGAACCCCTCTAAAGAAGACCACCTTCCGCGGTACAGACCACATCACTCAGTGGCAATATGCTTGCGTCCAGACAAATCCAGAGGGACTTTGTAAATATGGTCCCTTCTTTTACTGTACAAAGTACTGGCAGCTGCTGCACAACTGTCAGTCCTTCATTTTTCACTTCAGTGCTTTCACTCAGCACAGAGATCCACATGAATGATAAAATATTCATTGAAGTATCTAGCCTTTTTCTTAAAGTGGGAGTTCAAAAATACTCCCTTTCTGAGTCAGAATAATTACTTCATATCTGATTTTGTTCCCAATATTTTAAATACAGCATGTAGGAACCTAGAAAGAATATACTGCAGTGTTGGGATTGGGTTGCAAAGTTTTACTGTAACAAGTCTCAGATTCCAGGGTCCTTTGGCACCTTCAGTACAGACCTGGGTGGTTTGAGCAAGAGATCCTTGAAGAGAGGAGCGTATTAGGACAATATGCTCCCACCAAACTGAAGATACCAGGTGTTCTGAAATAACTTGGAATAAATTCATATAGTTAAAAAGACACATGGCCTTTGAATTTTTGTTCTCACCGATGATGAAAAAGATATGAGAAAGCACCATATTGGATGTACAGCACAACAGACAATGTCTTTGCATTTCCCTATATCCAACTGACCTGCTTGTAGCCAAAGGCCATTGAACAAAAGCAGATAACCCAAATACTGAATTGCTTCTCCTTATTACAAACAAGGAAACCAGAAAGTTTGCTTACAAAGTTGTTCACTGATTTTAAGAGCTTTTCTAGATTTTGAGATCCAAGAACTGATAAAAAAGAAGAAACAAAATATTTAGACTATCAGAATATCGCTTTACCTGTCCATTGTCCTGTTTTATTTTCTTGTGAATTAATGATTTCCAAGCCATCTGTTAACTCATGCTGGCAAAGAAAAGAATCTTGAGAAGAAAGCAAACAAATGAATCATTTATCATCTGCCCTCTCTCCTCCTGACTGCTTCTCTGCTGATTTCAAAAGATATAGGAACAGTTTATTTATAAAAGGTACCATTAGTATCTTCTAATTTTGAACGTATTAACTGATTGTTTTCTTCTACTTATACCATCTGCCCCAAATTCCAGGACTGTATTTATCTCTTCTTAGTTACTTTGTGCATATTCAGATGTCTCATTGTTCTAGGTTTTGGTCTACATAAGTATATCTTTCATTTTAAAAGAGTACTGTATGAGGAAAGGTAGAAGTAACACAGTGTGCGCAGACAGAGCTCACTGATGCATTGATCTTCTGAAGAAATTTGTCAAGACAGGCAATTGAAAATGAAATTGCTCCATTGCTGTCCAGTGTGGGAGCTATGTGTGTTAAAAGACAAATGAGCAAGTTTCCAAAAGCTTCTCTGTTTAAAGCCGACAGTTTACAGTGCATTGCTTTACTGGGCCCCACTGACCACACGATGGTTACCTGAGCCATCTATGCTAGAGTTACTGTTCTAATAGGGGAGCACTGGTAGGAAAGACAGGCATACCTCAGCAAGTCTTTGCCCTGCATTGTAACACCACCCCTGACCTTTCCAGTCTTTTCAGCATCTGCTACAGCCAACATTTACTAATGTTTACTTTTTTAGCTGTGCTCTCATTCCATCCACAATGCATTCCCCTCAGCCTTTCCTGTTATCTTTCCATCCTTCTCATATTTATCTTTTTCTTCCATGTACGGTGACACATTCTAGAGTGCTCCGCTCCAAAAAGTCTTTGCAAATACAGAATAGTAAGTCTGCATTAAGAAACTAGCCTGAAGCATGGTGGGGCTTCATTTCTGCAATAACTCAGAACTTGTGCCTTGAGCATTCACAGCTTTGTAGCTTTGAATGACAGAAGTTCCTGTCTGTGCAGCATGCTGTTATTTGTCCAGAAACTAGGAAAGCAGAAAAGCAGGGATCTCACTGGATCAGAACCTCTATTTGTTAACAGAATATATACTGTTTTTCTTACCATTTTTTTCCTTTATTTTCCCTTTCCCTTCCACTGGGAGGGTGGTCAAACACTGGAGCAGGTTGCCCAGAGCCTCCATCCTTAGAGACAGCCAAAGCTCAACTGGACATGGTCCTGGGCAGCTTGGTCTAGTTGACCCTGCTTGAGTCATGGGACTAGGCCATCTCTGGGCCTTCCAACTGCCTTCCAACTCCAGCTATGCTGTGACTATATTTGAAAGTCACGCTTTAATCCCCTCACCCCACGTGATTCCATACTATTTCTCTGTTATTAATCTCCCTTGTCTACAGCTAGATTGCTAAAATCCAACCAAGCTGCTCTGAGGCTCTCTCCTTCCTGTGAGTCACCCTCTGACAGGAGATGCTGAGAGCAAAGTATATTACTGCAACTAGGTGGGAGCTGTCAGCAAACCCACAGAAACTGGATTTCATGTATTTGATGCCTTCCCTTGTTTACAAACCTCATGTTAGTAGAACCCATCCTCCTGCTCAACGGGCTGAAATGAACTCCCTTAGGATCTTATTTGCAGTAAATGCCACTTGGGATCAGACAGCAAATACGAGAGCTGCAGACTATGAGGACTGACATTTCACCAGGGAGCTGGAGACAGCCCCTCTTCAGCACTCTTCATCCCTGTCTTGCTTGCAAGCTGGCAAGACTTCTGTTTAGGTAACTGAAGCACATGGGGAAATGGATTTGTCATTGTTATACCCAAATCCTCCAGAGCTGCTGTTTATTTACATTCCTAACCTCAAAGAGAAATCAGGAAGATAAACTTTAGCATTTTTGCTCCTCTTTGTATTTTGACAAAGTTGGCATGAGTCAAAGAGGAATGGCTTCAATTGCATAGAAATATGTGAAACATTTATGTATATCTGCATATGACTAAATCATTTAAGCTTAGTGTGAGGAACAGGGCAGCCAAAAACCTTGAGAATTTGTTTCATACGCAGCAGAATTAACCAAGCTCACAGACCCATGGATTTGCACCTAGTGCCTTATAGTCACCTCAGCCTCCAGCACCAGCTTCCACTCACATCCCACACCTGTGAGTACACTGTGAGTAGCTGGGACAGCTACTGCCGGCCTGCCCAGCACACCCATGCCACTTGGCCACTGGCTTCTGCCTCTACATATGGAGGTTTTCACTCGATTAAGATAATTAGTTGTTATACTCCTCTATTCAGCTTTCACCTTAAAAGAACTATTGTGTTGCTAAAAATGCCCCTGAGACCTCTGCTCTTCGGTCAAATCTAGCCAGTAGAACTCCAGCAGGCTCCAAACAGCCAAGGGAAGGAGGGCAATGCTTTCAAGCCAAATTTGTTCAACTAGGAAATTGGACTAAAACTCATAGTAGCAAAGGCTTCTAGAAAGTCCCAGCTTTATGGCAAGTTTCCTATAGGACCTGGAAACTTAAGTATTCATGAAGATTTATGGCATATATGTATGAAACGTCTTTTTCTCTCCAAAGACACTGTTAAATTTTTGTTGCAAAACCAGTTCCAAGTACCATACTACATTTTGTGCTGTAAGAACTAGACAAGAAGAGAATTGAAGAAAACAAAATCCTCATAATATTCTGCACTGTGTGCGAATCAATTTCCTGTTTTCCCTGAATTTATTTTTAAAAATTTCTTCAGAGCGATAGTAGTTTCCCTAAATTGGGTCCAATACTTAAACTGAAAAGCTTAGGTGGAAAGCTAATGTAACCTCTAATACCTTACATAATGAGACAGCCACTAACGAGCTGCCTCCTCTATGGGGGGACTGCAAAGGACACAAAAAGCATCCACTCCCACATTAAATACAATTTGGTCCCAAAGATGCTGTAAATTTTCCAAATACACTTCAAATGACCACTTGAACACAGTGCCACTCTTGCAAATCAAGAATTTTAAAACACAAATGGCGAGGCTCACCCAGAACAGAGCAAAAGCAGATACTTCAAACAAACTTACGAGCTACTTTTTAAACACTTTGCCTTCTTGCAGACATGGTCAGTTCACACTTGCATCCCCAGTTTCATGGCACAGAACTTCCTACAGGCTGACTGCAGCACATGCAATTGCTGTATTTTGTGTCTTTATATTAAAAAGCTGTCTGCCTTTTGATTTCCTATGTGTGGCACAATAACTTCCCATATAAAATTCAGAATAGTAACTGACTAAGAAAACAAGCAGTCTGTCTCTCAGTCAAGGAATCTACTGGCAACCATCTTTCTAAGGATTTTAACTTACCTTGTATTTTCAGGCTTTTTACTAGGTTTCAGAGGGTTTTTAATTATACACTGAAGCATTTCTATTCAGAAATAACAGTCTCACTTCACCATACCAAGTGCCAGCTTCTAAGCCACACAGCCACCAGCTGTGGCGAGCTCTCTGCGCAGAACTCCCCATGAAAAACCTGTCACCTTGCTTGTTGCAAGTCTCCCTCATCCAGTAGGTGACACAGATTTCCCTCCTCCACAATCTGGGCATGCCATGAAGAGTTGGGTGACTCTTCACCCAAGTACCCTTTGGCTCTGCCTCTAGGGCCACAACCAGTTCTGCTCCTGACGATGTGCTATGAGTAGCAACAACTTCATGTCAGTTCTATCTGTACAAGGAGAAAACTCCTTGTCACTTTAACCAATTCCTGAAATCCGGTTGCATAGCACTCCTAAGCCCATCCAAGAATGCACTGGCATCCAAGATATCCTATTGAAGCTGCCATCAAACCCTTACCTTTTTTCTTTCCCCCACTGCAGCATCCACACAAACTGCTCCTGTTCCAGCATCTCAGCACGGGGCTACCTCCACAAACGTTCACCTGGACACTGCCTAAGGCTCCTTACCGTCATGTCAATCATGAGGCTGGAGCTGTCCATGTGGAAACAAACAATTTCTTTTAGTTTACTGGCCTTCTCTTTGTTTGTGTTCTGTTTTCCTTAAACTGTTTCTTCCCCTTGGCAATGTTATATATCAACCCCTGAAACAATGCTACCTGAATACACCAGGGAATTTCACCTGACTGGCACTCTTCCTTCACGGGTACAAAATATTTTCTGTTTCAGAAACAAATGTTTTCTAAACTCTCTACTTGACCAGACTTTTGATCCCAGGCAAGGCAGACAGGTTGGTTTCATACCTTGCATTCCTGGCAGCCCTTTTGATGGCATCGGTACACCTGGCACTACGTGGCTGCTTACCTTCTCCTTTTGAGTTGTGCGCAGTCTTCCAGGACAGCTCTTGTGTCAGCTGTTAGGATGACGTATTAACATGCACATAAATATCTTCTAGATTTAACAGACCCAATAGTGTGAGTTTTGTTATATAAATGGTAACAGACTTACTTAAATAATAAATAATTAAACTTTGCAATGAAACTGTTTATCTACTTGTTACAATTATTGCAAACTACAGAAATCAGGAAACAAATCTGTTTTTTTTTCTGCTATTCAGTTTATGTTGTGCATCTGAAAGCACTCGATTAGCTTTAATATTTCTCTGACACTACCAGGTTCATTTTTTTTTAGTGGGATTTTCATAAAATGGCATCAGAAAATATCAGTTTGAATAGAATCAAAAACATAACTGGAGAACTAGTCAATGAGGAACACATGAATAGAAACTCCTTCACCCTTAAACTGAGGAAAAAAAAGTCTGTCTAGGTTTGAAGTCTGCAATGTCTCTACATCTTTTCTAGTTTTGCTGGGATAAACACTATCTTTTCCTAAAAATAGCTGTCAAGTTCCTCTTGTCTTTTCCATTACATTCACTACACGAATTAGAAGTTACTTCCTCAAAGTTAAAGGTTGTGAATAAATAGGCCTGTGTCTCGTGTCAGCTGCATCTGTAATGAAATCCACTTCCAAAAATGTTCTGCAGCCACATGAAGAAGCGGGGCAGGGGATAAGGGGTCTACACACAACTGCAATGCTGGGATTTTGGGAGAGAACTGACCTCCCAATTAAAAACCACCTCTGCACTTTTCCTTCTAGTTTAATGTTCACACCGTTCATTCTCCTAATGCAGCCCATCACACAGCAGCCAAATGTCTGCACCAGAGCATGGAATGAAGAAAAATAGAGGAAAGATGGCTTCTTTTTTCTTTTTTTTTTTTTTTTTCTTTTTCTTTTTGGTGGCAGTGCTGGCTTAACATGGTTGTGAAAGCACAACCTCGGGCTCGCTTTTCGATGTTTAATACTTTTGTTTTCCCCTATAGCTGCCAGGCACGTGAGCAAAACTGGTTTTCCTTAGGTCACTGGAGCTTTTTCATTTAAATCATTTCCTGGACACTTCCTGACCTCTCCTGAATTCCCAGAAGTAACAACGACCCCCATAATTTAGGATAAGGCTATGCTGAGTCAGTAGTCTAGCCGAGTATTCCTAGGCCTGACAAAATACCAAGTAGTTGCACAAACGAAGTAATAATGGCTGACGCTGCATTTTACAGCTCATCCAGAGCTCGATACCAGCCTACAGATCACGGACATCTGTAATCTGTCACAAGTCTGCACAAGGCATCTATAGTACTTAACGAAGTAGGGACATCAAAAAACATAAAATGAGGTAGGAAAATAATAATTATAAAAACAAACAATAAAAAGCAGCATTTAAATTTATTTAAAACAAACGGTGCTAATGATAGAAGCTTGTCTTTTTATTCATTATTTTACCACTGGAAGATCCCCAGGGAGAGAAGATGACAGAAAACAGGAAAATGCACAACCCAGAATAAAAAAAAATAAAAAACCTGCTTAAATGTATATGATGGCTTAGATTCAAACTGCTGAACAGCTGGGACCCTACCGCACCCTGACGGATCACCCACCACAGCGTTACCCCTGTCTTCTCTCATGGCACGCTGCTCGAGAAATCCAAGCAATGAACACGGTGCCAGGCTGAGTGCTGGAGCCGGGCAAAGCTGAGGAAATCTAGTCCCTAGAGAAAAGAGTGTCAGAAACATTCTGGAGCAGGCAGGGATTGCTGGGGAGAGCAGATGTATCCCAAGCTGCCACGAGCGGCCTACGGGTCTTGCAGTGCCCGTACTCTCTAGAATGGCCTGTGGACCTCAATGGCAAATTTATGAAGAAGCATCCCACAGCAGATGCTGCAGTAAACAGCAGTAAGCATGAAGGGCTTCACCGGGCTACACAGCCCACACAGAGGACCACAGTAATGGCACCACGCTGACGCTGACTTCAGAATTGTTCCAAGCTTACGCAGGCACTGCAGTGAGCTGCTTCTCACCAGGACCTCTGCCCAGCCTCTGATTCAGTTTCTAAATAAAGTAGGTGCAGAAGTTAGGAAATAATGGCTCTTGCTGTGTGACAGCTAATAATAATCTCCCATATCGCAATCTTGTGCTTGGGGCCAAGAAGCAACAATCAGCCACTTGCCAACACTTCCACGTTTCGCCCCTTTGTTGAGCAGAGCCACCCTAAGAAGGAGCTTAGAAAATAACCATCGTCAGCAACATGCACTGAATTTTTAAAGAGGACGATACTGCAATTAACACCGAGCAAGAAACAGGCTCAAGCACATACTTACAATTGAAAGGAAATGCAGAAAAACATAGAATAGGAACTACTGCAAATTACTGGTGCATCTTCACTGTGATGTAGCATTAGAAAGCAGTGAGACTACTGTAAAAAAATGCGGTAAATAGTAGGATACATCGCAATGCACCACAAACAGCAGCACAACTTCCCATCTTGATAATGCTGGAGTAGACTGTATGGGAAGGAATTCTGAAATAAGACAAAAGATTCGTGAAATATTCAATGAGTAAAATTTAGGAAGTATCATGCCAGTAGAAATGGGAAATATACCTTTGTATGCATAGTACCTTGTTACTCAAGTCGCTGCACCTACATTATATAGGAGTCTGAAAACTGAAAGCCTACCTAGCTAATAATGCCATCCTACTCAGAATAATCCAAGCCATGCTTTATCAACACTGCCTGATATCCATTTTTCTTATCTAGTTACGGCAGAGCAAATTTCCCTAACTTCAGGGGCTTTTAAGCAGATGAATCCTTTACACTGTGTATAAAAAGTAATTAACATTAATGGAGTGAAAAGTTCATTCTAGGCAAATCACTTTATCAGAAGGATGTTTTTAAAACCTGTATCAATTCCTGGAAATAAAACGTTTCACAGAATCTATGACAGATCATAAATCAGCACAAACAATGTGCCTCAGGGATCATCCAGGCCCCCCTCCAGGCCCCCTGCCAAAGGGCTGCAGGCGGGCAAGAGGTGGGGAGGGGACATCGCCAGTACAGCTGTCCCCAGCTGACCCCTGGGGTATCCCACACCGTGTGAAAATCAGCAGTGAAAGGGGGGGGGGGGGGGGGGCTTCTTTAGGGAAGCACTGGTCTTTCCAAGCAATCACTATGTGTATCGAGGCCCCACTTCTCAAGACATGGCTGAACTTCGTTTGCTGATGGGAAATAGAGAAGTTTGTTTTCTCCGTTTTCTTCTGTGGGGCCTTTGTCTTTGGTTGTTTCTGTCTGTTTGTTTTCTTTTCCTTTAATTAAACTGCTCCCCATCTCTCAAGCCATGAGCTTTTTTCTCTTTTCTTTTTTTTTTCCTCTATTTTCTCCAACAGTCCTTCTGAGAAGGGGGAGTGAGAGAGAACAGCGTTCAGCTCATTTAAAGCATCAAAACAGGGCCAATCCTTCCTAACAGCAGCTACGGGGCATATTGCTAGACACGTTCTCACCACTGTCTTCAGAAGTTTATCCCTATTTGGGCTTATAAATGCCATTCCATCTTCAGGGGAAGCTCTTGAATCATGATTGTAGTTTTCTTCTGGTCTAAGTACACAGAAGCCAAAAGTTTCTTGCACTGAAGTGATTCAACAGCAGCAACGCAAGTCACACAGTCCCAGTGCAGAGAGAACAGGTATGGAGATATTTTTTAAAAATACAGTCACAGAAAAAAGTACAAAGAAATATATTTACATTAAGCTTTCAGATACATCCACAAATCATCTGCACAGAGGGATGCTTCCTGGGTTAAGAACAAATCCTCAGACTATTCATTTATACAGATTATTTATGTTTTTGGTTTGTATCTACAAGTTTCTTGGCAGTACCAGTTGAAGGAGAGCCAAGGGAGCTGTTGACAGGCACTGCCTTTCTCCTAGGGCCCCAGCAATCATTCAAAGGTTTTCATGTTTGTCACAGGAGCCAGAGACCTCCAGCTTCCTCACTGAAGTTCATTAGTGCTGCACCTCACCTCGACACAACTGGCTCTTACCACTAGCTACAGGCACCTACAGGTGGGGGAAGAAGATGCCACCAGCCACACATCCCTGGTTCCAGCACAGCATTCTCTGTTCCTGTAAAAGCAACACAGCACCACCTCATCTCTGATCCAAGCAGGCAAAGGTAAAGCTGTATTGATCTACAGACCTGACTGTCAGCATGAGAGCAGACTTAGGTGGGCATATTTAACTCAGCAGTTACAAATTCATCAAGACTAACTCCAGGAAAGACAAGTAAGTGTTCTTGACTCAGCTTAAAGCACCCAAGCAAAGTTCAAGGCTCATGGAAAAGTTATTAGCTTGTACAGTAAAAGTACACTCTCTTGACCCCAAATTGTCATTCCAGATAGAGTTGTGTTTTATATTCCTGGACAGCATCCCTGCATTGCTCCTTTTTTTCATCTTTTCTAGCACAGAATAGGAAGTCTGATGCTCTTCTACCACAGCAGCCAGCCACAAGGCACAGATACTCCTGGCTGGTCACTGGGGAACGTACAGTGACCCGCAGGGACTCACACCGAGGCTCAGTTTCATGTGAGCCACCCTGCTTGTCTTCTGCCATTTCTCAATCAAAGAAAGTCATGCAAGGAGACGGGGGAGAAAGGTCAGCCTGTACTTTTCCAAATCAAGTTAGCTGTGCTGTTCTTGCGAATCCCATCACACCTAGACGCAAGATGAAAGGACGTGGACACGGACTGTTGGAGTCCGAGGGCAGCAGGTCATGGACAGAGCTCAAAGTCAGCTCGGCCCTGCTAGGCCAAGGAACTTATCCCACAGCATTGATACGGAGGGAACTGCTGGCAGCAGAGAGACACTTCTCTCCCGAAACTTGTGAAAAAATAAACAGCCTCTTGTGTGATGGAAAAACCTAGTTTTAAGACAACAGGAAGCTTCAGACTTCTTGTTGCTTCTGGTGTTACTGTAACAAGAAAGGCTCTGGTATTTAGTACTATTTTATTGATTTTGGCTTGTGTTAAAGGAGATTTCGTGATAACTGCTAACAGCAAAACATTCTGCACCTGAATTTGATAACACATTTGCTCTTGACTAGTACCTTTTGGACAACTATCACATTCTGTGATGAAAGTGAACTACCAAATTCTAGTACAACTGTGAGAAAATGTATGGTATTTCCATATTTCAGAGATGTAAAACATACTACAAAGCTTTTAGATATGAAAAAAATCTCTGACTGATTAAATAAAAATCTGTGTTTACTAAAGAGAAGAT
Source organism: Heteronetta atricapilla (assembly GCA_011075105.1). Classification (NCBI taxonomy): domain Eukaryota; kingdom Metazoa; phylum Chordata; class Aves; order Anseriformes; family Anatidae; genus Heteronetta; species Heteronetta atricapilla. The sequence continues at coordinate 125,489,972 of CM021731.1, read as the reverse complement.
GAAACTAATAGCAAATGCATGAAATTGTTAAGTCTTCCTTCTAGTGCAGTACTTTTGACATACTTGCATAAACTACTTGTAAAAAGAGTATCAAAAAAGTTTTGGAATCCTCTGTTTTTCAGTCTGTGAATCAGAATTTTATTTTTACCTTTTAGGACAAAGGTCCTGAATAGTTTTCCTGGCCAAAAAGGTATCTGCCATTCATATTTCCTAAAAACATACAGTCATGGGACCTGTGATCTGAGAGAAGGGGTCTGAGAGGAAGTCAGTATAGATAGAAACAGCCTTGAAAGGAGGTTTAATTCTCTAGAAGTCATTTAGTTTCTGTGTCCCAGACTCATCTCATTACATTTCAGGCATCTTAAATCAATAGTCTAGTCACTTCCTCTGCCATCAACCCAGAAAAATGAATGTCTCCAGACTGGCCGTTCAGATCCTCGCTTACATGGATTATGAAAAGTACCTACAGAAACCTGGTAAGTCCAGAGACAATGCAAGAGGAGACATTTTTCCAGGACAGGCAACTCCCTGCTGATTGTTTAACATTTTGATGAAGATTGTATCATACATCAAATATAGCAGTGTGTATACTAAAACATATTTTACCCATACTCCAGAAATCACTTTTCCAGCTATCTTCCATAGACACTGAAATGGAGCCTTCCTGACTATGCTCAGGTACACCGAAAAGTCTGTTTTTTACTGTCCTAAGATCCGCTCAGCCAGCTCACTGTCTTCTCAGCTTCTAATCATGTATATTTTGAAGAATTCCTCAGAAAAGTCCTGTTATTAGTCTGAATTCCTATGCTACAGATTTGCTTGTCCTCCTTCAGATCTACCACACTTTAAAATAAATTTCTTCATCCCCAACTACCTGAATCTGTCTCCTGCAATCCCAGTTCATTCCCCATAGTTCACTTTCCCTACTTCTCTCTCTCTCCATTCAACCTCTTTCAGAGGAAAGCTGCAGACTTCTCTCATGCTCACGGTTCCTTCTCATAGCTCTTGTCAAAGGCACAAACTTCAGGGTGGGTTATGCAGCTTATGGTGCTTCCGGACAGGCGAGCTATACCATGTTCTCCTCATAGTCAAGGGACAATTACTTCCAGGATATGACTCCTTTGACTCAATTTTAGATGAGATCAGAGCCTATTTTTCTCTGTTGGCTATACATAGTGAGCCTAATGGGAGGAGCTCAGACAGGCGTCTACATTGTTCCTGTATATACTTCCCAGAGGAATCCCTACCCTTTAGTAGCTGCTTTCTTCTCCTTAATTCTTTCAGCTGTCCTCGTGGTGACTTCACCTGTTGCCTTTCAGTATCTTCCTCAAGAATTCACTTATTGGTCTACTTTCCCACTGATACAAATACACCTGCAATCTACCTTTACAAAAATACAACCAACCTAACTCATGTCCTCATTTGCCTCCAGAACCACCTCCGTGTTTCAGTAAGCTGTCATCTGTAAGCTGCTCAGAATGCAGATCCATGATTTCTTTCCTAGGACTCCATCCCCCAAATCTCTTCAGACTCTGTATGAAAAGGTTTTCTTCTGCTTCTTCGTTGTCCTTGATGTCAGCATCCATCACTGCCTGCTGAATTTTAAAGTCAACATCATCATGGTTTTCTCCATACCACTCTCCTAATTGCCAAATACAGATCTGCATTTACATCTGTCATTAACACAAGTGTACTCTATCTGAAAAAAAAAAAAAACAACTAAAAACAGTTAGACTGCCACCAATCACTCAATTAATGCATTTTCCCTTTTTTCTAGTCATGTGTTACCTTATTTCATATATATATATATATATATGTGTGTGTGTGTTTTATTGTTTTACATATATATATATATATAAAACACATACATACACATATAGATTTTTAAGTCTTTGATACAGTGGCTGTATTTTAGTTTGGTGTTTTTACAGCATATTCCATAAATGAGATTCCCAGAGCTAATGAGATGACGCACAAGAAGGCAAAGAAAAACCACCCAGAGAGAAGTGTTATCTCAAAATTACAATTCAATCCAAGAGGGATTTCTACAACTGCCTTTCACAGGCTACTCCTGCACAGAGGCTCATGATACTCAGTAAGGTCCCACGCCACTGCTTGGATACTATGCAAAATCCACAGCCTACGTCAGGGTTCAGCATTTGTGCATTGTGCAGAATACCAGGAAGGAGCAATTGAAAAGAAAGGGTGAGCACTTAGGAAAAAGTAAGATGGGGGGACTCCATATTAAATGACAAGAAAGGATATGATCTCAATAAGCGATTGGAATCTGGATAGATAATGAGACTTTAAGTGAAACCAGCGTGGCAAATGACCTTAACAAAGAAAAAAAAAGAAGTTTACATTTTAAATATATTAAGTCAGTACTTAAACGGGAGTTGGAAACAAGATCTGCTTGAAAAGCACAAGCAAGCACCCGTTCCACTGTTGCCAAGAAGACAGCATTGAGATCTTTCTTCCAGACAAAACAAAACAAAACAAAGAAGAAAACCCATGTCAACGGTCAACAGACTAATCTCAAATTTATAACAGTGGTAACGCCTATCCCTGTATTGCAGAATAAGCCTATTTTAGGCAGATTTTCTGTACAGTTACAATTACAAAAGAAATCCCGAAAGAACTAAACTCATTTTGCGGCTTAGGGCAGACAAAGCACTCATTTTAAATTGCACTGTTTTACAATTTCCCATGCTATATAAACATATTTATATAAAAGGATATTGAATCCAAAGGCACGGCCCCGTAACGCAAGGAACAATGCTCACACGTTAGACAACTACCCTCAACAGAATACATCTTATTCATCAGCTCCAAAATTAGCTATATTCTACTCACCTTCATTATTGGGGATTATTTACATTAGAAGAAAAGAATGGTCAAGCTAAAATGCTAGAGAGCTTCGTCGTCTTTCCATGTAACATCTCCAGGTTGTTGTCCATTTTGGAGAGTTGAAAGAGATCAAGTAAAGATCCTTCCTCCAGCATGGGATGGAGCTCTTTTCACAGACCTCCACAACAAATGCATTAATCTGCTACAGATCTTACACACACCTCACCTCACATATGAGCAAAGTCTCTTTCTGGTTGCCACACAAAACCTAACACAGACTTGTGACTTTTCCTGCCTCTGAACTGAAAGCCTGGCCTTTCTATGAAGGGCTGCGTGCCCAAGACTAAAGAACATGCAAGCATTTATTTTCAAGAAGCAGTACTTTTAAAGGTAACGTGTATTATCTGGGAGACTACTTACAGATGTATAGATATGGTATTTAAAAGCAAAGAATAAATAATTTGCTGAATTCGAATTTCCTGTACGATTAATTTTTATACCTCATTTTGGGTTTGCGTCATATGTTGTATAGATGTTTTAGCCTTAATAGGCTGAGAAGTATGTTCTTGTGCATAGCTGTGTAAACTATATACTGATTATACACCAATTAGCTGATCTTAAAAACCAAAAGGATTTTTTTTCATGCTTGTTATTTCTCTGAAGTTGGCCGTGTTTTCAAGGGAACACCAAAGCCTGTCTGTGAAGAAGGCCCACACATATAAACAGCAGAAAGATAATCCAACCAAAAGACAGATTAATGCCTTCTAGCTTCCTGTGTTTGAAAGGAAAACCAAAGCTGAACATACTAAGGGTCAGACACTTTATCAAGCACATGACTGGCAGATGAAAAAGGCAGCTCTTTGCACTAGGTTAAGTGATAAACGGTTTTCTGAAAGAAATTTTGAGGTTGCTCTTCTGTGGAAAAAGGTAACCAGATTCATAGATTGCATACATCAGTTAAAAAAAAACAAAACTCAATCAGGAAGCAACACACTGATGCTGAGTCTCTGTCAGCTTGTCTTTTTCATAAATGAATTATACCTTTGTATCCCTATTGAACCAAATGATGAAGCATTTCTCTTGTAAAATGCTTTTCCCATTTCTCAAATTTACAGAAACAGACTTAAATGCAATTTTGCATACAACAGGCAGCTATTTATTCGTAACATAAACCTACTATATATATTGACAAAGATACTTTCACCAAATTCCCCCTTTAAGGATAGGATGGAAGTCCTCTTTATTATTTAAATGTAGGGTGGAAGGTAAAATAAATAATTCTCAAGAGAACTAGAAAAAACATTTCCTTGCTTTCAGTGCTTGGCTCCGATTAAGAATATGTAACACATGATGAGCTGTTCCAGATTTTCTGGCTTGAATAACCTCAGTGCTGACTGCATTTACAGTTTATATAAAACAAATACATCTGGCAAGGCAGAGTATCTTTTCCTTAAATATTTTTACTTGTATAACAGTTGTTGTTAGTTTACTTGCAAAATACAGCCTATCGACTCCAGTACTGCAATTTGAACTATGTACAGGCCACATACATTGTACCCAGATACAGAAAATAATTCAGTGAATGAATAAGGAATACTCCAAAATCGGAACAAAACGCCCACAAAGTAAGCCATAGCCGTTGAACACTTAAGCTCATTACATGCCAGTTTCCGTGATGTACCTTTAGAGCTGATTGAAGATCTTACTGGATTTATGCAGATCTGAAATAGTTGCACAACTTTGGATCTGTTTTTAGATTTTGGAAGTTGGGAAAGATGGAATTCCACCATGTTGGAAAAAGCATAAAAAAAAATGTCTTCCAGTGTTTTCTGTTCCAAGACCTGACTAATTTTCTTCTGATATTTAGTAACAGTAACAATAGCAATAATTTTGCCTTTAAAAAAAAAAATCTGCAAATGCTCTAAGGGAAAATAAAAGGCCTTCCTAACCTGTTATTAACAGGGTACAACAATGCCGATTCTAACTAAAGCCAAGGATATATATATATATATATATATATATATAAAATTCAGTTTTACAGAAGATTAAGAACAATAGTTCTATATGCCAAGCAAAAATTCTGGGGTTGTGAAAAGATACACCAAAAGACCCACACCTAGCCGGCATATGAACTTCTTGGCATATGAACTATAGGAAGAAGAACAAGAATGGTCTCTCCCAGGTTCTGGCATTGCATAAGCAAGGCAACCACAGCTCACATTCAGGCAATTTCAGACACGTCATTCAGTGCCTCAGCCTTTTCCTTTTGCAGGGATTGATGGAGTAGCACCTGAAGCACCCATCAAAACTGCCTAGAGCTGCTGCAGCCCTGGGAATTGTCAGGGAATGCACAAGGATGACTTACTGTTTCACTAACCCCATCTCTACACTTGAGCAAATAGTTCTTTTCTGAGCCTTTCAGCAGGAGAGCATGAAAACACTGGAAGACTATATTAAAATGCTCTGTTTTCCAGATTTTAATTATCATCACCCCCATGCATGATCACAACAGATCTCAGCATAACTGAGGCAGGTATAACCCAGGTTTTGTCAATAGGTAGTTTGAGGAAGAGACAGCTGAAATACCTGGAAGTTTTTAATAATTTCAGATATGCCACTTATGCAATTAATCAGAAAAACTCTGCCTATCTGAAAAAAAAAAAATCAATACGCATTAATAACTGAAAAATTCACGTGTGGCAATTTGGCCAACACAACGATTTAATGGAAGTTACAGAGGAACTCTGTGGCGGATCTCGAGAATAAAACCATTATTTCTTAGGTGTAGCCCTAACTTCTAGATCATACTTACAAACCTGTAAAGAGAGGAAATCCCTAAAAAATATTAACTCTCACAAATACATCAAGGCCAAGCATAGCACCATTTCCTAAATTATGTTCACCACAGCAGTCATTTTTACTGTGTATTTCTGTTAGGTCACTAGTATATGCGGTCAGCAAGAAACATTAAAGGATTCGAAATGTTCTGGTTTTACTGTTCTCAGTGAAAAGCAGGAAAGCAGGCAAAATCAAATCCTGGTCAATCTTCTCCTGGTCTTTATAACATAAACCTGGGTAACTGATGGACAGTAATCTACAACTAAAAATACCACAACTAATCGATGCCCTCAGCATGTAGTGGAAGTACTAACACGGGTAGGCTACTACTGGTGGCATTAAGCCAACTTTAAATTATTCCTAGATTACATCTGTGAGCCACAAAAGCAATCATCATAACTTGTTTGATGACACAAGCCAATGAAGAAGCATTTCAATTTTTCACTGAGTTTATGATAGGAATCCCCAATTCCAACATAGTGCTTAGAAATAATAACCTTGAAGAAACAAGGTACAAAGTTGGATTCATAACAACTTTTTTATTCAGAAATTCATTCTTTTCTTCTTACCTATGTCAATGTTTCTTACAAATAATTCATCTATTTTCCTTGAATACCACTGCTGGACACATGTCAATACTCCTCAAGGAAAAACTCCGTACAAGCCAACAGCCCAAGAGGCCAAGATTCTTCTGCTCAAAATGTCACTGCCTGCTTAAGTGCTGCCACTTATTTGAGGCCAACCAAGTTAAGTAGCAAAACTACGCAAAGTAACACCACAGCCATAGAAAAGCACTTACCATCATCTTGGTAGTAGAAACATCAAGACTTGCACACCTACATCACTGCATTTGCTCTGAGGTTCAGACAGCAAAATTACATTGCCCAAGCAAATAAACCAGACTGACTATTTTCACTGCTGAACAGTGGCTACAGATCTTTATATACATCCCTCTTCTCTTCCCTTCCTAACAAGAAGAAGGGAAAAAAGTACTCTCTTTCAGGCCAGGTCACACTCTATGATCAGTAAACAGATTGAGACAGGGTTGTTTAAAAACCACAGCACAAGAACACTTGAAGGAAAGAATCCCTGTGGCATTTAAGATTCCCTCTTCAGCTAAATATTGCGACTCCCTCTACACAGAGGGAGCTATTTGCCACATAGGTCTTAGAAGACTCTCTATTACTGAATGCAACAGTAGCTACTTACTTAGCTGCCCTCACTTGAACAAGGAGACTTTGGCACCATGCTTAAACTGACCACAGAAAACTGGGGGAAAGCTCTCTCAGCCTCATGCTCTGTGCATCCTTAGCTCTGTACATCTGTAGCTGTTCTGCTAGAGTAGAGTATGGAACACTGCAACTGCTTGCTCTGCAGCAATGGAAGTAGCCATGGAGAAGCAGACAAAATAAATTTACCAACCCTGACACCATGTAGAGGTAGCCATGAAAAGCGCAGTCCCCATTAATGAAATTCAAAACAGTAACATCCTGATATGAGATCTGATTTCCACACCTAACCCTTTCCTCAAGGTACAGATCTTGATATCAGTCTTTGCTGATTCTCCTTTCAATAAATATGAAGTTTGTCTTCTCCAGCTACAAGGACAAAGAGAGAACTTTCTTTATCTTCTGAATCTTTCACAACTTCTGAGTTAGAGGGAAGAAAGAGGAGGAGAAAGCCTCAGCTCTTCGTATTGTATTTGGAGTGTTATCCCCTTGTGACTGAACTGAATCTCTGCATCTGCCACAGCTATTAGCCTTCTCCAAATAGCAGCTGAAGCAATATGGAACAGACTTAGTCCCCAGATAATTTCACAACTACTCATATGGTTCTGTATAGCAGCCATGAAAAAAAAAAAAATCTTGGTAATTTAATTCTGCTGTTGCTTGAAAAACCTATGACCCAAAGCAGAAATTTTGGACGTGTCTCCAGATTCAAGGATGACACTACAAACACAAAAGACAAGGCTTTCTGAGATTTCTTTCCAATTATTTTACAAATTTTATTTTTTAAGAGGACATTACTCCTAGCAAAAGAGGTGGAGTTTACTCCCCCTTGCATTTTAAAGGAAGTCATACATTTTACAGAAATTATTAAATCTTCGTCAATTGCAGTTGCAAACCGTAGGTCTAAGACCTCAAGCCAAACTGCCATCACAAATACAATACTCACTCATAATACGTAAGGAAAAATTTCCATATGCATAACCCTAACAGTCCAGAAGACACGCTGAAATGGAAATTACATTACAGCAATGATTAATGACAGCAGATTATTCTGTATAAGACAGCAAGTAAGAAACTGTCTGGTGCACTCTCTGGGAAAAATAAAGGCCACCTATTGCACACAGACAGTCCTTCTCCCACAAACAAACTGGAGCATAAACATAACCTAAAGAAAAATCCAACTACTGCCAAACTTTTTTTTTGTTCTGACATTCCTGAGAGTGGGATTGGAAGCTAGGGAAAGAGACAGAAGATCTGGAGCCTTCCCTTTAAGCAACTCAAAACTTTACATAGGCATATGCTCAGAGAGATTCTTTACATAGGGATCACCTTGGGAGTCAAGCCAGACATAGAGAGCACACATTGCAATCTGAAACGGAAGACAGTGATAGGCACTTCCCAGGAAAATAATGCATTAAACTTTACATTTTCCACCTTTTTTTAAAATTTTTTTTCTCTGTCAGTAACCAGCCTCTCTCTCAGATACAACGTGAATACATGAATGTGGACTGACATCACCGTGCAAAAAGCTCCATATATGCAAGCTGTCAGTTCATTACTTTTAGTAATCTGTTCATACAGCTTTCCTTAATTAAACATATCTAGGAAGGATTTCTGTAAGAAGAAAGGGATGTCTGTGCAAATTAATGTGGAGATACCAGACATGATATATGCACCTGTACGCCAGTCTAAGAGGAGAATGAGAAAGCTTTAATATTCTTGCTGTGCCTTTAGAGTTAAATAAACTATATCTTTAGTTCTAGAAACAAGGAAGGGTTACATTTCGTTCTTTGAAAGGTCTGAATGTAATCTGTATTTAAGCATCCATATACTTTACCTTTTTTGTTGGTTCTAATAATTGTCTCAGACAACAGTAAAGGGCTTCCATTGGAAACTTCATTTATAGGCTTCTCTGGTGGTTTGTTGGCAATATTTTCTTTCTTCATATCCTTCTTTATTTCCTGCATAAGAAAAGGCAAGTGGAGAGGGAGAAGAAAAAGAAGTAAAAAAAAAAAAAAAAAAAAAAAAGTGTTACAGAATATTCTAAATCTCAAGCTCCCATGATTTCTTAAAACTTCTATATATAAACCCCTGATTATTCTAATGCTACCCCAAACTTGTATACAAGGTGAAATGCCACAAAATGAAAGCCATTTTCAGTGACTCTTCCAACCAATCCTTTCTTTTTTTTTCTTTTTAAAAGGGGTTAATCCCTTATTTCTGCATGGAAATTGTAGGATTGCTTTGCAGACCTCTTTGGTAAAGATTACCAAAGCTAATTAGTGAAAAAAAAAAAACAGGTTATCAGTCCGTTAGCTGTACATTTGACACACAGGACAGCACCTGGTTCAGTGTTCCTGCTATTAAGTCTGCCTCCCCTCTGTCAAGAAGCTCACAGAAACAACAACCATAGCAGTAAGAAAAATATTAAATAGGAAAATATGACAAATGTTACCATAATTGGCAGAAACATATAGAGCTGCTGTCAGAGCCGTTGCTAGCACTAACGCATTTTGCAACTGAATACCTTTTAAGGTGATCACCTCCTTTGGCAGCACACAGAGAAAATACATGGTGGAGTCAAGTTTCATGAAAATAAACCAACAGGCAGGGAACTGACACACTGAAGAGGCAAAGCCATTTGCCTATAACCATCTACCAAGAACTAAGGGGGAAAAAAAGGTAAGATTTGGCTCCAAGCTTTGCCCTAGGTCTAAACCACCTGGGCAGGGAGGTCCCAGCTCCAACCTCCAGCTCCAAGCAGGGAAGGCCTCCTCTGGGGTCAGACCAGGCTGCTCAAGGCTTTATCCAGCTGGGTGTTGAAAACCTCCAAGGACAGAGACTGCACAAAAAAATGAGCAACTGCTTCACTGCTCGACTGCCCTGATTGTGAAAAAAAAAAATGGTCCTTACACCCAGCTTGAACCTTTCCTTCCAATTCCCATCTGCTCTCTCCTGCCCTCCTGACACACCTGGCTCTGTCTTCTGGATGACCTGCAGTATGTAGTGGAAGGTGACCCCAAAGCCATTTCTTCTCCAGGCTGAACCAGCCCATCTCCCTCAGCATCTCCTCACACACAGGCCGTGCACTCCAGCTCCCACAGCCGCAGAACTTGCTCCAGTTTGTCAACACCTTTCTGGTACTGACAGACTCAAAAGTGGCTGCTGTACCCTGGGTGTAGACTAACGAGTAAAGGGGGATTATCACTTCCCTCAAACTGCAGGCCTGTTACACAGCCCGGGACAGTTTTTGATGTGTTTGATGCCAGGGCACATGACTGGCTCGTGTCCGCTTGCTGCCCACCACCCACAGACCATTTTCAGCAGAGCTTCTTCCAAACCCATCAGGCCCCGGCCTGTATCTCGGTATTGGTATTTCTACTCTCTGCACAACATGAACACATGTTTCTGTATCTGCACAAAGCATTCGCTACGCATCACTATTCCATTAGGAGAGGCAAGAATTTTATAAACTGCTGCCCACCCAACTAACAATGAGTATTTCCCCCAGTGCCATCACACAGGTAGAACAGTACCTAAAACCCAACTCATCACAGCAACTACCGGGACTGAAATACAAACGTGAATGTGTGTGCGTGACAGGTGAGTGCACCGCTGTGAGAGATACTGCTGTTGTTTGAAGACAAAATATTGCACGCAGTTCTTGTTTAGAAATGAGCCACATGATAACTTAAGAACATACATTTAGTAGAAAACTAAATCACTTTCTGAAAAGCGGTCTAGACTAACACATCCATTATTCCAAGAGGTTTTTTTTTTTCTACAACCTTAAAAATTAAAATATAAAATAAGTAAGCCCACCCCAATCTTGCCATATTGAAGCTTTAAATCTATTTTGCAGCTAGGTGACAAAGTCACAGTGTATTAAAACATAATCTATAGTTTAAATAGAATTTGAGAGTCAAAAAGGACTCTTGCAAACAGGACCACAAGCACACAGAAGACCCCATGTTGCCAGAATTTGTTTCCTGTGTGTCATCAGTGTGATATTTTCCATTCTCTGTCCGCGTGATGTTAAAACCTCAACTCACAAATTTTGAAACAACAGTATGATCTTCTTTCATTTTGGAAATCCTATTTGCCACTTCAAAAGCGGCTGAGAAAACTGTCTGCTGTAAGAGACAGCAGCTCTGCATGCTGAATCTGCCGATGAATGACCCCGGTGCCTTCACTGCTGCCGACAGATTTTGAGGAAGCAATATTTTGCTCCTGAAAAAAAAACAATAAACAGGAATACAACAAGACTACTCCCAAACACTAGTATTTGGTGGGAAGGCCTGCACTTCCTTGCTCATCCAGTGTTCATGGAAAAAAGACAGATGTAGATGCAGAATGTACACTAAGTCAAAACTCATAGAGAAGATACAGCTATCTTGCAGCCACCCAAATCTCTATGGATCACATTTTTTTTCTACCTTTCTGGTACTAGTTTAGGCTAGCTTTCATCAGTGCTTCCTTTGGTGCTCATGAGAAGGCTTTTTATTTTTCTTAGCTAGTGCCCACAATAATGCGACACGTGATCAACCCCAGCAGCATGAAATTACAGATCCAGGAGGGAATTTAAAGGACAAGTGGAAAATTCTCTAAATAATTAAACAGAAATCAAGCAAAAACAAGGAAGCTTTACTGAGCTAAAACCTTTCCAGAAACATACTCATATTTAGAAATACGGGAAGCCTTTATCTAAGAAACCCTTATCTAGACCCTTATCAAAGAAGCTCAGCCCACATGCTACAACAGAAAATTTATGCCAGCTTTAAGCCACTTGTCCACTTTTTTAGTTCCTGGGTTTAGTCTATGGCACGAGACCTAAAAACACTCAAACAAAACCAAATAAAACCCACATACCTTAAGCAGCCTCACTGCTGTAACCCACAGCAAACATTACTGCCAGTATTACATCCTCTCCTTAACCCTGCCTCTGGTATGTTCTTTCTGCCTCGGCATTAACTTCTCATCTACACTGCTCATACTTGAGGAACGTAGGATTTTAGGACTTTTTTTTTCAGCTGTGGCCCAAACATAGCCAGGACACTGGCCCTGCCCATGACGGTCCATACCATTTCACTGTTAGCGTGCTTCCTTGTCCACATCGCTCAACCCTCTCCCACGCAGTGCCTGGGCATGGCTCAGCAAATAAGATAGCAAATAAGCTGCAAATAAGCAAATAAGGCAGCCCCATGCATGAGGCGAGGCTGCAGGGAAAGGGCAGGACAGAGGATTTTGCCACACAAGTTGAGCTTCGCCTCTTATCCTCAGGACAAAGAAAGGGGCCCTAATGCTGTTAAATTCAGAAGAGTTATCATAGCCAGTGATAACTATCCCCACTTGTACTTGCTGTAAAAAAAAATCTGTAAAAATGAGGTTGTTACTCTAAAATGTTACAAAGTCTTACCAAAACCTGTATTTCTGCTTGACAAATGGAGCAAAAAGAAACATGATTACTTTGCATATTTGATAAATGATGCAAGTATAAAAGCCGTAAAAGCCTGATGTTCCATCAGTAATAATTATTGAGATCTCTTTACATTAGCCACTCATTCTAGATTAAAATGCGTGGAGCAGAAGCCTACCATGGAGGGAAGCATGGACAAATGAGCTTCCAAAAACACAAGTATCAAAGGTGACTTATGGGCACTTTCCCCAACAGATGACATTTCTGATTCTGGTTTTACCTTAGTTTGCACATTGTTATTTATTTTAAAGAAGAAATCCCATGTGCAAGAAGAAGTAGAAACCAATCTTCCACTTAGGACAGGTGGGAGTTAGGAACCTCCCTGTTTGCCACGGGAGGTTCAAGGACAGCCAAATTTACAGTGCTAGCACAAGATGTACAGAAACTAATAAACCAGTTTTGAGTTCAGGGATTGCTGCTTCTTGAAGAAGGAGCTTGTGTATGCAAAGAGAGAAGCAGGATAGGAAAGAAACTTTACTACATTATATACTGCTCTAACATACTGGAAAAATCAACCTAGAATTAGCTGTCTGCCCCACAAGGACTTCAGTGTACCTCAATACCTCACAGGCACAGGCTGGGACCTGAGTAGCTGGGAAACAGCTTCTCTTCCTCTTTTCTTCTGTTCCTCTTCTCTTCCTCTCCTCAGCTCTAGTCCTTGTTCTGCTCTATTCTGTCTTACTAGGATTCTTGTGCTGGTTTCTGGTGGTGTTTAGACTACAGCAAATACAGTCACACCCTGATTAGCTCCAACCGCCTCTCGCTATGGGCCAATCTGTTCTTGAGTAGGGCAAGGGAGACTGGACAGATCTCGCAAGGCATCCACTGCATCTCCTCCAAGCCACAGAGCATGAGCACCCTCGCTAGGAATCCCTGTGGTGACACCAGTCGGACCAGACCCGGAGACCTAGGCAGCCCTCTCCAGAACTAAGTTCACAAGGCAAATGTCCATGGAGAGCCCCACACAGAGGACAGAGCCTCAGAAAGAGGGGGCTCAGAGGGATCCTGAGTGCTCTTCACCCCATTGCAAACATCTCACCCACTTCTCAGCTACTGAGATGTTTCTGCAAAGTGAGCAGCAGTCTCACACAGCCTGCCTGTAAACAGGTATGCTCTCACAGGGCTAACAGCTTCACAGGTATCTCTAAACCTCATGTTTGGTACCTTCTTATGCTTTATTTTAGGGCAGTGCCTGGTATTACTACCTTCATGGGACAAAATGCTACGTTTTTTCCTAGCCCATGCAAAGATAATTGTAGGTTATTAGCAGATCGTTTTCAAGGGACTCTGCCTTGGGAACCCCTGAGGTGACCTCACATTTCAACCACTAAATCTAAACCAGATCCTCTGATGCCACAAACTTTAACTCAGTCTCCTCTTCCTGGGCATGTGGGTTTTAGAATGATTCCAATAAGATAAGCAGTTCTTTTGGGGAGGAGGGCATCCTTGACCTGAGAAGTTCTGAAGAGAAAGCCACTGTGAACTTCAAAAATAAATATTAAACCTGACCTGATGAACTTTCAAAGTTCATTGCTGAAATTTGAAGGATATTCATTGATGACAGTCAATTCTTTGATAGTTCATTGATGAAATTTCAAAGATATTCTAAGAACAGAAACATATTCTAGAGCACTCTGAAGGTCCTCACACTTTGTACACCCTTTCAATATCTAGAAATTTTCATTTTTATTTTGTTTAACTAGGCTTCATCCATACTGCATAGATGCCAATGGCCAAAAAATGAAAAGATGTAAACTTTTTTTTTTTTTTTTAAGCAAACTGGTGTTGGATCTTCCCTAGTCCTATCCCACACCATTGGAAGGCATGGAAATGCTTTAAGATTTTTTTTTTTTTTTTCTCAGTAAGCTTGTGAGCTTCAGAATGCTACATAACATTAACTATTAAACAAGGAATGATACAGCGTGATAGAACTCCACTATATAGCAAATTACGACATATTGAAATGTAGCTGCATTCTGTTTAATGGCTATATCAACCTAGAAAAGCTAGTCATTAAGAACTTCCAGCTTTTTCTAAGTCTTTTCAAAAACGGTTATTCATTGACATTACAGTCTTCGTGCCTTGTCAAGCTAGGAAAAAAAAAAAGGCTAAGGGTTTACAAAGAGAAAAGTCCTTGACCCATTTGCCATTTTTAGACTTGTTTGTAAGATTTTGCTTTGGTTTCAGGATTTCATCATTCGTTACCTCGCAAGGAAAAAGGCTAATTTATTGGTGTGCCTGCACGGTGACGTTCCTGCTCATCTATCAAAAAGCTTCCCCTAATTTATAGAAAATGCTTGAATTGGGTCAGCCACAAAAGTTACAGTTAATGTTTGTTACCAAGTACTTCTGCCATTTTCACTACGTGAAAGTTTCAAGATTTTTTTACTCTAACACTTCTGACCTTTACAGGAAACTCAGCTGAAAACATCTGAGGAAATTACTGCAGCCCTTTCCATGACTACAAGCGCAGAAAAATGCTGTTCTGTGCTGAAGCTGATATGAAATGTTCCATCCAACCGTTCATTCCTCATAGCTTTTGGGAGCCCTGAAAAATTATGAGAAAATCACCGCCAGAATACGAGGTGATTTACCTATGGCTTCCATGTGCAAAGGAGAAAAAAATAAAAGTTTTTGCATCCTGGAAGCAAGAGGTTGAATCAAAATCACTCAAAATTTGTTGAAAACAAAACATACTCACGCTGAAAGAGTTAAAAGCTGAGAAATAATGAGGCTTTCACAATTCAAAAATTTACAGCCTGTACATTGCTTGAAGCCAAATATGGGAGCAGGATTAAGAACCCAGAATCATGTGCAGCCCAGGGGAAAACCACGCAACACATTCAAATTATCAAAAGATGACAATGGAAATGTCAGGAGCGCTTTGACCCCTCGGAGATACAGTGTGCAGCGCCAGATTTTTAGAATGCTTTTCCTTTAATCTCTTCTCTCAGAAACCATATTTTACACTTCAAGAGACAACTGCCACCGTGATTTCCTGCAAACAATGTCTGCAGCTTCAAACAGTATATGAATTCAATTACCCATTTATACTGGAACCTCAGAACATAATTCTGGTGCAATGTTCAGTCCTCCTGAGTCATTTCCTTTAATATTTTCACTAAAACTAGTTAAAAGGTACTGAATAATTATGAATGTGCCTAGATATAAATGCAACTCCGTTACTGTATGAGACTCTAGTAGTTCTGCAATGACAGCAGCAGTGTAGCTGGTACGAACCTTCTCAGCACTTGAGCTAACATCAGTGTGAAAATTATTTTCAATCGGAAACGTGGTGGCAGCGCCAAAATCCAGTATGTCTTTATAGCACCAGCCTTAAACTCTCTCATATATATTTCATATAGCAAAATGAAAAAGTCAATTTCTTTATTGTCAGGGACAATAGCTTTAATTTTCCTGCCTTCTGTATCACTTGAGATTCACTAGTCCTTCCTTCTCCTTTCTAGGGCAATTACCAGCTCCAAGACATCCAGACAGAGCATGAGACCGTGAAACACCCAGATCCAGACTGGAATACCTCCATCAGCTGCTCATGATAGGAGACACTCATCACCAGCTATGTCAGCAAGCAAAGAGGAAAAGACAGCCTGGAGAGCACGCTTCCTCAGCAGTGGCCCTGAGCTTCTAAGAGCTGCACAGATGTGGCATTGCTATTGCACACATCGTCTGAGCTCATGACCAAAGCGATGCTCTTGTATAATAAACAACTTTTTACTACAGCAGGATTCCACATCCTCTCTCCTCTCTCGCTGTCAGCTTTTCCCAAGTTTATAGGAAACACTTTCCCAACTGCCTGCCAGGCATGTGACAACCTTTGAAAAAAACAGGGTTACAGTTCTTGAGCCTCCCGGTTTGCGCTAGTACCGCCTAGTTCTGGGGTTATTTCTAAACCACAGCCTCCTAAGCCTCTCTCAATGAGTTCTTTGGTTTCTGTATCTAGCCTTCAAAATCAAGTCTATTTCTGAGACTCACATGACTTCTATCTGATTTAAGGCTTGATAGAGAAAAGTGGTATTTGTTCGCTGAGTTTTACATGCCGAGCGGCCTCCCTGCTCCAGCAGTAGCAGTATGTAGAACGAAGCACGTGAAGGATGAAGGCCCTGATGTGCCTTACCCTCCTTTTTATCTTGTTGTGTGACAGAAAAAATAAGCAGTCTTTTGTGTTGCTCCCTCCTGGTGCAAACAAACTCCTGAAGACAATCCACCAAGCTGCTTGCGTGGCGGGGCTCAGGTGGGCCCGCGGTGCCGGCTGGGTTTCTCAGCTGGAGGGATGGCCCTGTTGGCACTGCAAAGCTTCCCATTGCTACGCTGCTCAATTAGTTATCGTACACATCTCAAATCTTGTCTGCGTAATCATAAGTTCATTGTGATTCATAACAGCCATAAGCAAAGGCTTCAACAGTCCATCCATCACATGCATTGCTTTTTCAGCAATAAATTATTACTTTCAATACTAACTTTATTTATAAACAATATAGAGGCAGTACCTCAAACATTCGGGACAGTATTTTGGGTTACACAAAGACATCCGCATTAAAAATTAGTCATTTGGAGTTAGTGCAAACAAATCAACTATGGAACATCAACACAACAGCTGCTGTGAAAGAAAAGGTTTAACTCTTACACCCAGCGCACCCTGCACTAACTGCGAGCCTACTGCACCACAGAAGGCACAGCACGACCAGCTTCAGCTGCTGGGGACTTCTCTGTGACTGACACCCGCACACAATGTCGCTGTTTAATCCCCAGCTGGAGATGCCCTCCGTGCCTCGGGGCTCAGAAGGCCACGCTCCAGCTCCTCTGTTCCTCCCCTCCACGCAAGCACGCGGCACAATGCAGCACGCTGCAGTGCACTGAAGGCCCTCTCTGAAAGAATCCCTACCCTCCTCCTTTTCCTAAACAGCTTTCTTACATCTTCTGTATATCCTTCTGATAACAAAGGTCTTCTGGATAGGATGTGCTCTCTTACATACGCAGAAAGCCTTGTGCTTTCAGAAAGCTGAGTTTTATTATTTTATAATAAAATAAACAAAACTCTCAGACTTGTTAAGCCTTATGCAATCCTTTGGCTCTGTTTTTGTATGAACACAAGGTCTTTTCCTGTGTTCACTCATGTCAGGAAAATCTCCTTGTTCCATGCTATTAGCTTCAGTCTTCATTCTTCATTTCAAAAGGAGACAGCTCATATGCTCATATACTTTTTTTTTTTTTTTACCAGAAGTTACCAAAATAAATAAATAAATAAATAAATAAATAAAAGATGATGAAAAACAGCAAGGAATAAAGTGGGAATGCATGTTTTAAAAAAATGCGTACCAAACACACAACACCAATTGTCTCACAGAGAGTCAGAAGTAAAAAAGAATCCACACTGCTCTGCTCACTGCTGTTTGCGTTGCGTAGAAGTACCTGGCTACGGCAGTAATGAGCTGCACTACCACCAGGACAAGCAATTCATTACATCTTAATGCACTTAACAGACCAAGGCTGAAAATGATCATTAGAACAATAAAAAACGGTAAACAGGAAAAGGATGCAATGCTGGGTGTTGGATGCCACCCCAAGCCACTCTCTCTATCACATGCTCTAATGGTACCTACGGATCCCACACCATGGTGGCAGAAAAAACACCAGTGCCCATCTCTGAGATGCTGCAATCCAGGTGAAAGAAAAAGTACAGCTGGTTAACAGCATCAGCAGATGGCAGGAAGGGTAGAGAAGCAGAACTGATCTGCACGGGCCAGGTGCATAAGCACTTAGCAGCATTTTGTAAGCACCGTGAAAAGATACCCTTAATGAAGACTTTGGAAGAGAACAAGTAAGTTTGTGGTTCTTTATGTGCAGGTTCCCCAGGCAGGTGGGAAGTACAAAAGCAGAAGGTTGTTGTAAATTTATTAACGAGGTGAGGAAAACAGAAACTGCCACCGCACAAGAGGCACCGAATGCAGCCATGCATGTGCGAGGCACTCGGGAGATGGAGACCAAAGGGTTCTAAAAATTAAATTTGACAAGTTGCAGAGCTTATATGGGGTTTGCATTTCTGAAACCTTGCAGAGAATCACTAGACACAGAAGAAATTGTATGGCTGCAGCAGGTTTTGTAACCTGCAGGTGAACTGGAAGTGTCCTCCTTGTTCTGTACAGCCATTAAGCTGTCTGCTAGCACCTATTAGTGAACTCTGCAGCACACGCTCCTCCCCAGCTTTTAATCCAGAGCAGAGAATTTGTTCTGCTTTACATATTTAGCAATCAACGAGAGCAGTGGGGTTCAGAGCACAAAGCACTGCCGCAGCAATAATTGCCACGGGGAAGATGCTTGGCAACCAGCCTCTCCAACTGGCAGCCTCCTCTTCCTCTCTCGCTTCCATAACCTTCACGGCAGTGGAAGGCCTGCCAGGCCTTCATCAGCTTGGATCTTCTGCCTTTCAGCTGTGTTTGGCAACAACACAGCCCATCCTGCGTGTGTTTCAGCTGCCCAGTGGCCTCAACACAAACACATCCGTACACATGCTTGGAAACACACGCGTTCGCTGTATCTGAGCGCTCCGCGGAGGCACAATAGGTGCTTCCCTGCCAGTTTCCCCTCAGTCCGTCTCCAGCAGACAGAAATTATTCAAGTAATTTCACCTCCTCATGGCTTTAAATTTCTTCTCTCAAGGACTCCACTTTCATCCAAACATTAGAAGTATTATTACTTTGCTAGAAAGAGCAACGTTGTTCCTCATTTCTTCAAGGTGTAGGATAGGCCAGGAATCAGCTCATGAATAGTTTCCCCCACAGACACCTGGTCATATCCAAAAGGTCTGTTGTAAGAGACTACAGTGCAGAGGGCAACAAATTGATATTTCTTGTAATATAGCTATTTCTTCTGCTAGCATAACAAGCCCTGTGCGTACCACTTTGTAAAGCAAAGCTGATAAAGATATACAAGAAACTACTCAAATCCATGAATTTCCAGGGTTGTATCTGTTCCTTCTCCCCCTTCTCACAACTATACAATCTGAAGTAGATAAACCAATGCAGAAAAAGAGACAGCACACATGCTTAGATACACACAATAGTAGACATTATCACGAATTGTAACGTGTAATGTGATAACCAGATAAACTATCTCTGTGACACAGACAGATTCAGAGGGAGAGACAAAGTAGCACAAATCCTCTGTGCAGAACCCTATCGCACACCAGATGATCCTTAACAGCAGGATTTTCTAATGAGAACATTAACTGACTCATTCAGTGCCTTGCATTCTCTGTTTAAAACCATGTGGAAGATTATTTTTTTTTAATACAAAATGATTTATCTTCTCTAAATGATATGTTTCAGAGGAAAAAAAAAAATGCGCAAGTCATTGTGCTACACAAAACCAGAATACAGCTGCACAAAATTTCAAATTTTTCATTAAAAAAAAAAAAAAAAAAAAGCAGCCTGGTGATGGTCCAAATAGTCATTTTTCTCTCCAACTAACAAGCCAGGACAAATCACACAAATTCCTACGGCAGTCTCTAATCACACAATTCTATGCTACAGACTAAAGAACTGTGCCATAAAACAGTTTGGGCAAATCACACTGATTGCTATTGTTCTTTGACAGACCTGTCTTCAAATACAGTCTCTTCTATTTGGTCAACACGATTCCTCGGCCCTCTACAGCACAGTTATAAAGGCTCTGCAGAGAAGTCCACTGAACACACAGGGCAAGCACTGTACAATTCCACTACATAAAAAATTAAAATTTAGATTCCTGAAGAGGTATCAGTATTTTAAAAGAGCCTCCTCAGACAAGTTGAAACTTTTTTCAAGGGAAAAACAAGGGGCTCGTGGTAATATTTAGCTGAAAAGATAGTTATAGCGCTACAGGATTTTTAGGGTTTTGTTTGTTTGCGTAACCAGTTGTGTGAAAGCTAGCAAGCATTAATGAAATAAGATCCTGGATTAAATCAGGGTTAATGAGATCAGGAGTAGACACATCATTATTCAAATCACATACCATGTGAGTAGTAGGCGCTGCCAGACTTGTAAATCAGAGATTAGAATTTAACACTCTTCTTTCTGCAGTCTGACAGCTTAGGGCTAGAGGTCTCTTCATAAATATTGCTGGCATACACCTGCCAGAGCTTCACAAGAAAATGTATTATGGTTCCAGTTTTTCCAAGTGCTAAGCACCAACAATTTCAAGAGGGAATTGAGGGCAGAGGCAGTTCCTCAGCACTTCTGACAGCCACGTTCCTCAAATCTTACCACCCTTGTAGCTGTCATGCCAAAGTTGTTATTTAATTATTTTCCTTCTTAATCTGGCCTTGCTTCCTGCACACATTACAGCAGGTACAGGTTAAGTCATGCAGGATTGGAATGGGGCCATACATCTTGTGAATTCCTTTTTGTCTTGTACAGCCTTCTGAGTTCCAGCATGTTGCAGATCTCCGGTGGCTCTTCTCTTTCTAGGATGTCTGGTATGCAAGAATTTACTGCAAAGACTGCAGAGGTCTGTTCTTTTAAAAAATAATAATGATAAACTCAGAAGAGTAAAATTTTTAATTATCCCCATTAAAAGATATCTCAGAACCAAAGAAATCCCTCCACAAGAAGTAGGTCACGTGCTTCTCTTTAGAGGTAGTAGACTTAACCCGGAAGACTCAATATTTAGTAAATGATCCTATTCATAGAGCCCTAAGAGCTGAGAAAACTGACCCAAATCTTAAACATTAGGTCTCAAAAGTTTCCTGGCTGTTGTGGAAAAACACAGTGGCTGTCAAGTCCTCCATACTTCAGACCGCTATCTCTTAGTAGATTTGAGGTCTCCAGACAAAGCTATTCATGGTAGACCCTCTAGGGTCTCTGCACATTCTGTGGTCTTTTGCAGCTGTGAAAAAGGAACAAGCAGGCAAAAGGACACGGATGGGTCAATCCATTCAAGCAGAACAACCTTCTACATTTTGGTCTTAGGCAAGAGAAAAGAGGTATAAAAGAATGCAAGCAGTAGAAATAACCACGCTCAACACAGATCCGGAACAGCAAAGAGCATTGCTCAAGACTAGGAAAGGTGTGGTCAGTGCTAGAACTGCCTGAAAAAAAAAAAAAAAAAAAGATTGATATGCCATTTGATAAACAAATACTTGTAGGAGAAGTGCAGCCTAGAATCTCAGATGGGAGGAGAAGACCTGGTGATCATGATCCTCATTTCAAATTACACGATCCCTTAATTACTCAATGTTTGCAAACAAGATTGCAATGTTACCTTTGAAGTAAGGCACCATACTGAAACTTACCTTTGCAGTTTGTCAACCTATGTTTACTCAGCCAGCAGGAAACTTTAACAAATTGTCATGGGTACCAGAGCCACACAAACTCAGCAGCTTGTAATTAAAAAAAAAAAAAAAAGAAAAGTAGAGGACATATAATGGTCAAGTCCACATGAGAAAAACTGATGTGTATCTGCCTAGCACACTCAGCAGGATTCCTGTTTACAGACAAGAAGCATGAGAAAGTATGATCTTTGTTCAGATAAGTCTCTTTCCAACCAGTAACAGCCATTTTACAGTGCTTCGCAATGTGACATGTGATGCCAGCATGAGGCCCACTGCTCTTAAAACTCTAGCTCCACAAATAAGACAGGTGAAAGAAAAGCACTAACTATGTAGTTCTGCTGAAAGGAAAGCTTGAAGATGAGAGTTAAAGACAGCGAGCAGACTGCAGCTGCATGGAAGTCCTCTAGGATGAAGAAATGGTGCAGCTTGGCCAAACGTAATAGCAATCCTTCAATAAGGATTGCCTAGGAATGACGTTTCGCAATCTGCTCACCTAGCTAGCTGAGCACAGCCAAACAAGGCACAGACCAAATCAGCAAGCAGAAACGTGAAGATTTGAGCAATCACCATCAGATATGGACATTGGCTTTAAGTACTTTTTCATGTATGAACTTCACACACCAATTTTCTTCTTTACTTTTAAACAAAGAATCAGGAGAGAAAGGTGGAGATACTCATTTTTAAACGTGCTTTTTGCTGACCGACTTACTGATAAAAAAAAGATTTCATTGTACAAGAGCTGGTACACTCCTGGTCTGTGAGTGCTGCAAGGCTGAGGGACGACACTGAGCGCTAAAGAGGATTCACTTACCTTTCAAGTAAAGACTTTAGGGTAACCTGAACCACAAAACTGCTATGTACTCAATTACATATATGCAGAATTGAAATTCTGCTAAATACCAACTTGTAAGACTCTCAAAACAGGAAAAATGATGAGGCATGACTTAGCTTTTGTTCCCCTACAGCAACCTATGTTGAAAGTAGTTCCCTGCTGTAAAAGATAAATGTTTGTGTATGGAAAGCACAAACCAGAGAAAAATTAAGCCTTCAGAAAAATTATTAATAAATACAAAACCAAACATCTCTTGAAAAAATAGGAAGGAATCTCATTTAGCAGAAGAGAGTGTCCTTCCATTTGTGACAAAGAATTTTCAGGCAAAGCTGAGCAGTTTTTTCCAGGCAATCCACAAGAGGATTCTCTAGCAATCCTATCCCCAAACTGTATCTCTTATGGAGAGGCAGAACACATGGGACTCCATCTCCCAGCTACTTTGACAGCCTCTAGAAAATAAAGGATGTCCCATATGTACTTGGATTTAAACTCCTTTATTGCAAACAGCTTCAAGTTCAGCTGTCTGGGTTTTTTTGTTGTTTGCTTTGTTTCTTTACAATATTAACTTCATGTTTCAGAGCAGAAATTTCCTTTTTTTTTTTCCTTTGGTTTCATCGGGTGCCCATCTTTATATGTTTACTCCAGTTCAGAAGAGAAGTTGAGCCTATGTAGTCCTACTGATTTCAGCAGGCCCTGTAACGCAGTAAAATTTTTAAGCATTTTAAGTGAGGAAACAACCTAGGAAAGAACCTAGTTGTGCTGAGCAATAATTTATGAGGAAGGAGTGGCTGGCTATTGACAAGAAATAGCAAAAAATCACACAACTGCACCAAGTAGACTAATGAAAATACAGAATCCCTGGCCCTTAATGATGTAGCTATTACATCACATGAAATCAGCTCCATCACTTCTCCCCTTTGCCAGTAGTACCTAGAGATAACTGGCACATATTAGGTATTTGTATATAAATACCCTCCCTAAGCTGTATTAAAATTTAATGAACATCCAAGCATTTGAAACATACATACACACTCAACTTAATTTTGATCGTCTATTAAAAACTTGTCTAATTAAAAAAAAAGCACTAAAATTCAAAATGGATATCAAAGGTGATAAAGTTAAGGCAGGAAGGAGAAATACTTATGATACACATGCTTTAGTAGCCACTTCAAATTACAATTCGTATGAAGTGTATCACTCATGACTTGGAGTTGTACGATTGCAATTGCTTTTATATGAGAAACTAAAGAGCAAAGTATCTCATTAGTTGAAGAGGGCCCTGAAAAAAACATCAGCAGGATGAAGGTTAAAAAAAAAGAAAAAAAAGATGAAAGAAAGGGAAAAAAAAAATAAAAAGTGTGCTCTGCTTTATTAGCAGTATGTATGTAATCTCAAACCAGCTAACACAGACTGCTTCTGAAAGGCCCTTAACCACTCCA
The DNA here is from genome assembly GCA_011075105.1 of Heteronetta atricapilla. Lineage (NCBI taxonomy): Eukaryota > Metazoa > Chordata > Aves > Anseriformes > Anatidae > Heteronetta > Heteronetta atricapilla. Next base: position 125,465,983 of record CM021731.1, on the reverse strand, counting down.
GACAAGTCCTGAGATGGACACTTCCAGAACTGATGGGAGTTGTGGTACAGAGAGATAGAGATCAGAAAATGAAACATGTATGAATACGTTACGCAATATTGAAAAGCATGAAAGCAGAAGAGCCCCTTTTAATCCCAACAGAAGACTGTGAAGAAGCCCAGAACATTCCTGTTGAGGATATTCTACCAGAGAGCACGAAGGCAGAGCAGGCATGAATGCAGAGCAGGCAAGCAGTGACCAGCCATCACGTATGAGGGTCTGCAGCTGAGAGGAAGCCCCACACAGAGCTGGGGACACAGACAGGCTACACAGAAGACTTCGGATGTGTCTGCATTGTATGTACAACATCCAAGTGCTCGGATGCAAAGGTGACATCCACTAAACTGTCAGTGGTGGTAAACGCAGAAGTGAAAGGCAGGCGGTATTCAGTAGATTCTTCGGGACAGTAGCTTGTGTACACCTGCTATCGATGAAAACTGGGCTATTGTAGCCAGTACCCATTAATGAGATGAAGTTCATACACAGCTATGGCAGTACTTCAGCCTTCACTGCTTTAAAGAGAGTTGGCTGATCCTACATTTTGCTGCTGGTCACATTTCACGTCTTCTGTCCCCCCGCCATACAAGTTCTGCACAGCCAGTGACCACCTCATTTTGTTGGTAAACACCGTATTTTCAGACCCAGGCAGTTTCAACACAGATTTTAGTATCTACCACCTATGTTATCACAAAACTGAATTTGGCACAGATTACAAAACATGAGGGAAGAGTTTGTGTGCTCTGCAATTCTTTTTTTTTTTTTTTTTTCCCTGGAGTATTGCACAGGGCGTGAGCAGTGACAAGAGTCCCTGCACGTGAGCTCTGTGAAGAGCTGAAGTGCGGGAAGGGGCCTCCACCCACAGCGGGGAAAGGGAAGTAACGGGTAGGATCAAACACGTCTGGTGAGTACCAGCCAGCCTTCTTAAGGCCTGCAATCCTGCCAGTACAGCATGCTTCTAAAATTATAATTTTAGAGCATAGTAAATCCTTAAAAATCATGTTTACCATTAATACTTTAATAATATTTTTAATTACTCACTTCCCCAGCTAGATAAGCTTTATCTCACATTCACTGTGGCCAAACCCATTCAAGCATATGTGTAGTAACTGGAAAAAGCCATAAAAAGGCAAAGAAGAAGCTTGAGCATAATAAATACTCTTGCTCATAATAAGAGCTGTAATGACCAAGTACTGGTAATCCCACATTTCCTGATTTTTTAAATATTTATTAAATACACATACATATGGAAAGGAATTGACTCCTCTCCATTTACTTTCATGGTTACAGAAAGCCCTAAACAGAGCGTAGCATACCTTGAGGACCACAGACACTTTAATTGGAAGTCTCAATAATTTGCTATTTGGATAACGAAGGGTGAAGACACAGGCAAGCAAAAACAGTATCTCAGCTTTTCTATCTTCTCTATCACACGGAACAGTATATTTTGTTCTCCTAGGATCTCATGTACCTCGTAACACTGTCTTCAGTACAATCAGTGATAAAAAATAAAGCAGTTCAGTTTCCATTAATACAAATTTCCCTCTCACACGTCCTCTTTTTATTTAAATCAATGTACAAGACAGACACATGCAGCTCTCAGGAAACTCTCATGTATCTACTGGTTTGTCTTAGTTTATCCCTGAAGTTCTTCCTATTCAGAATTTAAATTTTAAAAGTTATTTTCTATACAAAGATGTCCCTAAGGCCAGGAAATATGACAGTCTTCATACATTTCCTCAGGTTTCCTGGTAGATCAGTGGCATCTCAAAATATCTACCCAGGCTTTTGAAGTGCACAGAAAAAACAGAAAAGCATGCTACACCTTTTTCACAAAATCCTAGGTCTACCCTTGTCTTTGGACATTTATTTTCATTCACTCAAAATTTGTGGCAGTTGGCCACAAACTACAGTTTTTAGGATACTTATTTGAGAAGATTGCTAAACCCGGTTTCAGTAAGAACCTTTCGTCAAATACTTTACTGGCTCTTCAAAATATCTAACTGTTAAAATAAGAAATAATGTTAAATCACGAGAATGATCACAACTATATCTGCCTTACCTTCTTCACTGACACACATTTTTCTCTCTCTCTATATATACACGTGTGTGTGTGTCTGTATTTATATATATACACATCTCATAAGCATTAATGTTAAGTGAATTAACTGAGAACAGAGCTTCTTTGTTACCTAGTTAACTGGTTAGAGTCAATCTTCACAGCACATTTCTAAACATCAGCAATTTTTAAAGTACCCTCGGGAGAGTACAGCTAAATTCTACATCCAATCTTTCCTAACATCTTTTATCCCTCATTCAAATTCTAAGTAGTTTATTTAACTATTTAACTTTTAAAATAAAAAGTAAGGCTTTTAAATGTTTCAATTTTAAAATAAAAACTTCTTTCCCTGTTTCAACAACATGAGATAATATCCAACAGGAAAGATGCCCAGGAGACTGTTTTGATCCAAAATATTTTCCAGACTCTGCTGTTCTACAGTGAACAGTCTCGTAGAAAATGATTTTGCATAAGTGAATAACAAAACTGCTGTAACGTGTAACCATTATTAATAGTGAAAATACATAAAGTGCCATACTATATGCAAAATCTGTTTGAGAATGTAAGACAGTAGTCGATTAACACTAATTTACACTCCATTTCATTTTGGAAGCCTTATTTCATAAACTTAACGTTTCCCAATTAAGTAAATGCTTTAAATGAATTTTTCAAACAAAGAACCATTTGATTCTTTCAATCCTACTCATCGTTCCCTGCCTGAACGGGTGTCTGCCAGATACATTGAAAATGATCATAATCTAAAAGTGACCTGTAGAAGTTATCTCCAAACGGATTTTAAGACAAAGCTGGGACATGCAGCTGAGTCATGAAACTTTGGAAACTCATGGAAGTCGCCCAGATTTTCTTCTTGAAACAGCTATCCTGTTTCAGTGCTATGAAATATGGAAGTGGTTATTTAAGTTTTAACACGTTGAACTCAACTTCACGGTTGTGTGATATACCCAGAAGAAGTAGCAACACTGACATCAAGAGCCTCACCTGAGCTCCAGCCAGGACACAGCCTGGACAGCTGGCCCAGGCCGGCCAAAGGGATATCCCATACCACATGGCACCACGCTCAGCAGTAAAACTGGGGCGAAAAGAGAGGAAAGGGAGGGAGGGGGGCTTTCAGAGTGAAGGCATTTGTCTTCCCAAGAAACCATGACACTTGACGAGCCCTGCTCTCCTGGAACGTAGCCTGCTGATGGGGAGCAGTGAATGAATGAATGGTTTGCATTGCTTTGCTTGCACACCCAGCTTTTTCTTCACTAAGTAAACCATCTTCACCTCAACCCATGACATAAGTTCTCGCACTTTTACCTTTCTGATTCTGTCCCCTGTCCCTCTGAAGGGGGTGAGCTGCGTGGGGCTGAGCTGCCGACCAGGGTTAAACCACAACAAGAAGTCTTCTATGCGCTGGGCAGGCCACAATGGTAGAGTAGGGTTTAACAGTAGTGAGAAAAACTACCCAGTTATTCTCGTTCTGTAATTTTAAATACAAAAATAACATGTATCTGTAAAGATTTTCAGCAGAAGAGTACATTGGACCTGTGGTTTTGTGTTTTTTTTAATTATTACTTTTATTATTATTATTTGAAGGAAGTAAACCCAGACTTGCGCTACGTCAGAGAAAACTACAAAACAAAAAACAAGAGCACATCTGTCCAGCCACAGCCAGATGTGAATTTTGCCTGTTGCAGTGATGTCACCTTTATCTGCATAAGACCATCAAGTCCTTATCTTCATAACCTTCTATGCTGGATGTGTACCCTATTGAAATGTTGATTATCAGGAAGGCAAGCACTAAAACTTATTTATATTATTTTGTACAGGCTGTCAACAAAAAGCCTCAAACATTGAGATGCACTTTTGAAAATAAAGATTTTATTCGCAATATACCCACATCAAGCTGATGATCACTTCTAAAGAGAATTTTTGTTATGAACAGCTTGAAATTAAGGGGTCAAATAGATTCAATCCAACTCCAAAGCCTGTAAGTAATCAAACTTCATTTTCTATCCATCCCATGTTTGTTGTTGTTGTTTTTGTTTGTTTGTTTTTGTGGCAGAAGAAAGGCCCACTGTGCTCTTCAAAAGCAATTCTCCTTTTAGGGTTAAAAGGAGTCAAATCAGCTCTCCTGTGCTAAATGGACAGCCACCAAAGTTTGCAAGGTTTTGGCTAAGAGACAAAAAAAATAGAGGAATCTTCAAAACGGGGGTGGGACAGAGGGTAGGAATGGAAATACATTAAGCAGAAAAATAATTAAAAAAAAAAAAACTTAGCCATGTACAGTGCAGGTGAAGAACCTTAGATATAAATGTATTCTGTCATCAATAATAGCCCTCTGCCTTCCTCCATTTGAAACTATAGAGCCTACCTGGTAGAAAAATCAGCAACAATCCTGTTCGTTTATAAAAGGAAATAAATGCATATACTGAATTAGATCCAACACCTAATGGAAATGTCTGAGATTCAAGCCTAGCAGACTGGGAAAAAGCCCCCCAGCAGTGTAAGAATTGAACAAGGCAGTATCCACCTTGTACCCAATGCATCCTGCTCACTTTTTTCCCTAGTAAGTTGAAGAACAATTTTGTAAAGGTACAGCTGGAGTAGCTACGGAGAGAAGCTTCCAGAAAGGCTGCTGACTGGAACAGGCTGCAAAGCAGCCTTGTGGAATTTCCTTAGATTGCTGGAGAGTCCTATAAACACCCTTACAACAGCCCCTTTCCAGCCACTAAGCGTGCATTTCAAGAATAAGTGGCTGTGCTGATGAAAGGGAAAGAAAAACAAGTCTCACAATAATAGGTGTGTTGCAAATGGTCCTGCTAACAAGTTTCACTTAATTATGTGTGCTACTTCAGAAGAAACAGCAGAAGAGTTTGTCACTGAAACTTACTATTTCTGTAATAGCCAACACCTCAGAGGAAGGAAAGCAGGGAAAAGAAATAATGAAAAGCGACCTGGACACTTTGAGCAAAGGATTACTAATCCAGCAAGCTGAGCATCAGTTCCAGTCAAAGACCTGTCTGAGGAAAGGGAGGCTCCTTCCTTCTCTTCCTTGAAAATCGAGTCAGTCCACAGACCAGGCTGCTAAACACAAAACATGTCCAAACATTGCCAGAAGTCAAACAAACCAAGTGCTGGGTCTACAACAGCAGGAGCACAGAAGTCAGCAGGCAGAGGCAGACTAATTTTATCACCCACAATAGTTTCATAAACTTAAGAGCCTGGGGAGAGATGGGAGTGAATTTGCAGATTTGTATAAAATAAATAAAAGATAAAATTCTTACTAGGGGCAAAAACTTAAAGTACTCCATCTCTACCTCTGCTCAGTCACTTTGCTGAGACATCGAGTCCCTATTCACTAAGGACAGCAGCAAATCAAAGTTAGCACCATCATTTTATTATGAAAAGTAATTAGCTTCTGTAACTTTCTACATGAGGAGTCTGAGTTGTAAACACAGGAAAACTCAACTTCCTCACAGCACAGTATTTTAATCTGCAGGAGAGGTGTATTCACAGAATTTCTTTCCTAGGATAACATAAAGATTGTCCTCAATCTGATGTATAGGTAAGTTCTGTGATTACCTGTGAAAACAAAGGTACAGGGGGTTAAGCAGTATAGCAAGCATAATTTACTTCTAAGGTGGCCAAGTAGTACCAAGATCTCCTCAGTATTACCAACTCTGTAAATTCACTCTTTGAAAACTGTTTTTCAACAAGCAATCTTTTTTTCCTTTTATCTGTACTTTTCTCTAATAGCCTATAATTCATCGCACACTTAGTCTATTTGTGACTAAGTGAATGACTTTAACTATTTATGAACAGTTCAATTGCCTGAGGAAAACTAATGGTAACATATTCTCACCCTTCAAAACAGCATCAGTAATGTAATTTGTTTCTTTTTGTAGTAGTTTTCTCCTTCAATAACAGAAATGTAGCTCTCCTCCACAGACTTGTAAAATAGTACTTGTAAGCTGTAATACCTATCTTTTTCCTTGTAGCTCAGGAAAACAAATCATTATACGAGTGGAAGCATTTTACACGCTTACATTGCTAACGTAACATTGTTGTGGATACCATGAACTCAGTGATTCCCTCGATGTAATCAAGAAGTGATGTTATGCTGTCCTTCTACACCACGCGGATTGTATCAACAGTATAGGAATGGTTGCTGTTCTGTCCTATAGTCCCTCAAGATAATAAAACTAGAGGCAATTCAGTGGTCAACAAATCCTCCTCCTCTTGGCCAATTTAAATTATAAGTGATATTAAATTTATTTTAATTAATTAAATTTTAATAATTACATTTAACAAAGAAAATGAGTAATCTGAATAAGGAAAGAAAAATTCAGAGATTTTTCTTGAGTGCAAGAGATCAAGCAAGGAGTCACTGAGACGATCACAACACAAATTTTGCACACAAAAAAAATAGAAGAAACAACATGTATCTATTTATCCAACACAAATACAACTTCTAACAAAGAACAAGATAGGCACTGAGAGTAGATATGCAAAATATTTCTTCGAATCATCAAACCCAGAAGGAACAGATTACACAGTGTCATATAAAACAACAACAAATATTTAAAGGGAATTTTACACAATTTCATAGAATCGTAAGTGTTGGAAAAGACCTTCAAGATCATCTGGTCCAACCATCACCCTACCACCAGTGTCACCCACTAAACCATGTCCCTAAGCACCAGGTCCAAGACACCCCAGTGGCAGGTTAATCCAGAAAAGTCTACTGCCCATTCTTCTCAACTATTCTTTAAAGTTGAGCACTAGAAATGGGATACGGGGAATGGAAAATCAGAATCATAGAATGGCTCAGGTTGGAACTAAGATCTCTGTGCTACACGGAAGGGATCTGATCCTTTCTATTAAACATACAAGGGGTTTAGAAAGAATTTTTGACTGGCATGAGAAAGAAAAAAATACGTATTTTCAACCACAGATTCTGCATTTAGCTTTAATAGCTGTTGCTTTCTCCAGCTGCTTAAGCAACACAACAGATTACATGTGAGCCATTAACCAGCACATTCATTTTTAAACTTCTTTTCAAAAGCTGAAGAGTAATTTCTAAGTCCATCATGGAAAAGCTCCTCAAATGCACACGTAGCAGCCAAAAGCAAAGCCCTGCCCTTCTCTCTTCCATGAGGTATGAAGCGTGTCCCAGTAGGCTCTAACTTAACCATGTCTGTGGAATAGGATACTCCAGAGCGCACCAGTAATATGGAAGAAGCAACAAACCCAAACACTCTTCTGCTGCTGTTCAAGGTATCCATAACCCACAAGTCTTGCAACAAGTTTTGGCCTAGGCCTTGTTCACTCAGCAGTTTTGAGGTGGTGTTTTGTTGTTGTTGCTTTGTTTTGTTTTAATCTTTCATTACCAGGGATGAATGTTCAGACTCCCCACAAAAAGAAATTTCCAGTCCTCTAGGAAATGTGCTCTAAGCTGTCCTACTGCACCAGGAACGGAGCTGTGAGGACAATCAAACTGCTAACACAGACCCAGGAACCCAATCCCACAGCTTAAAAAATGTGCTGAATTCATGAAAGGCTGCCAGACACCAGGGATCATTGTTAGCTGCCATGGTTACTCACAGAATTTTAGCTCTGCAGACTGCAAACACCACGGTGTATAGAACCAGCCATACAGTTCATTATTTACAGAGAGAGGAAGAAGTTGCAGCGTAGGCAGAAGAGGAACCTCATATGCACAGTCACCTGCAACTCAGCTATATGGACTTCCCAGAACCCTTCTGATATAAGCATGGAAGATACTAAGGTTATGGCCCAAGGCATCCTTTTAAGGCTGATCTTAAGATGTATTTCAGGTCATTATCTCCAGTTTCTTCCCTCTCTATTGCTGTACTTGGAATAATCTCTGAGGCGTGACAGGAGACATTTCACTACTTCTGGTTCACCATCCTGACAGCGTTTAGCCATCTGAAGGGAAAAGAAAAAAAGAAAGAAAGGCAGGGGAAGCTGAAACTAAGTCTGGGTGAAGGTGGAATGAGACAGAGTGAAATAAGATACCAGCATCACATTTTCAAGGAAGGCTCATTTAAAAATAACAGCCAAAGAAATATCAACTAATTTAAAAGGTCATCCAAAAGAAAATGTGCTTTAGTACTGATGTTCTTCACTATTAACTCATCACAGCTTTGACACATCTACTCAGCTAGAGCACTTCTGAGACCTTTGCTGCTAATGGTAGGCTTGTTCAGGTAGGCCTCCTCCTCCTTTTGAATTATTTTCAGAAATGCCAGCAGTATGCCTAGTAGGTGAATCATGGATTCTTTCTATATCGTCTCAAAGACAGGCAAATTAGTCTTCTTCATAGTAATGAATCTTAGTTCAGTAAACAGACTACATGTTTAGAAAGATAAAGTGTTAGAAAAAAATTGTGAAAATGGTTTTCTTAGGACTGGGTAAGATCCATATCAATAGTTGATTACTGTAACATTTGCTTTACTCGAGAATAGAGTTATATTTTCTCCAAATTTAAAACAAATTGCCTTTTTAATAATAAAAAAAATGTGATATGAATGTAGCGTATCTGGTGCTAGGCTACAAAAATTTATGGAACAATTATGCAGCTTAAATAGCACCTCTCCTCCTCTTCATCCTCAGCTCCATATCCTGCTGTGCCAGAGCTCCCACAGCACCCCGGCCACAAACAGGACCTTCGCTCAGAGGTTAGCAGAACAAAAACCACAACGCTAGCGTGCCCAAAGCCATCTTGGCGTGGCTAGCACATAAGCCTAGATGAGTGGCAGTGCAGTTTTGGCATGCACCCTCAGCCCACATACGCAGCCAGGTCTCTGGGAAAGCCTCTCCTGCCATCTTAGCCCGTGTCAAGAGCTGGGTGAGCCGTGGCAGCAAGAACAGGGATGCCAGTGTGAGGCTGAAATCATTTTGTGTAACACCAACTCCACGCAGACACTGGCCTTATGGTGATCCTGCTAACCTGCTGGTTTCTGGCCAAACTACTTCTGCCTTTTACACGCCAACCCCTTCCCAAATTACAGCAAGAGGGGAAAGGAAACTCAAAGGCAAGTGACTAATGTGTGAGTAGCTAAAATATTAGTCATTTCTTTCTTCAAATTAGACTTTGGCACATGGATCTAAAAATATTTGGAAAAGAACAGCCTTATCTGTCCTTCCAGAGCCATTAGCGAGTGCATAGAAACAATTGTGCCTTTTGGGCACACTTTACACAGTTAATTCTTTTGGTTACGTGTACGGAACATAACAGTTTATATTAGTATTTTGCAACTTAAGTAGGTTATAGGTGGCTTTATTTTTAAATACGCTGTACACGTCCCTGTAACTAGTAGCATGTAACAGAATTAACTGCCTAGGTGGTAACAACAGCCTACGCTACTTTAACGACGACAACAAAAGGGGATGACACAGCTATCTTGGTTTTCTTGCTAATTAAACTGGTAAGTTAAGATTCCGTATGGATTCAAAGTACTTCTGATTTCAGGCTCCCTCATTACGGAGGCATTTCATTAGATAACGCCTCAGCTCTGCAACCAGGCTACTCGAGAACGCCTCTCTCCTCCAGACCCAGAGTCTCCATTCCACATCTTGAGCACCCTGTGAAGGATTTTGTGTCATGTATTAAATGGTAAAGAAGTTGACACAGGCCACTGCAGAAGGCCTGAAGAAATGTGATCTGTTTTAGCTCTTCTTACATTTTCACGGTATTTTAAAAGCTTCGGAAGAAAAAAAGATGGGAAGAAAACAGCACAGGAGATGACAAATGCAGCCCCAGACTCCTGAGAAACTGTTAGCACATGGAAACAACAATAATGTCTATTTTCATATGCAGTGAGAGAGCAACCACAGATTGTGAAACAACCCTGGAGCACTTTATTATGGTGATTCAAACCCATTCACCATCTCAAGGGATAAACAAGCCTCCTATTATCGCCACCAAAAAGCCAGTACATCTCTTTGCCATCCCTCCCCCAGGAGTCTGCACCATTTTGCTCTAATAAATTTGTACAGGCTCCCATTGGGAGCTAGCTCTCAGTCCAGTGAAGGATCCAGCAGTAACGACACAGGTTGAGTGAAGACACTGTTCAGGACCTTGCTATTGCAATGTCCAGCACATCAGCTGGAATAGGAAAGAAAATCAGAAATGAAAATGCCTTCATTTTCCCAAGGGGAAGGCACTTCATAAAGAATTGAGTGATCCCAAAGTCCCCTTTCCATAGCTCCATCACTCCTTCTGATGCCCAAATCACAAGTGGGTGAATGCCTATACTCATGAGACACACAAAAAGGATTCACAACACTTCCCGCAAGTGAAAAGAATTTAGTCTTTAGTATGTTTACTCTTTTTTCCTGTTTACCTTTAACAATAACACATCTACTTATATGAGATTCAAAAGGTCTGGCTTCATGATGTGAGAGAATTTCCGAAGCACATCAACGATCCTAGTTTCACCTTTCAGCACTTCTGCTGTTTGTAATATCCTTAAACTGCTTGCGCTGAGGAGCACACTGAAGCAGGAGCTTTGCAACGCAATCACTACCGTCATCATAGCTCTGTGCTTCTAAATCTATTTAGTGGGCTCAGGAGCATGGCACAAGTTTTGTAGGGGTGGCTCAGCGTTGTGTGCGCCTTGCCGTGAGGAGATACTAGCTATTTCGGTCAGTGCTATAGCTAATTGTAGGGTTATCCCTGTCTGCATCACCATTACCTCTTAACTGCTGCAATGCTGTTTCTTACCTTGAGATTATTTTTTTTGGCATGTAAGGAAATACATTTTGCTGTTTCATGATTCTTTTTCCTTCCAGAAAAAAAAAAAAAAAAAGTAATCCAGTACTAAAATCATCTGCATTTCAAGGTGGACCCCTAGTTTTCAAGAACTACGAGTTTACCACACATATGATGCTATAAAAACTGGGGAAAACACCCAGAACAGGGATGAGTAGTATAGCATTTTTCAGCAATAAAATTTTACTTAATTCACAGCAGTCAGCAGCATGTATTTCATTTTATGCATCGTGATTAAAACAAAGCTAAGTAATTTGGCTGATGTAGCAGTGAACGTTTCATGTTTTCCTAAAGCTTGCCAGAATTATAAAGAGGGAAACATTTATTTTGTACAAATACTTGTTTTCTTTGGTTCTTATTTATCTAAAGCTTTGCTTTTAAGCAAAAGACAAGTTCAGCAACAAAACTGAAATGCTTTTGCTCCTTTGAAAATGTAACTTATTCGTGTACAAACTGCGCAGGGTCTGAGCAGTACCCTCCAACACTGTACATTATTTCCTGTTACAAATTCCTTATCGATCTAGTTATTAACTTGAAAAAGTTATAGAAAACTCTACATAACAAAATGTCTGAGATTTAAAAAGAGAAAAATCTTCAATTTTTTATGTTTAATAAGAATCTATTTCTAGAAAACACGCTCAAGACAAAGTAGTTTTAAATACCTTAAAATCCTGACCCTTTGAAAAGGTTCACACACTTAAAGGCGTGTTTTAATATGACAAGCCTTTAACTATTACCATAGGTAATACGTACACAAGGAACAAGCTTTTTGGTATCGAGATAAAAATCTGATCAATATAGTTTAAAAAAAATAATAATCGCTTGACAAGAAAAATTCTCACAACTGGCAGATTTCAGAATAACTGCTAAAATCTCTTCAGGTTTCAGGTTTTCTAAAATCTACAGGTTTTCTAAAATCTTCTCCAGGTTGAGCAAGTTGGCGCCTCCAACCAATCCTAAATCAAACCGTGTTGCACACCCTGGGATATTCGAGTGCACTTACAGCAAGGCTGCAAGAATGAGGAGAGAGTTTCCCTTTCACAACAGCTCTCTGTTGTACCATGCGAGGCTGAAGCCCAGCACAGAAACTTGCACCAAGACTAAGCCTCATCCTTGTAGTGCCAGCACTGAACCAGGAGGAAAACATTACAGATGAATAAGGAGAAACAAAAATATTGAGGGAGGAAAAGCACATGTATTGAAATAAGGATTTGTTTGACAACCTTGTTGAGGAAGGAAACTAGGGGTAGAGCAGAGGGGAAGAGTGAATTCAGGATGATGACTGGGATGCAAGAAGGGGAACAGCAGGAGGAAACACAGCCTGGGGAAAAGAGGAGGAGGCTGAAAAAGACAAAGAGCTTACGAAGCCCTCAAAATGAAGAGTGGGGAATGGGGAACGGGCAGTCATACCTGGCAAGGAAGAGAACATCAGAAATGTGCTGAAGCTTACTTGGAGAAAGAGCTAGTAGGAAGGGATGGAAAGGAACTGAGACAAGATAAGGAGTCTGAATTAGAAAGGGGAAAAAAAAAAGGAGGAAAAAAAAGCCTGGAGTAAGGCAGGAACCTTGTGGAAATAGCCACTGTTACCATGTAATTAAAGACTAAAGGAATACTAGGTCCTGGGTAAGCTGACTTTTCCTGTAGTACTGCATACAGTTCTGCTGTAAAGAAAGGGCTGATCACACTATTGGAGGTAAAACAAAGGACTAGAAGGAGGATCGGTTGAAAGGAGAGGACATTTGAAAGAAGAAATCAAAAGAACTTGGCCTGTTTGCTAGGTTGAAAATATGTACGATTGCTCTCTATAAATACACCAGGGGGAAGCAATGGTAAAATAACAGGAATGGAATGGACTATTTAATCAGAAATATAAATAATGAGACAAAACAAGCCAAGATTTGCCAGGAGTAATTTGAGGCTAAACAGGAGTGCAAGATGTGTATTTATTTATTTTTTAATCATGACAGGAGTATCTTAAATAATATCTAAAAAGAAGCAATAAGAACTTTTTTCTGAATGCACAAAAATATCCAAAGCCCTACCAAGCTAAGAAGCCAACGTCCATTAAGAACAAAATGAAAACAAAAACACACAAACACCACCTCCAGATCTGCAAACTCCATCTCCAGATCAGGCAGCCTGCTTTGCAGGGGGGTTGGACCCGATGATCTTTCGAGGTCCCTTCCAACCCCTACCATTCTGTGATTATCTGTATCTTTTAAAGGACTTGCTGAGCTGATGAGAGGAGCTCTCGGGTGTGTGTAGAATAGCCACAGGCCCCTAACCTGGGGGCCCTCTGCCATCATTTCTCATTCCTGATAACAGGGAGCCAGGAACATGACCCAGACAAAAGCCACAGGTGGTTCTTCTCCCTGCCAGCTTTGCTTTTTGCCTCTTCATATCCAACAGCTACAATGAAAGGCAGGGAACCAACAAACCATGGTATACTAACAGGCACACTAAGACACTGTTTCGGTGATCTTTGTCCTTTTTCTTAAGCACTGCGCTTGGAAACATTTATACTGCTCTTCTGACAGCTCCGTGTACAACAGCTCTGCAATCTAAGGAAAGCTGCATTAACTGAATGATTCTTGTAATACAAAAATACACTTTACCGAAAGACCTATAAACTGAAATAACAAGAGTTCTGGATTTATTCTGGGATCCAATGTAAGTCAAAAATAACATGCATGTACATTATCTACTCTGTAAAGAAGCTCTGTTCTGTTTTTAACTGCTGCTCAATCATCATCCTACTCACATTTAGAGCAGATCTACTCATATTCAAGAGTGAAGTCTTATTTCCATCAAAGTCAATAAGAACTGCTGTGATCTTTTGAGTGGAGAAAAAATTTTACTCTAGACAAAAGAGCTACCTTAAAACTACAGAATGCAGTACTCACAATTGGTTAATTTTTCTATTCAAGAAAAAAGCTGGTATAATATACCACAACTGAAAACATTACATTTTTATTTTACCAGTGTGGTTCCAAAACAAACAGACGTCTCTCTTATGCAAAATAATTTAGAAATTAACCACAAGTAATTCAGCATTTGCTTGCTAGGAGGAAAAAGCACACGGGTCTCCACAACAGAGAACCTACCCAAAACAGTTGGTTGATTGCATGTTTCATTCAGTAGTTACTGGTCTCATTTCTGGTGAAAAAAGGGCATGAAGCCACTCCACTGTTAAGTACATACGTCATTTTGTGCATAGTATCACAATGAATACTTTTAGTTTGCATAATTATTTTCAAAAAGTACTAATAAATATTTCAACAGGAGTGAAAACTCCAGCTAGTCCATCTTCCAACCCAGGTGGACTCCAGCATGCTCACATACCTATCACCTTTCTGCCCTGATTCTTGACTCCCTGCCTCCCAGAATATTTTATTGCTATTAATGTCTTACAGAAAAAATATTTGAAGTTGAAGCCAGATTGTTTACAGATGCCCTACAGATGCCCCAAATGAAGGATGTCAGCTCTGATCACACCCAAATCGGTTGTTGTTTATACCTGGTAATTTCTTTCTTACTCCTGCAAAGAGAATTTTGAAAACACACACCATCCTAACCAGTTCTTTTGTCTGCAGAGAACTTCTTGCTGTTCTTTTGTCTCTACAGACATGCTGACAAAGCCTACTCTGAGCCTAAGCATCTTAGTCATAGGTTAATATTAAAATTCACTGTCGTAGAAGCCTTTCCAATATATTACTTCCACAAAGGCTGAGGGTAGAAGAATACACAAGGTGAAGTGCACCCAGAAGATATCCTCCATGACCGTGATGCTTCCACCTATTTCATGAGCACACTGAAGCCAGGTGAACTCTGTAATAACGGCGTATGTGACTGTATAAGAATAGTGAACAGATTATGTAAATTGAGCCCTACGTACATTCCAAATGAGATAAAACCCTTTAAAATGTAGCACATGATCCTATACCCCAACAGGAGTGCTTTGGCATCTATCTGTCTCTCCCTCCTCACTTTCTGTAAAACATTCCTACACTAAAGTAATTGGCTGACTAAACCCATCCTCAGTGGCTGGGTTGTTGGCTTTTTTTCCCCAACTCCCCCGTGCCCCCCCTTTTTTGTCTTTTTTTCAGTTGAATCAGCACTTCTCAGCTTTATCTTTGTATCCTCGACCAGATTTTAATACAGCTTCTTCTATTCCAAAAGGCCCCTTCCCTGGCAAATGACAGGAAATGTGTGTACTCAACCTTACTAGCAAGACATACTTCTCAACATCAATGAAATCAGCAATGTGACAAAAATAAAATTTAAAAATGAAATAATGAGCATTCACACTTTTCTAAAAGCATGGTTCAGCTTAAAAGACGACCTGCTGAATGCTCCAGATCTGATTGTAGATTTATCCCTGTCTGCATCACCATTCCCTCTTAACTGCTGCAGTGCTTTTTAAAGAAAAAGTGAACGTATATCAAGTGGGTAAATTACTTGTTAAAATATAGATAGATATAGATATATAGCATTACTATGGGAAACAAGGTGTTGTGTCTTTGCCTGGATACTTGATACAAGACAGAGTAGCATTCAAATGTTCCATTTCTTCTGTGCTGAATACAGGGCCATGCTCTCGTGTTGTCGCAGTGGGTTTGTTTCCAGCTGCTCTGCATTTACCTCTGGTAGGCAGCCCGCACCAAGCATAAGCTCACCGCAGGTAACCACTCCGAGCGGGTTGCACACAATTGCCCAACGGAGCGGTTTCTCTTAAGCAGAGAGGGAGGAGGAGGAAGTGAGAAGAGGAAGAAGCAAAGACAAGCAACTCTCACGGGTTGCGAGTGCAGTGATAACGCTCTCAGGGAGTTTCTACAAACTTTTGGAGGAAGCTTTAGAAAGTGACGCATCCAAAAGTAGCACGCTGAAAGGTCAAGCAAAGGCAGCCGTCACTGCTCACCACCACCCCGTGACGGCCACCCTGAAGTAGGCCCCAGAAGCCCCCGGGTCTGGAGTACAGCTCCAAAGTGAGGCCACCAGGGATGAGAGCTTCGGGCACCCCTCCTGTCCGTCCATCGCCACAGTGGCAGCACAGCTACCACTGCCAAGTGGCCGTGCAGTGCAAAGGCTGACAGGGCAAAGGCATGCAGGGCCCATCTAAATACTAGTGTCACAGATAGATTTCTTGTGACAATACCCAGACATGCTGTCAGAGCTTCCAGGAAGGTTTCCCTTCCAGGAAAGAGGGAATTAAAACCTCAGAAGTTTATTAGGAAGAAAAGAAAGCAAAAAGACTTATTATTTTTTTTGTACAGACACCCAGTCTTGGAAACACAACACGAGGCCTGACAGAGCATGGCTGCTTTCACTGTGTCTGCATCACAGGTCACCCAACACGATTTCAGATTTACTGAGGCCTACCATTACAGAAGGTGCACAAAACATGCTAAACCACTTTAGGCAATGCTTAATGGAAAGCATGCTTGCATCAACAAAGACATTCACTAGCCTTCACTTCCAGTTCTTTATTAAGTCAGCCAAAATTTTACACAGGTAAAAGAAAGCAGCGGACATTTCAATCAATAAAAAAGTACCCTGAGGAAGTAAATTTATCACATTAAAAATTTAAGTCGTGATGTAAAAATATTTTTAACATTTTATTCCTAAGCTTGCTACAAAAATGTAAGCTTCTATACTACAGTAAAAACACAGAAATGGGGAATAAGGGCTGTTCACTTAAGGCAACCCTTCACTCATAGCTGGAGGTTCACCTACAAATCCATGTTTATGCTCTCCTTCCTATCTCACTGAGCACACCACCGATTTTCTTCAAGTCTGATCACAAGCCTACCTTGGACTGTATGCTGAACACTTCAGCCTCAGACCCTCCAATCAGCCCGTAACATAGATCCCTATCCTACAAATCTAAAATGTGTATGATTTCCCTACATACAAGCGAGAATATACCTTCCTCTTGCAGGAACTGCATTCATTAGCTGTAAATTACAGGGGTTACAAGAGGCTAGCCAAGCAGAGTCATTCATACCAATCATAGATAGCCCATGTGACCAATTTACAAAGATGCTTATACAGCTTAAATCGTTATGCTCACTCTTAGTATGTGAAGTAATAAAACCATGCAAAGGCATTTCTGACAGTAAATTGTGACCACAGACCAGCTGTCACAAATATGGCTAAACAATAGTTACAGGTGTCAAAGTCTATGAGGATTTCTTGAGATGTCTGCAGATTACATTTCTCCTTCCTCTTCTCCCTTGCAGCCATTAGACAGAATTGGCATTCACAGCCACCAAACAGGCCAGACCAAGTTTATTTCTTCTTTTATCTTCCATGTGTTCTTCATTAGCCTGAATCTTTAGCATCTCTTTATTCACCTCTGAACTGAAATGTTTTTGATGTTTGACCTTCATTTGGAGAAAAACGCTTAATAAAAAAAAATGTTTGTTTCTTTCACACCAAAGGATGAGGTCACAAGGCTGTTGACAATTATTTTAAAAACAATCAGCCATTCATACAGTGATGTAATCATGTACATTTGCAAAGCTTGATGAAATACAGGCTTGCTCCTATCCAAAGCATCAGGATTGCAGCCATCCTATCGAATAGTTTTCCAGGGTTGAATATACTTCACTAATGATTTCACAGGCCAAAGAGAGATCCTATCTTCCTCAAGCCCTAGACTCCAACAGTTACTTCCTAGCCTCTCAGCATACTAAAAATATGGTATTAACATGAAACGTATTAAAAATACATTTTTTCCTAAATCATGTTTATTGACGATAAACACAAGTACTCCAATCAGTTCTGAAACACAGGCTCTCCAGCTGCCTCCCATTGCTCCCTGTTAGTCTCAGGAGCTCAGCTATCAGCCCCAAGTAACTTTATGCAGCACTGCAGAGAGAGAGAGAGAGAGAGAGAGAGAGAGAGAGAGAGAGAGAAGAATGACTCATTTATGTCTCTTCCCAGATCTCTGAAGATCAGCTTCAGCTTGAACATGAGCAAGAGAACAGTCATTTTAAAAACAAGAAACAGACAACTTTTCAGCTGCTACTCAGGAGTCCAAAAAAGAGTGGCAGAGAAACAAACAACTGTTTGAGCTCCTTGATCACAGATTAAAGCAGCCAGACTGGGGGAAAAGATTGTGACAAAATCGTTTGAGGTGTTCAAGATCCTGAAATGGTTATATCTATGTAAATGTAGTTAATAACATACCTTATGCTTAGATTTTGTCATATTCTCTGGTACATTCTTTTAAATGCTGATTTAAGAGTAGCAGAGGGCATGCAGACATTTGCCACTTCTTTTGGACAACCCTCCTTCAAAAAAAGAAAGAGGCAACAGGTGGCTCCCAGGGTTCAAGGCATTTCTTAAACTACTAGTCAAAGGCAAACATGCAAACCACTTAAGTAGCATAAGGCTTCCAAAACTATGTATTTCAAGATCTTTTCTTCACAGCTGGTTTTCAAGAGTTTACAAACAAGGAAAAAATAATATCCACAATACTATTTGCATTTTTGATTCTACCAAATCAAAAGAGAGAAAATACTCTACTTGGTTGACGTCTTCTAACTAGTGCAATGAGATCCACAGGCTTCTCTGAGTTTCTCTGCTTCCTTGTCCTCATTAAGAAATATCCTTTACGCCAACTCAACTTGTAGTTATTTTCCTTAGGATGCAGGTGTGACCTGCAACTCTGTGCAAGAAGGAGCCCTGTGAAGGTCTCAGCCAAGTTCCCAGACAGCTGGACAGACTCGCTACAGCCTGCACCTACCAGGTGCTCAGGACTCTTCTGTGGTCGAGGTCACTACACCTGCTTTTGGAGCAAATTCCCAGTCATCCTCAGAAGACTGAAAGACATTCAGACTCAGCAAGTGCAAGTTAATGACAGGGTAACTGCTGCCATTCTGCAATGGGGACAAATTTCATAAAAGCCAGCATTTTTCAGGAAGTGAAAAACTCAGGTTCATTGTTAAAAGTAACAAACAAACAAACAAAGATTTAAGCTCTGTACCCATGCTATGTACATGTACACAGTCCTTTTCTATGAATACCAACAACTGCTCTGGTATCTGAAAACAATCTTAACAAATGTAATGAATCCCTAATGTCTCTGCAAAGATTCAAGAGCCCTTTCTAAAAAGTGCAAAAAGTAAAGAGCGCAGAGATGATGAGCCACAATTACAAGTTTAAAAATTTTATCATCATTTTAGCAATTAATGAAAAAAGTTCCCCTAACACTTCCTCTCATTTCTTTAACATTGGTAAGATAAATTCATGATGCATAAAACATTATAAATCCACTGAGACAAATATTCCCTGAGGTAGGCACTGCATAACACTACCAAGGCTTTCACTACAGCTAACTAATTTAATTTGTGCCTTAGGCTTTGGTGATGTCAATTCATCTATTCCACTTTTACTGTGTTTTAAAAAAGCAAGCAGATCATTTTCTTTGTGAACTCTTTCCTATTAAAAATGAAATAAAATAAAATTGATTACTTAACTAAAGATCTTTTAAAGTAGAAACACATTGTGGAGCAAATGTATTTGAGATGACAGGCTATCATCTTTGAACAAACATTAAAATTACACACCTTTGTGACTCTGCTGGTCATCCCTTCTGAGTAAGCTGAAGCTCCTTTTTTCCTTGTGAGAAACGAAGGAGTACCAAAAAAAAAAAAATAAAAAAAACCTTTGCTCTTGACAGAAGATATTTTCTAAGCTTTCCTACAGAAAATGAGACACTCGTCCAAGATGATCATCATCACCCATGTGATGAATCTTTATCACCTCAACATTTGCCAGCTTTTATTGCACTATGTTGCATTCTTTGAGCTGTAAAAGTTCTCTGGGTTTGGTCATTTGTGACCGTAAACTATGGTGACAGTAAGCTCTTCCATTCAGCAGAATACCTATAAAACTCATGTACAAACAGCTTCTGCAATAAAATGCTGCAGCCTTTACCTTACCCTTGTTGCTTTTGTCAGCATCTTCCGAAAAAAAGTGGGCCATCAGATTTCCTTCAATACTTCTTGTTACAAGGTTATGAAGAAAACAGAATGATGACAATACCTTTTTCTTCTTCAAGTGCATTAGAATTTGATAAAACAGTCTCTTCCTAGCTGCTGACCATCCTAATTGTTGCAACTCCGCTTTAAAGGATAAATTAATTTCTACAATAAGTAGCAAACTATTGTTTGCCAAAAGAGCTCTAGCTCACCCAGAAAATTCATAAAGCTAATAGCCTAGGTCCTCTGATCACACTACTTATGTGCTCATTTTAAGGACACAATATTCACACAAACAAGTTATTTGAATCTTTCATGTTTAAAACAAAACAAACAAACAAAAAAGACAAATAGATGTTATTTCTCCTTGCTTTAGATCATGCTTGAATTTTTGCAAACACTGTTCATAAAGAATGAAGCTGCTGTTTGCCATCCGCACTGGTAGTGTTGCACTGCAGAACATGAAAGTGTATTTAGCATCTTTTACACTGAGTGTAACCAAACAGTATGACAGACTGGTTACATGCTGAAGCTACTATGGTAGGTATTAAACAGCAAAAGCTCTGAGTGATTGTCCTTCTTCAATGTTTAGACTCATAAAAGTTACATAAATGCATGAACAATTTTAAATACTGCAGTCATTAATTAGTTATTAAGTAGGTATTTGGGAGAAAGAGAAGGTTACACTAACAGAGGTGTTCAGTCCCTAGCATGCAGAGCTTGGAGCCCTAAGGGCCAAGGTGCGTAACAATTAGCTGTGGAACAAAGGCATGCTGTGTTGCTCCAATACAGGGATTCATCAGCTTGAACAAGAACTGTGTCTGACAGGTTCTGAGGGAACCATTTGTAGAGACGCCTGTCCAAAAGTGTAGTTGTAAGGACCCCTCTGATCCTTACGGGAAGGTGACATAAATAACACTGTTGCAACAGAAAGGAAAAAAGAATTTGGAGGATGATCTTCTCTTTTCGCACCTTAACACAACAAAATATATTTTACTGATCCAACCTTAAAACTTTTGTCCTCGGGCAACAAGAATTCATTGTGATTAATATAATTAAAAAGAGCGAGATTTCAATAAAGAAAATGAAAATGAACGGGCCTGATAGATATGCCATTTTAAGTCACAACGTCGGTCCATGCAGTTTGCAGCAGGCAAACTCTGCTGCTGCTCAGAGATGCCAAGAAAATTCAGAGTATGGCCCAGAGGTGGATAAAAGACACACATGTACAGACCTACACAGTGAAATTTCAAAAACAGAAGCCTAACTTGAATAAAATACATCTTATTAATGGCAATACGCAGTGCAACCCAAAGGGAGCCAGTCAATCGACTACATGAGCTTTGGATCGAGTCCATGAAGCTAATACTACAGAACACTAATAATAAAAGATTCCATAAAACACTGCTATACCAATTAACCGCTGTGAGAAGCTGGGAGTATTTGTCAAGTGAAACCCTGAAAGCCAATCTGAGGAATGAAGTCAGACAAACTGATTTTGATTAGGCCGTCAACTGCAACTTTAGAGGAGGCTAACTAGGGGAAATCAGTATCGAGCCACCATGGCACATTTTAAAAGGCTACAGGACAAAACCTTACAAACACATCTGTCTTTCTTTGCCAGTAGACGCTGTCACAGAATATAATTTTTTAATTCAAGATCTCTCCACTGCTTGTGTCAAATGTGGATGTTCTCTGTACAAACAGACACAGGATCCTCTCATAGCCATTCTGCTTAACCTCAGTGCTCCAGTTCTTAACTTCCTTGCTTCTTCACCCCCCAACTCTCTCTCACCTTGCCACTCTGCCTTCCTACTAACCCTTGGTGAAATACCTGGATTAGAGACAGCTTACAGACAATGTTTATGATTTGCTGCGAAAGCTATGAGGGCATGCTTATTAAAAAGGGGTCATAATTTGAGGAAGATGATGCAAGAAAAAACACAACAACAACAACAAAACGAAAACAAAGGAGAGCTTAGCAGGTTTGAACATTACACTTCCTCCAGTCTACTTTTATCTTGCTGATTGTCTTTTATTTGTTTGTTCATTTGTTTGGTCTGGTGCTGTTGTTTTGTTGTTGTTGTTGTTAACATCACTGACATTTTTCATCATATTACCTTGGGCTGTGATGCCCTATCTGAGTCTTTTAACCCTAATCTATGTCTTCGTTCCCCAGTCTCCTTCACTCTTCTCAAATTCAGCCTTTGTTAGTAATTCAACAGAAACATTAACACTGTATGCTGTTCTTTTCTGTCCTTTTTTTCTTTCTTTCTTCCTATTTTAACAGTGGTCATCAGTTTTGACTCTTCAGAACAGCAAGCGCATCGTAGTCATCACAGTATTTTTTCTGGACAGCACTGCCATTATTTCACTATTCCTCTATCCTGACTTAAGTCTAACAACAGTCTAATACCAGTTTCTTGAAAGTTTGTCCTAGGTTTACAAATTGGCGAGGCAAATACTCCATTTCCAAGTGTAATCTAGAACAGAGTCAGTCTTGGCCATGCCTCTGCCAGGCATCCTCAGGGACAAAATTCTACTGCAAAATTTTTTGTTTTCTATGCTTCCCTCACACCGGTAAAACATATTCAGAATGTGGCTGCTGAAAATAAACATTACTTCAAAACAGAACAGGCTGCTCAAGTGTTCCAATCTGAAAAGATCTTCATACAGAGGTTTTTATCTTAGCAGAGCTCTCCATGAGTGACAAAAAGAGGAGTGTGTTTCATTTGGCAGCCAAATTATTCTAATCACGCCACAAAAGCACATAAAGCCCCATAGACTTTGCAATTTTTGTCTTCCACAATCATTCTTCTTTCCCCTTTCACTCAATCATTTTCCTCTAAATTATTAAATCCTTCTTTCTTCTTGTTACAGTTGGGGAATTCTCTGACTGCAGAAATGAAGGGTCTCATAAGAAAAGGTTATAATTAGCAGAAAGAGAAAGAGGTTTGTACAGAAAAGATGGCTCTACAGGAACCATGAAATGGAGGCTATTTCAGGTAAATGAAACACCTAGTGCTTACTTCCATGTACAATTCCTTCAAGAAAACTCATTCCAGCTTGCATCCCGCTTACCATACAGCATGCAGATGGTTCACTGGCTAACTGATCCAGTCCACAAACACGCACACAGTGCCAGTAAAAAGCAACGCTGGAGAGAAGAACAAAATATACATATAGTAGCTAATGAGATGAGCAACCTTGATGGCATGGACATTCCCAAAGTCATCATGAATGTAAAGCTTTAGAAATTAATGTTATAATGGGACAAGTTTCAGAGAACATTATATCCGTTCACAATAGTTAGGAGAAAAAGCTATTAAAAATTACTGCCTGTGTTTCAAAACAACTTGCATATAATTTTGAGTGCATTTGATAAATACTGGACCATAAATTGAATTAAAGGTTACAGAAAATAAGAGGAAATGCTTAGTTGGATACCAGATGAGTTTAACTCAACATACAAAAAATACAATGGCAAGGCTTAACCTGGAATAATGTATATCATTCTTTGCCATGCCATGTCTGCCCAGCATATGAACACGTGCTGTGAAGAAAATGCAGAGAAGTGCTGCCAGTATTCTCAAGAGAATGAAAGCCTACCTTACATCAGTATCTCAAGCAAAGAGAGTATCTTAAATGGCTGTTTAAGAACAAACAGGACTGATGAAACACCAGTGGGAAAGAAAGAAAAGACATCCTAACTCCAAGGAGAGCACTTGCACAGAGCAAAAGATAATAAGCGGTCAATAATAAATTCAGGCTAAAGTATAAAGGAGTATTTCTAACCAACAGATTAAAGAAATTCTCAAGCAGCATTTGCTGGGCACAGCAACAGCAAAATGACTATTTTAAATATAAAGTTTGATAAATTTATGATATGGCATCTGCAAGATTAAAAGGAATGGAACTATGATCAAGGAGATGTTTTCCAAACTCATGAATGAGAAAGCAAGAAAGTAAGATAAGTAATTCAATACATACACATACATACAAACACAGAAACATGTTTAGCAGACCATTTTTTTTCTTGTGAGTAATTTGAAGCTACTTAGAATAGCACTTCTCTCATAGTTGATTCATGTTCTGATACATATACGTTCTTGTATACAAGCTTTTCCAGCAGGTCCTTCCAAGCACTCTCCTCTGTTGACTCTTTTATATCAGACCAGGCTTCATATTCAAGAGCTCATCTTGCTGTCTTTCATACAGTGCAGATAACTCCTCTCTGTGTAGCTGCCTGCTTTCACAACGTGTTGCTTTTGACTTGCAATAAGTTAACATGCCACCTTGTCACAGTTAAAGGTCACTTCAAAGGTTGTAGCGTATGGGAAGAAAGAAGGACAGAGGGCAAGGGATATGCACAAAAGCATAGTCCCCAGAAATCTAAAATGAAAAAGTAATAATAATAAAAGAAAAGCAACCAAAGGCACTGGAGTCCATTCAGCCTATTCATATGCTTCTAGAATCACAATTTCATAATGTTGCTAAACCTTCCTTCTTTATTC
This sequence comes from Heteronetta atricapilla, assembly GCA_011075105.1. Classification (NCBI taxonomy): domain Eukaryota; kingdom Metazoa; phylum Chordata; class Aves; order Anseriformes; family Anatidae; genus Heteronetta; species Heteronetta atricapilla. The sequence goes on along the minus strand of CM021731.1, from coordinate 125,441,584 downwards.
TTGGCATAAGTGCATGTGTGTGTAAGCAGTGGGAAAGGCATCGTATCTTTAATTGGAGTGTGAAAAATGCTGCTCACTGAAATAAAAAAAAAATATGTAGTTATAATTAGAAGTGGAAACTAAAACCAGCACTTCACTTGATTATACAGAAAAGGCATCCCTTGTTCACAAGATACAGACTCTAGGTGGGCCCAGAGTCTTATCCTCCACAATTCAGCTGGCACTCTGTCTACTACTCCATACTTAAATTATCTCTACAGAGCCAAACTACTGTGATAGAACTGCTTTTGCTGATTCACAGAATGGTTGAGGCAGGAGGGAACCTCTGGAGATGATCTAGTCCAACCTTCTGTGTTCGGAGCTTGGTCAATTACAGCAGGATGCCCAAGGCTCTGTCCGGTTGGGTTTTAATCATCTCCAAGAAAGGAGGCTCCTAAATGTCTCCCTGCCACCTGCTACGGTGTTTGATCAGCTTCAGATGAAAACATCTTTTTTACATTTAAATGGATGTTTATGCCCGTTGCCTCTTGTCCTCTCACTATGTAACACTGAGAGGAGTTGGGCTCCTCTTTTTCACTCCACCACGCCAGGTATTCAGGCACATTCAGAAGATCTCCCTCAGCCTTCTCCTCTCCAGGCTAAACAGTCCCATCTCCCTCAGACTCTCCTATGCCAGACACTCCAGTCCCTCACTCAGCTTCATGGCCCTCTGCTCCAGGATGTCCACGTCTCCCTTGTATGGGAGAACCCAGAACCAGACACAAAACACTAGGTTTTCTTACCAGAAAGAAGTACCAAAGAAGGGAAACCTCCCTCATCCTGCTGGCAACGCTCTGCCTGGTGCAGCTCAGGAAGCTCTCAGCCTTCTTTGCCACAAGGACACATTGCTGAACTGTGTTATCCTTGGTGCCCACCACGTCCTACTCACCAAGGCTGCCTTCTGGCCAGGCAGCCCCAGCCCGCACTGGTCCGTGGGGATATTTCTCTCAGACATGGGACTCAGCATTGCCCTTTGCTCAGGAGGATCCCCTCAGACCTTTTGCCCAGCCTGCTGAGGGCTCTCTGGAAGGCAGCACAGCCAGCTGTCTGTCAAACACTCCTCCCAGGCCCGTATCACCTGCAGACTTGCTGAGAGCACTCTGTCCTACCACCCAGGTCATTAGTGAGATGGTGATCAGTACTGGCACCAGTAACCACCACTGCCAGGGACCAGCCTTCAGCCAGACCTTGTGCTGCTGACCACAGCCCTTTGAACCTCCCAGGTTGAGACAGTTTTTAATCCACCTCACTGACCATTTACATAGTCTGCATTTCATCGGTTTGTCAATGAACACAATACGAGACAGTCAAACTCCTTGCTAAAGCCAACATAAACAACGCCCACTTCTATCTCCTCCCCCACCAGCTCAGTGAGCCCATCGTACAAGGTATCCAGGTTATCAGACACGATTTCCACTTCATAACTACAAGATGACAATTGCCTTCATCTTATTTGTATGTTTGGAAATGGCTTCCAGGAGGTCACTCTTGAGGCTGGCATTCCCCAGATTCTCCGAGGATTCAATCAGGATTTGGAGAAGACTCCAATATAATCCACCATTTATTCAGCCAATATTGGACCACTGGTTTTTCCCATTGTTGGCAGAGATACCTGAATATACATGGTCTGTTCTGTGCCAAACTTGTACTATGTCTTTTTCTATTTACTCTGTTTCTTTCCTGATATAATCTGTGCTCCTTCAGCTTTGCTTAGTCACACCTTCATCCTTCCCTTCTCACATGAGATCAACCTAACGCAACACAAGCTGCACAGCTTTTTGTCTCTGCACATCAGTACACACAGCAGAGCGGAGCTGCGAAGCAACACACCGCTGAACACAATTTCAGTTTTGTGCTAGCATTGCTACAGTTCTGCAGTGCACGGAAATGCTTCATTAACATTTTAAGCAATGTCGTTGGGTGCCCTAGCTACATTTCCTGTAATGGTCTGTACAGCGGAGCTAGCTTACTACGGGTTAATTTTAAAGAAGCTTTTCCAGATACACTGTAGGTATTCCTTTCACTCCAAAACCCTAAGAAACCATTCAATCACAGCTTCCCAGTTGTCTCATCTGTGAACAGTTGAATACAAAAGGAAAGTTTATGCTAGTGCTTTATAACAAAGCAACAGTTAGCTGGATGTTGAACAGATGCTAAAAGATACTGTCCTGCCATTATCATAGTACTTCTAGTCTTTTCACTTGAAAATAAAATCTGGATACCAACTACTCTGTTTTCTCCCCATTCACAAAATTCAAACCTTAAGCTTCTCTGCGGTCTTCCAAGAGACCAGAAAATATATCAGGTAAGGAGACGGGTGGCTGATACCTACATCCAAGCCCACCTACAGCTAGCTAAGAGGTACGGCTGTAAATTCCTTGGCGAGAAGGAAAAGAAGATTTAAAAGGGGAAAGGAAGGAAAGAAGACACCGTATTGCAAAAACAAGCCACATACGTTAGAAACAAACAACAACGGGGGATTTCCTAAAACTGTACCTCCTTTCAGACTTCCGCCAGCATTGCTGGCTCTGGGAGACTGGCACGCACGGTTTGTAACTGAAGCTGCAGAAGCCCCTACCGCTGACATAATTAACCTAGCTGAACTCGTTTAACTGATTGAGCTTTTACTGGTATAGCCTGTTTGCTTGCTGTACGTGGCTTTCCTAAATGACAGCCATTATTTTTAGTTAAGGCTAATTAATATTAGCTGGTTAGACTGCTTGAGAGAAGCATCGTGTTACTGAACTTCACTTCAAAGTGATTTTCAGAAAATCATCGTTTGTGCCGCCTTTTACAAGACGTATTTATGAGCGTTTCCCTGAGAGTATCAGGGATGCAAAGGCTTACCACTTTGAAGTGAAGTTCAGTAACACGATGCTATCAGTCTAATGGCAGCACAGTGGTGATAATGCTGTTTCAGGTTCAGATCTCCTCCTGCTAATACGTATCATGCTCCAGTGATGTGAACTTCCCTCTTCTCTCAAGCAGTCTAACCAGCTAATATTAATTAGCCTTAACTAAAAATAATGGCTTGTAACAGTATCTATCTTTAGTTTTGCTGCTTTGCCAGATCTGATGAGGGGACAGGGAGCCTGAGAACCTCGTCAATTCTGCCAGCAACACAATCTAGTAGGAGATAGTAATTTAGCCTCTCCCTGAAAATCTTGTTTTCACTTTATGAATGTCTGAAAACATCACTAGGAAACAAATACATTTGTTAGCATTCATTAGTAAAAGCTGAGGGTGATAGCTGTTAAAACTCAAATCCCATCTCCCCGTCCGTGCCTCCACATATATTTCTTTGTGGTAGCTGAGCAGCTCATTTTAGTAAAGACAGGCTCAAAGGCATGACCTAGAAATCCTTCACTGAGATAACCAGTCTTTAAATAAAAAAAAAAAAACACTCTCTTACAAAGCTATAATAAATATTTTCTCTCATTCTTTACAGTGCTCAGCATCACAGAGCTGCAATTTGACAGCAGTGGTACGGAAACTGAAGAAGCACGTTACCAACATATTACAAGCAACTCAAGGCATGAGTAAGGAAGCTCTGAAAGAGTTCTTCAACCCTAGAACTTGGATGCTCAGTTTCATGAGCAAATAAAACCTACACAGAAGCTGCTGTGTGGGGGAGTGAGAAGAGAAGGGTAGCATCTAATGGAAACATGCAAACTGTTAGAAACTAAAGGGGGGTAGAGTACACTCAATTTAAAGAGACCAAACAAAAATTATGCTCTTATAAATATCTGAATGCTCACTAATGAAGCAATGAAAATATAAAAATCCCAGCAGAAATGAATGGGGATCGATATTAAAGGGTGTCACTGCAACTGTCCCCAAGGTTCAGGTGGGCCTCCAACATACAATCTACTTCTCTGTAAAAGCTTTGTTTCTGATATAAAAGATCAACATTATTTGACTGTTCAGTGGAGGAAAAAAAGGTTGAATTAACGAATGAAATCAGAGAATATTTCTTTTCTTTAGGTTTGTAAAACAAAACCCTGTTTAAAAATCATTTCAGTACCTTAACTTGCACATTTTAGTTTTACATCAGCTGTTTCTGCATACCACAAGCATACATACACTGTGTGTGTCTACTATAGGCACACACATGTATTGCTGAAAACATTTTGAGAAGGGTTATGTTACAATGGTTTAATGAGACATTCCCCTCCCTTACTCAAAATTCTCCTCTGACGTTGGTTGGGCAGCACACCTAGACACTATAAATTATCACACTGTTTGAAAGGCTGTGGAAGTTCGAACGACGCACTGAAAACCTATGGCCTGACGGTACAGAAACTGGGAAGTTTTCTACACACAACAGCAGAGCACTTAAGGACTGTGAAATGCAATGCTCAGTCCTGTAAGAACTGGTGCATGTGAGCAGTTGTACCCTCCTAGCCATTCCATTAACTTCAGCAAACTACTTGTATGGGGAAGTTGTTTCTGTACGATAGATTTTAAAGGATCTGCCCTTAGTCGTTCAGTTCAGGAGGTCTCAAAGTACAGTCTATCTTCAGGGAAAAATTCAAGTGATGCCTCACAGCAGGCTAACATAAATCTTGGCTCTTTCCTGGACTTTAGTTTATTCATTTTATACATTTGGAAAATGTCAGCAGGAAACCCCTTTTTGTTTTTGACTTATCGTCATGATTTGTGACAATCTGTTCACGAGAACTGATCAACACACATTCACAACCATAGGCTTTCAGTCGCTTTCAGTTTGAAAGTGCAGGTTCCACAGAATCAAAGAAAGGCAAATATATAAAAGTGCACCACAGAGCAACAACAATCAACCGAAGGTCGCAGCATGAAGCAGTGTGGCAGTAGAGGGGAACAACAAAGCCTATGCCCTTTGGTATGCGTGCAGCAGTACATTTCAGGTGGTTACACTTGTCAGTACTTTTTTTCCATGAAACTAACTGTACAGAAAATTTTCAGCTAAGGAAGTAAACCTCTCTAAAACCCAAGTGGAGCACTAAAAAAATTGTTGAAAGCTTCATTGAGATGTATATGCAGTTTTTTGATGGGTTTCAGATTTATTTATTTTTAATTCAAGATAGTTAACATGGAGGTTCTGTGTGACAATGATTTTTCATCTATATTTCTTTAATGCAACTCAGGAAAGCAAATAACTCAGCTCTTTTTAGAAGAACTTTTAGATAAGGAATAGGTTACATTTTGTCTGTGTGCTTAATAGTAACGTAAAATTGAGACATAGGACATAAAAGAGGGATAAAGAAGAGGCTAAGAGTTGCATACTACCTTTATTTAACTCAACACAGATAGTAGGCATTCAAGTGGGCCAGTGACTTGGCAGGAGGTGGTGGCACTGTCTCTGAAGTGCCATGGCCATGTGAGAAACATGAGGGAAAATGGCAGCCTGCTCGCATGCTGGCAGGGTCCTGGAGCCAGCATGGTAAAGAAGCTCAGGGTGAGCTTCCAAAAAAACAACAAACTTCTATCAGCCAAAAAGCTGATGAACACAGGTCCCAAATGGACCGGCCAAAATAATGGCAATAACCTGTAACTATAAGGAATCATTACAATTATCAAAGACGTCCCTGTTCTGGAGAAGTTTTCTGCTGGCAGGGTGTTTCTATTCAGGGTTTTTGATAATTGCCTATAGCCTCTGGACAGGAAAATGCAAGCTGTCTTGAAGAACTGGAGTACTGAGTTAACCTTTCAAAGGGTGCAGTGGGTCCTAGTGCAGCAAGCAACAGAGAAATCACAGTTCTTCTAAGCAGCACATCCATACTGCTTGATACTTGCACAGTCTTGAATGACTTGTGATGCATTTATGTCTCTGAATATTCTCATGCAAAACAAATACCACCAACACAACAAACACCACCACCACCAACAACAAACAACAAAGGCATACATCATTACCATCTTCTGTAAAAATGGCAGCCTTGCCTTGTTCCTTCTCCCTGGGTGCAAGGTATGCATGTTTAAAAATGTATGCTCCACTTGTTTCCCTCCCTTCCTTTGCCACCTTTCTGACATTAAGTATCCATCACTGAACAGGCGTCTGGAGCCAAAGTAAATAACTCATCCTGTTACATGATGGTAGTTTACTTGCACCTTTGTCTTTTCCAAGGGTAACTGAATGACTACACTGTCTATATATAAAACAATAATACATTTCATACAGCTGTAACAGAGCCAAAAAAAAATGAAGATAAAGATGCTCACATATACTCACATTTTCCAGCTCTGAAGAGAACAAGATTTGCTGACCATAAAGCTAAACAGCTCTAATATACTCTCTCACATAATAATTTCAGTACTAGTACCAGTGAAATTCTAGTAAAGATTAAATAACTGGATGATGGCAGGAGATGGGGGACCCTTTAAGGACCTGGTCTCCAGCACCAGCTTCCCAGCTGCCTTCCTATAGGCGCTAGGAAGGTACAGCACTTCTGTATATATAATTAAAAAAACAGCACCAGTAACATCACTAAAAATCCTCCCCCCAGTCACACACACTTACTGTTCAGATATTACAGTTCTTGATCAGAACAGGCACGTTCAGAAGCAAACAGTATCAGCAAATCTTTACAAAAGCAGTTAGTTTTACAATCCTAGGTGACTTTATTTTTCCTACACGTCCCTCTTGCTCTCATCTTCATTCTTGTTGTGAATATTACTTAATGTTTAAGTAACACAAAATGAAAGACAATTGGTAGATGCAGTCAGGATGCAGGCTGGCATAGTTCTGATGGAGTAAAGGGAACATTTGTCGGAGTGAGCTTCAGTGCACACACAACTCCTCCTAATTAAGATTAGGAAATGCTGCAGTCACAGCACAGGCATCCAGAATATTGTTTCTCTTAGGCTCTTATGCAAACAAACATTAAAAACGTCAAAATCAGATAATGTTTCCTAAAGTTGAGTCAATCCATCTCAGGGCTATGTATTTAAATTGCAAGAAAATGTGGAAGCATCAGCAAGTATTCTCATGCTAGCTTCAAACAGCAGTGGGACTGAACTTCAATTAGTTTCTAGGAGCTTGTGTTTTCTCTTATTCCGAGAACTCTAACAGAGTTCTTTGGTCCTGTTGGGAAAAATCAGAGAGACAGATGTACTCTCTGTAAGTCCAAACCTGTGGAAGGATGTCTAACGACACTTGTATGCAAATGCTGCTAAGCACCTCCACTGGTTTTACCTACAAAGAGTTTCTTTTAACAGCCTGTTCTATCAGCAAGAACAATTGCCAAAACAAATGTAAAAATGAATCAGCCCAAAATATATAGATTACTAACATACCCACCCACACGTAAACATGCTACAGAGAAAATAAAAACACCTGGAGCTTGGGAAGTTGCCAGAAAAACAACGCTGGCCTGAAGAGAAAGCGGAAGGTCAGGACACCTCGTCTTTGCCTCCCAACCTTTTAGGCCTAGGTTGGAGAAATGCCATCAGCACTGTAATCCTGCCAATTCTCTAAGTCTTCATGAAAAAGCAGGTTTTTGTCCTTGTTTCAAGCTCTGATTTAGGTTCTCCTCCTGCTCATGGCTTGGAGCAGCAGGAAGGGGAACAAGGGGGAAAAAAAAAAGAAGTGTTTAGTTTCCTTTTTAATATGAAATAATGTTTTTTATTATTACAATTTAAGCAATACCATATTTTAAACAGAAATACTCTACAGAGATTTTCTTAAGGACACAAAACACAAAACTGAGCAAAACCAGGGAATAATTGAGTTTCCTTAATGTATCAATTTATACTACCTACACTGAATTATTCTACCATTGAATCACTATGATGTGTATTTATATAAGGCTATTTCTTTGTATATTTTTTTAAACATCAGCAATTACAACGCAGACTAAAGAAATGCTGCTGAAAAGAATGAAAAGCAATACATTTTGTTTCCAAATTCTTAATCTTTCACGAGTCCTATCAATATTCAATAAAACTAAGCCATTGCCTTTTCAGGGGGGTCAATTTTTGCTAAAAACTTACTGCAAAATAATGTACCGGTCACTAAAAGCTAGTAAAAGCATTAGCACTGAAACTTCACGTTACCATGTGTCCGCTGCATGACTGCTGCACACATTTAATGTGCTCTTCCTTTTGCATGGTTCATAAAATCTTCAAGCTGCTTCCCACAAAGCCTGCAACTGCTGACAGCCTCAAACAGCGACCCTTCCTTCCTCTCCGTTCCCCCTCCTATTTCTCCCCGCCTCAAAGCCTGGCATCAAAGCACATCCAACCAACTGATCACCATGGGACAGCCAACACCACACCTGCCCCCAAGAGAAACATACGGGATCCATTCTGCTGCTGACTGTGAAAAAGCTCTGCAATTAGCACGGCTGCCTTCCCACCCAGCTGGGAGTAGCACCAGTTCCCTGCGACGGGGAATGGGAAAGAGCCTCTGTGGCTACCAGGGAGCCTCACATCACGTCCAGACCAAGCACCTAGGGCAGCTGCCTCACTGGGAGCATCCCCACCTCCTCTGAAGCCAGACGAACAGGTTGAGGTGTGGCGTTATTTGTATCATGCCCTCAGCACCCAGCGTGGCCCAGAGGCATTTTCGCTGCTATTGAATTCCCTCTGAAGAACTGAGTGCTGCCAAGTCAGTCCTCAACTGTTCCACCTTGGTACAAGACCACCTTGGTGGATCTGTGTCTTTCGAGGCGTGGGGGTAAGGGGGAGGCTGCAAGAGGGAGAAAGGTTTCATTTTAATAGCTTTGCTTTCACCACTGTGAAATTAGTAACAGCAGCAGTCATAAATAACGCATCTGTGATGCTACGCTTCTCTCCACAACATCTTCATTGCCGTTGACAGAAACAAAGGCTCAAAGCTACAACGTTTTCACATGATGGAGCCTATCGGAAAGTTTCTTTCACCAGGTCTGTTCTCTTGTATTTCACCATGAGGATAACAATGGTCTCAATGGCTTAATGGTCATAACCAGAATTTGAAATAAGAAACTAGGACTCCTGGCTCTCACTCGCAAGAGAGCAGAACAGCTGGGACAACGCAATCTGAAATGTTTCCTAAGGACAAATACTTAGACAGTATTCTAGGTAAGATTTCAAAAAAAAAAACAAAAACAAACAAACTAAACCCCACACCCCCATAATTGAATTGCCAATTCCTGCCAAGTATATAAACAAAAACAGAAAAACAAACAAAAACAAAAAAACACCTGTAGGAATTCACTGGTCCATAAGGCAAGTATCTTTTCAGGTCCTGACAGAAATAACAGTGTCTTCCCTGGTCTGCATATAATCACAATGCCTCAGCAGCTGCCACAACTTTCAGAAGTGGCTACTTCAGCCAAGCTGAGCAAGACGTTACTTAATTGATAGCATCCAGAGCACTCAGGAGGGCAGTGAAGATGATAAGAACATACAAACCCCGGAGGAAAGGCATGACCAGCGGTACCAGAGAGTGCAGTGGCAAAGCAGGAGGGAAGGACAATGAGAACAAGATGGTTCTCTGACCCAATGGGCACCAAGCAGCAGCCAGAGAGACAAAATACAGATGTGCGGGCTCCTGCATGCACGCAGGACAAGTCTTAAGGAAGCTCTTAGAAGGGTTTTAGGAAAGCCCTAATAGGGATTGGCAGTACCTTCTCCACAAATGGGATGCATGGAGGCAGAGGAGGTAAACTAAAAGGGGGGGGGGTTCTGCAAGGAATCCCCCTGTGCTTCACTGATGATCCCCTGGAACCTCTGGCTGCTTGTACAGGTTAACAAGAAAAAAAAGAAAAACAAAAGATGAAGAGAAGAAAATTAAATGACTAACAAGCAACAGATAAGGATCTCCACTGTGTATCTATGATTCAGCACACACAACATCGCTGACATTCTACAGCTGATTTTCACTAATGATACTGAACTTGTATAACCAACAAAGCCAGGTTGCCGTTCTGACCTGGAGCAGCCGCAGAGTTGCATAAAGCCCCTGCCCAAACAGTACAGTACTGATTCTAAAAAACCAACCAGGCACTGCAATTTCAAAAATAACAACTACACTTCTTGCTAATTTGAAAACGAACTTCACCACCGCCCCAACTGTGCCAGCAATATTTGCAAGTCCCCTGGAGTACAGGCAAGATTGAAGGTCGTCATATGCAGCTGCTCAGTTTACCATTGTAACACTACCTAATCCGACACAATTGGCTTTGTAAATTAAAACAGGCAAGGATGGCTCTGCACCACAGCTTCCTGCTTTCTACATTTTCATCTGCTGCTATCAGCAAAATCTGTCTCAGCTGCTGTTGTACTTACAAACACAGTTTTACACTGCAGTGCAAGCTTACACACGGAATTTGTTAAAACAAGACCAGGAAAACCAATGACGATGACAGACTTCCATCTGTCTCCTAATGGCATTTCTTGAAGAAATACAAGAAAAAAACTGATCTAATAAACATCACTCATATCTACTTAATTTTCTGGTTATAGAAGTATAGATTTTGGGTTTCATGTTGAAGTTTTCAAGCTAGAAAGATACAGAAAACTGACTTTACACCATATATGTAAAACACTACAATCACACCTGCTTCCTCCTCCTCCTCTTCTACTGTGTAATTAAAAAGTGAAGCAGATAACCCGCACCAGTACTCTCCACTCATTCATACTTATATTTCTCTACTCAAAAATGGAACAAAAACAGAAAAAGATTATGACCAGATACACATTTCGTACACTTCTTATGATACAATTCAGCATCAGTATCTCTAACAAAAACATTAATCTACAAAGGCTGACAGTGGTAAATTCAATCTTAAAGACAAAGAATTTTCTCATATTTATACAAACTTCTCCCACAAAACCTTCTAGCTGACTATAGCTGCAGACTGATCGGCAGAGAAAACTGAAAGAGAAAAGAAATCCCAAATACCTTTTCTGTTACACCTTGCATATTGAATTGCAGAGCATAAGGAGAGTATAAATCTGTAGATGTGTGAGTGTGTGTGTGTATAAAAATATTTAAAATTCAGAGCAGTTGTTTTGCAGATTCAAGAACAGGAAGCACCTCTGACAGAACTTCACAGCGAAAGTCCCCTGAGAAAAATTACTGCATATGTACTGCATACACATCATTGCTACCTCCCCTTTTCCTCTTTCTCACATCTGTCTTTAGACATCTCCTCTTCAATGGTTTCCTAATTCACATTTTTTCCTGTAGAATTTAAAACCATTTTTGCTACAGGCATCTCCAAAAGTCTTTTCCACCTTGTTGTGCAGCACTTGAAAAACAGTTTTTTATTTTCTTAACAGTTTGTGGTAATTTATTTTAATGTCATTTCTGATTTGTACATCTTTTCTTCCAAACTACACTGCTTGAATCAATGAACACATGCTAACCAGGCCTCTTGACTATCTTAACTCGGTGGTTTCAATCCAGCCCAAACATTCAATTCTTGTAAAACTCAACAGTTTCTGTTGAGTGAATTTATTCTTTATTCTAAAATGAAAATCAAATCACAGGAAGGAAAAGCTGTATTACATAAGAAATTACCCCCTCCACTTGAAAGAAGAATGCAAAGTGCCTCAAGAATTTCCGTAGTGATATTTACCTCTAAATAACTTTCTCAAGTAACTACTCTTACAACCAATTCTGATAAGCAACAGGAATTTGGAGTTGCTGTAGTTGCGTTCAACTCCGCCACTCATCTGTGGTGTCCCTTTTTGGCCGCCTCTCTGTTGCCCCCCTTACCCAACAGAACAGCTCGGTTCCCTGCCTTGGGGCATGAACTGACTGCTGGGGAGCCCAACTCTGCAGGCACACGTTAAAAATGTTCATAACCAAAAGAGAAAGTTTGCAATTACTCACAGTCTTAACGAAAGGAATGATTACACTCAACAAACTTTCTAATGGGAGCGCGGTTATGGTTAAATATAGTTCCCCACATAATAAGGATATTTCCATGAGAAAAACTGAAGAACAATTAAGTTTTTCACTCAAGATAGTCATAAACTAACTACGCTTGTAGGAAGTCTGTATCTTCTACTGCACATTCCCTATTTTAGGGAGGGGATGACCAACTACAAAAAATATATTTAACTTTGCGTTCAAGCAAGATCTCAGAATGAGGAAGAATTGAACGTGGTTTTTAGTTCCTTAGAAAAGAGACATAGATGCTAATTTAAGAAAAAAAAAAAGCTTTGGGAAAACAAATAGTGATATTGCATGTGAACACAGAACACAGGACATTTATTGTTGCTTTAGAATTTCCTACGGAGAAAAATCAATTTATTTTTTAATCATTTGACTGGACACCACAGCTTGAAGTAATTTTGAAAAGAACTGGCCTTAAAAATTAGGTATTAAGGCAGAGAAATTGCAAACCGTCATACACAGAGTATGATATTTTCATAATAGAAATTCTTAGGCCACATTTACTTAGGACACTAAATCAATGCCTCCTAAAATCAGCAGCAAATTTCAAGTATCAGCCAGGAGAAAACTTGGGTTTATCCCAGAGAACTTCACAGTCTACCAAAGTTCAAGCAGAAAAATATTATCAATATACAGCGAGTCCCAAAGTGTGAATTTTCAGAGATTAGTAAGAACTGGAGTACCTATTTTGCCCTTTCACTCCCTTTCATCTCCGTGAGCCTCTGACTTCCTCATTTTCACTGCTGGCTGACAGACAGAGCAATTCCTTATTCTTGGCAGGACAAGAACAGGGGTTAGGATGAGAGTATGTTTGTCCCCGTTGCAACCCCTGAGGCTCTCATATCTCCCTGCTATGTGGTCTACAAGTTTTCTAACAAAACACCTCCACAAAGTACCTTGATGTAGGGAATGTTACTGAAGAAAAATTAAATAACTTCATTACATGTATGTGTATAAACACACCATAGGCTCACACAAAAGAAGAAAAAAGATATTTATACCCTTGGAAAGGGGAAAGGCCCGAAGATCCTCTGAAACTACTGTAACAGATGAACATAAAACCCATTTATGTAGTTCACTGTAGTTCTTCCTCTCTGCTCCGTACCTAGAGAGCTAAGTTTGTAGAGGTTTGCAGAAACTAACAGCCTAGGTCTGCAATGAAAGATCAAGGAGGCCCAGAGATACTAACAGCCAGTCTCCTGTAAGCTAACAGGTTGTCTCATACGTGCAGACATACACAAACACACAGAGATGCCCAGTAAAATATTCTTTTTTCTAAAACTTTGAAAGGCTTTTCTAAAAATCAGTATTATTGCAAGTTATTTGGCAGCTTACATGAAATACAAAGTAATTACATATTTTTTAATTTTTTTAGGCAATCATTTAGAAAAAAATCCACTTTAATTATTCCCAACTAGTTTAGCCATGAATAAGTATTCACATAAAGCTTCTATAAAACCTAAGAAAGCACTCTAGAGAAGAAGCAGCAACAGCTACAAAGAGAAAATATTGCAAATTCCACAGAAGATACTGTAGACTTAGACTAACTGTTCTACTCTTTTCGACTTGTGGGTTGTTCTAGAACAATCACTTTGCTCCCAGACGACACAGCCAAAAATAACCACTGAACAGTGCAGACATGCAGGGGTAGCTACTTTTAATTTCAGGATATTGATACTATGCTGTCTTTACAAGAAATCAATCTTTTCTTTCTAACACAGCCTCAATGGAACATTGTATTGCAATGCAATATGGTTTGGGATTCAAGAAATGTTATGATAGAAGTCCAGTAGTTAGTCTGAACAGCATAGTACACAAAACGTATACACACAACACGAGAACAGTTCCACTTTGTACTCACTCTTACAAAGTTGTCAGGGAACAAACCTCTTCTGCCTTTGAGCTGTCCTTCCCACCAGCCTCCATCATCCTTCTTGATATTGGTGATTATGTCACCTACAGTGATCGTCAGCTCATCATCATGTTGAGCTTTGTAGTCAAATTCCACGATCGCCTCCACTAAAAGAGAAACACACATATTGCATAATTATTGACTGTACATTTAAGTTTCCAAGCCTTTGAAAGGAATAAGAAAACAAATCCAAATACAGATTCTCAGTGTAACACATCTACGTTAAGCAAGAGAGCACATCAAATAAGCAACACGTAACACTAATATTTTTGTGGATAACTGCTACATGGGGAGGCCAAAAAAAAAGAAAGCACAGGAATGCCCATCACAGCAAAGGACACAAATGCCTGGCATTTTTTTCTTTACTGTTTAAAAGAAATCAATTTGTGCAGGTTCAGCAGTGTCTGCTCTAGCAGAATTACCAAGTTTATTTCTCAGAAACCATTTTAACCTTTGTTCGTGGGACTTCTAAAACGTTTTCCTTCTGAATAGATTCCACAAGCATTCCAAGCCACTGCACCTACTTTGCTAGATACATCACTATTAACCTAAAGAGCATTTATCAAGATTTTTTTTCCTGTGTTTCACTGTTATTTATACAGAAATACAAAGCTGTACTGCATGAACATGCTCTCACAGGGTTTCACCAATAGGATAAAAATTTACTTTCACTTGTGATTATGCATTAGAGAATGTGGAGATGAAATACTCCCACTGCTCTGAGTGTCTGCTAATAAAGAGAGGTGTATTACAAGCTCGCTACGATTACATGGTGTGTCCTTGCCTTTGCCTCGAAGGAGCCTTGAAACCATACACACAACACATTACATACTGCAGAGTCATTGTAGAAAATTAGGGAAGTCATAGAGACAGAAAAAATCCTTTGAAGAATCAAAAATACCAAACCAGGAGTATTCAAATATGGTAGCAATGGTTACATTTAGTGGTTCATCAAATATCTAGTAGGAGGAGCCTGACTAGTGAGGCCAAGGATAACCATATTTGTAATGCCTTCCTCCTGTTTTCTTCAGTGGAAAACCATGTGCCAGGATGTTCCACCAAACATTTTACACTCCAACCATTGAAACAGAAAAATGAGAGCAATGTGCATCTGCTTTCTACATGAATGACTGTGCTGTGCAAACCCTGCAAGACCTGGCCATCAGAGAGGCAATGCAGCTCACAAAGCAAAGCTAACTATTACACCACAGACAGTAAAAAGGTTCTGCCTAAATAACAGAAGCCCCGAGGACTACGTCGAATTGAGCTGACAAGAAAGCAGAGTTAGTCCTTTCCACCCCCAAAATGTCACACAGACAATGCTGAACATCTTCCTTCCTCCCCCAGAGCCTGCAAGTCTAAAAGAGTGTTCTGACTTGCAGCTACACCCCATGCACAAGGCTACAGCTGATGATATTTACCTATTGCTTCTTCTATGAAGCCCAGAAACATACTAAAACCACAGACAAACATCTTGTGATGTTCACAAAAGGTCTGCTAACTACACAAGGAACAGCAAGAGAGAAAGAGTGACACAATACAAGATGACATGCAAATAGAACTTGAAAAAATTACCACTGAAAATTAAAAAACTCAGGCTGGGAGGTGCCTCTGAGGGTCTCTAGTTCAACTTCTTGTTCAAAGCAGAGCTAGCTCTGAGGCCAGACCTGACTGCCCAGGAATTTGTCCACACAGATCCTGAAAATCTCCAAAGACACAAGCCCAACCGCCACGCACAGCTGCGAAGGTCCTGGCTCCATCTCCTTAATAACCTCCTTGCAGGCGTTGTAAGGTTGTTATTAGGACCTCCTAACTCTTGTTCAGGCTATACAACTGGAGTTTCTTAAGCCTCAGATCCCTCCACTATTTTGCGCACCAACTGTTGGAACAATTTGGTATCACCTGCAGTCTTGTGGAGTGCACTCTACTGCCTTCTCTGGTCATTGATAAAGGTATTAAACAGAGCAGGTCCCAGAGCAGCTCCTGGTGCTACTCCATTTATTACCAGAATACAGGTAGAGTACAATGCCTTGACACTGCAAAGCACTCCGATTGAGGTTGGAAGGTACCTCTGTAGATGATCTAGCTCTCATCTCCTTACTCAAAGCAGAGACAACTAGAGCACAAATTGCTCAGGGCCTTGTTCAGTCAGATTCTGAGTAATTCCAAGGATGGATATTGAAGTGTTCGATCACCCTTAAAGTTAAAAAAAATGTTTTTGTATGGTTAAATGGATGTTGCTGTATTCCAGTTTATGCCCGTTGCCTCTCATCCTTCCATTGTGTACCACTAAAAGGAGTTGGTCTCCTCTTCTTCACTCTACCTCACCAGATATTCAGACACATTCAGAAGATCTCCCTCAGCCTTCTCCTCTCTAGGCTTAACAGTCCCATCTCCCTCAGACTCTCCTATGCCAGACACTCCAGACCCTCACTCATCCTCATGGCCCTCTGCTAGACTCACTTCAGGATGTCCACGTCTCCCTTGTATAGGAGAACCCAGAACCAGACATAGCACACCAGGTTTTCTCACCAGAAAGAAGTACTGGAGATGGGTCAGCTACTGGCAACGCTCTGCCTGGTGCAGCTCAGGAAGCTCTCAGCCTTCTTTGCCACAAGGACACATTGCTGAACTGTGTTATCCTTGGTGCCCACCACATCCTACTCACCAAGGCAGCCTTCTGGCCAGGCAGCCCCAGCCTGCACTGGTCCGTGGGGATATTTCTCTCAGACATGGGACTCAGCATTGCCCTTTGCTCAGGAGGATCCCCTCAGACCTTTTGCCCAGCCTGCTGAGGGCTCTCTGAAAGGCAGCACAGCCAGCTGTCTGTCAAACACCCCTCCCAGGCCTGTATCACCTGCAGACTTGCTGAGAGCACTCTGTCCTACCACCCAGGTCATTAGTGAGATGGTGATTAGTACTGGCACCAGTAACCACCACTGCCAGGGACCAGCCTTCAGCTGGACCTCATGCTGCTAATCATGACCCAATTCTCCTCTGCTGAGAACTGGATTTTCCCACTGGTTTCAGGAGCCTGGAATTGCTGAAGGCCAGTATTACTATCACAGATTTAAGTGAATAAAGCATTAAGTAACTGCGACAAAACCAGAACTCTGTGACAAGGCCCTCACTCTCACTTAGCAGCAGACCCACACTTTTCCTAGTCTTCCTCGTGTCACTTATGTACCCATAGAAGCCTGTCTTGTCCATCACATCCCTCACCAGATTCAACCTCATGTGGGCTTTGTCTTTACTAACCCCATCTCTGCCCACTTAGCATCTCTACCTTTCTCACAGGTCACTTCACCTTACTTTCATCTCTTGGAAACTTCCCGTGTATGCTTCATTTTTGACAAGAGCAACTTTTGCATGCACTATGGCATCCTCCTACCTTTTCTTGTTTTCCTGCTCATCAAGATGAAGCACTAACAAGCTTAAGGGAGGTGACCTTTGAAAATCAACTAGTGCTCCTGGACCCCTCTTCTCTCCACAGCTGTCTCCAATAGGGTTCTTCCAAGCAGATCCCCAAACAGGCCAAAGTCTTCTCTCTCCAAGTCCAGGTCAGCTCCTTGATCACATTTGTCCAGATGTCATCGACACGCTCCAGAAACTTGCATTGCTCATGCCCAGGGCATAAGCAAACTACTCTGTCCCTCCAATAGATACCAGCATGGTTGAAATCCCCCATGAGGGCCAGGGCCTGCTAACATGAGGCTTCTCCCAGCTGCCTGAAGAAGGTCTCAATTGTTACTCTTTTGTGGTCAGGTGCTCTATACAGACACCCACGACAACATCACTCACGTTGGTCTGTCCTCTAACCCTAACCAACAAGCTCACAGTCCATCATCCGTCTCACAGTAGATCTCCATTCATTTCAGCTGCTCTGTTGCACAAAGGGCAACGCTCCTTCCCCACCTCCCAAGCTTGCCCTTCCCAAAGAACCTGTATCCATATATTGCAGCACTCCAGTTGTGAGTTATCCCTCAATGAGATCACAACTCTGCAACTTCATGCAACCATGTAATTCCTCTTATTTGTACCCTATGCTAGATGCATTAGTGCATCTAGACAGACATTTCAGAGAGGCACCCAGCCATGCTGATTTCCCAGACGGAATGTGAGACCTTTCCCTGCAGTTCTGATAGGCACTTCTTTGTGCTTGGGGTGGTCCCCCTTCACTCCTGTCTTGTGGGTTACAAGGTCCCTACTGTTTGCATCACTCCACACATTTGCTTGCCAACCCAGTCCTTCACTTCCTCACGAGATTGTTTGTTGTCATGTCCCTTCCACACTACTGCTACTTTAAAGCTCTCTTCATCTGGTTGGCCAGCCTGTTAGCAAAGATGGTTTTGACCTACTTAGGTGGATCCCATCTATTACAAGCTACCCTCAACCCTCAAAGAAGGTCCTATGGTCATAAAACCAAAACTGTTGCTGACACCAACCGCACAACCAATTGTTACCTACAGGATCCACCCACTCCTCCTCACACCCTTCCCCCTCACCAACAGGATCAAGGACAAAATCACCCAGGCACCCCTGCTCTTCACCATCAGCCAGAGCAACGTAGATACAACCGACACTCCAGATCATGACTGGCAGTATCATTGGAGTCTATGTGGAAGAGCAGCAGAGCGTAGTAGCTTGAGGGCCAGACAAGCCTTGGCAGTCTTTCCACAGCATTCTGGACCCAAGCCACTGGCAAGCAGCAAACCTCCGTGGATGACAGGTCAGGTCAGCAGATGGGAGCCTCCACTCCCCACAGCAGGGAATCTCCCTGCTGTTATCACTTGCAGCTTTCTCCTGGTGGCTCAGGCCTAGCCAGGTTAGGTGCTTCACTGGACTGAGCACCCAGTCCCTCATCTGCTAAAAGGACACGGAACCTGTTCTGTAATTGCAAACCTTGAGGTAGAGCAGTAGCCCTCCTCCTGGTGTAAGAAGTTATAGCCTTCCAGACTTGCTTCTTGGGAGTCTCTGCTTCCCACCCCAACAGGCAGAGAATCTGTTGAACTTGAACCAACCATTGCAGTTAGAGAAAACATGAAAAACCAAGGGAACATACTGTGAAAAAAACTCTAAAAATAGCATCTATATTATCCACAAATGCATACTTTACCCCAGAGCGCTCAGTAAAGTTGGCTCAGTTGGCTGTTGGCCCACACAACAGCCCTTTACAGACTACTAGGTTCAGGCAGCAGCACCAAGCTACCCATGATACTTTAAGTCTCCCATCAATGAAAACTTGTATCTCCACAGAACGTAACAGAACTCCGGCTCAAAAAAGGCAAAATTCAGACTATTTAGCAGGGTATTTCCAATTGGTCAAGCCCAGACAAGACTGTGTAAGAGATAGGCCATGTATTCTTTACTTTTAAGAAGTCTACTAGGATGCACTTGCTCTCAGGACTCACAGCTTACACACTACTTTTTGCATGTGACAAGTCATTTCTCTCCCCTGATGCAGAAGCTTTTAAATCTTCTGCTCATTTTGCTGTGGATGCAGTTACAAACTGCTTTGCTCAGAGTTCTCCTTACGCAACCAAGAGGTGGTTAGAGAGCTGTAACAGGAAGGCAGGAAAGAAGTAAGGACCGTCCTGGCTCCAGCCACTGATTCTTCAAACGCTTCTCAGCATTTGGGCTGCAACAAGCCACACCGAAGGAAGACCGGCAACTCTCCCAGTCTCTAAGGCCCATGCCATAATAGATTTCCAATACCTGTGCCTGTTACTGTCCTTGCAGTTTTCCCTAGAGAAGACTGTAAAACTAATGCAGTTCTTGACAGTTTCATTTTCTTATGAATTATGTTCTATCCTTTTTGAAAAGAGAACAAAAAGTAGAACAGGGCTCTTGACTTGACCCTCCAGCTGTTTGGGTAGGCTGGGAGCACTGGAGTTATCTTCTTGCCTGCCTTGCACTAATTCGTATACAGACAGCTGTTCAGCCACTTTTGTTTTACTGGAAGCTTAATTAAACAAACAAAAAAACCCCACCCTTTACTATGCAGGCTCTTATATGTCTATGAGTTTTTCCACTTCTTAAGAAATCTATATAAATATTTTTAAAAGCTGTCTCCTCTCAGAGGATTTGATTACTGTAGCATAAGTGTGTGTGTAAGCTGACAGAGACACATGAGTCACTAAAACGGACCACACAATGATGATGTTTATAGACTCTATGAAGAAAACCAAGAGCATAAGAGCATAGTTTGGAAAGATAAGAAGAGCACACCTAACAAATGTGCAGATTGTGACAAACTGATGGGAAGGTACTCAGGAGATCACTCAAAGTTCTCATTTATCACACTACTGAAGCTTGCAGAGCATATAATGCCTAAAAGTGCTTCATAATTTATAGGTCCATAAAGTTGCAGTTTTTAAATCAAATTCATTTTCTAAAGCATGCTTCATGCCAGCTTCTCAAACTGTGTTTTTGAAAAATTCATTCTGCCGGTCAAATTTAATGTTTTTTGTTTCTTTTGAGGTGAAATTTTGTTTTTGTGGAAGCTGGATTGATACTGGTGGCAAAGCTGATCCAGGCAGGCTAAGAGAAAAGCTGATCTGCGTTTTGCTTCACATCTGCAAGTACATCACACCTCATTCCCAAAGTGCTGCGCTAGGTTGTTCCTGGGGAACTGGACTAACAAAGTGTCCCGGTTTGCACGATGATTTATGAGGCAAAGACTCGGTGGACAGAGAGCTCAAACTAATTTTATTTGTGAACCAACAAAGGCTGGTCTTAGGCCCAGCTCTGCCAAGGTAAACAGCTTGTTACATTGACAGCCAAAACCCAATCCCTTTTAAGCCAAAAGCAGAATTAAAAAGAAAGAAAAATGGGGCAGAGAGATCCGGCTTCTCTTTTTGGTCTATTTTTCTTGAACATATCATGCCCCATTATGCCTGGAAGTCCAACCTGTCCCAGCTTGCAAACTCCAGCAATAAGTCCCCTTTCTGTTGTAAAAAGGCGTTTTTCAGTTTAGGATTCATTCACCAAATCCAAATATGAAATCTAATATCAAAGCTGTTAAAGTTATTTTGATCCAAAAAGGGAATAAATGTTCATTCCTATGCCTACACAATCAGCTATTTCCTAACATTATATTACCATCGATCCTGATTGGAACGGAAAAAATCATGAAATGGAATCAAAACTAGCTATTACCAGCTCTGCTGGAGACTTGCAGAGATCAACTCATTACCGCAATGTCAGGGACAAATATGTATGTATGTATGTATGTATTTAATTTAATGCTTAGTGGTTTGGGCTCAAAATAAAAGATTTGTTGATTTTGTTGATAAAGACAAAGTTTTACTTGGCTTGTTTCCTTGCCACATTTTAAATGACAAGGAAAATCTAATCTCTTAAAACTGACCTAGTCAGAATAAGCATTTTTTAAGTAATATCACCAAAATTTGAAGAGAGCGATGTCTGAGTTTATGCTACTTTCAATTACTGTACAGTGTCTTTCCAAGCAAGAAATAAATCAAGAAAAGAAACCGAGATTTGCTACCGTGCTACAAAACCAACATTATTAAATCAGCTCCTGGTGACATCTGAAGTGTGTAGGCACAATGGAAATGTTATTAATGTCTTTGGCACTATTCCACCCAAGTAACAGCATCCATATGGCAATCACCTTCTGCAGCAGCATGGTTTCACACACAGTTGCCAATCTTAAACCTAGTGTATGCAGTTAGGCACAGCAGTTAAAGGGTTAAGAGCTCCTCTACTCTAAATGTTTTTCCATTTGTTAGTCACTCAGCTTCAAATGAATGATAAACACACATGTTGCACCGGCTTGCCCCCAAAAAACCCAGAACTGAAAGTAGACAAACTACCTTCAAGCATTCCACTCTAATGTTTTAAATTAAGATTCAAGGCCCGTTTCCTCAGAAGACAGTGCAGCAGAGCTTGCCTCTTTTGCGTAAACACAACTGTTCAGAAGTAACAAAGACAGGAGCCGGAGCAGGCATCACGCCACCATCTCACTCTTATGCCACCCTACGCAGAAGCCTCTACAGGAAGGTCTCAGTGACTACAGAAGGCTTCGAGTTCCCTACCAGCTACCATTAACCAACTACCAAAAACTACTAATTGCGAAGTTTGAACGGGTTGCTTTCTGTTACATGCCATTTCTCCTACAAAACAGTTCCAAAGATTAATTTGGTAGCAAATACTTAATAGTTTATCAACATTTTCATTATAAATACATTTTATAACCCATTAACAATCTGGCCACCAGATTCCATCTGCCTCAAAACTTGCTAGACAAGGTCTTACTTCAAATGTGCTGTTCTGTTTGATAAACCTCGGTACGAGCTGGTGAAAATATTATGCTTTTGGTGCTTACAGGCTTACTTTTAAAAAGAATCTTTTCGCTATGCAACAGGTGGCAACACAACTTTATAAGAAATTAGGAGCCAGTAACAGGGGAAAAGTCAGTACCTTTTATTAGACCAAATGACAAAGTACAATTTACATCTCAAACTCACATGGGGAAAAAGAATAAAAGTACATTACACTCAGCAGTGTTGTTCTCCTAACCCACGCCTGGAGAGCCAGATGGCCTGAAGACCAAATGCGACCTATGAAGCCGTTGTTTTCTGGACTCTAGGAACATTGAGCAGTTGGCAGGACAATCAAATGCAGGATGCTCTGATACAAATGTGCCTGAGGGAGGAGGAGGAGGATAGATTTATGTACAGGCCTGGCAGGATTTATTACAGAGGGCACAGCACTGATTAAATGGGAGTGTGCTGGCATAACCATTGAATGCCCATCTTGGGCTCCTAAAATCCTTCCTATGCAAAACCATCACAGCTGCTGCAGGCACCACGCTCAAACTTCTCTGTGACGAGGATGATTATCGTTAAATGTTTGTTAACATCTGGGATGGAAGCAGAGTTTGCATGGGGCTCTCCTACCGCAGAACAAAACAATCTGTAGTTTGTAAAGGCAAGCTATAATTCTGCATGAAGGAGCCACTGAACAGCCCCTCTGAGGCATCACTCTACCAGAATGGAAACACCTATTCCCATTTACAAACTCTGAAATGCCCACAAGAAACAGCTAAATAATAGTAATAATATGCCATTAACTTTACAGTTTAAATGTAAATGGCAACTGGGATTTTTACAAAGCTTAAGCTTAGGCTCTTAAGTGTTGTAGCACATTTATGTCAGAAAACAATAAAAATTTTGTATGTGTTTAACGCCAAGCAACCATTGCAGAATCATAATTTTCTTGAAAAATGCATTCCAAATTTTGTCCATTTTTTTTCCTTTTGCAACTGCAATAATAATCTGTGCTGAAACTATTTGTGAGGATTCAACTTCATGAAAAAAAAATGAGGGGGAGGAAAAAAACAAGATTAGAAGGAAAACCTGCACTACTGAATCTTCAAGACACTAAAACCATGTTATTTGATAAACAGTAACTCCTCCGCTAAGGCACAGCTTTCAGTTTACATTATATTTTCATATTTACCCTTTGAGAACAATGGGGGGGGGACTAAAGGTCATAGTCCTAGAATGGTATTCTTCTCTGAATCACTCAGCCGCAGAGAGCAGAGCAATCACAGAAGGGAGCCACCTCAGTCACACCGCACATGGACCTTTCTACGTCACAGGCATCAGTGGCACTTTTCACTAGCTTGCAGGATGGGGATATTAACTGGCTTCCAGTCGAAAGCAGCCTCAGCAAGCTATCCTTGCTCCCTACAGCAGGCTAATGCTGCTGGTGCTCAGCTCAGCCGCCTGTCAATACCTGTACTGCCAGGCCCAATCCCTCCTCCAGGCCACTAACGCCCCTCGCCCAGTCTGCACGGGCATTTTGGCAGCGCCAACGTTGCAGCCAGCCATGGAGCAGCAAGGATGGAAGGGAAGCATCTGAGGGAAGACAAGCTGTGCAGTTCGCATGGCCGGGTGCATAGCAATACCTCCAAGAGCCAGCTGCATGCAGGACACTGGGAGAGGGCTGCAGAGAGCCGCCCGCTGGCAACCCCATGGCACCGAAACCCCCTCTGCCTTACACAGAGGGCTGGTGTGAGGCAAAAGCAAACCCCAGCCAAATCCTGTCTGGAGGAGAGTGTGTGCACTCGTGGTTCGGACTGTCCTGGGGTGACTCTTCTCTGGGCGGCAGCAGGGCCGAAACCTCTCCAGCATACACACGGCCCTAGCTATCCTCCAGGAAAAGAGGAGAGCTGGCTCTCTGTTTTCAAAGAGGGATTAGTATGCTAGGTTCCAGGTTTTATGAAAAAAAAAAACAAATGCCAAGTTATTCTAAAGGAATGTACTCAGCAGGACAGGAAATACCTTATATTGTGGTGTTAAGGCATTTGGTATGACCATAATTCATCACAAAAGTCTCGCGTTTACAGTTAGGTAAATACAGAACACCAGTAAGTCAGTATGCTGGTATTTCTCTATATATGTGGGGAGTTTTCACATTAAGCATGAATCTCATCGTAATTCCTTGGTAAACAATTTCAGACAGGTCATAAATGACGTGAATTTATTCAGCTTTTCTTATTTAGGCCTACCACAATAGTTGCATCTCACTGAACTTATTACTGTCACACCCGTATCTGTGAAACAAAACTCTTCAAGCAGTATGTCAAACCACCTCTGACCATCAGAGCTACAAGCAAGTAAGGTGTCAGCAAGGAAAGAAACGATCAATGCAGTTGTTCTAAGCGGCAGCTCTCACACCTGCGTTTCCAAAGGCTTCTTTATCTTCCACAGCAGATCTACCAATACATGTTAGATTAATGGGGCCAAGACTCCTTAACCCTTTTTAGATAGATTGCACAGATCATCGCTGACATTCACATGGCTGGCAGTCTGGGAAAAACCCATATTGCACAAATTAATTTATTCTGTCCTACAAAGCAAAGAGGTCCTTCTGCCTTGGACAACAAACTCCTAGCATCCAACTGTTGCCAATGAAAGAGGTTAACTGTACTTTTACCTCACCAGTTCTACCAAAGTACTTCTCAGATGCAGCAGGTGCTCCCAGTACACATACAGCATTCACACACAAGCTTACTTTTGATTCACATTGTCATCGAGTTTGTGTAACTGAAGTAAATGGTTTTTCTTAGAGGTAAAGCTTTCCTGAGAGTCGGTTCACTTGTTCTAACTTGTATTCATTAGTATCTGAGGTGAAAAAACAACAAGCCATCCAGAAGAAATGAAGACTGATTAGATTCAGAGGGAAACATTTAACATCATCATCTTAACATGAGTTCCTGGCTCCTCCAATATCAATAAAAATAATTCAAAGTCTGCAACAGTTTACACCCCTTGTTGGGATCAATAGGAGATAAGAGGAGAATTGTGAGTTAAGCCATGCAAACAGAGACAAATAAGTCCCATTTGACTGAAATTATACTTATGAATAAAAACTTGTTAGCAATGCTACTCGTGGTGTCTAAATCACATTTCTCAGATAATTGAGAAGCTAGGAAACACATTATTTACTTCTTCAGAACAAAAAGAGAATAGACTACTCCACTTACATAAGTATAGCTAGAACTATATATAAAATTACCATTTAGCTAAATTCATGACAATTGCTGCTGAATGAATGTGCCAGCATAAGTAGGATAGAAAAGTTGATGACATGAAATCAACTGCTGTTTCAGATTACTCAGAAATACTAGTCCAGTATAACTGTCAGGTGATTCTGGGCCTGTAGTTGCCTAGATGTGTGTAAATGCTGGTGGATAAGCACGGAGGTGGAAGGTCAAATTACAAAAACTTACTGGAAGGCCAGGGAAAAAATACCTTTTCAGTCATTTGATGTAGCATCATCTAACTCTCAGTAACATGAGAAGAGGTCGTGGTCAACAATTTGTTCAGTCTTCACTTTCTGTACTGCATAAATTTCAATTGTCAGAATTTCAGAACTTCTAGGACAGCAATATTCACCCAGTCTCATTAAAACCAGACTACAAGCACACGTGTAATCATGAATATGATCTCAGACGAGCTTGGAGCATTTCACTACAGAAGCCTAAACTGTTACTGTTGTTACCCATCTTTGCCAACAGCAGCAAGCCTTTTGCACAGGAGGAGGATGGGAAGAATATGATGTACTCCTCTGCATCTTATCCACGTTTGCCTGAAGTAGTGATAAAGATGGGTTTAGATTAAGTGACCAGAGTGTAAAGTAGTGGTGCACAAATACATCCTGTTGTGGTATTTCTGCTGTTGGAGGTGAACATTTCTGCAGGAAGAGATTGCTCGCAGCAACAGTTTGATACAGCCCAAATCCTTGGACCGTGTTACAGCCTTCACTATGTAATGCCAGCTGCAAACACTGTCTCAAAATATTTTCAAAGGTATGTGGCTCTCCCTCAGTTTCATGGAATTCTACTATTTTTAAGGCAGCAGTTGCAAAATATTTATCCCAGCAGCAGCTCTTGATTTTAGACCTGTAAAATATTAAGATTACAAACCAGTGACATGTTTAAACTGACACATTATAAACCGTTACAAAGAGATGTACTGTACAACACTGAGGGCCTGGATTTGATGTAGAAGAGAAATAAACAGAAGCTTTTTTCCTTTAACAGAAGCTTTTTTCCTTTTAACCCTCTTTTACGTACATCCAAATACTTCAATCTACCGAACTTAGCATTCCGAGAAAGGTCAGGCCGTGTGTGTAACTCCTCAACAGTTTCATAATTCATAAGCCATATGAAAGGACACTTACTATAGTCCTTCCATATACAAGATTGTCAGGTATTACAAGAGCTATAAAAGATACGTGTGTGTGTGTGCTGGGGCTCATAGCTCTAAGTACATAAGCTCAGACCACAGGTACTTTGCATCTCACCACTATGGTCCAATACAAGATTTACATGCTAGTACTAAACCATCCCCACTAACCTTTATGCTATACTGAAACAGCAGACCAAAAAATCTAAGGTGTTAAAAAAAGAATCAATTAAACAAAAAAACTAACTTGGTCACTTACGTGAGTGACAATGAAAGGCATTGTAGCTGTCTGGATGTGCAGGGATGGGATCAAGAGAGCCCAGGCACAAATGGAGTTGAGCTTGGCAAGGAATGCAAACAATAACAAGACGGGATTCTACAGGTACATTGGGCAGACAAGAAAGGCCAAGGAGAGTGTTCACTCTCCAAAAAATGAGAAGGAAGAACTGCTAACAGACATAGAGAAAGCTGAGGTACTCAACAACTTCTTTGTCTCAGTCTTCACTGCCAGTCAGGCTGCCCATGTACCTTGTTTCCCTGCACCTCTACATGAGGGCTGGGGCACAAAGTCCCTCCCACTGTAAGCAAGGAGCAGGTTCAAGACCACCTGATGAAACTGAACAGGTACAAGTCCATGGGGCCCAATGCTATGCATCCCAGGGTCCTGAGGGAACTGGCCGGTGTAGGTGCCAAGCCTCTCTCCATCACATTTGAAAAGAGCTGGCAGTCAGGTAAAGTCCCTGGTGACTGGAAAAAGGGAAACATCACTCCCATTCTTAAAAAGGATAGAAAGGAAGACCTGAGGAACTACAGACCTGTGAGCCTCACCTCGTGCCTGGGAAGATCATGGAACAGATCCTCCTGGAAGCAATGTCAAGGCACATGCAGGACAAGAAGGTGATCTGAGACAGCCAGCAGGGCTTCACCAAGGGCAAATCATGTCTGACCAATCTGGTGGCCTTCTGTGATGGAGTGACTGCATCAGTCAACAAGGGATGTCATCTACTTGGACTTCTGCAAGGCCTTCGCCAGGGTCCCACAGTACATTCTGGCCTCCAAATTGGAGAGATGGATTTGATAGGTGGACCATTCAGTGGATAAGGAACTGGCTTGATGGCTGCACCCAGACAGCGGTGGTCAATGGCTCCATGTCCAGGTAGAGGCCAGTGATGAGCGGTGTCCCCCAGCGGTTTGTCTTGGGATTGGTGCTTTCCAATATCTTCATCAATGGCACAGATGATGGAATCAAGGGCACCCTCAGCAAGTTTGCAGATGGCCCCAAGCTGAGTGGTGCAGCTGATACAGCAGAAGGAAGGGATGCCATCCAAAGGGACCTGGACAGGCTGCAGAAGTGGGCCCATGTGAGCCTAATGAGGTTCAACAAGGCCAAGTGCAAGGGGCTGCACCTGGGTTGGGGCAATCCCAGACATGAGCACAGACTGGGGGAAGAACTCAGTGAGAGCAGCCCGGCAGAGAAGGACTTGGGGGTGCTGGTGGACAGTAAGGTTAACGTGAGCCAGCAGTGAGCGCTTGCAGCACAGGATGGAGTTAGCTTTCTCGGCTGCATCAACAGAGGAGTGACCATCAGGCTGAGGGAGGTGACTGTGTCCTTCTGCTCTGCCCTTATGAGACCCCATCTGGAGTCTGGGGTCCCCAGCAGAAAATGGATGTGGGGCTGTTAGAGCAGGTCCAGAGTAGGGCCATGAAGTTGATCAGAGGGCTGGAGCACCTCTCCTATGAAGAAGGGCTGAGAGAGCTGGGGATGTTCAGCCTGAAGAAGAGAAGGAAGCCTCCAGGGACACCTCACTGCAGCTTTTCAATACTTAAAGCGGGCTTATAAAAAGATGGAGTACAACTTTTTGCTCATGCAGATAACGAAAGGACAAGGGGGACTGGTTTTAAACTAAAAAAGGGTAGGTTTAGATTAGATATTCAGAAGAAATTATTTACTGTAAGGGTGGTGAGGCACAGGTTGCCCAGAGAAGCTGTAGATGCCCCATCCCTGGAGGTGCTCAAGGCCAGACTGGATGGGGCTTTGGGCAACCCGGTCTAGTGGGAGGTGTCCCTGTCCAGGGCAGGACAATCGTAACTGGATGGTCTTTAAGGTCCCTTCCAACCCCAAGACATTCTGTGATTTGATTAAAGCAGCGTCTTCACCACACATCAGTATGATACTTTTCTTGATTAATAATGAAGGCTGCTGTTTGTAATCCTTACCCACTTGTCTTTTTACATCAAATTATTTTATTATCCTTCAAACTCCAGCAAGAGTAGAAGTGCTGAGAATAAAGCAACGCTGTTTTAGAAGCAGAATGCATTGCATGTAAGGATTCACAAGTTTCAGATGATTCTTGGGCAAATAAACCTAACTATCGTATCAGATAACACGTGTTGACCCTGTGCTTTCAAATTTCAAATTTAGAATTCAGGGTGCAAATCCAAAGAAGTAAGTTTTAGAGGGTACCTTTAACGCCTCTGTTTTCTCAGCTCAAATCAGTACCTGCAGGTAATTTCTGCTGAATGTCACAGTAAGTGCAATTCACAAACTAACTTATTTTTTCTTCTCTCCTGAACTAAAATGTTCCCACATCACAGCCATTACCTCCTCTGTTTTGCTTCAGTGGTGCTTTTCAAAATCCCATGTATCAGTTGTGCCTGAGTGAGTAAGCACTTCCATTAAAAATTAATTTTCTCGTAAAGAAAAATCTTTGAACTTTGAACAAGGCAAATTCTTCCAGAAAGCAGACCTCATGCTTCATGTAAAGGACAGGTCCCCAGGTCTCTTATAAAAGCAGGTTAAAGAACTCAAGAAGTCTCCTTCACCTGGAGAAACAGTCACTATTAATTCTAAGGATCTCCTTGAGCTTGAGAAGTATTGTGAAGAAAGGCAAGCGTATGACTAGCATAAATCCCCAAGGAGCAGATATTACATAGAGCTCCTCCTTAGAAAAACAATCCTGAAAGCAAAAATTGATGCAAGCCAAACAAGTACGTCTGAAAGCTTGTCATCGACTTTCATCGCGAGCACAGACAGCTTGTGACCTGATGACAGCATTGCTCCAACAAGGAATTTAAGCCACAGTGTGCTGGTTGAACAAGAACGCTCAGCGGAGCAGAGTATGGACTGAAAGCACAAACAATAGCCAGCATTTAGGCAGAGGAGCCTATCGCCATGTCCAGGACGCAGGGACAAAGCGGAGAAAGCCGCAGGACGGAGCTCTATGGAACCGGAGTAAACATCAACAGAGGCAACAAACCTATTGTTTGACAAGCAATTGTTCGCTGGCAACCTCCTCCTCCCATCCGCCACCAGTTACCAGCACTGGTACTGTCTGGAATAAAACAAAGCACACTGTCAAGGAAGCTACAATAAGAGGTCTACTCAAGACGAGTAAAACCTCTTTGAATGCTGGCACCGAATCTTTCTACAGCACCCAGGAGGCAGCAGGCAGCTTACAGCCATGCCGCCAGGAGAACTTGAGCAGACAGAGATAGCACTGGCACTGAGAATTATCTACCTTAACCACTTCCTTTAAGGCTAGCAGAAGTCTACTTCTCCCTCATCCATGAAAAAGGTTCCTGAGTTCCTCCCATTTGAGAAATCACTGGTGATCTTCCCTGGTCTGTAATGACCCAAGCTCTTGGAGCTAAGGAAACTGGACACTCAAACCAATGCTACACTTCAGAGGATCTAAAGCAGCAAAGGGCACTTCTTGCATTTCACATCTCTTTGCCCAGTAAGCCTGCACTGGCTTCAGCTCCCTGCTTTTGGTGTTTGAGCAAGACACTGCCAGACTCAAACAGACAGGAACTGAAATTCTATTTAAAATAGCAACATCCTGCTTTTAAGTTCTCCAAATTCAGAGGCATCAGAACTTCAGCACTTGGCTTCGCCGATTTCTAAGACATGTTCTTCTCCACACACCACAAACTCTTTCATCAGTTTACTTAATCCCTCTGAATCGGACAGTATCAAAAAGGTGGCTGGCAAACACGGTGTGCAACAGGAACCACAGCGTTTAGCTTCCAGGGGACCACTTCTGACTCTGAAGAAACTCAGCAGACTACAGCAACGGTCTCTAACACATAGGCAGTCCCTCTCCTTCCCGATACGGTATTTACAGCACATCAGCCGAAGGTTGCTTGTCTTCCTGATTCCGAAATAAAATTAGTACAGGAACACCCACAATTACCTGCATTCCACAACTGATTGTCATCAAAGTTCTGTAGGATCCTTGCATCTTAATACGAGGAGTTTTAGGACTATGCAGGTATCTAGGGAAGTTTCCTAAAAAGAGAAGTAGTGCACTCGAAAGGCAGGTGAAAGAACAGATGAATTTGAAGGAAGAGTATATGAAAAGATGAGGGAGCATCAGATACCTGGAAAGAAATAAAATAATGGATGAAGAGCATCCTTCCTGAGAAATAGGTGGGGAACAGGAAGGTGGATTTATTAAAAATATATTTTAAAAATTTACAAAGAAGCATAACTGCACTTCTGGAAGTGACAGGAAGAGGAGAATGACAGAATGAGGTGAAGGAGCGACAAACTCACGGGAGGAAGTTTCTTATGCAGAAAACTCAATTACACTGCAGAGGAACAGGCATTAAAATCTCTCTCACAATGCCAAAATCAGTGCAGACAGCTTTGAATTGGCAGGTGGTAGTTCATCATGAACTAGGTGGCACCTTTGTTAACCATTTATCTTAATCTGCCATGAACTACAGTCAATTGAGGTGTCAGCTAATCAAAAGCTAATTTATAGGTGCTTCACACACAAAAATTGGAGTCTTCTAAATAAGCAGCATGCTTAATGTAAATCAAAGCAAGCAGTTCTGAAATGCTGCGGGAGTGACAAAAGGAAAGAGCATTCGAGTTGACCCCGGTGTAAAACTGACAGAAGTAATTCAGCTGGTTTTAAGTGCAGGTAGATAAAGAAAGATTTGAGGAATTAAATGATCAGCAGTTACAAGGGAGTTAATAAAGTTCCAAAGAAAAGAGAGATTTCCCATTTTACAAGAGACCATTAGCCAGAGTGGCCGTGAACAGCAGCTGTCCAGGCGGATGAATATTAGAAAAAAAATGTAACAGGTGAAGACAGCAACAGCAGCAGTAAGAGTCCTGCCTAGTCCAAAGGTTGCTTCTTGCAGCTGGAAGAGCTGATCTTACTCCTCCAAATTAGCCCCCCTCTCCAACAGCACTTCATTTTCCCTGTCACACAAGGATCAAGCTCAATCTTTCAGCAGCACCAGGTCAAGCACGGAAGCAGGCACAGAAAGTACTTTTTTCCTACTGCATTAAGGCCTCCCATCAATAAAAGAGCAGCTAACTGAACTGGGTGAACTTTACCCCACAGTCCCTCTATTAAATACATGCTGCCCCTACGAAGCAGGAGCGGGTCTGTACAGAAAGCACTGCTCAGTGCAACCAGCAAGACTCCCCGACGGGTGCAGAAACAAGAAAGCTGCTGAGGAGCTGGCAAAATGGGCAAGCTAAGCAGTTAATGTCCAACCAAGTCCACTGAAAGTTTGAGTTCGGTGTCACTTGAAAAAATCACCTCTTATTACAGTTATCAGTAAAAGTAATGACAAAGAGCACCGTTCCAATATTAAGACCACAGCAGCTAGCTGTGAAACCAACTGAACTAATTCATTGATCGACTCGGGACAGCAATTCACTTAGAATCTTAAAACATGATCAAAGTTACGGGTTACCTATTTCATTAAATGAAACCACAACAGAGGCACAGAAATGTATCAAAGCCATTGGACTCCACTAGTCAGAGCTGGTGAAATATTTTGACATTGAAATTGAATTGATTGAAGCCTGAACCAACTGCAGATTTCGAGGTTACATACTGATTAACCTTTTCTTTCCCAGAAGCAATCCAAAAAAACAGGTGGAAAGGAGCAAAGTTTGTAAGCTGCCAACTCGGTGCTCTCAACAAATGCTGGCAGCTTTGTTTTCTTGGGGAAAAAATACAGCGTGTTCCAGCCTATAAATAAAAATATATACATATTTAATGTCAGGAGTGCTCACAAATGTACAGACAACTCAATCTGTGATCCTCTGTACTCTTCTGGAAGTGGGATTTAAAATACTATTATACCAGCAGTGAAGTCGCACACGTTTCTTGCTAGCAGGCAGCCTTTGTGCTTCAGATGAGAAAACTGGCGTGATCTGTTCCCCAGTTAGTAGGACCATCTCCTGCCTGAAGCACTGGTGCTCACTCCCAGGTGGTCGGAAAGATCTGCTGCCACAAACTGTTGTATCACGCACTCAAGGCGAGGCTTCCCAAGCCTAGCTTTGACTAGAGGGCATCACTTTCTGTACACGTTTATCCTTCCCCTCCCTTTGCCCAGTCATTTAAAGGCTAATGGGAGCAAAGCTAGGTTCTTCCTCGGTTTTGTGGGGTTTGGGTTTTCGTTTTGCTGTTTGTTTTGTTTTGGCAGGTAGCATCTGAGGGCTTCTGTTTTGTTTTGGAGGGGTCATTTGTTTTAATCTGCTATCTAAGCAGGGAAGTTGGCCGTTTCTACTCGCCAAGCACTGGTTCTGCCATATAGCTGGAACAGAGCATCCAGATTAGCAGGAAATTAACATGGTCTTGCCTAGAGTGAAGGATCCTGATCTGGTATTTCTCCATTAAACCGTTGAGGATAATCAGCACACGTTCACAAGAAATAACTGATGAAAAAGAAAAGTATCCAGGTAATCAATCTTCGCCCATAAAACCTTCAAATCTCTGTATATAAATCAGCATCACCACTCTTCTGAAACAAGCCAGTAAGCCTTACGTTTGGAAACAATGATACCAGAAAGGTTTTTTTTTAAGTCTTTTCATGATGAAATCCCAAAGTAAAGGCATATTTTTCTGAGCGCACTTCGTTCTTGCTGGTGTGCCCTCGTACACTGGGAAGCAGACAGATGAGCATTAGCAGCTCCGGGAGACCTCACAGAAAGAGCAGCAGTAATGAGAAAAACACTGAAAAATTAAGCTGTATCACTGCTAGTCAGTTTTATATCTGTCAGAAGGACAGCAAATTTGCAGTGCTGCAGAAGCCTATCACAGAAAAAAAATAAAAAATTTTAAAAAAATCTCCTGCCAAGATAGCAGAGGATTAAAAAAAATGTTTCTTTCCAGCGGTGAGGATGAATCAGCAACCACAGATAGATGACATCTTTGATTTAAACCCGAGATGAGGGCTTTCAATGAATGTTTTCACATTTGGCTCCAAAACGCAAAGTTCTGTACGCAAGTGGTAATGCTCTAATAGTTCTGCTCCCATTAACTACTGCTTTTATAAACGTAGCTATGTGGAAGGCTGCGCTACGCGGACAGAGTCAGGCTGATACTGGCACGTTGACACAGCACGGAAAAGCACCAGCAGTTGTGCTGCCCCCCAAGACCTCCTTCCCACAAAACCAAACCAAACCAGCAGGACACCCTGATATTATTTCTGTACGTGTCTGGTTTGAGATCTCATTATCCATACCAAGCACCAACGTGTTGCTCTGTAAATTAATAAGCAGGTTCCTGGAAACTGAGAGAAGAGGACACACTGTGTTGTAGGGATTTTTATTTTCCTGTTTTTTAAGAAGGCAGGTCACCAATTCACTTGCTTCAAATTTCTTATGGGACACCAAACAATTTTTAGACAAGAGTGGGGTGGCCACTGAAAGCCAAATTAAATACTGGCAGACCAAGCTGTGCCTTGACTTGTAACACATGCAACCAGTCTCTATGGGCATTTTTGAAAAAGCGTTGGTCCCCAGGGCAGCTGCACACCAGTGCTGCCTTTGGTCTTCTTATAAATGAACAGACTTAGGCTGGTTCTGGTGTGAGCCAGCTGCAATCATCAGGAGCGATTAAGCTGCACAGGATGAAAGAGCAAGGAAGAAATAAAGACAGACTGAAACTTTTTCCCTCTCTGCAATACCTTTAATGAAATTCAATGACAGAGCTCAAGATGCACCTCTTTACGCTGGCGCTGTAGATTAATTAGAGGCTAGGGATATTTTCTGCGTGTAACTGCTCAGCTTTCAATATCGCATTATCCTGGATGCTAGAGAGGATTGTTTCAGCACAGACGTAATTTCTGACCCACAACTCTAGACCAGCCTTCATCCCAAAACAAAAGCACAGATTCTCAGTGGCACCCACACCGAACACAAACTGCTCCCAGAGCGAGAACAAGGCCACCCTTTCCCCCTCCACCCCTCACCACGCAGGACACTCCTTTCTCTAAGGCAAAGTTAGGAACAAAGCACGGCTGAGACATCGCAGCAGTCACCTTGCCGTGGAGCTTTTAAGTAGGCATGACCACTGCACTCTCCAGATTTGGTTTCCACTGATGCTTCTCGCTTAGCAGTAATAAAAAAGGGGGAAAAGCCAACTCCATTTGCTGATACAATCCATGGCCGCTAAACTGCAGTACTGAATATTCTCTCACACATAGAGACTTAGAGCTTTTGTCGCGTTTCCTCTCTGCGTGTGGCAGACTGTCAGCAATTACTTCTACATTAGCTGAATTACTGAATCTTGATACTCACCTCCTCTCTCACTCCCCTCCCCCTAATATATTCTTTCGTCATTCCTCAGTGTGCAGAATGTAGATATGCCCTACAGGTACCTCCTGCTTTTGCATCCAGGGAAAACATCCGCTCTTTGGTCCAGGATTTTGTACACTGTGATTTTAGTAATTAAAAAAAAAAAAAAAAAAAAAGGTAAGAACCATACAAAAATCCACCATGATTTCTGAAGAGTTTGCTCTGTAACAGCGGTGTCAGAGGCAAAACAGGCACCATCTCTGCGGCTGATTGCCCTCCTTTGATCCCACCAGGGCTAACCTGCTTTCAGCACTTGGGTGACCTCTAACATTTCAGACCTGGAATTTCAGCTGCTCCTTTCACATCCCCGGTCTCTCCTCCCTCCTCCCAGCGCACGCATCCCTTCCCTTCAAGTGGGGAAGGAGTCAACGCGTTACCCGCAAGGTCAGCGCTGATCTGCTATATGAATTCTGATACGCTGCTGGTAGAACGATTACCAGCCAGCAGCATTCTCAAAAAAACCACCTATAACAGCCAGCGAGTAGCAATTACAAAAGAAGTCCGAATAACATTAAATTGTATGTATTGTATCCCATTTAAACAGAAACATGCATGCACTCAGCATTAATATCAAAATAAGTCTGCTTATCAAGAAAGCGTGCTAATTTTAGCATGCATTTCCTTATACCTGGGCAGAAAAACACGAGTTTTCTAATAGCTTTGCCATAATTCTCTACTTAGGCATCGTTCATTAGCAACAAGAGGAAGAAGAACTCTGCTCTTTTAAGAAACTGGAAATATCTGCAGCATGCTCCTCTTTATCGCTCTTCCTGATCTAAAAGCAACACTTCATATGAATAACTATGATGGAGACTGCAAAAAAATGAGCTACTTGAAAGGGACAAGCAGAAGAGATACCAGCATACATAAAAGACTGTAAAATCCGAAATTATTCCCATAATGTTCTACATACACATATACGTATTTGCATTTTATATTCCTTGATTTCACGCCCCTATCTCGATCCATTCAGAAGGCAGTCCCGATAAGCTTTTATGACTTAAAAGCCATACCCTCTTGACTTCCAGGGTAAAAAAAAAAAAGCTTTATGCCAGCATTTTTTGTATGAAATTTCATGTAGGTTACTAAAAATATTTTATCAGTTCAAGAAAACCCCACTTGAACTCTGACCCCAGAGACATTCACAGGCTGTATAAATGTTGTTACCAAACAACTGAAAATTCCACTTTGAGAAGCTCCAAAGCAACAGCCCCATCAGAAAGGAACCTACCACCACCCAAAAAAGAATTAAAATGAGTGACATCCCACATGAGGAGGAGAATAAAGACTTTCTACAGGTTGAGTAAGGTTTTCATACAACATTTCCCATAGAAAGCCTTTTAAGAGCTGCTTACAACCTCATTAATAAAAGCCTCCAAGTGAAAAAACTCATGCTAATCATCTTCCATATGATTTTTCCTTGCTCAGCTGAAATTGTTCGATTGTTCTCAAGGATGACGTTACAGAATGAGACGTGCCACCCCTAGTTAGAAATGTCTCATAGCCATTTTGCTGAAAGGCTCCAAAAGCTCCAACATCTCGAAGAGGAGGCTGAAAACTTGCCGAGGAGCAGTGAAGAACCACAGACACACCTACCACCTTCTGCGTGCCACTATCACAAATTCTGCTGAGCTCAAGCCTCAAAAACGCTTCGTTTTACCCAGGAGAGCGGAGTTGTTGGAGCTCCCCACGCTCCCCCTTGCAGCGAGCTTTCTCCAGGATGCACCACAGGGCCAGGAACAAGTTTTATTTCTTCAGCTCTTGCTTGCTGGAGGTCAGCGTGGCCCCCCCCACAGGAAATATGCTCAGAGTGCTCCCTCTATTGATGCTTCGATACGAGAGGGAGAAAGAGGAAGTGGGCTGTCTGCAGCGTGGAAAGAAGCAGAGGGGAAAGACGCACCATGGTAGCGGGTTATGAGGGAAGCAGGGCAGAGCTTGAGGGCAGGGAATAGAGGAGAATTTGGACAGGAGAAAAACATAATTAGGAAGAGATTACCAGAGCAGGTGTTGTGATAGTACAGATTAGTCAGGCTCTCAAACAGATCCATTTTTTCCCATTACATTACTTCTTGGTGTAACATTCCTTTGCTGTGTACAGACTAGCTGTGGTATCTCACAGCAAAGCATCTTTCTCAGCCACTGCGTCAATCCACGCGCACAAGAGTCGTCTGCCAGCATTAGGAACGTAACTGGTTCAAAGGGCGCAAGACTGTCTGGATCTAACCCTCTAACCATGGTGACTCCACATAAACAAAAGCAACCTATCCTCGCTTCCCCCCCTCCCGGTGGAAGAGCTTTAAAAATACCTTGAAAGATATTAAAAGAAGCAATGCTAACAAAAAAAATAATCACAACAGCTACAAAGCGAATCCTTCAGAAGTTTGATGATGGAAGTCATCTGTAAACTGGTATCTGCACAAGCGCTGTGATGAAGGCTTCAGCTTAGCCCCACAGCTGTGTCACTGCACAGGACCCCCAGCCCACTGAAGGCACAAAGCTGGCTCAAAACTGAGCAAAGGCAGCGTAGCAGAAAAAGGATCCTCGTTCACTGCAGAGGTTGGAAGGTGTGTCTCGACTGACACAAGGAGCTGCACGTCAGCTGTTCGCTGAGGTCGCCAGCTGAATGCTGCTTTCTGCAATCATATTGTACCCTTATGTTTTCTAAATTTACTAAGTAGGATGCTCCAAACCCCTTTTTTCCCTGTGTAGCTACCACACCTTGCTCTTACTTTGTTCTCTGGATCTCCAGCTTCAGGAGGGCAGTCTGGTACACGAGCATCCAAAGCTCTTGCAAACGGGACTGAGGAGTTTCCTAACCACATGTAATTTGTATAAACAAACAAACAAAAACCTCACAAGCACATCCTTACAAAACACCACCTCTTCAATTCTCAGATATTTAAGGAAGAGGACTGAGCATGCTTCACTGTATCCACAACTACTTTTAACATCTTTGTCTTGATGCTCTTTTAAGTTTCAGGAACTACCTCCATTAATTCACTCAGCTCTCCTGACAAGCCCATTCCAAATGGGAATTAATTTACATTAAGGTATTCCAACTATAAAGTCATTAAAGAGCTCACGAAACATCAATAAATCTATATTTCTTCTAAGGCTTGGGGTACGAGCTGCAAAAAAGCTTGGGGCCATACACTGAACTTTAATATGCACATGTGTAATACACGC
The DNA here is from genome assembly GCA_011075105.1 of Heteronetta atricapilla. Lineage (NCBI taxonomy): Eukaryota > Metazoa > Chordata > Aves > Anseriformes > Anatidae > Heteronetta > Heteronetta atricapilla. Next base: position 125,403,251 of record CM021731.1, on the reverse strand, counting down.
AGCTACACACATACACAGGCTGGGAATGCCAGCAACATGCAGCGCCACACAGAAAATATAAATGATATAAATGTGAGGCATGCAAGTAACTTAAAAACAAAAGATTAGGGAACCTCAATAGTGTCCTACGTATAAAGAATTCACCTATTCTTTTCTGCATCAAAGTATCTTTGAAAAATGCAAACAATGCTAAAAATGTTTTAATAAAACTCTGTTTTCGTTTGGTAGCTCCTAGAAAGCCTTCACTTTCATGCGACTCATATCTTCACTTCCTGATGCAATTTTTCCATGCGTTTTTTAAGCTACAAGAATCACACCCTGCAGATAGGAACAATGCAAGCCTACCTTCCCTTCCTCTCTATTTCTGCGAAGAGAGCTCTGGCTGAATTACACGGAGTTGGGAAAGTCATTATCGAAATGAGCTTTAAAGAAGCCAGATGTGTACGCTCGTGGCCTGTCTGTGGGGGCGAGAGGAAGAGGGGAATAAAGACAAAAAGACGGCCTGCACTGCGAAGTTGGAGCGTTCGAAAAGCTTTCGAGGGCTCTAGCAAGGCAAGTTACCACGCTGCTACTTTATCGCTTTCCTTGATCTCGTGCACCACAAAGATTAAAAAAGAAAGGTAATATTTGCACTATGGATTAAGGAGAAATCTGAAGTGTCTTCTTGCGTCACAATACGAAGTTAAGAACCAAAAAACATGCCCTGAGAGGGTAGGAAAACAAAAACGATATGGCAAAACTTGATTGCCTGTGACACGCTACGCTGACGAGAGATTTCGCTCCATCCCTCAGCTCCAGCCAGCCACCTCGCTGTGCCTAAAGCCCCGCCAGAGCTCGGAGCAGCGTTACCTCGCAAGCGCTCCGAGCCTAACAGAGCCTTCTACGTGCACCCGATTAAACGTGGCAGCCTCGGAGGTGGCTCGGGTGGATGGAGCTGAGCGAGTTGTGCGTGCCCGCATGCCTTTCAGCCTGGAGCGGAGCACAGCACCCCGTGGAAGTCAATGGCAAAGAGGCAGCGCTTCGTCTTGCGGCGTGCAGGTGCGGCAGCTACGCATCGCTGTGGGGGGGCACCTGTCGGGCTGACCTCCCCAGGAACAAAGAGAGGATAATTTCCCCCCTCTCCTCCCGGCGAGGCAGCAGGTAACACGCCGTAAGATGTCTGCCCACACAACGCGTTATACGCAGCCCCTTCAGCTACGCTGCCCTCAGGCTGCACCGGCCCGGGGGTGCCAGCCCGCGCCTGGCACCGCCACCCCGCCTCACCCCGGCTCCTCAGCCGGGTACAACGCGGCCCTCCGGGCTCGGCCCCCCGCTGCCTCCTCTCCCTCCCTCGCCGCCCAGGTAGCGGCCGCCGCTGCCCGCCCCGGGCGGAGCCGCCTCACGCAGCCCGCGGGAGCCACCTCACGGGCAGCGCCTGCCGCGACCCACCGCCCCCCGCCCAACCGCCGACCCCACAACGGCCCCAACGGCCCCGCAACCCACCCCTCAACGGCCCCAACGGCGCTCCCCGCCGGCAGCACCGGGGCTGCCCAGCCCGGCTCGCACAGGTCGCGGTCCCCCCCCGAGCCCCGCGGCTGCCACACGCCAGCAGCCAGCCGGGGGCGGGGGGGGAGAAGTTCGGAGCCACGAGGCGGCCGAGGGCAGCCTCGCCCCGCCGGCTCCGGCCCCCACTCACCCATTGATGTGGAGCCGGGCAGCGCCGGAGGCAGGCCGAAAGTTTGGGGCGGCGGAAGGGGGAAGAGGCGGCTGCTGCTGGCGGTGCTGGCGGCGGCGGTGGCGGCGGTGCTGCTGCTGCTGACAGCGCGGCCCCCTCCCTGCTCGCCCGCCGCTCCCTCCGCCCGCAGCTCAGCGCCCGCCGCAGCCGGGCTGCGTGCCGCGTCCCGCCGCCCTCGGCATGCGTGTTCGCGGGGAGGGAGAGGAGGCCAAAAAAAATTTAAAATAATAATAAAAAATAATAAAATAAAAAATAAAACGAGGCGGGGGAAGAGGCTCAGCCGTCAGCCACCTGGACTCCCCCGCTGCCGGGCGGAGCGAGGCGGGGACTGAGCGCGGCCGAGCCCGGGCGCCTGCTGGGGAGCCGCGGGGGAGGGCGGCTCGCCCGGGGGGGCTCTGCCCGCTGCCGCCGCCGCTGCTGCCGCCGGTGGCGGTGCTGCCGCTGCTGCCGCTACCGGAGCGGCTCGGCTCGGCACAGCTCGGCTGGGCGCTGCGGGAAGTGTCGCGAGACTGCGCCAGAGCCGCCGGGAGGGAGCGAGGGAGGGACGGGGCAGGCCGCGGGGCCGGGCCCGGCGGGGCAGGGCAGGGCAGGGCGGAGAAGGGAGGGAAGGGAAGGGTCCCCGGGCAGCCCCGCTGCTGCAGGCCGCCCCCCGCCGCCACAGGTGCCCCTCGCAGCCGTGGAGGGCCCCTCTGCGGGCCGCGGAGGAAGGAAGGAAGGGAGGGAGATGAACAGATAACGAGCGGCTGCTTCTCGGGGCTGTGCTCGCCCCGGAGCGGCTGCCGGGGCTTTGCAGGAGCCGCGGGGGGAACGCACAGCCTCAGCGGCAGGAGCAGGCCAAAGGCTGAAGAGCTGCACAGCGCAGGTAACAGCGGCCAGCGTTCAGCAATAGCGAAAGGTTAAGGCAAGGGAGCCGTACCAAGCTCAGGCAGGTGATGGGGGCACGGAGAGGAGGGCGGCGGGAGGGTAAGCGCCTTCCCCTGCCCCACCCAAGGGAGCGCGGCTCGAGAAAAGGCGTCTGGGGCTGAGAAAGTCCCACGGGAAAAGAAGTCAGGGACTCCTTGGGCAGGGGCATCCACGATTTTGAACTGCGATAACGGAGAAGCGTTTGGGAGGAAAAAAATAACCGAGTTTCACTGATAACCTTAATATTTACAGTTTTCTTCTTGATTGATATATTTTTTTATTTATTTATTTATTTTCCACAGCTAGGAAAACTTCATTTTAACTTACTGTTTTAACTTACTGTTTTATCTGCTGTAGCAAGGTGGGACATCAGAACCGATTCGTATGCTCCAGCAGCTTGGCTTTCTTTCTTACCCTTTACAAAAATCTAGTTACTGTGATACCATAAAACCTCTATGAAGGATACTCAATTTAAAAACTTCAGAGAAAAACAAAACAAAAGGCAAGTTTGGCTATGAAAAGGAATACAATGGAATACAGGTTTGATATAGATGTAGACAGCCTCCAGTTTGGACTTCCACTGAAAAGTGAGGAACAAACCAACTCAGTACAGGTTTCGGGAATGCTAGGACACTGACTTGCAAGCCCCTGGCAGAGTTCAAGAACTTGGAGGGAATAGGAAAAAAATATCTCCACACATAAACAGAGCATCTTTTAGCCAGCCACATGCTGCCAGGAAGCCCACGTTCTCTCCCACACACCTGAATAAAACAACGCTGTTTCCGTTATCCAGAGCTCATTACAGAAGGACCTGTAAACTTAATTATCTCTAAGTGCTACAGCTTTAATTCTGCAAAGCCAGCAACAGAAAAAGCAGCTTTTACCTGATGATTTCAGCTGTTTTGCCATGTGATGCTCAAGTCTCTCAGACCCACATAACACATCAAACTGTATAGAATTGATGTGTCCAGTTTTGAGAGGAAATAAGATACAACTACTGTTAGCATGCCAATTTTATTGAAAGTTGGGCTTTCCAAAGCTCCAGCTATGTAGTTTAGGGTGGATTAAACGTTGCAAATGAAAAACTTTGCTGCATGGCAGTAGCTCCATTTCTAGACCTTTTCAGGGCTAGTAGTAGAAGCGATAAGGAATTACACAAAGTAGTGAGTTTTCCAACTACATGTTACAATGCATGGAAGAAAGCCAATTTTGCAATCAGACTCCCACATTCAACTCAGCTTGGAGGAAGCAACACTAAAAAAAAAAAAAAAAAAAAATCAACATATGGGAAGTTGTTGGCTTTTCCACCAAGTAAATCTGTAACACAGTGAAGTCCTGTCCTGGAAACCAGAGGAAAAAAAATCGTAGTACCTTCAAGACAACTTCTCATTGCTCCCAAGCCAGAGAATTTCTATAGGATCTTGTGTTCCTATAAAGCCTGCACCAATAATGGGCACCCCTCACTTGGGACATCAAAGTAACACTGGAGATTATTTCAGTACCTTATCTTTGTGAGAGAAGAAAGCTGAGTGACTATGCTGCAGAGATAGAGACATTTAGAAAAGGAACGGTTAAGGAGCTGCTTAGAGAAGATGGTGCTTAGAGAAGATGGAAGTTGTGAATTTTCATCAGTATCACTTTTAAAATAACTACCTAAACTGACATGCTTTACAGGTCACCATCAAAAGCACACGTGCCTGAAGACTAGAGTGTAATAGTTGAGAAGCATCACTATTACATCCCCCAAGCACTACTGGGATTTTTGCTTTGCTGTTTTGTCAAGGATAGTAGGATTAGGCGTTATTAAAGAAAGTGACTTACGTATAGCGAAGGCTAATATTATGTGGATTATGACAAGTTTATGTGAACAATGGGTGCTGGAGGGCGTAATATTTCCTTAATAAAACCTCATTCCTGCTTCTCTTTGTTAGGGAATCCTAGCATTAAAAGAGAGCATGGTTATTCTTACCTTGTACCCGTGATATTTACATATTACAGGAATTCTTTAAAAACGCGCACTAGTTTATTAAATGCAAAATTTGTTAAAGTTAGCCAGCCAAGTGTGTGCTTTCACCCACACTGCCCCTTTACTGGACAGGAATCAAACTTTGACAGAGGTGCTAAGGATTTGGAGTGCCACAGAGAAAGAGATGGATATAACTGCTTTCAGAGCTTTTTTTCCCCTTCCTTCCTTAAATAACATACATTACATGTGGCAGTCCCAAAGGGAGATTCATGTTTTATGACTGCAGATAGGGAGCTTCTTCTAGTCAAAAAGGTATATGTAGAAAGTGGATCAAAGCTTCAAACTCAAGAAGCACAGATGAAGTTAGAGAAGCAAGTGATATAAATAACCTTCCAACAGCTACACACATCAAGTAAAGCACTCTGAAAATGATGCCAAGTACTAAGCAACTGCTGAATCAAATCACTGAATGTATTTATAAGTAAAAATCTTGTTACAACATTTATTGTCTGTAGAAACAAAATTTACAATGATTTTATAGAAACTATGTTAAACATACATATAAACATACCTACATCTTAATATATACTTATTAACATGAGACTTCTGGGTATGGGATAACATTGTCAAAAGCACCATTGTGGACTCCAAAGACTACAGACTTAAAATGCTTTTGCATTTAACTCCATCTTCAGTAGTTTAAAAGTGTTGCTTTTCATCCACATTTAGAAATAATCACATTAAAGGTTTCTAATCATGTTGTGTGTATGCGTATGTACATACATGTGCACATACACTCAGAGGATCCTTGTGGAAGGAGAAACCACAGAATAAATAAGGTGAATGTTAATATATTTCTTAGAAATGGACATTAGCCCACATCCTCATTCAATTGTTAAAAAAACAGTCCTGCTATTCTTAAAACAAAACAATGAGACTTTTTTTATTCCATGAAGAGTGTACTAAAAACAACTGTTTCCACCCTCTCTTCCTTCAACAAGACGTAAGAGGAGCCAGTCACAAAATAAAAGCCATCTACTGCATTATTTACAGAAAATGAAATATTAAAAAGACAACGTGAGATTTAGACAAAATTCAGAGCAGTGAACAGAAGAAAACCACGTTAAAGTGGTAGGCAGCATAAAACTATGAAACCACATCTAAATGCCTACTCAAAAACCCCTCCAACAACAAAAACTACCGGGGCAAGGAAGGGGGAAAGGAAAGGGCAGATGTCACGACAATGGTTTTCTCAAACCTTAACACTGAAAATGTACGCTCACCAAGCTTAAAACAGAACACATCTAAGTGTTCATTGCTGTCCTTGATGTCAAGGGAGCCAAGCGTTACAAGTAGGCTTTCAAAGACCTCGAAATGGCTTTTTCTTGTATTTCCCCTTTGTGAGGAGAGCCTCCGATCTTCAAATCCTGCAGCAGGGGAAAGAAGTCTGTCAAGGGCCAGATACGTGCAGAAACATCCAGTTCTGGCAGATTCATTAGGATGCAAGCCTGAAGTCCTTCTTTCAGAGAGCTCTCCTGTAGTGAACTTTGCAGATGGCTGTTCAGATGCTTAAAGAAAGGCAAGAGGCACGTTTCTACAGTGTACGGGAAAAGATTTCTTCAGAGAGCAAGGAAGTTGAAAATCTCCCTCTGTTTACAGTCTTCTGAAGTGACTACTGAGAAATCAAGTCTCCGTAGCTTAATCTCTGCTATAATCTTTAATCATCTTCTCCAAGCAACTCTACCAATTTCTAAGACATGACAGAAAAATGACTTTCTAAAGCACAAAAAGCACTTTTGAAAACCCAGCCTTTTGTAATGCCCAGAAGAGTAATCTTGTTTTGTTTTTTGAAGCAAGTTCATACAAAGAAAATTCAGCATTTCACACCGAGGCCGTGGGAGAGAAGGCAGCAGGTTCAGATAGCCACACAACTGGCTATCAGCTGGATTTACTCCCACCCCCTGCTATTAGTTACCTGAGTGGAGATAGTCATGCTGAGGTCTCAAGACCATCTAAATTCATCAGGTAAGGTGACTTGAAACATTTAAATCACTATTAGAGTTAAGGCAGACTTGTATATACCTTGCAAACATGTTGCTTCTTACGAGCCCCAGAATTCTGTTAACTCTGTGAACTTGATCATTACATGAAAAGCTTAGAATCATAAAATGGGGATTCTAACCCAATCAATTAGTCAATGTAGAGATTAAACTGATCAGCAATGTAAGATCACAACTTATTACTCCAGACAGTTGAGGAAGACTATTAAACAATTGCATTTTGGATAGCAATAAAAGTTTCATATATGAACTGCATCATTCACATATGAACAACAAGCATTTAGCAGTTGATTAACAGAAAGGCAATTCGCATTTGCAGAAGTATAAAATGGAAAAGCTTACTAGCTCTTAGACAATCACATTCTGAACTTGCCCTTCCAATGCAAATGCAGTGACAGGCTTTACTAATACAAGGAACATTGCTTTCCCTTGGAGCTGAGGATTACCCACATATTTAAAGTGAGCAGCTATATTAACTGTACTCGAGTCCATGCTCCCCTTAGAAACAATGCAACAACTAGAATATTAAGTCTTTGTACAGAGGGCGTTTTCTACAATGCCGTCACAATATAGAAAGGCACAAAGTTATTCAAGTAAACTGACCTTTCTTCTGCTTAACACTAGTTTTCTCATCTTGAGCCTTCACAAGACAATCAGTAAATTCAATATATTATTCTCAAACACTCTGTATCTTTAAAATATTCTTAAACTTCCTTGTGCTGAAAAAATAAATGGGCTGATTTGTGTATGAGTACACAGACAGAAGTCTGCAATTAAAGAGGATACAAAGCAGAGCAAGTCAAGCACTAGATAGCCTAGATAGTTTGGCTGCCTCTACCGCGTAACTCAATCACAGAATTAATTTTCTGTATGAAATTTATGTAAAATAGGAAGTTTCGTCACGACAAAATACTGAATTAGTAAAGCAATGTTATCAGTAAGGAATGTGATTGGAGCAGATAGAATCTCCTCAGAAAAAAGCTAAAGCAACTGCAACAGGGACTACATTTCATCATATGGCATTCATCCTGGGACCAACAATGGGCTGGGGAAGGGGAGGGTGTCAATAAACTTGCCCAAAATACCATGTTCGTAATACCTTGCTAACATTCACAGAAATAGTAATTAAACTAAACTGTTAAGGTAATACAACTGTAGTAAAGCTAATTGCGCACAAAATCAGGAGCCATTCACATTTTTAAAGCTGCTTTTCAATAAAAGATAAAAATGAAAGAGCAGCATTAATCGGCTCAAGTCCGACTACTTCAGTTACTTCCAATGTTAGCCAAACTGGCATGTCAGAAGTTACTTCATGTATCTTTTCCCAATTCCTCAGCCGTGAGTTTTCTTCCAAGCTTTAATAAGAACACTGCAGGAAGCTTACAAAAACAGTAATATCCTATTGAGTGAGACAATCAGTAGTTTGTCCTGTATCATGTATGGTTTCACCTGTGTTTTCTAATGCTTTAGCACATTCAGGAGCAATGTAATAGAGCCTGTCGGCTTTAGGAAGAACCTGCCCCAACTTGCAGGGGCACACGCAATGCTCCTCTGACAGCCGATTGCTTAACCATGGCTACTCCACGTTCACATTGTGTTGACTCAATCTGTTGTTTCAATTCCTTATTTCCACCTCCCAGTAAATCTACACAGAGAAATTTTGCCAGATTCATCACCACCAGCATAATTGCTTAACTGCAGAACATTACTGCATTTGACCAAGGAATCTCCTTCCTTTAGCTTCCCGTTTTGTGTATGTATGGGAAAAAGTTACTGAAAAACTAGTTGAATCATTTAGTAATTGCTTCAGTTGAAAACTTGGGTTTTAGAAACTTAAGCCATCTGGTGTTATTGTTGAATCACCATAAGAATCAATGAATCTGGCACACTTCCTGCCTACTGATTTCCCATGAACACTAAGCAGTACACCCCATGAATTGAAGATTAAGTGACACTATTTTAGCTGTTCTGAGCCATACTTACAGTTCCAATAGACAGCCTCTCTACTGATGGTATTTTGGAAGAAAAGAAAACCATTACAAAAGCATGCAAAAAAAAAAAAAAAAATCACATCCTGACTTTCCACCAAAACCAGATTTCCTTATCTCTGCACTTACCTCTACCCACTAACTAGAGTTCTGATCGGTTACCCACAACAGAGATTAGCCTGCATTCTCTACGGCTAACACTGTTAGAAATTATGAAAAAAATGTTTCTTAAAACAAGTAAGAACATTTCATTTGAAAACTATTTGTTATGCATCTTTAATTTACCTGGAATAAGAAGTCTTAAATCTGTAGTACACAGACAAAACCCTAATATACACTATATGTTAAGGCAAAAGCTATAAACAGGAAATAAGCACAATATTGTTTATAGCTGCTTATAAAAACATGTCAAGCTATTTGAGTTCTGCGTACAGCCTAACAATATGTTCTTCTCTGAAGTATGGTGACCCAGAGAATTACTGGGATTTTGAACAAGTTACAAACCATCTGCATTTAAAGCAGTTTCAATTATGAACAGCTTTTTTAGAATACATGCTTATACAAACTTACATTTTTTGCCCCCCCCCCCCTTTTTTTTTCTTCTTGCAACTAAACACTTCAAGCCCCAATTTCAGAATCCAGGAAACCACCAAATCATTTATGACAAAAAAAAGATTAGAAAACATGTGGCTTGGTTAAGAATGTCACACACAGAAAAATATAAGACAGAATAACTTTGAATACAGACCAACTAATCCTCTAACAAATCCAAGCATGCTTTCAGTGCAGTTATAAGCTACTGCTACAGTACATTACATACCTGCCTGTTCGTTCATTTTTATCAAATACTGAAAACAGTCTCAACATCCTAACAATTTACAGGTGTATATACACATCAGAAACCCAAGAATATTATTAAATTAAAATGAAGTAATACAAAATACTGTTTTACGCAAATGACTGAACAGAGGTGTAAGATCTATTGCACAACCTAAAAGGTCATTACTTGGAAAATCCTGAGCTAATGTGCTATTACCAAACAATTCAGGCACTTTTTTTCTCCTTTTTCTTTTATTACATAAGCAATAAGCTTCCAACATATAAATTTCTGGGTATAACAACTCAATTTCCATCTGTAACATCATGCTTAGAAGAAAAGGTATTCAATAAATAAAGACTCCCTTCAATGACTTCTTTACTTGAGACCGGTATGCAAAAGGAACTAAAGGTACATATTACAACGTTTCATTCAAATACTGTAATTTAAAAGCAATTATTAAAACTGTAAAAAAAGTTCCGCAGCATTCCACTACTGAAAAATAAAGTCATTTTTAATCAAGAAAGTTACAGGGTTAGTTCCTTTATCCTATTTTAGGTCTTGACAAAGTTGCAAAAAATGAACAGGTGTTCCCTTTGCTGACTTATATGTTTCAACTTCAGGATCAGAGCTCAGTTCAGGTTTCTGTCCCAATATTTAAGTTTCCCTACAGAGAAAAATAAAACAATCATTACCATCAAGTAGTAACAATGGAAAAAAAAAAACAAGCTCCCAACCTTCCTGCAAGTACTGTATTGTTTGTATAACAAACTCTTTCAGTTATGGATTGGAACAGCAAAGCTGTAAAGACTGCAAAGGATGCATACATAATTATTTCAGAATGGTGAAGGACAAATGTAGTAATTATGCTACACACAATAAGGGAAATGCTAGAATCTAAGGAATGGTTGTTTTTTAAAGAGTTAACCTAACCAGCAATTGGTATGTTATTAAGATAATGGTTGTCTGTATTCTTCAAGATTTTACCTCAACTCAACAATACTCAATTTCTTCATTGGTCAAAAATCAATATTCAGATCTTATTATGCTTCTCTAATACAAATCATAATCTCCAGGAGCCAGATTTCATTTAGATTGTTTTAATAAGTTCCAGACAAGAACCTTAATATCCAATTAAGGAACAGCATTGGAAATTAATGGGGGAAAAGCTCACTACAACAGAATTAAATTATGGCACTTGATGCCCATTTTACTGGTTTGTTATTTTTGGAAAAAAAAAAATTCCACTAATTCCAATTCTGTTCACCCTTCAGAGATCAAGATTCTTGGAGTCCATGCATATTTAAAAGCAATTCACCTGTGTACTTTAGCAAGAAGCAACTTGTTTAACAGGTAGGGTCTGTGTAGGTCATCTAATCCAATTCTCTGATGTCTGAGAAACCCCATACAAATTTGATCATACTTTAAACAAATCCTTTATTAGAACTGATCAACTGCTTGTCCTCCCACAAGCTGGAACATTTTATACTGTTCAAAAGTTCTTCTGCACCTTAACACTATCACCATCCCATACACACCACAAACCAGGAGGTGTAGGACAGATGTGCCTAATTGCTTCAGCTTGAGCTTAAACCATTTTACAGACACCACGTACTGCAGGATGCTTTATTCAGAACAGTACTCCAAGTGTGTAATTCAAAGCACATGATGAACTCTTAAGGCCAACATAAGAAGAGATGAAATACAGACTCAATCAAAAAGTGTATTAATATCCTTCAAGTTAATTTAAAACCGTAGCCTGAGAGGACGTAACATTTTTACACAGAGGGCCACTTTCTCTTATCAATAACAGATCAAGGAGAAAATAAGAGAACAGAAGTAACTACAGAATCTCAGAGTCCACCTCTGATTTGCAACTACCCAAAACAAATTTCAGCAAGTTCCTATGGCACAAACATGAAGAAAGTAAGTGCGGAATCAAGTTTGCCTGTGAAAGTGCAAAGAGCCAACACTCCAAGAAATCCCCTCCAAGTTATTCCACGGGGATTTAAAAACTGGAGCAGATCATTTGAATATTTACGTTTTATAAAAGGACTTAGTGAAAAATAAATTAAGCCAACTCACCTTTTCTTTCCTCAAAAATCCATCTCTGAATTTATTAGTGGTAAATCCCCTTACACCAACAGAACGTAACCGCTGGTACTTCGCTTGAATATATAAACCCTTCTGTACTAAGCCCGATTTATAATGGGATTGCAAACGGCCATCTGCAAAGTTGCTCTGTAAGGGTAAGGAGAAAAAAATGCACAAAGTGAGGGCACCAAAACTCAATAGTTTATATTTACAGTTATATGCACATGTAAAGCCTACAGTTCTGAACAAGAATCCGCATTTGCAAGTGCTGAGCCTCTATTTTCAGTTGGCAGTTCTCCACATTACTAGCTACTATGTAGATCACAGAACTGCCACGTTGTATTTACTGTTTAAAACATCTGAAACCATCTTCCTCATTGAAAAATGAGAAGTGTTAAAACAGTGTACAACACACTTACTAACATCACTTGCTACCAAGTTCACTGATGTTAGACTGCAACAGGCAAACGTGTTGATCCAAAACCAGTTATGCTAAACAGAAGTCAGTATGGCTATTTTTCATACAGTTCTACGCTATCTGAACGTAAATTACTCCACACTGTTATCACTTCCAGACTGAAATACTGTACATCAACCTAGCATGGGAACAGGAATGAAGACCAGAGGTAACAAAAAGCTTACAGGTGAGTGGCATTGCACATACACAGAAAGAACAATATAGTAAGATTAACATTGATAGAAGTGTTTCTATCCTTAGGCACTCAGACTTCCCCCAAAGCATGCTGTAAAAATCTTTAGCACAAGAAAACCCCTGTTCATCATAATTTCACTTAGTTTTCCAGTAACACAGCTAAGTTTTCAAATGTAGTAGTGACAGAAAACTTTCCCATATACACTCATCCTTGAAATTAAAAAAAAAAAAAAAGACAAAGAAACAATGGTCTTTTAGATACAGAAAACAGGAAACATTCTGGCAATATAGAATACTCGTCATGTTTTACAAACAGCTTTGACATATAGGAGAGAATACAAGAGCCCTTTTTGAGCAGGACGTAACTACTCTGGTAAAAATCCATGTCCTTCTGACAGAGTAAGGTTCACTTCAACAAAAAAAATATATGCTCTGAGGTTGTGGTAAGTTTCGTACCAGTTTTTCCACTGTTTTCTACTGTGTGGAAGATGAACAGCTAAGAAGGGACTGTACAGAACAGAGGTTCCTTTATGAACAGAGGTTCCTGTTATTTCAAAAATCATTTCACACACCTACTACGTAGGAGCTAACGGAGAAGCCGTCCCCATCAGTTCCCCAGGGTTATTCTTAGAGTGCTTGTGGGCAGAGGACATACTTGCAAAAGGCCACTAAATGCTAACTAACTCCTTTGCTGAAGAGGTATCTGAGTCTCAGCACAACACAATTAGGTGCAGGTAAATTCCTTAAGCAGATATTAAGCCTACCATAGGGAAAGCTGAAGGGCATTTTTAATGCTATATTAAGCCACTGAACACAGTTAACATTAGAAGTTCTCGTTTCTCCCACAACTGCTGTGGTTCTCTGCTCTGACGTAGGTGGCTAGAAAGGAGGCCTTAGTAGTCTGTCGCTGCATTTGTGCAGCAACAAGCAAAGGAGCAGACCGAATAGGAAAGGGAGAAAACGTACAAGATACTGAAAGTGAGATTATACACACACTTAAGTTTCAACTCAAGTATCTACATAAGCAGGGAGGAGAGAAATAGAGGTATTATTAACACAGCAGAATCAGCTGTAGAGGAAGTTAGCAGATCATGCATTTGGTATGGAGGTACGGCAGTCATACGCAGGTCAGAGGAATATGAGGTAGTCTAAGGTGTGTGAGAAAACAGTTCACTTAGAGTCTAAAAATATGCTAGAGGGACAGTTACTTTCACATTAAGACTATTTTACAAATAATACTAATCACAGTGCCTAAGAACCAGTGGCTTCCAGCTCTGTAAGACATACCAACGTACCGCTGGGATGGAGTCAGTTTCCTTCATAGCAGTCTACGTGGTGCTGTATTTTGGATTTGGGACTACAACAGCACTGACACCACGCCAGTGTTTTGGCTACGGTACCCGCACAGCATCAAGGCTCTTTTTCCCCTCAATTTGCACCCCCCAGCAAGTCAGCCACGGGTGGGCAAGAAGCTGGGAGGGGACAGAGCTTACACAGCTGACCGAAAGGATATGCCATGCCATACATCGCCATGCTCAGCAATAAAAACTGCGGGGAGGGAGCTCTTGCTTGGGCACTGGCTGGACAGTCAGTTTGTGGGAGGTGGTGAGCAACTGCCTTTGCATCATTTCTTTATTCATCCTCTTTCCTTTCCTTAACTGTCCTCATCTCATCCCATGAGTTTTCTTGCTATTGCTCTCCCTATTTTCTTCCCTGGTCCTGTTGGAGATGGAAGCGAGAGGAGAGTGAGCAAGCAGCTACATGGTACCACATGCTCACCCCCCACAGCCATTAATACACTGAACCATGTAAAACAAAAAGTTTAGTTCAAAAAGATGTGGCTTAGTGAGTCATTTCAAAGTGTTACTACAAAAAAGACCTTTTAAGTTTTATAAGATTGGTCCAGATCTTTTTTGAAACTGCTGCTCTAAAAATATTTTTGTACTATGTTAAACTTTTGAAAAACATATGGTCTTGAAAAAATAATCAAAATAAACCCATTTTTGCTTATTCAGCTAGAACTCCTCTGTTTTATGTATCCAGAAGAAGCGTATTTATTTGTTTTTAATAATCGGTGGAATGCTCCAGAGTATAGAGGAATCAAATCGCCTTCCTCAGGCAGGTTTTAGCAACAGTATGGGAGGGGAAAAGCCTTTATGTTACGCAGGAGGAAACTCGATGTGAGAACTTGATGAAACTAACGTCAGATCAGCAGTGCTGTTTCCATGGCAGTGACAGAGGTAACGTACACATACGGAAACTGCAATACCATTGAAAAGGCTGTTTTCCCTACAAGTTTAAGACACCGTGGGACAAATCACTGGATACAGCAACATTCAGGTTTCGTATACACAGGCAATGACAGTTTAGGCAGGCACTTTTCATGTCTGCATGATCTCCAGCAGAATTCTTGGCTGAAGTAGATTAAGGCAGCCTTTTTGTTTTCTTTATATTATGAGGCAATGGAGGTAGTTGATACAATGATACAGCAGCCAGTGCTAATGATCCATCCATCCCCTACAAACTGACAATACAGAGGGGATATCAATTAAGAGACTGCGATGTCCTTACATGTTAAAATAGAGATATGTCAGGCTGACATTTTAAGCTTATTAACTTCAGATTGGAAAAGTCCCCCCCCGACACTACCAGAATAGAGTTAGCCCGTTTTGATACTGTTAGCTTAGCTATCTGGCAGATTGACTGGCAAAGCATACCTAAACAGGAGAGCCCCAAAAACTTTTTCATAACAATTTGCTTATGTTTAGTCTAAGGGAGGGGAGAGGGAGGAACAACCTCACCCTTTGAAGTTTTATCCAAAACGCCAGCTACTCAACTTAGCCAAAGCCTTATTTCAATTCCCCTATCTACAAAATAAGGTCACTACCTAGTCTGTGTGTTATTTTACTCCTGTTAAATAATTAGTAGGGGTACATGTAAAGTAGAGAATGAGTTTAAGCTGTGTTTTTCTGGCAGATACATCTAATTCAACCCATGCACAGCATGCCACTATCAGCAAGAGAAGAGTGTTTGATTTCAGATCCCATGATACATTTTACAATTAAAAGGTTTTAGAAAGAAACTGCATTATTACAGGAAGTAATACACCTGCTCAACCCTTTATCATCTTGAGACCCTGAAAATAAAGTTTTACTTTTTTTTTCCCCCCAAATGAATAGATAGTAATATGCTGGGTTTACACAAGACATTAGTTCCCCAGAAATCCCTATATGAAAAAGCAAGTAAAATAGTATTATTACATGAATTGTACTGCTTTCGGAATATCCTGATTTCAGGAAATGGTTCAGGTTCCCATACATATTTGGAGAAGGAAAGAAAGCTTCTCAGCTTGGTTTTGAACAGATCTTTCTAGTCATTGTTCACTTTCTGCACTTCCCATTCTCAACTTTGGAGTTAACTTATTTCTTTCAACTGTATGGATACAACCCTGGACAACTCAGCTCTGCTGACCTTCTTACCTCCAAAATTAGTTCAATGGAAACAATTAGGCAATTATGCCACTATTTCCATGTCATTTAATACTTTCAAATTTGTCTCTTTACTGAGCTCAACAGGATCAAAATCTCAATTTTATTTAACAAATGCATCTGATAAAAGCTGATCTGTACCTTAAAGTGTCTTCTGATGGGTCCTGTATTTTCAAGGTGTCCTCTAATCCGTCTGTGAGGGAAAGTATCACTTGCTTTTGAAGAATAGTAGGAATTCTAGTAGGAAAACAGACAAAGCTATTACCTTAACGTTAAGTTATGACGGAAAACCAAACCGTCAAAAGCAACAGAAGTTTCCAAGTTATACTAACACATCGCAATATTTTCAATCTTACGGTGTTTGACACAATTACACTGTTTGAAGGCACCAGAATAGGAGAAAACGGCCTGGAGTCCAGGCTGGCTGAAGCAATGGCAGAGCCCACGGAAACCAAAGATGATACAAACCATCATGTTGGAATATCATCCTCTTGGGTCGTTACCTGATCAGATCTCTTCAATTAAGGCTCTGCACCCCTCTCCCCCCAGAACAGATGCCTCAATTTGCATGCAGCAAGTGTAGTGGAATAGCACTCATCCCTTGAGTCGGGAATAAGAAAAAGATTAGTACTCTGAACATCCTCAGGTAGCGTATGGACATCACTGGTTAGTGTGTTTTACAGCAGACACATGCAACACTACTACACACGCCACCAGAGCAACCAGACAACAAATGTGTACCAGATGACATCGGTCCGTAGAAGATCCTACTTTTAACTTTGCATTATAGAACAGCGTTTTGGAAAACACTTGCCTGCCACAGAAACATACCTGTTTTCAAAAATAAGTGGAGCAGACAAGGGGTATTGAAATTGTGTCAACGCACTTAATTGCTGAAAGTCAAACAGCCACAGTTGCATAAAACAGAGCGCTCCACTGTTCTGTTCTACCTGTGTATTTTGGCCCTTCTCCAACTTTTCCCACAACAGCTACCTTGAGAAGATCCATACAACTAAGATATGACTCTCTCCAACCATGGTATACAACTGGAAGTGTTTACATTAGCATTACATACCAACAAGTACTAACATCATCTAATGCAGACAGAACTGAATTGCTAATGAACTCTAGGCCAAATTCAATTTTTTTGTTCCATTTAAAAGTCCTCTTGAAGAATTGCAGAAGGGTTCCAGTGCTGTTATTTTTTTCCCAAATAAACTAACATTTTATTTTTCCAAATAAACTAGCATTTTATAATAAAATGCAAATGCAGGCTTTGCTGTTTATAGAATTTCTGTACTCTAACAAAATATCAAACCTTTCCGGTGGCAGAAGCTTTTTAGACCTTTTCTTACACTTTGTAATTTGGGGTGACTAATAAATGCAACAGAGCAGTATTGCAATGCAATTCAACTCTTAACAGGAATTTAAACTAGCTTTTTTTTTTTTTAGAAGAACATTATTGCCTACAACTCAGCTATTTAGCTTTTGAAAAGTACTTTGAAGAGAAGCAACTCAGCAGGAAACAAAAAAAGAGGAAGAAAGTTTATGAAGTGAGATCAAGATAGTCAAAATGGCTTTTCAAAAAAAGTTAAATACCCAAAGGAAAAAGCATGTCAGAAACTTCCCAGCTCTCTTATCAGCATATGAAGATACTCCATGAAATCAAGTTACTTCTCCATACACTACATAATTAAATAAGGAAGCTCCCCACTGAAGTTCACTCTTTAAAGCTGAGAACTCAGCAAAATTAAAAGAGAAACCATTCAAGAACATTTCTTGTTATAGTTAAAAATAGAACTTTGGGAATTAAAGAAAGCCTGTCTTCGCTAAATATGGACATTCTCACTCTATACTCCCTCCTCCCCCCCAAGATTCAAGCATGTTCATAAAAAATCCATTAGAACTACTTGATCTACAGATCTCCAGCAATCTACTGCTCAGAAGTTTCCTAAAACAGAGTTAAAATTAAGAAAAATTGAGAAACACAAGTAAGTGCTTGTTCTGATCTCATTCTTTAGCCTTTTGGTCAGTAACACACAAGGCTAGACTGATATTTGCATCTTCAAGGCAAAAGTTATTCTCAAGATTAAGTTCATCTCCCACTTATTAAATACTAACATGAGAAGCATATTCCCTTCACTGGCCTGCTGTTAAAAGGTTCTCATACCTTGCCCTGAAAATATTGGTAACCAATGGAAACTGACACCAGAAGTAGGCAATAGGAGATTTACTTGTTCAGTTTTGATCCAAGTGACTAATATTGCCCATTTAACAAAAAAACAACACAACCAAAATTATGTTAGTATCAGATTTTGATAATGTACTCTAAGTATATTTTAACAGGACTGACACAGTATCTGTCTTTAGATGAGGCAACATCCTGGCATCAGATGTTGTTACCTGCTTATCAGGCTTTGAATTTAAGCAACCATCTTTTATCAGTACTGATAAAAGTACGCCTTCCTACACAACATACTGAAATTTCACTGCGGTTTTCCAAACAAAACCAGAAAGTCTTTGTTAGTAAATTCAGACCAAGAAAATAAATCCTATATTACAACTTAAGATGAAGTATTTTATCCTGTCAAATACTATTTTTAAACCTTTTTTTAGTCTTGGCACTGTTATGCTTGTCATGTGAAGCCTGGCTCTCTGCTGTCCCCTCTCTCTATATATATTACCTGTAAACAAGAGCAACCAAGCCTGGGAGGAGTGCTGAAGGTTAGAGCTCTTGTTGTGCATTTCCTGGGGTCTGGGCTTGTAAAAGTACAGGCGCAACACTTCTAAACAGAAGTGGTAAGAGATGTCTACTGCATACTTCTGCATGCGTTTTCCACGCCTTTACAGTTTTGCTGATAAAATATGCTATCGCTACATCTCTTCTGCATGATAAGACACCTTTCCACAAAAACTGGAGAGCTCTGCTTATATTGTGGAGCTAACTGAAACGATTTCTACCCACATATCTAAGAATAAGCAAAACCACTATTACTTTCTTACCCGGCAACTATCATCTTAGCTCTTGCTTACATTTCAATCCCTTCCTCGGTATTTCAACACATTTGTTTCCCATAATTTATGCTCCATTTTAGGACATTTTCTATTTCATAAATGTGGTTGGCCTGACATCAATATTCTGATGTTGCATCAAACCATCTCTTTTATCCAATGCACTCTTCTCTGAAGATCACTTTTTAGTCCCGGTCCCTACACTTTCCAACACATAAGGCAGCATTCACATCTGAGCAGTTCTATTCTAGCAGAAGACAGTCTCAAATTCCAGACCTTTGTCCTCTTGTAAGAAACAGGCACGAGTGGTCTTTACCTTCATTCATTGCTTTAAGAATGCTTTTGACTGCATTAATATTGCATTTCTGAATAAAGCAGTAGTGGATACAGTCATGCAGCTCTGAATTCACTACAGAAAACTTGCTCAGCTCACAAGTTACACGTGGCTGAAATTGTAACTGACTACTTAGAAACTACTCCAGTTCTCAACTCCCACAATAAACAGTAGAGCACAGTGCTAACACCTTACATATACGGAGGATACATGGAGGTCAAGTGTGAGCTACTGCCCACCGGGATAAGCTCTGCTCCCATAGCACCCAGTCCTGAAGAAATACTCCTTCAAGAAAGGATGCTACATTCTCATATAGAGTGTCTGCATACCACAGGAAATGCCACACTACTGAAGCTAGCTTGTTAGCTGAACTGTTTATATTGTCCTAGATATGAGCTAGCGTATTAGTGATCTGCTCTGCCTGGGAAAAGACTACTTTCTTCCTGCATTGCTTCACATATTGAGCATTAGATGTAGCAGATAACAGGAAAACAAACAACGGGAACAGAATAAGAATTAAAAGCAAGAACAAAGAACAAAAACAGAAGAGAAGATGCAATTAGGAAGTGCCAATTAGCATACTCTGGACACACTTGCCAAACGCCTGTAACCCCTCTATGCCAGGTGGCGAGCATTGAATCATTTCACTTCTACTGGCACATGTGAATGGCAAACCGAAGTGTTTTAACTTCCCACTTTGTCTGCAAACTTATGCATGGCTGACAGAATGAAGAGTCATCCCTTGCATTTTTAATACCTATGCTTTCACAGATAACGCTGTTCTGGAAGATAGACTGCACTGAGGAGTTATCCAACCTCCCCTAAGGAAGATAAGCTAAGAACTGCATGTTTGCAGTTTGCTAACAGATACCAAAATGCAGTCTTCAGAATCATCAGCAGATCTAATAATAAGTCATTTTTTATTTCAAACTAATAGCTAACACCCTGTAAGTAATACAGTCACTGCAAACAAAATGAGCAATCAGGATGTGTTTCGGGGGCTTCAATCTCAATATCCTTTACTCTTTAAAATTGTTGTATTGCATTGTTTTGCACTGAAAGCCAGGCAGCTACATTTCAGTGACAATCACAACTTTGACTAAATAAAAGCTACTTTTGGTGGACTTTGGAAGTTGTATGGTCTTCTGGAACCATGCCCATAGGGTATTAACTATGATGTATAATGAATGACAATTTCTATTAGTCTCCTTGTTTTGCGCCCACCAGAAAACAGGTTTTAGAGTAATATCATACAAAATTAATAAAGGTTTTCTAGTCTTACCAGTTACCCAAGTTAAATAAGCACAAGCACTCGGAAAAACGACTGCACTTGTTTAGAAGGGATTTTCCAAAAGGGAGAAATTTATTACTACTGTACTTAATGTAACTGTCTTTCCCATTTCAGTATAAAAGTGCATTACAGAGAGAGCCTAAGAAAGAGTAAGTACCCAAACTAGCTTTGATAAACTCAGTATCAACACAGACAAGCTATACCGCTGTATAACATTCTATCCTTAGGAATGTAATTTCAGGCATTTCTCACTGTTTCTGTAACACATTCTTATTTTTGCTTTTAGAGTAAGAGCTTAGAATAAGAGCTTTCCATAACTTCTCTCATAAGGAGAAACACTGTTTTAGTAATAATGCCAGACACAGTCCTGGACAACCTGCTTGAGTAGGGGTTTGGACCAGATGACCTCCAGGAGGTCCCTTCCAACTTCAGCCACACTGTGATTCTATTCACTGCTTACACAAACCAAGGATTCAGACATTCCCTTCCAGCTGCTGACAACTAGTTTTTCCTAACTATTCCATGTTACCTCAGTTTATCTGCTCAGTAGCAAGGCCTTCTAATTTGTGTGTAAGTATCACATTATGAAGTGGGAGAAATGCAATACACAGAAACTTGCACTGTCCGTAGCTTTATAAAAGAAGCCTGTACTGTTTTGTAGTACAAATCAATCAATTAATCAATTTTGGTAAGACATTATAAATTCTAAGTTAGTTTGACCTGCTCCTGCTACTCAGTAAGAATTCTAGAGTTGCGCACCTTATTTCCAGACTCTAAAAAATATTTTAATTCTACTGTAGTTACACCCAACATCACCAATCTAAACTAGATTTCAGAAACAAATTTTTGACAACTTCCCTGCTAAGTTATAAAAAAACAATAGCAAAGTTGTTTTAGAGTACTACAGAGGTGTTCTAAAGCAAAAGAACTGTGCTTTGTTTTTTTTAAAATCAGAATTTGGTCATGAGAGTGATTTTGGCTCACTTGCATTATTCTATGCTGCAAAAGATGTCTAAGGAAGTACTCTTGCACTATAACTGAAGTTATGACTTTTTATTGTTGAGCAAGTCTGAAGATAAAGCCTCACTGGGAACTTAAAGACAAGAGATCACCAATTGTTAAAGTCACATCAGCCTAAACAGCGCAGTAGAAGCTGAATCATGAATAAAAGATCAGAAAACACAGAAGCTACTACCTCTATATTTAGGCTTACCAGGTGAGGTTTCCCAATAAATTTCCTGAAAGGTGGTTTAATGAACCTCATAGGCTTTTGGAAGCCATCAAGTTGAGAGTTTTGTAATTTTGAAAGACTGCAGCTTTGCTGATTCCTGATGTGCATAAGAGAGAGAGAAAGAGACAATTAAAACCCCAAACCATAATATATCGACACCTGGTAATTTAGATGACCTTATTCTAACATCTATTCCACTTAGAAGTTGTAAAGTGATGGTTTTCAAACCATCTAAATCTAAGACACTTGAAAAATTACCAGGGCTTAGCATTAGTGTACAAGTTTCACAGAACTACACAGTAAGCTGTATTCTCTTAGGCAATGATAATTAATGGAGATAATCTGCTTTCTTGAAAGCCTCACTATCAAATCAAGTTTCCCTGGCTCAGCCAGCTACACCTGCACAGCTGGTTGTCACTGCCCTCTGCCGGTTGACCTGCTTTTTGCATTTCAGCAGTTTTGTACTATGCTATATTTAAATTTGTATAATACTTTCAATTTTGCAAAATTCCAAACCAGACAGAAGCTCTGATAAATTGCTACATGTGAACTTATGCTCATTTTGTTGTCAACAAGCACTTGTTTATATTTTTTTTGGGGCCGCCCCGCCCCCCGCCAATTGGATGTTGATTTTTTTACTGGGCACTTTGTGCATAAAACAACTAAATAAAACACATATGAAAAGTAATCACCAGAAATCCAAATGTATAGTTCCCAAAACATACAGAAACAGTTTTCATGGATGTAAAATTAGTAGGTGATTACATATTGCCAAGATCTCACATGTGGACTATCAAAAAACTCTGATCTCAGGAAAATTTTCCTCATCATCCAATTATTGCCCTCAGCACACTATATGCTATCCACTGGAGCTGACAGCGTAAGTTTCACACTCCCCCACCCCAGGACAGCCACACTTCTTAGAGAAGCTTGAGCTTCCTTCTTTAAGTGGTGTATATGAAAGGTAGGGAAGAAAGCAACTGTGGAAATAGCAGAAAAAGACTTCCCAGACAACTGGGCCAAACGTATACTAAAGATACAGCCCCAGGCTGATAATAGGCTATCAGCAACTGTCCAATAATCTGGTTTTATTTTCCTTTTTGTTGTTGTTTAAAAAAGCCTAACACACAAGTAGTGTTTCCTCTGCAGCTTTACATGTCAGTTTTCCTAAGTACACATGTATTGCTGCTATTTGCCATTTACACACCGTATTTAAAATGAACAAACAGCAATAAATTAAGAGGTATCTGCAAGTCATGACTACAGCATAGATGCATTTCATTACACTCTGGCAAATCTTCAATCAACATTTCTAATACTAATAAGTCAAGTCAGCCAACCTCACAACATCAAAGCAAAAAAGGATGACTGAGGTTAGCAAACACCTCTGGGCCACACATCTTTAATAAACCTGCTCCAGGAACTCAGAGCAGTAACAAGCAATTCCAAAAATCTAATTTTAGTTCATATAATTCTCCGAGAATCAGAATCTGACATTCCATGACATTACAAACAACTAGAGCAAATAAACACAGTCATTCTAGAATGTTTTTATGAAAGAACGTAATATCAAGAGAATGCTGTTATATACCACGTAAAGTAGTAGAAAAATAGTCAACTGTCTTCAGATTTGTTTTTTCCCTTCTTTCCACTCAGGTCTGCAACTTCAGTTTGCCTTTTTCTTCCCCCCTCCCTACTGCAACTTAACCTCTTTCAAGTCAATACCCCATAACATAATGCATTTGCAATGCACATTGGTGGAATTTCAATCCAAATCAAATTCACAAACTCAGTGGAAAGGAATCACAACAAATTTGAATGCACCTGTGGAAGCATCAATAAAATTAATGCACAAGAGAGCCATGGGCTTATGCAAACAGGATTGCTATTTGCTAATTACCTTGGAGCCGCACCATCTACATGAAACATTCTCTCATCCTCATTCTTCAATCTCTCCTTTCTTCTCCTTTCTATATCATGCCGTAGATCATTTGGATCTTCTAAAACTCTCATAATGTTCTAGTTAAAAGCAAGGGTTGAAGCCAAGTTAGCTTGTAATAACTAAACACTGACTCGATTCTGTCCTTCAGGGGTTGCATCCCATAAATAATCTTGTTAATGCAGTACAACCATCTGGACATAGGACAGATGCACACCAACCCAAAGATCCCAAATTCAAAATGGTAACAATAATTTGTCCCAAACAACTACCCTCTCTTGCTCCATCTGCCTTGTTACAAGTTTCCAAACAACATTAAACAGAACACTAGAATTGCAGCAAAAGAAATTCCTGCTGAGTTACCACATGAAAAAATATTCACAAATTCCAGTAAACCTTAACTAATAGTAGATCTTAAATTTTATTTCCACATACTTGCACTACAGAAAAAATAGGTAACTAAATCACAGAAAATATAGCTTAAAAGGGGAACATAAAATCCCACATCCCTCAATAAACACATTGGATAAAACAGCATTTGCAGGACTAATCTGTATGTTAGGCCAATCTAACATCAGGATAAAAGAAGCGTCAACGGTTTTCGTTTTTCCAATCTCAGATGGAAATCAGGATCTGTATGTCAGTCACTTTTTTCATATTTACACTATTTAAAAGAATAGAGGGGTGTGAGGAGCAGGAATAACCACACTCCTGCTACTCTAGAAAAACATCAGCCTTTTACTCAGTGAACACACTTGCATTGTTATGGTACATGTAAATATGCTTGGTGTGCATTTCCTTAAAAATAGTTGATTTCTGATAGCCTTCTAAACACACAGAAGTGGCTTAAGGGGAAAGTGTTACTTACATTTATGTAATTTTAACTAAAGTGTCAAAAAAATTAAGTAATACCTGAGGAGATTCTGATGGCACAGTTCGCTTGTTCTGAAGTTCTGCTAGAGACATGTCAATCCTCCTAAAACAGAAAAGTTACGTAAGAACAAGCACCATCAGGATAAATAGCAAGATCATAGTTAACCAACCACAGACTTCTTCTCAGACTACGTATGGAAAATTTTAAGCCAGTTAAAAAACTCAGGCTATATCGTGTAATGCCTCCTGAAGATTAATCATCTTAATGCAAATAAATTAAGTCAGAAGCACACCATTTACCTGTGAATTTCTGGATCCAAACTTATTTTAGCTTCATTTGTATTTGGAATTGGTTTGTCCTGAATTTTTGAGAACCGTTCATGCAGCGTTATGTCAGAAGATGTGAAATAATTGGCTGTGAAAACATTAAGTACAAGAATATTTGATTAAATACAATAATATTTGAAGTGTTTAGCAGAAAACTGTATATTTTAAAAAGATTAACTGTTAAAGATAGAAACAACTTCCAAGCTTAAATTTGAAACCATTTCCACTTGCAGTTTAAGACTCTCAAGCAAGAGATTAGGTCAGCCCAACTTAGACAACTTCTTTATTTAGTAAGATTAAACTGAATTATGTTGACTATCTATCACCTGTCCCATGGCTACTAGAATCCTTCAATAACAGAGTTCCACACTAAACATGATGCAGCTGTCTAGAAACTAATCTGAAAAATTAAAGGAACTCTAAGTAACTGGTAAGCTGTGATTACAAAAAGCTTCCCCCCCCCCCCCCCATCATTCCTAAACAAGCAGTTTAATCTTGAGCACTTGCACGAAATCCTTTCTACCTTAGCACTCCACAATAAGGCCTCTGTTAAGGACTGATACCTTCTTACCACCATGCTCCACCCACCTACTTTGTATCCTCAGTCTACGTTTGTAGTTATACAGTAGTTATAAATACATAAACGCATACATATAAGCCCCCAATATGACAGCCACCTTTAACTTGATGGATAATTGTGATTATTTCCTGAGTAAATTCTCTCGATGGGTCGTTTTCAACATTGCGCGTTACCGATTCCATGTGCTCAAACACCGGGTGAAAGTTTTCATTTTTCCGGCCAACAGCAACCAGATCGTGTGACATCTGTCTCTCCGTAGTATGACTGGAGGCAGCCCTAAAATAAAAAATTGCAGATATTCACTTGAAGAGAATTCAATATTTGAAGACTTCAAACAAAAAAAGTAGAACAAAATAAATTAAGAAGTTTGCTTTAGGAGTTAGTGTCATGAAACAGAATCTCATTTTGTTGCTTTTAATTTAAAAACAACCCAAAAATCGCAACTCTAAGGGCCATAAGGAAGGAAAGCTATAAAAAATAAAAACCAGCTATGACTACAGTCTTGGGAATCTTTGTTTCCGTGAAGTATGCAATAAAAAATTGGTAAATTTTAAATTTCATCTAGATTATTAAATAAAATAGATAAATGAAGATTATTAGCCTTTTTAGTGTAATTCTGGGAGGCAAACTGTGTCTTTGTTTACAAAGAGCTACCAGATTATTTTCAAGAACAGCTCACGGATGTCAAAAACCACAGCATCTCTGATAACTGTATCACTTCAGCCTAGTGAAACATCTTTCCAGTGGCAGTGTGTAAACTTGAGAATGTGTCTAACTTTTTTTTTTGGTCAGGTTTTACTCATTCTAAATATAATTATGCCTGAAATGGCTGCATTGCTTCGTAAGAGCTATTTTGACAAGGAAGCAAACACTAAAATTTCTACTGCTTTATTCGCAACAAAAATGCTTGTCCGTTATAAAGAATCGAGGACTCAAACACTGCAGAATGGACAGTGAAGTCTTTGTCTTGAAAGTTTTATGTGCAAAGTGATTATGCACCTGTCCATGCTCTATTTGAGAAGTAGGAGAGTAGAATTTCATGCAAAAATTGCATCAGAAACAGCCTCTAGCAGGTCCCAGAAGTCATCTATCTAAGGCCAGTAAATGCATGTGCGAGTGAATCCAAACAATCTCATTTTAGGCATTTGTCACAGATTATTTGAGTTATCTGCCTTCTTTTGAGGTTTATGAAGAATCAGCTCAGACATTTGAAGTCACGTGTTTAAGCGCCTAAAGTACACAGCATGAATACTCCCAGTTATCAGCTTCTGCAGAATTAGTGTTTTAGCTTGCTATCTTTTTAATTTTAGTTGCAAAACCAAATCTTCTACACACACAAAATAAGCTGTAATCAATACTGTGCTTTCTTCAGTCTGCAAGAACTAACCCTGCCCACTGAATTACCATGTCCATTGTGCATGACTTTCGAGACCAGCAGCAAGAGAGTACTACATACAGGAAACATCCTGTGGGCTTGCACAAAAACCAGCAAGAATTAAGTTGTTTTCCTTACATTATCATTTAGGAAGGTAAATGTATGTCTCAACAAAAAATTACTTTCCTCCCCTCAGTCTTTCACATTAGCCCCTTACATGCAGACAGTAGCTTGTCTTTATAACTCTCAATTGCATTAGGTATTTCTGAAATATTGGAAAAGGGAAAAAAAGTTATATAGATGTTGTATCTGGGAAAAGAGACAGAGTATCTTTAAAATTAAGGCTGATCAGCTTCCAGAAGGGATTGCTGTCATTATACAACATCCTTGCCTGCAACAGCAAGGCAACAAACCAGAAAATCCTGAAAATACCTAGACGAACCAAGCTGCTTGCTCTACCATGTATCCACTACTAAGATTTTCATATTACCCTCTTTTTCCCCCCATACAGTTGACAACAGAAATGCTAAAGGCAACCACAAGCACTACATGCAAGACAAACATACTCTACTACTTTTCGGTTCTGATGCCTCAACAGATTGCTACTTCATTCCTTACAATAATAAATAACAATCCAAAAATCTTCAGTTTCTTGACAGCTTTATTGGACTTGATCTTGAACATCTGAAGGTGTGACTGAGACTTATGCAATTTAAACGTTACCTGGTTTTCAAAAGAAATGAGGAACTCCTCAGGTAGCCAAAAAAATGCCATCACATTCCAGAACAGTGGACTAGGCATGTCTGCTTTTTTAAAAAAAATAATATATTTGCTTATAATAAGCAACTTTAATTACAGTTTGTATCAGCCATATCTGTTCATTCCACTTGCTACTATACCTCCATGAAATGAAGTAGTGTTTTATTTCTTCAATAGAAACAGGCTATGACCTTCCAGTCTGAGCAAGTCAACGTTTTAAACATAGTAAAATTAAAAAGGTACAACCTTAGTTTGTCCTTGTTACCTCCTAAGGAAACACTTGTTTCCTGTAATATTCACGAACTGTAAGCATACAGGAAGAACAACAGGTGAGGGGAAAGAAATACCTGTACTTGGTCACCATTTTCTTCATATCCACTTTGATTGTGAGATGCTCCCTCCTACAGTTGACATCTGACATTTTCAGATCTGAAACAGTATGACTTGAATCATGCTGGCTACTGGAGGAATCTACTTTACTCCTGAGTTCCCCTTCTTTCCTTACTCTTTCCTTCTGCTTGTTTTTAAAGGATCTCAGATCAACATCCATCTTGGAAGAGTCAACGCATGCATTGCAGCCCTTCTTTGAACTATATTTAACAGGTACGTCAACATGCCCTCCTTCTTCAGTCTGTCTCGCTCTTCCACCACTAAAGTAATCTAGCTCTTTGCTATTCCGGGCACCCTTAGAAGAACCGTATTTCTGGTCTTCCTGCTTCACGTACTTCTGAGCTCTATCATCTGAAAAAGACTTGATCTCATCTGGATGCCTGCGTCGCTTGTGACTGTATTCATAGGCTATCTTTGTGACAGAACCCTCCGAGTACTCCCTTTCAGCCGATCGGTGAGACTGGGCACCCAGATTTCTTTGCTCCTCCTTTTCTTGGTAGGGTGAAAAAGAACGTTCTTGCTTCCACTTGGAATTTCTTGCTACTTCTCCACCGTCATACCTCTCCATTTCCTTAGCCCTTTTAGACGCGTGCCCATATTCTCTGTAATCGTGATCTTCAGGATACCTGTGTTGACATAAAGCAATTTACACTTGCACTAGAGAAGAAAGCGAGAACTTATATGTGAAGAATGTTGGACAGCAGAATGCGTGGCAAGTTAACCCAAAATCCCTCACGCCAAGGTACGGATGTGCAGGGGCTCTTAAGAGGGAAATAATATCCTTTCATACTCTAGCCATCAATACGATTTACTTAAAAGACTAATACTTCACTATTACCAGTCGCCCATACTTAAACTACAAAGTGGAACATGTGTTTCAAGGTGGTTATCTTCAACTATAATGAAAACAGACTTTCACTTGAGGCTTTACACCACAATACCCAGGTTTTAATTATTTTATTCCTATACCTCTTCTGTAAAGAGCTCCTTGACGTAAATTCATCAGACACTCTTCTGGGTGACTGAACATACTTCTCTTCATGTAACCTCTGGTGCCTCAAGTCATCTTCATGCCATTTTCTTTCAAGTTTACATGGAGCCCCTAATGGTCTATGAAAAGGTTTCATTCCTTTTTCGTTTCCAGCGACTTTGTAGTGATCAAACGTGTATCTTTCTTCTGTTCTGTGGTGGTAAAATGGCCGATCGTGCTCTTTATACGGCATTTCCGAGTACTTTGGTGGTAACTGGCATCTCCTATTGCCTTCAGTTCTTTCTGATGAATGTGTTCTGTAGGGTTTATGACTGTACTCATCTTCCATAAGAATTCTCTTCAGATTTGGTGAAGGTGATCTACGTTCGTATATTCTCTGGTGGTTATTCCCATGAGGTGCAAATCTAGAATTGCTTTGTCCGTATTTTTCATCATCTGTTCTCCAAGGCATAGGTTTCTTTGGGTCCTTACGAAAACTTTTATATTCACAGTCATAATTAATATGAGCATGCCTTTGCCTATGGTGCTCTGGACTCCTAAATGCTGGAGATAAGGACCTAAAGCAAAAATAAAATTCACTTTGAGTAGTCCCGTAAAACTAAATCAACCTCTTAATGAGAGCATCTATTCCCTAAGGAAGTATAGTTAGTTCAGTACCCAATTTTCATCAACTGGTAAGAAAATTTAAGAACATGACAAGATATTCAGTGTCATTTGTCCAGCTGGAATACCAAGCTGGCTTTCAACACTGTTGAAATTGTTAATGGGAAAAAATACCCACTCAAAACATCGGTAAGTCAGTCATTTTCCTCTGCTGACACTTTTTCATTTAAAACTAAAATTAGTCTCATGTATATGAAGTTTCCACTACACTGAAAAGAACTGTTACACATTTTCACACTTCTCAAGCATTCCCTATCTTTTTCAGTGCCAAGAGGAAAAAGGGGAATAGAAAAAAACACATGAAGAAATGCAAAAAAAAGTAAAAAAAAAATGCCAATACACACACACATTTTTCAGGCTTTCTTAGCATGCCAAGGGGAAAAAAAGGCATTGATTGAAAAACGTCACAAGAATATTCTACTTAAAATGTCACACAGGTAGACATTTTCCTGCAGAAGACACAGTTTGAGAAAGACTTTTTTGGTCTTTTTGTGGAAGCGTGTGCATGTGTACCTGTATATGCACGAACATATGCACCATTATTGCAACTTCAGCAGCTGAACTTTTAATAGCAAAGATCCACTCAATAGCACCCTTCTCACCTTTGAACTTTGACCTACAGTTACAAAAATGAAGGCAATTTAAGCATTTTTAGCCAAAATCTTCCTAAATAAAGAAAAAGCAGCACTAGCAAGAACCTGAAAGTAATCCCAGCCCAAAACCAGATCAGTGTATTCAATTATTCAATGTACACTCTCGAATAAAAAGGTCAAGAAATGGAAGTTGAAGCAATTCAAGTAACTTTTATTTGTGCAAATGTACAAATTGGCCTAACTACTTCCTCTGTTCCTGCAAACAGGGTCAAAGCCAGAGTGACAGATCTGCATAGAACTATAGCAGCTAACTACCACTACTACTGCTAACTCACACCCATGCTGCCACCCCAGGTTTTTTTGGTTGTTCTGGTTAAGGCTTGCACTTACACGAGAGCTCAGGCATTTCTCCCTGCCCTTCGCTCCAAGGACATATTGCCAATTACCAGTCTAGTATGGAAGTAGGTGGGATTTCTCTAAAAACATTTCTCTGTTATTCAAACTCCCTTTGTCACCCCAACCTAATTATTACATCTACTTCAGAAAAAATAGTAACCCAAAACCAGCAAAACAAAGTAAGGTTTTGTATTACGTACTAATAGGTCTTGTAAGCTGCAGGTCATATTCCAGCCTTCTAGCTTTAACACCTCAAGTTTGCATTGAAAGGCCTTAAAACTAGGCATGTAACTTAACTGCTTGAAGTTGCCTGGATGTGCTTCTGGTGGCTTACGTCAGTGACGCACGCTACCATGCCAGTGCTGAAAAACAAGGATGCTAACTCCCCTGTTTTTATTTTGCCTTATGCTGCAAGGCATATTGCACTGTGCTAAAGACCAATTAACTGATCAGCCCCAAAGGCTCAGAAAGCCTGAGGTATTTGAACAGAGCATTTTTTGCAATCGATCTGGCCCTCCCCTGTAGGCCAAGAGGAGAAACAGGAGCAAACTAAAGACATTAAGTGTGCCGGGTGGTGTTTGAGTAAAATAAGATTAGCTATTTTGGAATTGCCCGATGTATCGAACCCAAGCACCAAGTCCCAAAATATGCAAGTTGAACAAGGTTCTTCACAAGACCAAACACTTAATATCTCCAGCTTAAAAAGTAGTAACAAAATTATGATTTGGAAAAAAGTTGCAGAAACAGTTCGAGAAATCAATTATTATTTTGTATAATATGATGGTCAGATTACAGCTCGCTTTTGCACAATTTTAAGTCTTCATTATAAAGCCCTAGATAGAGCTACATTTATATAAATATAGATAAATATTTACCTTTGTTTCCATCGTGGTGATCGGGATCTAGACCTTGTCATCTTCTCTCTCGTGTTTATATGAATTTCTTGAAGCTGTAAAAGTGATACAATTCACTCATCTGACAACAGAATTCACTACAATTTGCAACAGGGACGCTTGTTTTTAACCAGCACAATATTAGATGCTTTAGGGCTGGGGTGTGGCATATTTTTAGCAAGTTTGATTTTTACTTCTAGCTCTCATCTTAAGGGAAGTAACTTTTATCCTAATTACTGATCTTAGAATGCAGTTTATTTTCATTATAAAGAATTTAAATATTTGGCCACCGCTCTCCCTTCTTTAACTCTGTTAACATTTAAGAACAGCAGTGAATAATCCCACAAGCTACAGCAACGGAAAAAAATGCTGTATTTATTAGAGCCACTAAATGCTACAGATGACAGACTGGGAAGAGACAGCCAGTTTTAAAATTAAATTTACAAAGAAAAATGTTTTTTTTTTTTCCATTATCATATATGATAAACTTGAAGTTTGTAATACAGGTCAATATTTTTACATCATTGCAGACCTCCTGTAAACTTTAACTGCTCCATCAAGTATTAACTTGTATCATCACATTTCATCCTAACAAAACCACGTATTAAAGATTCATTTCTACACTGCACTTGCTATACTATACTACGTAGACACACTGCTCCTGAATCCTGTAGGTAGTTTTGGGCATCCCTTCTCATAAAAGATACAGAGGAATCAGAAATAGATTGATATCATCTACCTGTCTTGCACTTCTTTGCAAAAAGTTACCAGACACTTGGAAAACAAGTAAGGAAAGGCAATACAAGCTCACCATTAAAGGTGCCTGGGGAATCAGCGTGGAACAGTTATTCATTATTTAGCAAACAGGAGGATTAAAACGGGATGAGGTTATCATCAGTTAGCTAGGTAAAGTTGGAATTTGGACCACATACCCAAGCCTAAAACTCCTAATTACCACAAGATGCTTTAAAGGCCAGAAATAAATGGATGCAAAAACAAATCCATCATCAGCTCTGAAATTAATGAACAACCAGTCACTTGGAACTGGAAAAACATGCACAGGTCAATGTCATTTTATACATGCTCTGGTATTTGCTATAAAAACTTGCTCACAGACCCTCAGCGAACTACCCTAGACTGGCCAAGCCCAGCCTTTCTGACACTCACAGGCACTCAGATCATTTATTGTATAACAATCTTTTACCAGAACAACTGAAATTGAAAGGACAGAAAAAAAAAAAAACAACGTGCTTTAAGGCTCCTAAGAAACACAGAGAAGTAGGCACGTGGGCACATGCCTGTTCTCTCCCACCCCACACTGACAGGTCAAATTAAATACTAGCCCTTGCTGTATCTTATTTTTGTCTGATTAGCTCATGGCTAGAACAGCACTACCTCCGAAGAGAACATACAGCGTGTTTCTGATGCCTACCACCACAGATGGATGTTAGACAAACCATCCATAACCCACTACATTTCAGGCTGATTCTGGAAACATTCACTTCCTACTCATAAGCTGAGCATAATCTAACCAATTATTTGCAAGACGTAGTAATAGCACAGTTCTGGGAAAAAAAAAATCTAGTTTTTTTATCATTATTAAGTGTCATGTTCCATTAGAGTATTTTCCCAGTAACGACTCTTTCCCTGTGGCAAGGCATGGAGTTGTAAGCATGAAGGGGTTTTTTTGCTTGCAAAAAGAACCCCAAAGACAATGTATTGGTTCCTTGAAATTTCAAGTATTAAGGATTACCTCTTAGATCCTGAAGGCATGTATTTGAGGACTGTGCAGCACGAATGTACTTTAGACCCTTTGTTTACTCTAAAACACCAATATTTGTATTAAATACTTGTCTAAAAGTAGCAATAGCGTGGCTGAAATAACTGATTTCTCACCAATAAAGACACACCCTATCAAACTGAACAGAAACAGGGAACTGTCAGAAACATGGAAACACACCCCCAACAAGAGATGCATGTCCCACGGGCTCTGAAGATTCATCACTACTGTTTTTCCTTATAATCTAAAGTGACAGCTTTTAATATGCCCAGGTCTTGTTTTCTATCTTCCCTTCAGTTCTGAAGTTCATCCTTCATTTGCGAAGGAGTACGTAAACACCAAAAACACACGGTGCCATTAAACCCCACCCAAAGCTTCACACAGAAACTACTATAAGGCCAGGACATCATGCCACAAATCAATCAAGCTAGAACCAACGGAAGATTTCTTATTCTTTCCAGCCCAGCTAAACAACCTTCCTAACAGCATGAGAAGTATTATGACAGCATGTCTAGATCTTGCCCGAGGATAAACAAGATGACTGTAACTTTCAATGAAGACACTCCTTTTTCCTGGTGGAAAGAAAGCGTTCACTTGTTTTATTGCACCTCCTAAGAAGTGACCCGGGATTATGAGATTTTCTCACAGCGAGATTCCAAGATGCAACACGCGGCACATGAAGGGAGCAGACGCTCAACCCCAAACAAAACCCCCAGCATAGCACCAGAACCTACGCAGAATTTGTAAGCACATTGCTAAATACCGGTTTAAATCACCTCACCTAGATCAGCAAGACAGTTCCAAGCCGAAAGACAGCTTTCCATAGGATGGTACCAGGCACCAAGCCCGTCTATTGCAGAACTATTTGAGCCACGTGGAGGCCCTGCAGCTCCCACGTCAGCCATCCAGATGCTTCCCAAAGGCCAGCTCATTTTGAGCCAGATATGCCAGGACGTGCTGTACTCTGGATTCTGATTTTCACCAAGTCCTCTTATTGCTCTCTGTGGGATGCTGTCACTATGAAAGCATGCAAAAAAACTATTTTTTTAAACCAGGAAGTAAGCTTATAGGTTCCCAGTGCTCCTCGCATTTGTTGCATTATGACAATAAGTGACTCATTGAAGGAGTTATCAGTAACGGTGCTTAGATGGTTTTAATATTACTAGGAAACGCCACCTTTTCCTTGACTTTTGGAATTGAAATCTGACAGCTTCTCTCTCAGGAGAAACCGCCTTACGCCTGCTGCCAACCCCCCTTTGATTCTACCTTTTGGAAATCAACGCTTTCTTGTAGTTTCAGCGACCCGAAGGAAGTATCTCGAGAGCTGTAACTTGAGAACGGCCAGAAATTGTTTGGGGTATGTCGACCAGAACACACATTCTTTTGGAAAGGTTATCGACTTTTAAGAACTTGCTTTTCTGAATGAAACAATCTCCAACCTTTTTGGTTTTCTCCAGCCGTAAACAAAAGAGCGACCGCAATCATCTAGCTGAATGAAGGGGAGTCGGAGCTCTGGATAACACAAACAGTCCCACAGCAGTGAGCCCCAAACAGCTAAAACCTTACAGACAGAACACAGCTGGAGGAGAAGTTAACTCTTCTGTAAACAGACCGTAAATGCACGGGCTGCTTTATGTGCTTCTGGGTGTCTTCCATCATCCACAATAAAGATGACAGAATAAACCCCATGCTGGAAAGGTGAAGAACAACTTAATAGGAGCAGTGCTCACCACCACCATGTTGCCCTCTAATTATCATTGTCCCACGTGTAAGGGAGACATCATCTCTTGTCGCTTTGTAAGGGACTGCCTGTCACTACAACTCCCTCCCAAACCTTTTGCAAGAGGAAGGCCTAAGCAAGTATTTCTTAAGTTGGGTCACGCAGCAGTCACAGACAGACACTGACCCCCGCTGCAAAACCTACCCAGCTCACCATCCTTTCTCTCTGCTCTAGGAGCAAATGGGAACCTGCAAGCTTTCTGTTTGACTATCTTCTAGGCTGGGATCAACCAGAAACTGCAAGGGACGTGCCAGAGCATGCACTGCTGTGGTGCCTGTCAAGAAAGAGAAACCAGGACCTGAGAATCAATACCAAGACAGTCAAATATCTGCCAGAAATACAATCAAATTAGAAATTCAGCTGCAATCCAGACAGTTTAAAGAATGAAATACAGAAAACCATTTATCACGTCCTCTAACAAGAGGCATAGGACTGGCAACTTTTCTAATAAGTTATGAGTGCAGTCAAAACTTGTCGGATGAGAATCCCCCAGCTACTGCCCAAGCAGGACATCAGCCTGGTGTGCTCCTCCTGCCTGCTGGGCTTCCGGGCATACAAGCTCCCGTGACACTGCCTCCGAGGAGGGAGCCTCAGCCGAGGAGCCGAGCTGTGACACACAGCCCTCCTCCCCCGGGCACTGCTGCACCACGTGCCTCACCGAGGCCTGGGTACGCACAGCCAGCTCAAAACCTTATCTGCATAAGCCTCACCTCCAACAACAAGTGCCCAGGGAAGAGCGCAAGAACAGACAAACACCTCCCTGCAAAACAGCTTTCCCAGCTGCGACAGGACTTTGCACATCCTTTAGCTCCGTGCTTCCCAGATGGCTCGGGCACCGCCACCGCAAGCACTGTGCTGGGCCACGCAGACACCCACTCTCCCCTAGTTTCTCTGCTGAACACCTCCAACCCCCAGTCCCTGATTAATATCCACACACACACACACTCCAGGGTGTCCCGAGCTGCGCCTCAGCCAGGCCGCCTCTCGCTCCCTGCCTCAGATCTCCTCCAGCTTGGAGCCAGCAGCACGGGGAGGGACATCCACCACGTGCACAGGGCAAAAAGGGTCCCCAGCCAGCCACCGCCAGCCAGGTGCCCAGTGACAGCTCTGCCACCCCTGGGTAAGTCCTTGCAGCAGCACACATGGGGCATGCTGGTGCCACGAGGGGCCGCTGATTGAGGACGCACGTGCCAGTTGAGACAAATGAAACTCAGCTGAAGGATTTCTACAGCATTTACTTTTATAGGCAATGCATCTGGTAATAGAACTCTGCAGAAGATCTACATTCCAATTTCCATCTGCAATTTCCTCACCGCTCCCGTATTTGATTAGCGCTATTTTGGATTCACAAATCCCTCCTCCGGGGCTTTTGTCCCTCTCGGGGAGCCTTCCACATCTCCCGGGTTACGCTGGACTCGTTGTAGCACCATGCCACACGAACCAAGTTTCCTAGGCTGGTCCATAGCATCTCCTCAGGCAGCCGTGGCAAGGTGCCCGGTGCCGGCGGGAGGCAGCACCACCAGTCAGCACTCCCACCAAACACACCACACCAAACCACAACCCCAGCCAAGTTCGCTCCAACTCTTCGACTTGCCTGCCCACCTCCCTGCCAGCAGGAGCGCAGCTCCAGCCTCCCAAAGGCTCAGCCTCTGCAGCTTTGAGGATTTGCGTTCTCTTTCTCCTATTTTTCAGCTTTTACCCGCTTCTTAGAGGCATGTGGGAGAAGGCCGGCTTTACACAGGTTGATCCTCAGTATTGAGCTACATTAACAGATGGCCGGGCCTCGTGCTGGTGCTGAAGCCATCCCGTGCATGGGCAGCATCCAGACCTCACTCCCCTCTACGTGCTATATTGGGAAAAAAAAAAACAAAAAAGAAAGAGACGCACTCACACAAAATATTGTTCCCCTTCCACCCACAAGGATGAAGACCTATTACTGAAGTACAATCCCAGCTGAAGTTTAGAGGCTCATTAAGGAATATACCAGTTGCAAGAAATTCCTTGAGATATACAGAAAGTATTCCCCTGCCCCTGCGTATTTGAACAAAAGAATAAAAATATTCGAGCAGATCTCCTGAGCATGTAACTTAAGCTCACTGTGCTCTCATTTAAAACTAACCCATTTAATGACACTAATTAGCAGGCAATGCCTCACCTTTGTAGAGAAACAGATTACAATGCCAACTTGAAAAGACTGAGCTGGGTAAGTCTATACCACATAATAAACTACGGATTTCAGTCTCAAATCAAAATCAATGTGGCCAGCAGAGCGAGGGAGGTGATCCTCCCCCTCTGCTCTGCTCTCGTGAGACCCCACCTGGAGCCCTGCGTTCAGCTCTGGGGCTCCAGCACAAGAAGGGCATGAAGCGTTAGAATGAGTCCTGAGGAGGCCACGAGGATGGTCAGAGGGCTGGAGCAGCTCTTGTACAAAGACAGGCTGAGGGAGTTGGGGTCGTTCAGCCTGGAGAAGAGAGGCTTTGGGAAGGCCTTAGGGCGGCCTTCCAGTGCCTAAAGGAAGGCTGGGGAGGGACTCTGTCAGGGAGCGTGGGGATAGAACAAGAAGTAATGGTTTTAAACTGAAAGAGGATAGATTTAGGTTAGATATAAGGAGGACATTCTTCACTCGGAGGGTGGTGAGGCACTGGCACAGGCTGCCCAGAGAAGCTGTGGATGCCCCATCCCTGGAGGTGTTCAAGGCCAGGCTGGATGGGACTCCGGGCAACCTGGTGTGGTGGGAGGTGTCCCTGCCCAGAGCAAGGCGTGGGGACTGGATGGGCCTTACAATCCAAACGATTCTGTGATTCCATGAAATAAATAACCTGTTTTACAAAGAAAGCACAATCTATAAACATATTGGCTAGCCTTTTCTACAGTGCATTGAACTACAGGTCTTTAACACGTGGCTATGACAGAGCCTTGAATTTCACAGTACCACCCCCAGCTATTTCTGCCTACCAGGTCCTAGGGAGATGTCAGATACAGGTTAGAAATCCACACGTGCATCGTATTAATGTTTAAGCTAACAAAACAAAACCAAAACCTGTAATAACTTGTTGCCTACCAAATGCCATCCGACACGCACAGACCCTAACAGAGATCTTTGCTTTCTCATCGTAAATCACAGAAAGAGAAAAGGAAGAAATCTCTACACCCTGAGCCACCAATGGCACCACCAGGAAGCCGGGAAGCTGGAGGAGCCCTCCCAGCCCTCTGGGGCATTTCCTCCTACCCCACGGAGCCGCTTCCACCCGGGGCAGGAGCGGGACGTGGGCTGCGCTCCCTGCTGACAGGTGAACACCCACGAGGCAGGCGGCACCGCGATGGAGCCCATCTCGTCTCATCTCCTCTCACCTCACCACAGGCGATGAGGGAAAGTCAGCTGGGTCGCTTACAAAAGCGGCAGCAGAAATACCAGTTATTTCGCTAAGGGCAGATGTGGAGGAGGACACGGACACCCGTTGCGGCAGCTGTTTATCAGGACAGCAGGGCGTGCCGCTGGAGGAAGTTAATTAATCTCACCTCATCGCCACCACCGATATTAAAAAATACCAGGAAAATCCCGATAGCTCCTCGTTAGCCCTTCGGAGCGCAAAGATGAAGGCTTGTGGGGGAAAGACTTAGTCACGCAGTTCTCCGCCCGCCCGTGGCCAGCCTTGGACCTGCCACCGCGCAGAGCCCCGGCCGTGCCTCGGCGCCTTCCTCCCTCCTCCTCCTCCTCCTCTCCCCGGCACCCAAACTTCCAGGGGGGCCTCGCTCCTCCCGCAGGCCCGCGGCTCCCGGCGATCTGAGGAGCCTTTGTCTTACACCCTGCCAACTCGGGCACGGGCGGCTCGGGGCGCTTCGGAAACGCCGCAAAGCCCCGGCGGCGCACGGAGCCGAGCCCGACCCGGGAGACGGCGACACCCCGGGGGCCTCCCGCTGCCCTCCCCGCGCTGCCCCGGGGCTCAGAGCACGCGTCCCACAGGGCCGGCTCGGCTCGGCTCAGCGCCTCCCTTCCTCCCTCCCTTCTTCCCTCCCGCAGCCCCGCGGGGCCCGGGGCCGGGCCCTCCCGGCCGCTGACAGCACCGCGCCGCCCCGGCACTCACCGCCCGCGGAGCCGAGCCGTGCCGAGCCGCTCCCGGAGCCGCCGGGCCCCGAGCAGGTGCCCGGCCCCGAGCAGGCGGGGCGGGTCCCGGCGGCCCTGCCGGCCGCAGCTGCTCCCCACGGGCGCGGCGGCGGAGAGAAAGGGCGGGCGGGGAGAGAGGAGGGGCGGGCGGCCCGGAAGGGGAGGGATGAGGCGGGACGGCGTGGGGCGGGCACACGGAGGCCTCCCCTCCACAACACCGCCGTCACACACCGCTGAAATAAATTCGAGGCTGGAAAAGAACCGCCGTCAGTGCTCTGCCTTATGTCCTCCGGGCGTCTGTGGGCCTGGTGGGAGCCACAGTGCTGTGCTCGATCCATGGCCTCACCGGCCGTGAGGTGGTTGGTTACGTTATGTGAGGTGTTAACGTTCACCGGACAAAGGTTACTTACTCATAGCCTCCTGACTAGATGTGCTTCAGAGGGGCGGTCTTGGTTCCCTTGTGTACCCAATACCAGCGCAGGCTGCTGACTTTGGCAGTCCTTCATGCTTGGGTCTGACACCTTCCTGCCCTCCTTTTACAGGCCTGATCCTTCAACCCAGCGTTACCTTCAGATCTTCGTCTTCTTAACCTTGGCAGAGTTGCTGCATTTGAGACTGAGGGATCCGTCTTCATAGCTACAGTTCTTCAGTCCTTTTAAAACCAGGTCAAACACAAGGAAATTTCTCCTAATATCTGACCTAAACCTCCCCTGGTACAGCTTGAGGCCATTTCCCCTCACCTTAGAAATACATATACAATCGTTCAGGTTGGAAAAGACCTCTCAGATCATCTAGTCCAACCTTTAACCTAGTACTAAGGTCCACCTAACAATTCTCATACAAAATAATTTCCAGCATCGTCAGCAAAATGCTTGGAAATCTTCATGTGAAAAGCATAAAAGTATGGAATTTTTTAAAATTTAGTAGTAGTTTTCCCAGTTAAATGTGACTGCAGAAGGCTTACTGAACCATACAATATAGAAATACAGTCCCAACTTTCACTTAACAACTCCTACTTCCTCTGGGCCTGGCTGGTATTGTATTTAACAAGAGCTCGGGGTGAGAACTGGGCAGAGCAATCTTCAGGTTGAGAAAGTGAGACCAGTCCAGGTCGATGCTGTTCACCCACACTTTCCCAAAGAAACCTGGGCCCCCAGGGGCTCCCACAGCCTGCAAGGCTCCGCCAGGTAGAGTCAGGCACACCTCTCATGACACAGAGGCCGATCACTGCACAGCTTCATTCACAAGCCCAGGGAACAGAACTAACACAAAGCGATTTGGTTTTATTCCCTGCTGCAGCTGGCGTAATGGTTTGCCTGCTCTCTAGGCGTAGCGAGGTGAGCACTGCCCTGATACTTAAGTATAGCCAACACACCGCTGTGTGCGTACGGCACACTTCCACGTTACATTCACTATCCAGTACTTCATTATTAACCTCTTGATTTGAATTCCGCTCAGATGCTCACGAGCCATCACACACTCGTTGGAGTTAGGTGATCTTTAAGGTCCCTTCCAACCCAAGCCATTGGGTGATTATCCTGATGGGTAACATCAGGCATATACACAAGGGTCTCCAGGGTAGGGACCATCTAGTCCAGGAAAATCAGAAATTGAACACACTTTACAAATTAAATTAATATTCAAAGCAGCGCCTATTAGGAGTTCCCCAGCATTGTTATTCTCCATCCCTAAACTGTGAAGGCTATTCTATTGCACAAGGCTTGACAATTACTACTTATTAAGACTAATTATTTTAATCTATTTCCATGTTTTTTCTAATTAGGTATCATTAGAATAGAGAATAGCTTTCATATTCCTTTAATGTTTAATTTAGTAAACATTCCCTTTGGAAACAGTACGGCTGTGGTTTGCATGCTAAATACTTGGAAATTATGGGTGGAAGGAAGCTAGAATTTGAAAGCAGAAACTGGCATGAGATAGTAGATAGACTTTACCTATCTGTTCTTACAAGCAGGCATTTTGTTTTCCACATAAAACTTTACTGTTGGAGTCAAACTTTGCTGAATTTTATGTTAATTAAAAAAAAAAAAAAGGCAGAAATAAAACTTTCCTCGATCCTTGGAGGGTCAGTTCCAGAAGCCTGGGCTTTCCCACGCTGCCAGGCTCACCACCACAGCCACCACTTCTGCATACCTGCTCTCCGCCAAGGTGGACTAGATAAATGAAATTAAAAGCTCTTTGTAGGGAGCGGGTTAGTTTGGTTGCCTTACACAGTTCATTTTGGTGTGCGTAGACAGAGCCCGCAGATGGTTATACTTGAAGGAGAAACAGCACATCGGGGCGGTGAGAGAGGATCTGCTGGCGCAAACATCTGCAAAGGGAAGATCCACCATCAGGAACTGCAATGATGGTTTTAGTGGCCAACCTCTCTTAATATTTAAGGGGAAATCTTTAGTTTGTACTTCACTGTTTTATTATGCCTCCAGATAAGACTTGCGTGGCCTCGTTAACTTTGATCTCCACTTTTAGAGCAGTTTCATGTTTATGTTTTCTTTTTCACTTCGCACCTACCCGTCCCTTAGCACAAACATTCCTTCCTGTCTTTGAGCTATACCAAGATATTTTTGCCAAACCACAAAGCACGTCTGCTGCCTTGGGAAAAAAAAAAAAAAAAAAAAAAAAGTAAGCTGCCTAAGTCTTTGCAGACACACAACACGTTTGCTTCTTCTAATAAAAAAATTAGGATTTCCATCATTCAGTGGAACAAAATTAGCTAAACCCTCAAGCTCTCAGTGAAGGAGTGTCAGCTGTTTGTCTTCATAAAAAAAAAACGAGATACCGGTGCTTAGGTCAACTCCTGAGGTTACTTGTCAAAATAACTTTAAATCTGAAACACCTCATCCAGACAAGAATTTGGTCCAGAACAAACTAAAAGACCAGATGTGGTGTTGTAAGAGCTTTGTTCAACAGCTTTCTGGAGAACAGTGGTATTTTTTTCAGTCAAGGCTCAGAGCAACAGATAACAATTCCCTCTTTAATTGAGGAAATAAGCCCCATATTATTTAGCTCTGGAACTTACGGAAAGCTGCAAAGCCATCGTTTAATTAAAACCTGAAGGAAGGCGAGAGGATGACTGGCTGCACGCCTGGGCTCCGATAGTATCATCAAATTACTCTTTAAAGAGAGCCTTTAGCGAGGCTGCAGCCCCGTGACGCCGGGGTGCCCGCGTGTTTTATTTACAAGGGCCTTGCGACTTTCCTGTACCGACACGCAGAGGCGTGCACAAGGCCGCAAGGCGTGCGGCCTGCGTAAACCCGGCTGGATTTTTGCAACTTAGCAGTGAAAACAATCGCCATGCATGAATTAATACCGACGTGTGACACAAGTGCGGGTAATAAAACCTTAGAGGCAGCGGCTTTGAACAAGGCTTAGCGTCCCTGTGTCAGCTGCAGACGGGCCTGGGGAGGCCGCTGAGGCGCAGGGCCCGGGAAGGAGGCAGGCTGAGGAGCGCCTCCGGTGAAGCAGCCGGATGGGAGGCCTGAGGAGGGAGCGGTTTCAAACAGTAC
This sequence comes from Heteronetta atricapilla, assembly GCA_011075105.1. Classification (NCBI taxonomy): domain Eukaryota; kingdom Metazoa; phylum Chordata; class Aves; order Anseriformes; family Anatidae; genus Heteronetta; species Heteronetta atricapilla. The sequence continues at coordinate 125,360,730 of CM021731.1, read as the reverse complement.
AGCTTGACAGGAGGTTGTGGCACTACCGTACTCACCTCTCTCAGCAGTTTTAATGATAATCACTTGCTAATACACACGAAGCATCCTGGCATTCCTCAGCAACAACGGGACCTTCAGCCATCCTTCTTCGCCCTCCCGCCTTCCACCAACTCACTCACTAAAGCCACCAAATTTCATTTGTTACGGGGCAATTTCCGCCCCAAAACATAAACTAACCTCTTAAAAATTAGGCTAGAAATGCAACTTGCTTGCCAGAAGGAAAGAAATGCTGACAGTCTTCAGCTGGGGAGATTTTATCCACGTCTGACCAGGCCCCCGTGGATTCATCGCCTGTGACAGCGGAGCCTCGTTGCTGCCTCAGACACTACTGCAGGTAGCCAGTCTCCAACAACCTCAGATCTTTTGTTTCTCTGCCAGCGATGGTGTGGATGGTCTTTGTCCAGGAAACTCGAGAACAAACTGCTTCCAGCAGGCGACCATAAGAATTTGTATTCTCTTGCGCTTATTTGTTTGAACTGATAAGAGGTTTACGAAAAGAAAAGCACGAGTGAAAACTTCCTTGTCTGATAGCTCGCAGCAGGAAAATGAGGAATAACTCCACAGAACTTACTGATATTAGTCCCTCATTGCTCTGCATGTTTACCATGCTAATAATGATATTTAAGACAATATTGCCATCTGTATTTTAAAAGAGAGGTTATTTGGAAAAGGGAGGAGTGAAGATAATGTTAATATAGTGTTGTCATAGGTATTACCCTGGTACTGCTTACTGTGCTGCTCATGTACTGAGTTTGCTGAGTGTAGCTGTTTTTTGTAGAGAAAATGAGGAAATGCTGCCAGAGTAATTTCCTTGATTGTGAACGTATTTCACACCCATTACGTTTTTTCTCCAACTATGTAATTGAAGGTTCTCGGGTCCATTCCTGTACAGCGTCAATCACCTACAATTGCTACTGACTTCAAGCGATGCTAGAAGACACAGGTGATAACACGTAACTTGTGGTTTGAGTTATTTATGTAACTATTTAAAAATCTTAGAACAAGGACTTCATAGAGAACAGCACATTGCTTACCTTTTCTTTCTATTCATTGAATCTCTCCTGAACAATAGTTGTTTTCTTCTCTGGAAATCATTAAGGCTTGATTTCAGGAGGGATACACTTCTATTTTTGTAAAACTCCCAAGTGAACACCACGTGCTAGTTTCCAGAGCATTTATTTTGATCCTGAGAATTGCAAGCGCCAAGTAATCATGCGGCCCACTAGTTCAAAAACATTACTATCTCAGTCTTGAATCATTAGAAATACTATAAACTGTGTTATTATACTTTAGTACCACAAGCTGGAGAATGAACAAGGTAACTGAGATGAAAACAAGAACAAAAAATTACTCAGGTGGTCAAGAAACCATTTTCTTGTATTTAAGTAATTATTTTAAATGCTTAAGCATCCGTCCTCTTAGTGTTTCTGCGTGCAATTTTAAGGGCTTTTACACGTAACATGTTGCTACAATAGATGAGTTAAATTGGCCAGCTGAGTGAAAGACAGCACCTAATTTTCAGCTGAGAGAGATAATGATAAGATAAACGATGGGATAAAGAACTGGAGGAGAGAAGAACATTGTGGCTTGCAGTGTCCTGGACTGATACAGCTGCCACTGAAAGCATAATAAAAATGCATTTGAATACCTTAAGGTTCAGATTATTTTTAAGTGTATCTATATCTATATATTCTGGAAAGTGAATTAATCTAAAAGCTGTTTTTCTTAAGACTTTTAAAAAAATTGCAATCACAATATACATTTTCCAGATTTTAGCATAGTGCCCCAGCAGTAATACAGTATTCAAAACGTAGTATTATACTGCAAATCAGTGTACCAAAGTGTCAGGTAAATGACATTTATATAGACAGCAGAGGTCAACAACCACTCTTCACATTGGTTTTGGAGGTAACCAACAGCTTGAGCAGCATTCCTCTAAAACGAGAGCAAAGGTGGACAGCTTTTCAGTCTCTGCATTGTTGTTGCAGAGGGAGGGAGAAGGGAGAAGTAAGGATGAAGTCCCACATGTCACTATAGCAGGACAAGCAGCACGTCCCCACCAGTTAGTTTGTGTGCTGCTTAAATGACAGTCTTGCTCGTTTTTCCAGTGCAGCATTTGGGCAGTGGTTTAAAGAAAAAAAAGAAATGGACCTCACAGAGTAGATCATTGGCTCCTGAGTATGAAACTGCTTGCCTTTTAATACCCTTTCAACAGGTAAGGCACAAGTAGGTAGTCACAGGAATGACCTTACAGCTGCTACCAGCAAACCCTGCTCAGCAGACACCGCTGGAAGAGACCAGGGTCCCTTCTCCACAGGGGCATCTGCTCAGTGGTCTCACCTGCTGTCCTGAGAGCACAGAGCGCCTTCTGAATGTCAGTTAGCTTAACGAGAAGGTACCTACTAGGGATATATTTCATGCTTTGGGTTTGGAAGGCCTTTGACTGAGATGGGGAAGGGAGCACAGCTTCAGCCCTTCGCAGAAGTACATCTGCTGGGGCTTCCAGGCTGCTTCACAGCTCCAGAGCTGCCCCCCCATCCCATGCTCCTCTGACCAGCCACGGCTGATCACAGGCTACCACGCCACCTCAGGCATGTGAGAAGCAAAATAGCTGCAGTGCCGATGTCTGAAATACAAGCTTGGTGGTGGCAGGGGCACGTGGAACGGCCAGCCACCTGAAGAAGCTGCATACAGCTAACGAGGCTGAGAGCTAACGAGCAAAGAATTGCTTTGTGAGAGGTGGCAAAGGGAAGACCAACATCCTGCCAAGAAGAGTGTTACTCTGTGCTATTCCTGTTGCTTTCTCCACAGTTATAATCTGTACAATTACAGGAGAGTGGATGATTTCCTCCCCTCCTAGCCCAGTATCACTCGATGAAAATGCAGCCTCGAGGTCCGGATCCACCCATCAGCGATGCCGCTTCATTTTGAAGTGAACACACGTGGAAGCCAGGAGGGCTGCTCGAGGCCTTTGCCAAAGCCTGAGACAAGCTTTGGGTGTTGTTTCCCAGAGCAGTACCAAGGAAAATGCTCATCCTAATCAGGGAGTTACTGCAATGCCCAATTACCTTACCTTTCTTTATGCTTTAATAGTTACTATAGCTGACTAGTTGTTGAAAATAAATCTGGGAAAAGACAGCAGCAGTGTCAGATTCTTCTTGGTGCATGAGATAGCTACACTCGCATTACTTCATCATCCTGTATTGGCTCTACACATTACTAGCAAATATTACATGCTAAGCTAATTTTGTTAACTTACTTTTTCATTTTAGTAACACATTCAGTGTGTTAGTCTGAGTTCTGTTTGGGTTGTTCTCTGACACTCACTCCAGTTTTGCAAACCACTTTTATTAAAGTAGACTGAAAGAAAAATCCTTTCATCCATTCCTGAAAATCTGTTTAAGAATCATTGCTCCAGTCTTTTTTCTTGCTGCTTCTTGCAGCTTGATCCTCAAATGCTTTACAGCAGCAGAACTCTACAAAGGACGTGGATGAATCACTAGTGATCTTTCACCACTGTTCCAAGGCCACCAACAAATTAAAAATAAAGCTCTCTGGGCAGATTTGAATTACAGCAGCAAATATTAATATTGATACAAAGGATTTGTAACACCTAAAGCGAAAGGTGGGAGCAATTTAACCTCTCAACTAACAGTACTTGCTCCAGATATTCAACTGATTCTTTAAGGTTTCATTTGAAAGCAAATATAAAAGAAAATAAGCATGGCCTTTCTTTATAACTACAGACCTACCATACGTCCTTTAATCTTGGTAAACAACCGAGTGGACAGATCACATGAATGACATGAATGATTCAAGAGCTAATAAGAGCAAGACGAACTGTCACTATGGAAAATATTAATATATTATAAAGTAAATTTTCTATTTTATTTTTATTTTTTTTTTACCAAAGTTATGATTTAAAAATGTATTTGCAGAATGCTTTCCCCCACGTTTCACTAGAACACTGAGAACATTAATACTGCAACTCCAAGCAGATCACTTTCTAGGTAGCAGCCTATGCATTTAGCTTGTAGAGAAGTTGAGCATTGATGTCACAGGTACCCTTACAGAACACATCTCACACACTCAGCAGAACAGTGTCTACTGGCCATGGCTCACATTCTCTTTTCATTATTTTCTTTGCCAGGTAATACCCCAGCGAGCTGAGACCGCACACTGGTTCGTATGCTGTCTGTCATTAGCATTTCGGGTGCCATAGTTTGGAAGCCCTCACCTTATGGCTTTTCTACCACTGGGCCTACATTTCTTCTATGTATTGGCAAGACCTGAGAAAGCAAATCAGCGTATGGCAAAGGAAACAATGGTGAAATGTTTTACGGCTCTGAAAACTCCTTCATTCACTATTTCTGAAGAAGCCTGTGAACATCGCAGCACAAATTAACAAGTAGGTATTTCTAAATTACCCTTATATTTTGCTAGGAGTAAAAAAAAGCTAAGAAACAAAAGTTAAATTCATAAATGAAAATGTATTTCACCTTTATACATGCTATACATGTCATGCAAATAAAGAAATCTACAGGTTATACAATGACACCATAAAATATCATGTGACATTTGTCAAATACAATGCATCACAGAAAACCAAATGGTTTTGGTTGTTTATTGTTTAAGAAATAAATGTAGGACTAATTTGGAAGACACAGTACCATGCTACAGCTTACTGCACAGTCAAAAGAAATTATTTTTCTGAAGTACACCAATATAAATAGCCGGATTGCTGTAGGTATGCTTTCTGTATACATCACACAATTTCATTGGTTACGTCCCCACTGCTGGCTTTAAAGAACGCAAGAATGGGTCTACAATTGAGCTCAAGCTACATTTTGAACTCCCTTGCACATAAAAAAAAAACAAAAAACAAAACAAAACCCATGTTTTCACTTCTTTTATGTTAGTTTCCAAAGAGAGATATATTTATAATTTATTTTTATAAGGAACTGGACAAAAGTGTCCTCAAAGCAGCACAGAGTCTAGCATAAAGTTATCATAGTTTACCAACAGAAATAAAGTTAATGCTGTATGGCACATAACGTCTACACATTATACATCTTGATGTGAATTCTTCCATACAGATGCTTATAGGATATTAAGTAGGCTAGCAGTGTTCACTGTTTGTCTCCCAGCCTTTGTATTTCTGCTGCAACGTTTGAATATTATTTTGCTGCTGACTGTACCTCGTTTTGTTGAGCCTCTAAGGAAGACAAAATACTTCCCCACATGCCAGCAAGCCTGCTGGTATTTATCAAGTGTCCACATCCTCAAAGGTTAACATGTTATCTGCCCCCCGACATACTCATTTGCATCTACTACAGTTATACTATATGTATTAAGGGATTATACTAGGCATTTTGCCTACGTCGTTCACAGGTGTTACACAAGTATGTTTTTAAACACGTAATTGATAGTCGCTCCAGGACTATACGTCTTGACCAATAGTGCCACTAGTGACTCAAACCATCAACATAACCACAACGTGATAACTTCCACACTCCACAGTCAGTAAGAAGGCTCTTTCAATTCCAGTAACTCTGTATTTTTCAAGCCTTTTCATCTATAGTTTTGAATTATACACCTGCCTAAATGTTGCCAATAATTCCTTATTAAAAACAACAAAAAAAAGATAGGCACAAAACTAAAGTACAGTATATTATTTCATTTCAATGCACCATGGGCAAATTTCTTCACTATTTACAAGAGAAATACGTCTAAATAGATGTATGATAAAATTAAGGAAGAATGATTTTAAAATAAAATGCACAAGGAAAAATCACAGTGAAGTGTTCAGATGGATTTTAAATTAAAATAAATTTTAAGTGCTTTACTAGCAGCTAAAGCTCAGATTCTAATGCATAGTCTTCCCTGAAACCATCGAGGTTCTAGATCTCCGTTTGCCACCAAAGGCATACAGTTATTCAACATATTCCCTGGGAAGACGAAGTTATATTCAGCTCTGATTATTTGAAATCCAGTGTTCAAGGACTGCAGAAGCTTTTCCAAGTGACAAGCTCATATTTTACCCTCAGTAGCATCACAGGGATATATATCCTCCACAGATCGCTACCTCTGTCAATTAAAAAACAAGAGAAGAAAACCAAGTCAGCTATGCAAGTTACATGACCTCAGTTCTGTAATTTAGAATACACTCTTAATAAAATTACCTGTGGAAACATACTTTGAAATTGCCAGTAAAGCCTACCATTTTTCCCCCACATTGTTTGTCAGCTTTCCAGGATAAGTGATTCTACACCACGCTGCCAGTCTTTACAGCAGCAGAAAAAAACAAGCAGCAACAATAACCACTATTTTCTATGTTGGCCCCACTTTTAACCGTTTTCTTTATGCTAATGTGCTCTGAAGATTACAGGAAAGGTATTTTATTTAATGTCAAAAATGAGCAGCTCTCTTCATGTTACATTCTGAATGGAAAATGTTTCAATTTACCAGATACTTTCGGTTGCTATGATACATGCAGTTTACAAATAATGCCCATTTAAAAACAGCTGCGAATGTGAAAGATTGTGCTACATTTAAAAACTAAGAGACCATATGTAAAGAGAGGAAGAAAGCTAGTGTTTACAACTTCTCTATCTTCTGGGAAGCTCATAAGTAATCATAGCAACTTATCACATCTAAGTTGTTTATCACAATACTGTACCTTTTTTTGTTCTGCTGAAAAGCAAGGTTGTCAACAGATGGAATTAAGTGTATTTTCCTGTCCTGGGCTGTTAAACCCCTCAATCAAGTTTTTGTTACAGTCATCTAGGCTAATGGTATCACTGGACGTCTTGGAGTAAGTAGCTTGGCCTGTGAAATCCAAGAGATCTTCAAGAGCCTTGGCATTACTTGTCCCATTTTGGTCCAAAGAAACACCGGGCATGAGTTCATTCATGGGTGAATATTCAGGGATAGAGATAAGTTCTTCTTTTGAAACCGGGCTATAGAAAAGATATATGAAAAGATGATGCAGAATAACAGCTGTGTAAATTTTCATTAAGCAACAAATTTATCTTCTGACCATCCAAAACCTACTACTTATCTTAGGGCCAGCTGCAGTAAGCTTTTACCTAGAATATGTCCCAATCCAAACAAAGAGAGATTATCCTGTTCAGGAAGAAAGGTCACACTTAATTTATATTCCTTAAAGATTAAAGTTTGTAGTATGTGTGCAGCCATGAACATTAATCCCTAAAAAACACATTTTGGGTAGTTTACTGAGCTGAGTTTACTAACTGCTCATTTCAGCACCTGCACCCTTCCATTACCTAAATACTAATCACATCTCGCAAATTATTGTCCTGCTCCTGCAAGCATTTACCTAAAGCACTCACACTTCACAATTTAAATAGAAAGATATTTCTTAATACTTTATGACATAGTTCAGACATAGAAATAAGAGAATTTAATTTAAGCAGCACTGCAGCCAGCTGATGCTTTACAGATACTACAAAGGCGAGTACGTTTCAGTTTGGAGAAGGAAAGGCAGAACTTTGTGCATCAGATTCAGTAATACCAAATCTAGGTGGTGCTCAACGATACTGGTAAGAGACTGGGTTTAACACAGATCAAAGAATATAATTTACCTCAGTGGGACTGAGCTGTAGAATTTGCTGCCAGATGAGGTCATGGAAGCAAATATCAGCAGGCAGAAAAAGGACTTAGATAAACCCATGAGGAACAGACTGATCTGTGGATATTAAACATGGCAACGCAGACTCCTACCCTCCAGAATCCCTACTATAACACTTCTGTGTGGTATTGGAGTGCAGGAAGTGGTTTAGGCTCAGGTGCTCTCCCTAACTAGATTTTCCTATTCATACTTGCTCAGACAGAACAATGGCTTAGGTGGACTTTTGGTCTGGCCCAGTAGGGCACTTAGGTATTTATACAGATTTACTGTAATATACTACTGGAAATATGTAAACCATATGAGAGGTTAATTTGCCTTGTTGGTTAATGAAACGCAGTATAAAAGTTTCATGCTTAAAATTCAGAGCTAGCTTTCTCATAACAACTTAAAATTACCAACTTCCTTCTTTCCTGTGAGTCCTTCAACCAAAATCCAACAGTATTTAATACATACAAAGTTACTTACTCATTCTGATAGATTTGTTCCAATGAAGTACTTAAAACTCTGAATTCATAAGTGTACTTTATTCTATTTGTATGGGCAGAGAAAAGCTTGTGCTATACAGTCTTGATACAAATAAAAGAATAATGGTGGCATCTGAATAATATCTATAGTACCTACTTTCACAGTAAGGCGTTCTGGGATCTATCTGAAAGGTTTGGACAAATTTGTATGGAATCCATACAACAATGGTAGAAAGGGTTTGAAGTTCCCCTACCCCCAAACACGTGAGAGTGAGATGAGGGTCAAACTCTTGTCTGAGACAAACAATGTGCATCTTGACAAAAGTGGAATACACCACAGCAGACACCACTATCCTGATGCACTGTGGAGTAGGTAAGAAGTTATGGAACAAGTATTAACAAATGAAACAGAAAACTGCATGTGTCTAATATGAATTTCACAATTTCTATCTGTAGACATGGTCTGTACCTCACGTCCATAGACTGGACTTCATCTGTTGAGTCTTCCATGCTGTTAGATTTCCCATCAACAGCTTCCAGCTGAATAAGTCCTGGAACTGACTTTAGTCCATTAGCAACTACATCTTGGGAAGGGACTACAGAGGCAGCACTTTCTAAGCTTTTGTTTTTTAGGCAGGTTGCCAGTCCATTGATCTCTATAAAAGAAGGTTAGAAATTATGACAGTAGCAACATCTTTAATTATAAAAAAAAATAGGAATGCTTTTAAGTTACAGATTAGGAAGGAGGACTGATAATGAAGCAGGGACTGAGTTTCATCTATGACTCATACTATACTTTCAATCCTCTATTCCACACAAATTGTGCTTTGTTACATCTTTTAATGAAACAGGAAGAGAATGTATTATCTTTTACGCCATTTACTAAAAGCCCTTAACACAGTAAAGTAAACAAAACATAGATAAATGCCACAGCTATTTTTTAAAATTAATTCTTAAAAATACGTGTTGTTTTCAACAAGTCAAATTAAATCTTATTTTCATCAAGACTCTGAGCAATGCCATAAAAAGCTTGCAAGCTTGGTTGCGTGCTGATTTTTTTTTTTTTTTTTTTTACCAACAAAACTCCAACATAGGTTGCAGCAGCCAAACCAATTAGCAGACTGGAACTTCTCATTTACATAAATGAGAAGAAATGCTATGTCAGATACTAAATGGAGAAGAAACTTTCTTCTGCTTCTGCTTACGTGGCTAAACAAGGGTGAGTTCCCAGTCTCTGACATGCGTGACTGACATAAACCTAGCTATTCTTTTTGAGATAAAAGCAAAGAGCCTGTGGTAATGCACAGTGTTATGTCTGAGCAAAACTCTGAAAAGAAACAGTTATTATAAGAGGTCAGAAAAATGTGGCAAGCCTCACCTGGCTGGTTGAGAACAAGGACTTTTGGTTGCTTTTCCACATTCAAAGTTGATGGTATCTCCAGTTTTGGCTCTTCCTTCTATAATGAAGTAACAAATCAACTATATTAGACAAAGTAGTGTAATCTTCATGGAACTGATGGTGTTCCAAACCTGTGGGAGTACCGCCAGGGCCAGTGGGTGGTCAAAGTTCATCAACAGTATTAGAGAAGTTTTTTTTCCTTTTAATATTGGGCTTTTTTAAAAAAAAAAAAATCAAACATTCTCTGAAAGTAACTGAGCAAACGATTTTCTTAGTAGAAAGTTTATATTTTAAGTAAAAACTTACCTGTTCATAACTTCCTAGCTGCGCACACCTGCCTTGTTCTCAAAAACTACATTCCTGGTAGGTTTAACATGGAGAGCTCAATAACTAATTCACTGGCTGATACAAAGCAGAAGATGCATCACATCAGCAAACATTACAGCTCCAGCATTCAGTACTATGACCAAGGGATGGGTTCTTCCCACCTCACTAGGCATTCAAGGAGGTACATCTACAACACTTGCATAAAGCTGTGTCTCTGTTGCAGTGGCACGACAGTAACAGTCATTCTCAGTTCTAAAATGCAACTAAAATTGGGGTGTAGAGCATATCTAAGTATACTTATTATCATAGAACAATGCTAGGGTTTAATTTTCACATGAGCTATAAACCAAAACAAATCCTGAAAAGACACAATGTCATACCTTTATTTCTGGTGTTTCACTCCTCCTTGTTCTCTTCATTATTTCATCTATTCTCTAGAAATCAAAATAAAATGGTGTATGAGAAGGTAGGCAGAATATTTAACACAAGAGATAAAGGAAGAAAAGAAGATTAAAAAAAGTTGTGTCGTTTCACGACTTCACCCCTGCCTCTCCTGAAAAAGGGAGAATAAATAAGGAAAGTAAATAAAAGATAGAAAACAGCTGGTAGCTGGCTTTCACATGCCAGAGCTCACAAAACAGGACTTTCTTACTAGATGGGATTTATAGAAAGACAGACATTTTAAATACAAGATGCTTGTAGTTTTGAGTTGTGCTCAGCTTTGGACAAAGAGAGTTATTTTAAAACAACAGCTATTATCTTAATCTAGTTACTTTTCCTATTTCCAAATAGTTGCTTTAAAAATAGGGTTTTTGGAATGAAAGAGTGAAATGAAACATCTGAAATTATTCTTGCTAGAAAAGTGGAAGGAACTACCCTAAAACCTCTTTTTTCTTCTCTGTTCATTAAAAATAACAAAAGCCCACACAACAACAACTCCCAGCAAGCCCTCTTTCTATGCACTACTCTGAAAGGAAACTATTTCAGATATAAAGACATTTTGCTTTGGTATTCTAATCTGCAACTGCAACATGCCTCCAGCTCAGTGGTAAATGTTAAAAATAACATCTTGGAATAACATATATGGAAAGAAGGCCTTCTATAACCAGAAAGAGGCTCAGCAGCTCTGCAGCTGTTCTCTCTTGCCACAGAGCTGTAGGTAAAGCTAAGCTATGCGGTTCCAGCCTTGCTTGTGCAAAAACAGTTGTGGAAGACAGCCCTGCTGCCTCTGCATAATGTAACCAGAGACAAGCCAGGTGGGAAGAAACCTGTTTATCCCATTAACTTTCTCATTTAAGAACACAGAGCTTTTGTTGAGTAAGTTTTAAAACAAAGTCACTCATGTTCCTCAATAGTCTGTGATGTCCTGGGTTGGGTGGCAATCAACATTTGCCTTGGCATGCCATTCCCTGTTTGTCTCAGGCATTTAACTTTGTGGGTTGAGGCTAATTCTGTGTTTGTTCACTACTTAGAAGGAAGTCATTTGCCTTAGGCAACTCCACTTTGTTACATATGCTGATGTAGACGTTCCCCTAACCTGTAAGAAGCAAATACTAAATTAAGCATAAATACCAATGTGTAATCCCCCCTCAATGTTATTTCTGGATTCTACTGGGTACTTCCCGGGTTATATATTTAACCAAGACCTGAAATAAGCATCTTAAATGAGACACAAATACCTACCTTCTTCCGCTCCAGTCTTTCTTGCTCAATTTGCTGCATGATTTGCTCCCTTTCAAGACGAAGTTGTTCAGCTGCCTCACGGGCTTTGATTTCCGCTTCTTCCCTCTAATCAAAATGTGCAAAATATGATAGGTTCGTTATTTATTTCAGGATGATTAGCAGACAGTATAAAATATTTTATTTCTATGTATATTTAAATGTATGTATACATGTCTCTGTTTGAGATATACCTGTTTCTCAATTTTGGCCTGGAGCTCTTTTTCTTGCTTTTCTTTCAGCATTTGTTCTTCCTCAGCTCTTCTCTTGGCTTCCTCTTCTGCCCTTTTCCTAGCTGCTTCTTCTTCACGTCTTCTTTCTTCCTCTTTCTTTCGAGCCTCCTCCTCGAGACGAAGTCTTTCTTCTTCTGCCTTTCTTTTCTGTTCTTCTCTTTCAAGCCTGCAAATATACATGAGTATGTTTAAAAGGTTTCATCTTGTTTAGCATGAATCTTGTGGTATGTATGGCATAAAGTCATCATTAACTGACTCTGCATCAGTGGACATTTACTTGAAAAAGACCAAGAATACAAGAAAGAGGTTGAGCACATGCCTAGAGTATCAAAGTTGTATTCCAACCTTAAATATAATAAATATATTAAATATAATGTCTCACAGAAATTATATTTCCCTTAAAAAAACAGGTGTGATTAAAGAAAAAACAAATCATTTCCATTCTAGTTTCCAATGGAATATAAAGAAATAACGTTCTGTGAGCTTCAACAATAAAAGACATCCCTCTTCCCCAGTACTTCACATAGCTCCCAGACTACTGGTATCTATAAACAAGCATATATTTCTGTCCTTCATTTTAGCTGAAGATAAACACATTGGATCAGTAGCAGCAAACCACGAAACAGTGATATGCTCAGAAGAGTTGGTCTAAATATTCCACCTGTGCTGTTCACTGGCCCACTCAAGGACAGCATGTTCCTTCACCATCACAATCAAGAGCTGTTTTGACATCTGAACAATCTTATCCCTGCACATTGGGGATTTGGGAAGTATTTCTGTTGGGCGAAACTGGCAGACACTACTGATTTTTTTTCCCCCAAAACATTCTCAATAAGAACAGACACAGTCACATTTAGACATGTAGAGTTAGAGACTTAGTATTAGGGAAGGAAGGCATGATTAGTTGACATATGCAACCAGCGTCCAGTATGGAAAACACCACAAAAACTTGCTCCAGGAAGACAGCCAGAAATCCACTGCTTAGACACAGCATGTTCATTGTGCCCACACTCTTAAAGCCCTCAAGTGCCTATGTACTGGGCAGGGAGATGAACTTCAGATATTTTTTTTTTGAATACAAGCCTTGCAGTTTAAGACAAACTGTTACCACATGATGATTTCTTCTACATGAACTAGCTCATTTAAAACTGTCTCTGATTTTTTTACAAGGTACTGCACGCTGCAGTGTGGACACACCTGAAATATTTGGATGAGTGAGTTTCTTCAGGCTTCTTGAAGGGGCAAAATTGCTATTTTCTAACTTCACTAGTCATAAAGACTGCATAAAGAGACTAATGAATTATGGATCCAAATTTAAAGAAATTAACACTTAAATGTAAGCTTCTGCCTTGATTCTAAAAACATCAGTTTCAAGCACCTTCAGTGATACAAGTAAAATTATTAGCTAATAATTTTCACAAATCAACAGCGATACCTTTCCCGTTCTTCTCTTTCCTGCCTCTCCCTTTCTTCTTGTTCTTTTTGCAGTCGGGCCTGTCGTCTTTTTTCAGCTAGAATTTTTGAAGCTTCTTCTGCATCAGTTGTTCCTGCTGTGATCTTCCCTGGAAGAAGACCAAGGGTGGGAAGTCAGACAGGGAACTGAGAGAGTGCCCAGTACTTCCTCACTGGCACAGAGGCTAAAATGGGCCAGGTTCACACTGTTATACCACCTTTGCTTTTCAAAGCATACATCAGCATTTTCTGCAGATAGAATATGAGACAGGTAAGGGCATCCCTGTATTGCAACGTTTTCACATTCTTGTTAACAGACATTTTTCATACACTGGTAACAATGGTGAAAACTACACATTACTGCTTCCAACATGTACTTTTACACTTATTCATAAACCCACAGCCAAGTACCTTCACAAAAAGAGCAGTTCTTCACTGTTTGAACGCCCCGTGGACCTACAATACCTTGCCACGGGTTCTTGCAGTAAAACTCACCTTCACTGCTTTCAGTTTTTCCTGCAGAAGGCATGTGCTTTTCAGAAGCCACCTGGCCTGCCTCATCAGGGCGTGCTCCTGGGGATTTTTGATGACTGGCATTTTCTTTCTCTTTATCTGCTTTCTTTTTAGGAGTTTCCTGGTTGAGATTAGAAGTGGCACGATGCTTCACAGGAGAAGCTGGATATTGTTTGGCATTTTTAGGAGACTGAGGATAAGTCTTTGCAACTGTCCTGATGAGGGAAAACAAAAATCAAAAACTGTCCATACATTGTGCAACTTCAAATCAAGCTCCATCTTTACATAGATCATTCTTCCTTCTTCTTGGCTCTGGTTACATAGGAGTATCAGCTGTTTTGCACAATGCTGCATAGATATTACCTGGATGCAAGCAATCAGAACCTGAAATGCAGGGAATTGGCAAGCAAGTGCAAATGACTACAGACTCCTTTAGTAAGACCAGTAATACTGTCTGAGTTGTAGGAAGGCAACCATGGACTACCTAAAACCAATTATTTTCATAATTCCATAATCATTTTGTCAACACTACTGTATTCAATAGCCTACCTCAACATTTAAAGTGAAGCTATGACTGCTTTCTGTCTGCAGCAATGATGATGAGCTGCAACGTGCTGCTTTCCTCTGAATATAGCTTTCTCAAACACCATCTTTCACTAAGCAGTATCTTTAAAATGTTTTTTTTTAAAACAGCACCAAATAGTACTAGATATCAAAGTAAAGCCGGGCACCGCAAAAGAGACAGAACTGACCAAACCATCCCACAGCCCATTCCACTATTTCAGTTGGGGCTTTCATCAGCACCAAGAAGCAGGACTCAAGGCTCAAAGCCCAGCCTGTGTAACCTGCTAGATGGCCATACCTGTGGAAATTGGATGGCACAGCAGCAGTGCTGCTGATTGCCCGTTTGGCTGTTGCACACCTTACATCACCTGATAACCCTGAAGTCAGTTCTGGGGAAGTGAAAGGGCAAGGAAAATTGATACCACTCACACATTTTCAGTAAATAAGAAATCACAGGGAAACAAAACTACACAAAAGAATCGTTCATTATTTGTCTAACAGCAGTAACTAGCACTAAACGCTTCTAACATTCAGAAAAGCTGGACTGTGTGGGTAAGTGCTATGGAAGGAAAGAGATTACAATCTTAAAAAATGATTTATGCAAGCCCCATTACAGGAAACAATCCTATATTAAAGCAAGCATTACACAAGCAGTTTTAACCTCCCTTACGGATATATACAATTACGATATAAGCGTATTATCCCTTATCACTTTTTTTAATCTGCACAGTATACAGTTTCATATACTACAGCCTATTTTCTGTACTATATACTCATTCTGGCAGACCACAGGCATGAAAAGCATGGGCAATGTCTTAAAATTAATGGACTAGAGTGCAAAGCTTTGTATAAACTTAACTATAGTATCGTGTGGCCGGAGACTATTACAACTGGAACAGGATTTGCATTACAGAGCAGATGATAAAAATTACAAATCTCTAAACTCCCCCGCAATTCGTTAGTTCAGGAAAAGAAATGGTTCTTTTCCACCATATTACTTTGCACTTGAAAAAGGCTGAGACACCAGAACACAGGGAGCTCGCTTAAAGCTGCCCAGTTTATGAGGGAAAGACTGTAGAGTACTGCACTGCCTGCACGCTCTTGTTCCCATGAAGGGCCATTGCAGACTGCAAAAGCCTTTGGGCTAGTGGAACAGTAGCACCCAACTAAATTTGAAGTTCAGCTCAGGTTCCCTCTGCCCTCGGGCCCAGGAACACCCTGTAAGCTCAGGTTGTTGACCTTGCTCCTCCCATGAGCTAAGCTGTACAACTGTGCCCAGCCTTGTACCCTGATGATCCTGATGTCCTGGTTTGTCCTCAGACCCGAATAATTATTAAGGCCTTTGCTGGCTGTCACTGGACTCTTAGCTGGTCACCAACACCTGACATGCCCTGGTCACCTTTTTGGGTGCTGTGGGATGGGGCCCTGTGAGCGAGCTCCCTGTCCCTGCCTGCCCTGCTGCCACCCACAGCTCCTGGATCGCCTGCTGTGCAGTGCAGCCCACTCCTGCTGCCCTGGACAGAAACAGGCATTGGAAGATGAGGAGAAGCAAGTCAGTGTTTCCATCTCTTGCCATAAACAGCAATGGAAAAAACTGATTAACATTAGTTGGTGTTAGTCTAGTATGTTTTTATCATTGCCTTTAGTCTGCTCTTCAGGATACAAATGCATTTCCCAAGCCCTTCTAAAGACAGAGATTTCAAACCCTACCTACTTATGTACAGTCTCAAAGAAGTGCCTCACCATTATACCATTTAATTTCGTAAAAACATAATATGTAAGTAGAAAGTAAACAACCTTTATGTTTCTCCAGAGCACAGAGGATGCTTCTTGCTGATCAGACACTGTTTCACAGCACAGTCCCATCTTGCTGTCTTACATTTGACGTTTGCCACGTATTTTCCTGCAAGGCTTTCTAACTTGTTTTGACAGGAGGAGCAAAACAGTCATAACTGAGACTGAGTCATTTTCATTATTAGCACAGAAATAAGTAATTGTTCTCTAATAAAGACGTGACAATCAAATTAAAGAGGCTGGTAGGATGGAGTCTACTCATGAGAGCTACGTATCTTGGACCGCATAGGAATGAGAGCAAACTGACTGTACAACTTACTTGTTGGATTGGCAACATGTCCTACATGTATGAAGTAAAACATCTTGAACTTTAAGACCTACAAGATTCTTCCTTATAACTCTTTGGCCATAACAACATGTATGGCTTCACTTCTTTTAAAGCAACTAAAAGGGAGAAGCATATAAAAGATGACTGTAAGGACAGCAAGAGTGTACTGTGAGAAGTGAAAAGCTGAGAAAGCCCATCAGAAACAAAAATCCTTTTTTCCAGAAGCTTAAGATCATTTATTTGATGCCAGAATAAATTATTAAATACTGTTTTTCCCCCTTGTATTTAAACACTGTCAACTTAGCATTTTTAGCATTCCTAAGCACAGGCAGAACTGTTAATGCATAAAGCTTTCCTACTACTAGCATTTAGATTGACGCCACTCCCCCCCCACCAGAAAGGGAGAAACTGATTGCAAAGACAGAAAATAGCATCATTACGGCAAACAGATCAATGCTTGCACTGGGGTCTGCTAGGGTTTCAAAAGTGTTTTGGTTTTGTTTTGCCTTGGGAGAAAAGGAAGGGAATGGAATGAAATGCTGGTAAGACTGCGGAAACACTGGAAGCACACCCGATGAAGATTGATTAATTAAAAAGACTCCTGAAAATCCAAGAAGTGGTAACACATCAGTTGTATAGAAGTTAGCTAATCTAAGTCACTACAGGTGAATGCAAAAGCACAAGAAGCGTCTTCCTGCCCCCATGAAGTCTCATCCTTCTCCTCTTGCCCCCATGTTGACAAAGGGAAAGCCATTTGCACCATGACCCCTACGTGCACTTCAAGAACCTCTACTGGGTCTGAGAATCCACTGGTGCTTAAGTTACAGAGGCTCTTATTTCAGTTAAAGAGAGGTAGTAGTAGCCCATACAGCAGAATAATGTCCCATGAACAAGTAAGCTCAGCAGAGGAGTTCAGAGCTAAGCAGAGAAAACAAAGTACATGCAGCACATGAGTCAGAGGTCACAAACAATTTTGTCCATAAGAGGCATGCGAAAGAACACCACGCTTTCTTTAAAAGCCAGGTACATGGCAGGTCACCAGTTATGGTAGTTAAGTAGGCTAACTTTAAATCAGAGATCAGCAGAGATCAAGGCCAGTTGCCTTTTTTTTTTTTTTTTTTCCCTCCCTATCTCCCTATTAACTCAACAAAAGCTCTGCTGGAACCATACCAAAGACTTTCATGTTCTCAAACTTTACTTCTTAGATTACTCTGATCAAAAACTGTTCCTGGGTTCTGACATTTTTGTTCTGTCATTTGCGATGCTGTCTGAAAAGCAGTTTCCTTTTACTCTTAATTTTGATCTTTTCTAGCCATGGACAGATTTATTTCTCTTAGATTCCTTAAAAGAGCACAACCTAAGCATAGGTCTACTGAATATTGCTGTTCTATTTGATAGCTGCATTATCACCAGTTTTCAAAACCTTCACTTGGCCCATCCTTTAGGCTAGCTGCTGAAAAAAAAAAAAACTCAGAATAATCTCAATCCAACATTTTAACAATTGTTTTCATCTTTGCAATGCAAGCCAAAGATTGATACAAGTAATTGTAGTAGGTATCAAAAAAATTAGATCTAGGTTAGGGGAGTCCTAGGAGCTACTTCTAAAAGGAGTTCACCACAAAATAAATACCTTGCTGATGGGCCACTTAAACTTTTAAAAGTCTGGGCATTTTTGTACTACTGTACATTCATATTTAATCACTTTTCTGTACTTTGATTGCACAGATTTATTTCTTTAGCCACCATGATGTCCCAATGGCTGCAATGGGATGTTACGTACCCAAAAGAACCACCAAGTTATAGGTTCAGTCAGCGAAACTCTCAGCAAAGGAGAGTGGTACAAACTGAGAGCTGGAAACTAACAAGAATGACTAGCAGGGTTGCATTCCTATTTCCCTTCCCCCTCCCCTTTTTTCTCCTTCTCACATGAGATAATGGTTTGGCATAATAATCTAATGTAGAGGCCTGTCAGAGCTTTCCATTTTTATTTGCTATGGCTTATCTGAAGGCACTTAAAACTAAATCCTACTTCCTCGATTCAGTCAAGTCCCATTGATTTTGAAGGGACTATTTACCCAAAGACATGCGAAGGACACAAGCATTATTGCTCTGCCGATCTATAAGATGGGACACTTACCAATTCTCTAAGGGACACTGCAAGAATAAACTGATTAACGTATAGATCTTTGAAGATGAAACAACCGGGGGAAAAAAGAACACTCTAAAATCCTGGTATTATTGAACTTGCGAATAGATCTGAAGAATAGAAGCATTTTACACAATTGGTATTCAATAGCAATTGTAAAAATTAAAGATCATTTATCTGTTTTCCTAGCTCTCTAAACCATTAACTGTCATCTTTGTCAGCTGATCTACATTGGATTCAAAGCAATAGTTTTGTGTTTCTTTCTTGTGTGGCACCTCCTGATATCTTTACTTTGACAAATTTCTTCATCCTTTGAAGTCCTTCCTTGCTTGTAATTATTCTTCGCCATATATCTTTCTTTGTTTCCTCTTTTTGTTTGTACTTGCTTACTCATTTTTCTTGTGTGTTATGCTTCGAGTTGATCTTTTTTTGCACCTTCACAAATGTTTTTATTTTATTTATGCAATGACTGTAAATCTATTTGGCCATCAATCACTTTCTCTGTTCAGGTTACAGTTTTACTATCATGTTTGAGCCTGTTCCACTCTACCATGACAAAGAAAGCTTTTTAATTAATAAATAATGAAACAAGATATCAAGAAGAGAAGACAGGCAACTACCACTCATGAACCAAGATGATGACTATGAAGAGCTAACAACTAGAACAATACCAAGCAAACTGGAACATCAAGTCACATGTTTTTAAGAAGAAAAATGCCTACAGCTAATTATCACCTAAATCACTGGCCATTCTTGATTCTTTAGTCAATAGTTTTCAAAGTTAAGGTGCTGTACAGGATCACTAACTACTAATGCTGTTGAATACATATTCTTGTTTCTTCCACGCGTATTTTTTGGCCATATGGTGTGCTGAATGGAAGAAAGATTAGACTTGTAGAAGTTTTCAACAAGAATTAATATTTGTCTACATACTTTATTAAATTAAAATCATTCTTATGCTCCATGGTTAGTTTTAAAGGAAAAGCTAAGATTGTACAATCTAGAAGAAGGTTCCTACATTTAAATGGACTAACCAGCCAGATCGTCACCTGGCACTTGAGTTGGATGAAGAACTGCATATCTTTATATAACAGTACAATATGCTGAGCGGGATACGTTCTGTTTTGTTTTGTTTGTTGTCTCTGAAGGGACATTTCAAGAGTGCTGAAGCACAACCGTCTTTCTGCAGTCAGTAACAAACATGGATTTAAACTCTATTTGCTGCATCTCTTGTAAGGTCAAGAAGGGTGTTCTAACTGGGCCATGCTGAGATTAAACTCTCCGTAATACATTGGTAGCAGTGATCAGAATCAGATTCTCTTGAAGAAGAGAGGAAGAGAAAAAAGGGATAACTATCTGGGACTTACAATCACAGAGAAACCCACTAGTAGGCATCATAATTCCTCCATACAGTATCTGTTTCTTCCTCTAAAAAGCAGAGTCTATATTTCTTATAGGCAAAAAAAGAAAAAAACATTTTCCTATTAAAAAGTTCTCCTAATTTGCATTTGTATATCTGAGGAAAAAGAAGACACCTTAAATCTTTGCCTAACTCTTTATGGAAGTTAGTTCTACAAATTAAGGCTGGACATATTTTTTTCATGGAGAACGAAGTACCCGTTTCACAAAATCTCCCCCCCCCCCCCGCCCCCATCTCTAGAACGAGCTGTACCAGCCTTTTCTGTGTCTGCCCATCACGACATGCTTCACACTCAGCAACCCATTTTGTGAAAATCATTTTAACTATACATGTTTCTTGGTATGTCTTTTATACTGGTTAACTGAACTGAAAAACACATTCTGAAGAGAAAATACCAGCAACCTATAGAATAACATACATTTTCAGTGTGAACTTTTCTCTGTACATTTTTCAGTGCCAACTGTAGCATGATCTGTTCAAAATTTTACTGAAAAAGCTGATCATCGTTAACATTTCATATTATTATTTACAAAATTTATATAGTTCAGAATGTGATGATACTCTAGATATAATACTGAAAGTTTGAGCATTTGTGGCCCATAATATGAACCAAGAATGGTGATTTCACATTGCACGCAAGGGGATGTCTGAAACAGAAAGAATGTCCATAGTCTGATGATTTCCTGCATTTTGTCTATATTTTTGTCTACATTTACACACAAAATCATTCCTCCATTGAATGACTGTGCACACTGAGATGAAGCAGAGAAGGAACGTTAGCTAGCTCTTGAAACAGAAGAAATTTGTCAGAAAGATTACCAAGAGTGGTGCAGATCATAGCCAGGTTCAGATAGAAAAAAAAATATTTATAACCAGACCAAAGGAGATCATTTCCAACACAGGACCCATGAACAGGGTCTAGAAAAGAAAAAAACCAGACAACTACTGCAGTTAGGCCTTAGAGAATTTCTGCATTTGAGCCAGACTTGATATCCTGTTCGAAGAAAGCTGAAGAGACATTTGGTAAGACTTGGGAGTTGTAAGCTGTACACACAGGCTACAGTTTTGAGAGCGTGCAAAAGAGCTCTAAGAAAAGCAACTTGGTAGTAAAGCCAGACATGCTATAGGTCTACAGCTCTGCATGGTACAGGGTGGTGGAAAGAGGTATGTAAATAAGCAAAGATTAGAACTGATGGTTTAGATGACACACAGTTA
The DNA here is from genome assembly GCA_011075105.1 of Heteronetta atricapilla. NCBI lineage: Eukaryota > Metazoa > Chordata > Aves > Anseriformes > Anatidae > Heteronetta > Heteronetta atricapilla. The sequence continues at coordinate 125,339,466 of CM021731.1, read as the reverse complement.
AATATACTGATGGATCCAGATGGTAATGCCAGCAATAGGAAATGCACATTGTAAATGCTGAAACATCTAGCTAGTAATCGTCTTCTGTGCATTTGTTCAAAATCACGTAAAACAAAAGCATCCCTAAAAACAAATGTTTAATAAAATTTCACAGGAACTGTGGATTGCACAAGGCTAATTTGAGAAGACTGAGAAAAGGCAGAATATCTCCAGTGACCACTAACACAATTTTACATATATTGTATCTGCTCATCTACTTCTATCTCTCTCTGTACGTATATACAGATAAAATTAACTGGATTATATACAACACCACAAAGGAAGTTCCTCAGGAATCTATCTTTTTACAGGTGAAAAGAAACTCAAAGCATATTAGACCACTAATAAGAAAGGCATACTTAGGTGTTGCAGGTGAGGCAGATCTTCTGGACATGGCAGCTGGAGAATCAGACCTTCTCAGAGGAGATCCCATACCAGATGAAGAACTGGGTGTGGTGGGTCGCTTCTCTTTCTTTATTTTCTCAGTCTAGAAACACCATTCATTTTGGTTTCCATAATTACGAGCAACATTTCAAAAATGTATTTGATAGTTACAGTAAAAATATGGCATAAACAGATTTGTGTAACAGACGTAAGTTTTTTAAACAGCAGCTCACCATTGATGTGATATTTTTCCCCATACACATGAAAATAATAATGTCTTGCATCAACATAGTATACAAGTTGCAAATATAAAAAAAACATATCAGAACATTGTATCTCCAGGAGTTCTTGAGAGTACAGGGTCTAAATCAAAATCAGACTGCAAGTTCTCTTAGACATGGTCCAACCACATAAATGGTGCTGGATGTAACACTGTGAATTGCACCTAAGTCAGACTCTATGCAAAACTTCAGCTCCCAGCTCTGCTCCCCTCACTTGCACCCAATTCAGATAGCATGAAACCCCTTAACATTTGATATTAACTATTCCACGACACAGGATCTTATAAAACACAAATTTACTGCCCTAGTGTAAGTTTTCTAGAACTTGTCTTATGTTGTGTAAACTCAGTGAAGGTGAATGATTTATTTGCCTTTGCTTTTCTGGAAACTACAGTGGATCAATAATGCAACTTTTAAGCAAACAGCATCTAAAATGTCTACAAGAGAGTCAAGCAACATGAATAAAGGACAGGCATGGCCCATACTTCTGGCAAGTTACCAAAATATGTGAAGCTTGCTAATTAACCAGCAAGACTGGACTGACTTATAGTCAGTCATATGCGGTAGAGAGATCCTGTTTGTCATCCCCAATCCCAGAAGTTACAGGCAATTCTAGATGTATGCACTTCAGCACCAGAAATCTCACTCCCCTGAAAACAAAGGTGTTGCTGTTCCAAATACCATCGCTTAACATTGACTCCCAGCAAAGAAAACATTAAAATGTTACTAAGCAGGAATATGAAAAAAACAGATGCATGCAAGACTTTTTTTCTTACAGTTGTTTCTTACAAAAGGCGCATCACTTTATTTTTCTGAATATAAAATGAAAGTTAACAAGCAGAAGCCACATCAGTTTACCCAGAAGTAAAATCAAGAACATTCTAAACCCACCTGAGTAGCTTCGGCTGCAGCCGCCCCTTTCATGGCATCCGAAGTGGAGGGTGAAGTTGCCTTCTTTCTGTCTGTGCTTCGGGTAGGGGAAGGCTTGTAGGGAGATTTAAGAGGACTAGCTGGTGCTACACGAGGACAGATATGGAATACTAAAGAGTTATAGTACAATAGCAAGAGCAAAAGGGAGCAAAGACAGAGGAGGCAAGGGAGAGGAGAAAACAGCATACTTTTATGTTACAATCTTCAAAGGTTGTTGTAAAAGTTTTTTTAAAAAGCATTTACAGATGTCACATTACGTAACACATTCAACATAGTCCTGTATTTACTAAAAATGCCTCAACTAAAAGTAACATTCTATAAGTTTTTTTTAATTTTAATTATCTCTAACATGCTCATTCACTTTTTGAATCACTTGACTGTGACTATGATTTTCTCTTTTGAAAACTCTAGCTTCCTGTCAATATGATAAAAAGTGTAATAAAATTATTCCAGCTGGTTAAGTTTTGATCAGATACTGCAAAACAGGAAGGGAGATAGAAGAGTAAGGATTTTTTAAAAATATTTTTTTAAAGCCTAAACATGGCCAAGGCTCCTAAACACCTCAGTTGCTTTTCAGAACAATACTTAAATTATTTAAATAAATTCTAAATAAATGCTGCTGTAGGTATTTCAGTTATTGTTATTAGTGGCAAATATGAGGTTTGAATAGGACACATGCATTGCACTTTACAAGGCAACTCTTTCTGGATATTTCTTTTTTACTTGCAATATGAAGAGGGTTTAAAAAAAAACTAGATATTTTACTTTTTTTCATTCATATTGCTTTCTAAGATGAAACTTTCACAGACATATAGAACAATCAACAGACTATATGCTTTATTAATACGGAACATGCAAATTGTAACCATGTGACAGTGTTTACAGCCTTACTTTATTCCACTGAAGTCAAGAAGGATATTGACTTTGGAAAAATGTTAATTACACACCAATTTTAAAGAGAGCACTTTAAAAAAAAATAAATAAAAACATCGAGGGCATTCCTATATCATCTCTTATGATGCCTTTTTGCATGCTTTCAAATTTAACTGGACATGTGTTTTCCTTGACTGACTTTCCAGCAACTGGACAAAAGTTCGCTGAATGTGAATAAAAACGTTCAGAAACTTGGTTGCTGCTTAAGGTATTTCTACTTCAACTGTAAAAAAAAATGAATTATAAACTTCCAATAAAAACTGTTTGCCTGAATATCTTGAGTTATATTAACAATGCTTTGCCTAAAGAAAGTGTCTTAAAAGTGAGAACCCTCATTTCTAAACTTACAGAAAATACAGAAGCAGAGTAATTTTGACCCAAACATGGTCTCAGGAGGCCTGGTATACATTATGAAAAATAAAGACCCTATTCCCTGTTCAGGAAGTTACTTCTGTTGAGAAAAGTACACCTCAAGAAATCTTCCTTCAACCTTTTTTCTGACAACTACAGTCAAAACCATCAATGGACACTGGCCATCGATGTTCTTTGCAATCTGTGCTACAGGTCAATCGCCTTGCAAAGAAATGTCAAGAGGACGCTGGTTCAGAGTTATTCCCAGAATCAGCATTCTAATTTCAGCTCAGGGAAAAGGCGATTGGCAGGCCAAATTGCATCCTTGTCAGACATGCCAGCATGCTACTTTAAAAACTCTATGACAAAGAGAGAGATAAGGCTGAGAGTTTACAAACAAAATGACTGGAGAAGGACAAAAAGTCCCTATTGATTTCTTCAATATCAAACACAACATAGAAAACAACATCTGTAGGTGGTCCAAGCAATTCACCTCAAAATTTCCAGCAGAATATACTGATCTAGTTTTGAGTAGGTTTTTTTTTTTTCCTTCAGTCTTGGCAGCAGCTGCTCCCTAAACAGTAAGTAAACTGGGAATTTTCTCATGGGCAAAGTACTGTACGACAACATTTCTGCTCCTAGTAGGTGTTACCTTTAATTTGAAACCAAGGGAAGTAATTTCAGGGTCATTCAAAACCAACATCCTTATGCACTACAACAAGAAGTAATTCATAAAAGAAAGTACAATTACTTCGTAATTAATTTCGAAGATGTTTTGTATTAAAAATCACAGATGTAGGACCTGAGCCTACTGCAATTACAACATATGAAAATGTAGAACATGAAGATGGTAATCCATCTGTCTAACCAGTTTTATCCTTAAAAAGTTTTCTTTGGCAGACAGGCGTTTGGTTTGGTTTTTTATTGTTTTTTTTTGGTTGCTTTTCTGCTTTTGAAAAAGTGTGGGAAAAGCTATTGAACTTTTTTCCTTTTTTCTGCAAACACTATGACAGCAAGCATAACTTTTTAACTAGGAATTACTCAAAGTCAGGCCTGTGCCTGGAGGACTAGAAACATTAATTTTTCACTTGTTTGCAAAATAAGGATTTTATTAAGACTGCCATTTACACATAGGAACAGTAATTATCTTCCTTAAATTTAGTTTCTTAAAGAGGAATATTTTCTAGAACTAATACCTTCCAAATCAATGTGTCTATGCTTTTTCTTTAAGTAAACATCATTTAGTATGTATATTTGTATGTATATACATACATATAAAAGTAATAGACATACACATGGAGTTAAAGACAAAAAGTGATTTAACAGCAGAGCTGTAACCCTTATAAAAATAGTAAAGGCTCAAATGGCACACTGGGAATTTTATTCTGCATACTTTTTGGATATAAAAGACGACAACACTACTATCAAGAACAGCTTAGTTAATAGTCTATTTTGTGCTACCATATTAATTGTCGTTTGGTTCACAGTAGTCCATTTCTTTTAACAACTACTCAAATGCAACCCAAAACATACCTTAATGGTTTCAAAAATTCACATTTTTACCTGGATTATTGTACTGCTCAGAAAGCACTAATGTACTTCTGCTTCTGGCTAAAGACGACTGCGTGGGAGTCAGGAGCCGAGAAACAATAAAGTTTTCCATTGGACTAAGATGCATGCGGTGAGCTGAAGGATGGGAGCAAATAAATTAAAATTTAAAATGCAACAAAACAGAACTACCTGAAAATAACAAACAAAACAATGAAATGATTAAATGAAGTGAAAGTCTTGAAGTGTTTGAGACTTTAATATAATGCTCATTCCCTCTGAAAAGGGGTTTCTTGTCCCTCCACCACTTTAAATTACTTTTCAACCTGTACAATAAATATAGTAAGGTTAAGACTATGTTGCATTTTGTTCTTACACAGAGTAGCCTTCCGTTCCACAAAATGGTGGCTTTCATGACTCAGCATGAGAAACATTTGCTTTCTTCCCCAGTAGAAAGGTGATATAGTTGGTGTAACAGCGCAGCTACGGTCTAGTGTGCCAACCAGACTGGAATGCATTTAAAATTTGCAGTCTCACTGCATTATATAAATCTTACTTATACAGTATGCCTGCATTCCCTTCTACTCTCTAAATATAATCACCAACTATATAAGATAGATATTTATAGGTGTTCTTATTGCATACATATATAAAGCCACATTATCACAATAATCTCAAAGCTATTGATGAGTTTTCACTAAGCAATTCAGAAATTAAAGCAAATTAATTTTATCTTTTTATTCTAGAAATGAGCCTTTACTGTCACTTATTTCAGTCAGCATTTTTTTTCTCAGTTAAAAAAAAAGGCAGAGGAAAGGTGGGAAGAGGAAAAAAAGACACAAAACAAGACAGAAAAAATCCAAAGAGTTCACAGAGGGATAAATCCTTCAGTCCTTTCGTCAGTGTTTAGCAACTACTAATCCTGCAAGATGATCATCTTTTGCTGAGTCTCCCATGGATCAGGGCTTCAAATCAAATTAAAGGGCTCTGAAACTGGTCACCAGGCTGAGGTCTCCCAGGTGACTCATCGGACATACTTCTGCCAATGGTACGTCCCGTATCTATTGCCCAGCCTTGTTTGCTTTGCTTTGTTTTTCATTACTTGGCTAAAAGATTACAAGCTGTAGAGTTATGGGAAATTGCTGTGCTCACAGCAGGTACAATCTTGTTTGCTACAGTATCAAAAGTTGAAAAAGAATCAGTAAACAACAACAAAAAAAAGAATACCAAAAAAAGCCACCACCACAGCATTTGTCCCTGGCCTAGGATCTCCAGTGAGGCAGCATAGTCTTGGGACAGGCTATTGAACCGTTTTATTGTATTTCCTATCAATAGTTAACTTACAGCCCCCCAAGTGTTTAATGGCTTTTGTATAATAGACATAAGAGAGTTGCATAGATATATGGACAGAAAGAATTGCTTTTAAGCAGAAGGAGAGTTTATGCTGGCAGGAGACCAGCATTTTCACTTGCCTCTGTCGGGGGAATGTGTTATTGCCGCTGTGGAGGAGGAGAGGCGCTTACTGATTGGCGATTCCATTTGCTTTGGCAGGTTCATTGTAGAAGCTGAAAGTTTGTCACATGCTGCAGAGAGACGCATTAAAGATATTTGTATTCTTATCACAGTGATGATAAACTCCTCAAATTAACCTTGCATTTGTACTCATGGCCCTTGCCACTGATCACAGCGCTGGATGACTAAGGCATGAGGTATGCTTGTTCCAACTGCCAAAGGACCAACGTCTTTTAAGACATGCTTTGGGATGCAACTTTTCTGCTTGTGAATTTAATGTTTCAGGTACACAATAGCCTGTGTTTTACAGTACCACAGACAAATAGCTATGTATCAGGTCTAAATGAGTGAAGCCGTTCTGATACAAGATAATCAGTATCAACACAAGCAGAAAGTTACCTAAAGAGAAGGAGGGGAGAGCTTTTTGGTACTACCCCAAGTGTTTTTGTTTTTGTTATTTCTTCTCACATACTGCTTGACAAAGCTTGTTTGCGCACAACCCATTTCCTACCTTGCCGTTTATTCAACAGAATGACTGGAAAATGCTGTTCAACAAACGTTATTACCAGAGTGTACTCCTCTATGATGATCACTGCATGATGCTCAGAAGCACAGCAAAGCACAGATGCTTTGCCCTTTAAATTTGTTTCTTTCAAAAACAAAAATACTTTCAACTAAAGACATATACGTGGCCCCAATCTGCAGCAGCTAAATTACTGCATTCCCTATAACATCCACAGAAACCCCCTCAGTGGGGTCTGTGAGATTTGCTTCCACTTACTACAGTAAACTACAATTCTCTGCATTCTTTTTCAGAAAAGCAGACAATGCTTTGCAGCTGGTGTGTGCTACCTGCTTTACACATCCAAATCTTTGTGCATGAGCAACAATTAATACAAGAATTTGAATGTTTGCACAGAAACAGTAGTTCTGCAAGAGCATGGGCCCAGCAACCAATAGGCTACGTGCTGCAGGAGGAATATTCAAGCCTCGCTCCTCCTGGGGGAGAGAAGGAACCTAGTTCTTAAAGCACTGGCTGCATTATATTTTCAAAGTGTCATGTACATTTGAAATCAAAATTAGAAAACCTATATGCAATCCATTCTTAATCCTGGAGCCCTATCTACTTCACAGTCCTTTTAGGGAGAATAATTAAAAATAATAAAATAGGTAAAACTGAAAAACACAAAAAGAAAACACAATTGCCTAAACACAAAGTCAACTATTGGAGTTTGTTACAAATACTAGCGTGGCCAAAATCCACTTCAAGAGGCTGAAAACAGAGCGTGGCTGTTTATACCAAGTGTGCTCATTCTTAAAGTATTGCAGAAAAAGTCCCCTGAGATGAGAAAAGAGGACTGTTCTGATGAAACACTGTCTCCATAATACATTTTCTCCTACTGGTTTCTTTTTTTAAAAAAAAAAAACAGCACCTGCACACGTACATTTGAACTGTAATATACGCATATTTATGTTTACACACACACACAAACACAGAGTACCCACAGAATTAACAGAGATGAGAATCTGGGCTGTAGAAGTCTACAGTTAGTGCAAAAATCATGAAATGCCTCTACTGTGTTGGAATGTGAGGCATGCACTGCTTCACATGAGAAAATTAAAAGGAAATTAAAAAAGACACTTGGTCCACATCACTAAGGGTAATGCTGTAAAGTATCAGACTGAAACAATAAGAAAACAGTGGTTAGGGAGGACAAGATCAGTGGATGGATTACGGTGATTAGAACAGTTATAAACGAGACACGATGGTACTGTGATTCTCTGAAATACCATTGAAGGAATCAGCAGGAGCGGTAGAGGTCACAGGGTCTGGAGGAAGGGTGTTGGCAGCTAAACCTAGAACAGGGGGTGGGGTATTTTCTGATTCACCTACACAGCAGAAAAATCAGAGCAAAAAGAGGTGAAAGAAATTACTGAATAAGTTGGGGGAGGTGGAATTAAGCATAAACTGCATCACAAAGACAAATCGGCTTCTTTCTCAGAGTATTAAAGACTTCTTTTATTATCATGTATGTTTAATTTCCTGGCTTTTTTGATGGCATTCCATGAAAATTAAGACATGAAACAGTTTGTCATTTTAGAGTTAAATATACTTACACACTGTTTTAAAAAAAGGTCATTACCACGCAAACATGGATATGTTTCCCAATAACTACAATTTATTAAAACCTGGCAAATTAAAATAAATTATGATTTAAAACAGAAAACATGCATATTTTTGAAATATAAAAGCAGTACATGGCTGATTATGAAAAAAAAGTATTTTTTCTGAAGTCAAATCAAAAAGAGCAACAGCAAAAGTATGCGGGAGAAAAAAAAAAATGAACTGAAGATGCTGTGTAGTCATCTAGAAATTCCTGTTAGGTTTTTAGAAGTACCCAACAATAACAGATTGTCTTTTGCAAGGCTTGGACAGCACTTAGTCCTTTAATGAATATTAAATTTGCTAACTGTATGTGTGGAAAGACAATGCGGGGGAAGAGAATCAGGAAGAGAAAACAAATTTTGATTTCAGCATCTGCCATCCTCAAAACAGATTCTGATTACTCTATTAAAAAGATTTGCATTCCTAAAGTTAGGAGTGACCTTTTTTTTCCCCAGCAACTGTTAGAGAGAGAGAGAGCCTGGCAAGCAATTACAAAGCATTTATTCACGCCCCGAGGCAGTAGCCCCTGCAGTAAGTACCATACTAACTATAAAATGCACCCTCCTTACTATCTCCACCACCTCATGCATTTTGCACTTCAGGATCTGCAATGCAGGCAGCCTGTTTCCCTTACCGTCTCTCCCTCCTGAGCCTGCAGCCAGTGCTCCTCCCCACGACCATCGCTTCTGCTTCTGTTCCAGCTGCTGGCTGCGTTCAAGGGACCGCCGCATCATGGCTTCTAAACGTTCCTGGTTATAATCGTACAAAAACAGAGAAAAATTGAAATCAGTTCTTTCAGGGCTTCGTTTTATTTCCCGTTCCAAAACTGTGCTAAAAATAAGCTGTTCCCCTGTTGCTCGACATAGGATGTTTACAGGAGCTTGTTTCCAATAGAAGAAAAAGGGCTGAATAAAGAAGGTATCAGTATGCTACCTACCTCCAGATATGTGTATCCTTTGTCTGCAAGCCACTGAGGTCACTACAGAGGCCTAAGTAAATAACACAGGTTGCATCACTGCTTAGCATCTGCTCCTGCTGGTGAGGCTGCTGCTGTGCTCTGGACTTAATTTGTATAAGAATAATGCTCGACAAGCATTAACTCCTTCTTGTCTATGCAGAACTCGGGATTTCTCCCATCCCCTTTCTGAGTACAGCTAAATTGCTGCAATGCCAGTGGCTCCTCCTAGCCACGCGGATAAATGATCATTTCAAATCCAAAGTAGGTTACTTTGCAGGATGGCCAATTTATTTATTTATTTTGGGGAACACTCCCTCTTTTCTTCCGCTATGTTCTTTACAGTCTAGCCGCAGGCATTTAAGAGCTGCTTCTTTTTCCTTTTTTTCCCCTATGTACTTTTTTAGTACATGCCCAGATCACCCTGTTCTAAGCTATCTTTTTTCCTTCAACCCCCATGTTTTTCTCCAAGGTTTGATGAGTTAGGATTTTCAGATGGCAAAGAATAAGAAGTCTCCTTCCCTCTCCAAATCCTGCTCTACCTTTAACTTAGAGCTAGGTATGGTTTTGTTTCAACTCCACCACCTCCTAACTCTCATGGACCTCTACTCAGTTTTGTTACCACCTCCTCCCCCTACTAGTATCTCCACAACTTCTTGGGGTAACTATCTCTGCAGTTTTCTTCCGCCTTTCAAGCGGATAAAACCTGGGTCTTCCCCACCCACCCACCATTTCATCACCTACCACCTTCCTTCCTTCTTCCTCCTGGTACCTTCCTCACTTCTGGCAACCTCTTCATTCTCCTGGTTCAGGAACAGTCTTTACTCTTGCTGCCTCCAGCTCCTGCCCCAGTCATCTTTAACCCTTTGATGCTATTAGTAGTTTTGGTCCTATTGCTTACTTACTACCTTTGTTATACCCTTCCCATCTTGTAAAAAATTCCAATTTTATTTATTTCAAGCTCTCTCTTGCAGGTTTCTCACCCCAGAAACACAGTTTCTGTGGTTACATCATAACCCCTCCCATTTCTACCAATCTCCTGCACCACCACCAGTATTTTTTGATAGCTCAGCTCATCTGCACTGAAGCCCTTCTGCATCTCTTGGCCAGATTATTTCTTCTCCCTGACTTGTGACTTCAGTCTAGGTCACCCGTACCCCCTCCCTGCCATATTTTAATCACAAAATCTCAGTTGTTGTTCAAACGCGTCTCCTTCAGTCTCTACATTGATGTTGAGCCTGTATTCTCCAACAGAGCTCCTTCAGCAGACCAGACACGAACACCAGGCACCTCCAGTAACTACCATGTTGGGAACCTTTATGCACACCATCCGTAAACTTTGTTACCTTCCTGCGATCACCTGTAGTTACTGACTTTCAATAATAGCTGATACACTCCCAACATCTTTGGGATATCTGCAACATCCTTTGTCTCTTACACACCTTTGAGGAATCTCTTCTACTACCACGACTTCCAATAATTTATTTCTGACCAGGATTTCCCACCTCAACCAACCCCACTATTAACTATCCACTGATTCCAACAGCAAACTACTACCTTTTTGTCTTTAAGTTCTCTTATTTTTCTTACATATCATTTACACCATAAATACCATTACAGATTCCTCCATACAGAGGATGAAAAGAGGCACTCAGCTCTCTGTTACCTTTTGGCCAGTTGACCTACCCTGCTGTTACAATTTCTGGTGCCATCCCCAGGAAGACAACCTTTTGGTTCCCTGTTCTGAGCTCCCTTTAGTTTTACCTTCCTTCTGTATCTGCAGCTCATGGCGTATCAGGTACATCAGGCAAAGAGTGCTGAAAGAAGGCAGCCACTTCCCCCTTTACACTCATTTTTTCTTTTCCTTCTGTCTAGTCAGGGGCATCGGTGTTCAGGCAGGCAGGAATGCAAATTATGTCCTTCCTCCCTCCACTTTTTTTTTTTAAACCCCCTTAAGAGAACATGCACAAAGCTCAAGCACTGACCTTTCCATAATAGCATAGTAAAAAAAAATATGCATGACTTTGAATGCTCTATCACTTATTGTCCATAGTTTGGATGTGTAAAGAAAGTAATCTTCCAATCTTAGGAATCCAAAGTCACTTTCCTGTAGCTAACTACAATCTTTCTTTCCTTACTGCTTAATGATGCAATTTTCACATTTAGAATGTATGCTGGCTCAGTATTTCAACTTCACATTTTCCACTTTTAACAACACACCTTTCAACATTAATTTCATTCTATTTCAGTCCCTTTTCTGTACTCCTTCCAAACCTGTTATTTCAGTACCAGTTCTTCTCTGCCGTTCACTTGTTTTCATTACTTTTTTCTGCTATGGCTCTTACCCCAGAATACCTTTCTAGCAACAAAATACAATGACCCTCCCACTTCTTTCCTATTGAAGTGTACAATTCGACAGAATCTTTTTTCTTTCCATATCTAATTAATATTATTACTCATTAATTAAAAAGATAGTGTGAAAGCAGACAAGGTTCAATTATCTGGGTGATTTATGACCTTTTTAAAAGCTGCTCGGAGCAAAGCCCAGCAATATGTTCCAGTTTGGAAACCACAGAATACACTTACACCACCTACTATGAGGGCATTGTTCTAAGAATCAAACAATGTATGATGAAATAATATAAAGAAAACAAATGATTTTTCATTTCATATATATATATATGAAAACTCAAACCACACACATCCTGAGGTTGAATCTTCAATTACACAATGTGGAGAAATCATCATTTATTCTCATTTGCAAAGAGCCTTTCATTAAAGTGCTAGAGAACATAATGATTAAGCCACATGAAACCCTGCAGATATATCTTAGATAAAGAACAAAATGAAGACCTTTTGCACAAAGAAAGGTCTGTTATTAAAAAGCATTAACTTTGCACAAGACTGAATGCTAAAATTAAAAAGTCAAAGCCAAAGAGACAAAGAGAACAGCTGAGATGCACAGAAGCATAGCATAAACAACTCATACATTAATAATCTTTTTGCGACGAAAACTAAACAGCAAGACAAAGCATTTCTTCATCAGCAAACACTGTAGAAAACCCCTTGTGGAAAACCCCTTCTATGTTCCAGACAGTACCTTCTTAAAGACATACCCAACCATCTGACTCTTATTTGGGAATGCTAATTGCTATAGATTGAGAAGAATCTCTGCACTGGATATATAGTTAACTTCCACAAAAAATGCACGATGTACAAGCTTCACACGTAGGTTAACTTAAGAATGAGTAAAAGCATAAAAAGAGAGCCATCTACTGCTAGTAACTAAACGAACATGTTGCTTTCAAAAGCCCATATAGTTATTCATGAATGTTTTTCCTCAGATTAAACAACAGAACAAACATTTGGACTGCCTGAATTAAAATACACAACAACAAAAAAAATGAACTGTGAATAAAAATAATTTGACTGAAGTACTTTCCTTTTACTTATGTAAAACATGACACAGATGCGAAAACAAAGAAAAAACAATTTTACAAGTATTATGACTCATTTTGTGCAAACAATTCTAAAACAATCTCCCTTAAACCTGCAATAAAACATCTAAAAGACCCAAATGTAAGATTAGAGAGTAAAAGTTCTTCCTCTTCTTTTCTGTATTCATCAGTGCCATATATAAGTAGCTGTTTCCTGATCTTATCAGTTGGCCTCATCTTCTATTAGAAAGGCTCCTCCATACAACAACAAAAAAGCTCTGTTATTTTCTACTTAAAAAAAGGAAATAAATTTTTAAAAATTGTTTTTTAACTACCCCTTCTGAATATAACTCATTTCTACCCCCAGCAATTTAAAATTATGGGTGTGTATAAATAGAAGACTTACACAGAAAAAGGGCGTGTGCATCAGAGAATAAAAAGACGGGACAAATGAAGGCTCTGCCTTACTGTATGTACGTGTGGAGCTGGAGCAGCAATAATTGCAGAGGGGGAGCACACAGCAGCAGAGAGGATGCTCATTATTACACAGAGGACTAAATTCTCCTCATGTCCATTGCAGAGCAATCAAGAGACTGCTTGCATAGCAATCTCAACCAGCTTGCAGCAAAATTTCTGTATTACTTGTGCAACTGAATTCCACTCATTATATGAGCTGCTACCAGATGTTTGAAAGGTGTTTATTAATTACATACATTATAATTAGAAAAGTAAATAACTGACACCATACCATCCTAAGATTTTTCCACCATGTGTTTAAGTGCATACTTTTTTCAAATGTAACAAGCGCTGGCCGTGTGCCAAAACAAATATTTAACTAAAAATAATCTTCCTGGTGCTGTAGGATGTTCTCTTCCATTTAACATTGATCTGTTTAAGTTGGCGTGCTGGACTAGATTTGATGCTGTCTAGCTTCTTACTAGCAGCTGTTCATTTAAACATTGGTATATTGGTAGGATCGGTACTAATGTTATCAGTTCCCTTCTTAACAGTATCTGATGGTTTTATTAAAAACTAGTCTCTGACTATTTGGATGCTATCGCTCCTATTCACACTACTACCCTTACCAAACATCACTTGTATGGGCCCTGTATTGTTTCACGGACCACATGAGCAGAAGAACACTGCTTCTAAAGGGACTTCTCGATACACTATGTGTAGTAAGGCATTTATTTACAGTGCTCTTCTAAAGCACATGGATGCTTCAAGGTGGGAAAGGGGGAAAAAAATAACCAAACGAGGACCAGCTTTACTTTTATCCAGCCCCAACTCCAACTGGCTGCTTGCTGCTCAAAGCAACTCATTGGTACCTTCAGCTGAACACCACCACGCTTCTTTCCTCAAGGCTCAGGGATTGCTTACACTAAGGAGGAGGCAGCTTTAAAAAGAATATGGAAGGAAGGGTGCTGCCACCGAATACCTCTCCAGATATGAAAGGTGCAGTCAACGTAGAGCAAGGACTTTCAGCAAGGATTTTCAGACACATCTATTCAGTTTCTGCCTGAGGAATTGGTAACACTTCTATGTACTCTAAGGAAGCGCCAGTTGCCCTGGAGAATAACTCTGCTAGAACACCTCCATTTCCATTAATACAAACTATAAAATTGCCACCTCTTATCTGGCAGTGGAGAGGGAAAAGAAGCAAAATAAATCAAATTTTGGTCACCTCCTCTTTGACAAGTCCTTTGCATAAAGCAGCTGAGCACAGAAAGCTCTAATGTATGAAATGAACCAGAGCCATTCACTTCTGAAACTCTTACAGACACAACAATATTTTTAGAGTGAGATTTATATAACCTGTTCCTGTCACAAATATGCACTGCCTTCTGCTGTGCTAAAAAGCCAAAAAAAAAAAAAAAAACTAAGGAAGATATGGAAGGTAACCAATAAGGCAGACAGCAAGGAACAAAATCTCTCTATTTGACACTTCAGACACCTGATGGGCAGGTAAAATCAGTGCTCCAGTCCCCACCCAAGTAAACCAGTCTTAAAAGGAGAAACACTGAGCACATGCTGTAGTATGCTGGCTCACTGGCCAGGTCACAAACCCACAGGGTGTGGGAAATACAGGCTCAAAGCTCTTCCAGTAAAGACAACCTCAAATGTCCAGAATGACTCAGGTACAGTGAGCGATTTGCAATGCTCATGGAGCTGCAACTTCATCACTGTCCTTACTCAGACCTCCACTACTACTGCATATATGGGATTTGAGGGGAGAAACCTATGGCTCATCAGAACTGGGGGGTGGATTTGGCAGATCCTTTAGTAAAATTCAAGTGGAGGTCGAGAAATGAGAGAATGACGAGTAACTGTGAAGCGAAGCCAGGAGGTGGTGGTGTCTCCCCTTCCCGATTCCTTTCCTCCCTCATCCTCCCCTTTTCTACAGATTATTACTCCATGTACCCTTCCGTCCTTCACAAACTCCTGGATCTTCCCATCCACCAGGTCTAATCCAATCCCAAACAAGAATGCACCCCCTCGTGTCCTCCTGCCCCCATTAGCCCTTCCTCAGCTCATGCAAGGGTTTGGATAGTTTAAGCTTGAAGGATGGGCTGAATGAGCAGATTATTGAGTGTTGGTATTCATTCTGTGATCACCAACTTGGAGGCAACAACCCTTTCTTCAGTCGTTAAAGAAGTCTCCCAGTATGAGAACTGGATGTTGGGGAGCTGTTTAGGTGAGAACAGACTTACTGATACTGGGGGAATAATTCCTGAAAAATATCACCGTATGCTTGGCTTCTTCTTACACCCACCTCTGGACAAACACAGGAGGCCATTATAGGAGATGTGGCTCCCCACAGAACAGACCTTTGCATCTGACCTGACAAAGCCTCTCTCATGTCTTACGACCCACCCTCCGATTTCTCCAGCACTGGTAAATCATGCAGGCAGGCAAAGCAGGCAAGCTGCTCACTTTGCCCACATCTCTCCCCTTCCCTGCCCCCCTCCAGTGCAATTTTTGAGGACAGAGATTTGGAAGTGTTTGTACTCGCCACTTTCCTTCTACACCCCCCATGAAGGAGATTGATTTTGCTTAGCCGCAAAAGGTTATCACAGCTGGAAGTACTGGGGAAGGAGAACATCAGGTCAATGATGTTCCTGAGGAAGGAGATAGACCTCCTAAGCCTTTGTTTCCATTTTTGTCATCCTTTTTAACAAAAGTTGAAATGATTCACATGACAAAACATTTAAAAATGAATTCTCAGCTATTATGCTGAAGCCAGAAACAGTATGTTACAGATGAAAGAGGAATGGCAGGATATAATTTCCTGTAACCTGAAAAGAAAATTAAGAGAAGAGTCAAACACAGGAGGAAAAAAAAAACACACACACAAAGAAGTATGTTATTCTGATCCCACGTGGAAATGTTTCATCTCTTTTGCAAAGACATTTGATCAAAAAGTGTGGGGTGGAAGGTTAGTAACTTAAGATTTCGAGGGCCTTTTTTCTATTGAAACTAAGGAAATATCTTCTCTTGCCCTCCCTTTTTTTTTTTCCTTAAACCACTGCCCCCTTTTCCAAAAATCATTAATTCTTTATCAGTTGCAGTCGCAGTGCTGGTGTTTTCTACAGAACGTGGTGAAGGGAGACACACACATACACACACACTGCAATCAGAGATCCGCATCAGAAATTGGACTCACTAGAGCAAAAAAGAAAGAGCTTTAAATGACCTCCATGGAGAGAGTAGAAGAGAGGTATGATTATTTCTGTTCTACAAATTTAAATCAGACTAGATTCTTCACTACTTTAAGAATTTCTGATTATATGTTACCAAGGAAAAAATTACTCATTTGTTTATGCTGCCCATGCAACTGAAACTGTATTTATGAAAGCATAAATAAATCTTGCCATTTTATGGAAACACTCACCTTTAAAAGCTACCTTCTGAGACATTGCTGCTTTATCATCTGACAATCAGAATCCCAGATATATTAGTGTAAGTAGAGGACTACTCTGTGAGATCAGACAAAAATCAAGGGCCAAAAAGTTTGGAAAATGTTTTCAATGTACAAGCAGTAGTAGAGTATTTATGGCTGTGGTGATGCATGGGTGCAGTTCACAAAGTAATGTCCATATGTCTTTGGGACAAAAAAAAAAAGAAAGAAGAAAGAAACCTGCTGTGCATGTCAATATTCCACTATATGCAGTGCTACTAACAGATACAGTTGCTCTGCTGTATGAATCCCAGTGGACCTTACCTCCTCCTCTTTAAGCTTTTGCCTCCGCTTTTCTTCAACAGCTGCTCTCTTCTGCTCCTCTCTCTGCCTCTGTTCCTCCAGTCTTCTCCATCGTTCCTCCACTTGCTTTTCATATTGAAGTTTTGCTCTCCTCTCTTTCTCCAGTATCTGCTGTTCCCTAGCAGCTTCGGCAGAGAAAAACATGTGTTTCACTTAATGCAAATTTTCTCCTACTTTAAAATTACTTGATAGCATGACACAATAGAGTAAAATAACAAACACATATACAGGCTCTTTTAGTGCACTAAGATCAAAAGTACAGTGCATAGAAATGCTTAAATGATTAATAAATTCAACTGCTACACTAATTAATATGAAAGCCCTTTGTACATAAGGTGACAATTTGTCCCCCCACTTGTGTAAAGACAGTGTGCAGAATATTTAACAATCTATATATATAAATATACATAATTCCTTCTAATCCCTCTGTATCTTAAAGCCATTTTTTTTTCCAGACAGAACAAATGTTCCCACTAGGTTTTGAAGTGAATCAATTTCTTATGTTGAAGCAAAAGCCCTTAGAATTTCTTTAAAACTATGTTTCTCTTTACAGGGCTACCTTCAAAATAAATACATAAAAATAGAAGCTAAACTTTCCATGAAGCTTTGAAAATACACCATTCTGTTCATAATTTGATGCTATGCTGTTAAAAGCTCCAGGCAGTAAAAAATTTTATTATTATTATTATTATTATTATTATTATTATTATTATTGAGAGTTTGTCCAGTTGTTTTTTTCAAACTGGAGTCATAACCCCCTTGAGACATTACCTTGTTGTTACAGAAATTCAGACTGCAACGTTACAAACAGGACTGTTGCTTCAGGTTTACACAGGGGGCATAAGTAACAGAAGTTATGTGACAAACGGTGAAGAAAAACCCAGTTCTCGTGCAAGTGCATTCCATAAAAGGCACGACAGAGGTCAGTAAGCATGCCTTCATACACACTGACCTGTAACGTCATACCAACATACATACAGCCAATATGTAAGAGAGAATATTATCACAGCTGCCAGGCTAAGAACTTGAAAGTTATGGAAATCCTGAGTTAGCATGGTTTATACAAGAGTTGGTCCTTCATTCTGTCCACCTGTTCAGCCCCAGTTGACTTTTTCGGTCACTGTTTCCCTGTCCAGCAAATTATCACCCTTCAAGCATTCTCACTTTCAGCTTCTTCCCATGAGTCCTAGGCTCTTGCTGAGCAATCCCAATTCCCTCTTCATAGATCAGCCTTTGCCCCTCAGCTCCTTGCCCCCCAGCTCTTTAACCACAGCCGCGGCCTTCAGTCCCTTCTAAGTATCACTCTGTCACCAAGCCAGAGTCCCCCTAACACCAGATGCTTTCCCAACAGATGCATTTCTTCCTCTCGAATACCAGATCCTTGTAAGATACTTCCTCATGTCCAATCTGCTTTAAAGAATGCCTTCTGCCTTATTCTTGTTAGTCTTGTGAGAACTCACTATTTTTCTTCGACTGCAGGGCAGGTCAATATGGAGAGGGGTGTTAGTGCTGTAGGTGAACCTGGACTCTTAAGAATGAAGACTTGGATTTGTCAACAAGTAGTTACCTCAGAAACAGTGGAAAACAAGTGACCCGTCACTAATTATTGACGACTACTAGCCACGTTATGTAGAACAGGTGAAAACAGCATGCTGGAGTTGATAAAAACCAAAAATAGAGTGAGGTGTCCAGAGATTGTGCTAAAATTACCTTTTGAATATGTAGGTGAAACCTGGGACAAATTCTGGACAGAAAAGCAAACCATTCTGTCATCACAGACATAAATACAATTCTTTTTTTTCTTGATTTAGGGATACTAAGCCACTATTTAATGAATTTTGGCTTTCATGAGAAGGTTATTCTGAATTGCTGCAAAGTACCTGCTGGCTGCATAAATATTTGTCCTTCTGGGGAACTCAATTTTTTTTTATTTTTTTTTTTCTGAACTTCTAAAATAAACCTGCTGCAGACAAAAAGCTACTGAGGCCAAAATCCAGAGCTCCCTATTCTAGAAATGGTCTCTCTCTATATAGGTTAAGATATATATATATATCTTATATATATATATAGATATATATATATATATCTTATATATATATATATCTCTTTCCAGAAGGCACATACAGTCTGAATGTAAGAACTGCAACCAACACTTTTCAAATCCCCTAGGCCAACCACTCCCAGATTCTCCAGTTTTCAGTTTTCTTCCCATCTTCCTTTCTGCTTTTAATCCATGTCCTTTCCAATCTACTACTCCTATCGCTTACTCAGGAGCCAGCAAAGCAGGGATAATAAAGAAGAAAGAAGAGGTAGTTTGGACTGAATATAGTTATAGGAGATAAAACCTTAGGCTGGTGCATGCCCCATGTGGACAAAACCTCTGGGGAGATTAACTACTAAAACCTAAGTCCTCGCTAAGCAGATTTGCACAGGAACTACAAAAAGAAATCTTGCTCACCAAGCTCACTGAACTAAAAAACATCAAATCTCAGGCATCAGGTTTTATCAAGAAACGGTCAACAGTTTATATACTGATTGCAAGGAAAACAGTACTTTACTATGATTCTTTCCACAGGTGCCCACATTGTTTCAGTTACTGTTGCCTCAAAATATATGGCAAACCTAAATTTTACAAAATCAAAAGGTTGGCAATTCCCTTTGAGGAGTAATGTCAGGTAGCCTTAAGGAACAGTACTACTGGCCTTTCTGGTTACTGCACTGAGGAAAATCAGTTTGTTTATTTTTTACTTTATATATGCACACACACACACATTAAAAAAAGTTTAAACAGTTCATTTTTCTCTCACACAAAATTTCCCTGATATTCTCTTGGAGGTGTTAGTACATTAAAAACAACCAACTCTTTAAAAAACAATGAATTGATAGATTTTTTCATTCCCTTGAAAGAAGATTAATTGTTTTAAAACTGACAGAAAAATATTCAGCTTTATGCTACACTGAACAGCTCCATAATATCTTTTAATATGGCTAAAACTTAACAGACTAAAACTAAGGCTGTTTCAGCAAATCATCCTACATATTATCATAAATACTACACAAGGATTATTTAGTTTTCTTTTTTCTTCTTTTACAAATCAGAAATCTAACAGTTAGTATCTCGTATGTTAACCTTAGAATGGAAATCAAAGAAGGCATAGACTAGTTTTGTAGAAGTAATAATATAAGCAATAAAGACTAGCAATAGACAGTGTTCAGAATTCAGAACAGATAAAATGTCACATAAGTAACGTAAGCCTATTAGCACATATACATAAATAATACATGCACCTCCTGCCATCTTACCAAGGTATTTCTCCCTTTCTTCTCTTCTCTCTTTTGCGAGTCTTTGTCTTTCATCAGTTTTCAGAAATCCATCAATGGCTGAAATCAGAAAGAGAAGAAAAATGAAAGCGTTAATAAAATTAAAGCATACAAAAGAACTCAAAAAGCCCCACCAAAAATTAAATCTAATGCATTTAACAACCCAAATAAAAATACGATTTTGCACTTGGGGGGAGAACAAGTTGGGATTTAGGCATGTCCAGAGCAGTCTCCTACCTACTGCTGAAGTCCAAGCACGGCTCATCCGTGTAAATGCCTGACTCTTCTCCTCAGAGCGAACAAGCATACTGTTAGCACTTATTTAAAAGTTTGTAACTTTCTTGGGAAACACCATAAGGATGCAATTAACATCTATTCAACCTTGTTAATAAGCTCATTTTCAAATTTTTGGCTAGAAAAAATAGGCTGTTTGGGAAAACAGTAAAAGCAGTACACAGATCTCTCAGAGTTTAATGCTTTGTGGAAGTCCCAGCCTTCGTATTTATGGCTTAACACAGGCACACAACTTCCCTGCCCACAGGAAACCACGAGCACCAGCTCACTGCAACAACCAGTAATTAGCGCTGGATGAGGCTACAGAGGCAGCTGCCCTCCTACCCCCTTCTCCAGGTAGGAAACGCAGTTTCCTCCTGCAGTCGGTACAAAAAGCAGGTTACCTGTTTGGGAGGAGGTTGCCTGAGGATGTTTTGCACCAGGATCCAGACACCTCAGCTCTTTGTACAGCCTGATCCACTAAAAAGCGCGATTTCACCAGGCAGACGGAGCGTGACACACGGGGTGCCTGGGAGTTACCTGCCTTCCTTCGCGCCCTGTGATGAGCAGACAGCTGAACCTGTGCAGGCTCTTCCACCAAGCTGCTGAAACACCTCAGGCAAGCAGAGCAGCCCCTGCTTTCTGGACAGGCTTCAGCCACTGACTTGAGAGACCAGCTAGAAGATGGGAGCCTTGTCCAACAGCCTACAGGGCCTCCAGTGCCCTCGTTTCTCTCTCTGCTTTCAGGATCTCCTGGGGTCTTAGCGGGGCTGCAGCACAAACAGGCATGGGGCTTCACATCCTTGACAATCATTATTTGAGCTCCTCTGAGCTCAAATACTGAGTTACTGTATAATGAAATCTCATTCCCTTTTGCTCAAAGTAATGCAGTTGCTACTTTTTTTTCCAGATAAATATGATGGAAAAGTGACTTTGATGGTAGCCCTGGTTCTCTTCCCCCATAGTCACACTCCCAGGCTCAGAGGGCGTCCTGTCCACGGGAGCAAAGCTGGTGCATAGCAAGGACCTTTCTGCCACAGGCACTATTCTGTAGAAAGCCTGAAAGTCAGACCTGGTGGTCTCTTGTGGCCAGGGAAAATCCAGATCTCAGCTGCTCTGCATTAGAGTAACAGCCTGCTTTTTCCCCACGCAGCACCTTCCAGCTCCATCTCTGAGCCTCCCCTGCCGACACACACGCAGACAGTGACTTTCCGATGGCAGCCAGGCCCCTGGAAAATTGTGCTGACAGCTGCTGGCTGGTTAATTACACCTAGAAGTTGTGGGTCAGATAAACGGCTATTTATCATCAAAGACTCATCCTACTCCTGGACTAGTCCACTTGTTTGTTCACTCGGTTGCCATTTATTGTCAGATCTGACAAGCAGTGAGAACAGCAAACGGCTCGGTAAAGAAGCCGTGACAGCGCTGTGCAACTACTTTGAAAGGTCCCGCAGTAAGTAGCTAAGAAGGAAATTCCTGTTGTCAGCATGGCTAAATTACAGCTCCCATCAATGGGAAGTTTTTCAGAGATCTGAAAGTCAAAACTGCTCGAAACCTACAATGGGATTCTGTGACTCAGACTAGAGGTAACAGAGGTTAAATCAAGACTGAAACAAGAGCCTGAGGAAGGACGAGTGGGCCTGGGAGCAAGCAGGGACTTAAACAACGAAGGAGGCAAGCTGAGGCAGAAACCAAGGGCTTCTGAGGCAAGGAACCTATCTAGGATGGAGAAGTGGCACTTGTGAAATGGAAACCAGGATGCCGATAAGCTGGAAGGATTGTAAGAGCCCCTCGACCGTGTTCACAAAACCCTGCACTGCCTTTCATCACTCTCCTGCATTTATCTATGAAACTCATTGTCAAATATATGTCCCACTATGATCGCCAATAAAGTTAAGAGTGAATTTATCTCTACCTTGACTGCTTTATGAATGCAACTGGCACAAGAGGATCTGCAGGCTCTGGCCTTGCTCACACCTGCTCCAAAGCTGAGGTACGATGAGATGGGATGGAACTTCTGATGTTTTAGCTCGGCTTTCTCAAGACTTCAGGTGTCTTAATCCCATCCAGGTAATATTAAAAGAATATAAAGATTGTAATGCCAGATACTTAAGAAATGTGGGTGTATCGGAATTGAAGCAGTCTGTGTGATCCTTGTTTCTCTTCCATCCACACACGTATTAAGTGTTTTTTCCTTTTAGGTCCCTTGGCTTATGCAGCACATCAGATGAACCTCCTCGAAGTGAACCAAGTTCATAGCAAAAGAATTGTGATTTATGCTTCCTGCTTCATTTCCTTCTGAAACTGGGAAGCGGTTAGAAAGAGAAAGATCTATCATGTGAAGGCTGCCTTGGAGAAGAGCACTCCAGAGGTGGCTATGTCACAGAGGAAACAGGTGCATAGGATGACTGCTCATTAAACATGCAGCATACCAATGCAGAAAAAACTACGTGGAGGATAATGCTATGCAATCTAATTGAGTTCTGACATCATTAATACATATGCATGCAGCAAGGGTAGCATTAAAATTGCACAGGCATCCTCAGTACTAGCATTTCTTAACTCAAGCACTTGACTTCATGAATCAGCTTGCCTGCCAAAAAACCAGAAATTTACTTGCCTTCTGAAAGTAAATATGGCTTTGAAGGATGGAATAACCATTCCTTGGATAATAACTTGTGCTCTGTGCACTGAGGCCCAAATTAGTGCATTTACTACACATCTTCATGCAACATACATTATAAAAGTAATGGGCGCAGCGGTAACCTGTGGTGAGAAATTTGATTAATGATAGGAATTCAAATTCTGTTTCATAAAGCAGACTGCAAGCAGCAAGCCAGCACAGACAACTCCACCATTAAAGTAACGTAACATCATCTCTGTCTCATACTACGAACTGCCGACAGAGGGCAGAACGAGGTTTGAAGGAAAAAGAAAACCCCACAGCAAAAAAAGCTTTCACTGTGACGTGGAAAGTGACCTGAGGTTAGTATCTTGTACACTAGGCTTTATCCCGAGCTTTCCTCGTATTTACAACCACACAAGGTTAAAAAGCTTTGCAGCAGTCAGTGCAACATTGAAGAGTCAGGACATCAACATAGAGTGGCTGTGCCT
This sequence comes from Heteronetta atricapilla, assembly GCA_011075105.1. Taxonomy (NCBI): domain Eukaryota; kingdom Metazoa; phylum Chordata; class Aves; order Anseriformes; family Anatidae; genus Heteronetta; species Heteronetta atricapilla. The sequence continues at coordinate 125,315,960 of CM021731.1, read as the reverse complement.
TCTGCCAACCAGAATAATAAATACAAAGAGCCAGGAGCAGAAAATTCGCTATCAAGCTTTTATTCCCTGTCTTAGGGAATAAGGAAAATGCCCAATTAACAACAACAAAGATTTTATTGTAAGGAAACCACCCTCCTCACCCTCCCAAGTACTACTTATACTTCATTTCCCTGCCCTCCCCCAAAAAACCTTTTCCAAGGAGTCCCCACTCTCAAAGGAGTGAGTCTGACTGCTGGGGTAATTCCTCAAGATCATGCCTCATTTTTTGACTGAGGAGGGCCAGCTGCTCCTCTGGGACTTGGTCACAACAAGCACTTCCAAAAAAAAAGAATGTAACTTAAACCAGGTATAACATCAACAATCCTGCAGCAGTAACCTATCACCTTATGCAGATGGACTCCTTCAGGACCTTGTCACTTTGAAATAAGTACATACAGAACTGAAAACTGGCATGTTAATCACGGCTTCGATCCTTTTAGATGGACAACATAGATCTACTTTAACAGACGAAAGAGGGCCAGAATACGTGCACACGCTCTGCACCATGTCCTGTTGCATAAACATCTCAGCTACTGCTGAAGACAGAAAGGAAGGTCGGTGCATCCTGACGAGACGCCAGGCCAGCTCTGTCTTTGAAACCCATACCCTGCTTCGGGTTGAGAAAATGAGCACTCGAGCAGGACAATCAGGTTACTGGAAGCTGAGAGGATGCTTCGTTAGGATCAAGCAGCTGCTTGGACACCTCTTCTGAAATTTGCACTTGAGCAACTGCCAGCAGGTAGCGCCTCCATCCATTTTTTTTCTTACTTTGTTTTTAAACCCATGTACTCTTCTGTGCTCTGTAATATCCTATGGTATTTGGTTTCACAACGTGTGTATGTATAGCAGATATCCAAACCTTTGATAGCAGGCATCTGGATGCAGTAGAGTCAGCTGGGGCTCCAAGGCCAGCTCTACATAACCACGTCCAACACATTCAGACCTTCGGCCAGCCTACACAACCACGTTCAATGCCTTTAGACCTTTGCCCACTCTACACAGCCATGGTCAACGTTATTTAGACTTTTGCCACAGTGCGTGTACCCTAAAGTGACGCTGCACTGGTGAAATTCCTGGCTGAGATGCAGTTCTGTCAGTGGGAAAGCATTTTTCTTCCATATTGTTTACAGTGTTCAGGGAGACGACAGCTGAACGCTCACAAAATACACACTTGCCAGCACGAAGGTGGCCTTGCATGGGGTGTGGTGAGGAGGTCTATAAAGATGACCAGACAGACACATCACTGCACTTACCACCCACCATTCTGCTGGCAGTCTCCCTTGTTTCAAATAATATAATCCCAGTCTTTAAAATCAATGTTTTACTCTCTGGAATCTGGTTTCTCTCCTGTGAGGCTGTTCTTTGAAATAATAAAGAATACACTCTTCCACCTGCCACTGCTTCCCTCTGGGTACTGCTGAATGAAGAAATGTTATATTTATATTCTTCAAGTTTTCAGGGACAGACTACACTCTGAAGGGAAAAATGGTTTAAGACTGCATGTTTCTGGACCTGGATGACTGTTTACATCAAGAAAAAGTGCTTTTCCTAAACTTTAATTGCAGGGTATTGCTGAGAGGCTTTCAGGTAGAGTCATACAAACAAACAGCAGAAGGGATTTGCAGATATGTTCAATAAAATCCAGTCAATCTGCCTCTTCTTTGATTATTGCCTTTTTAGAAGTTTTCTTTAATTAAAAAAGCTTGCAGCTACTTAATTTTATTGTTACGTTTGCCACGCTGGATATCAAATATCACTAGAAAAAAACCCACTTTCTATTATGTCTAATTAAGTTACCACGACAGGTATCTGTTGTCATAAAGATGTTAAGCAGATGAAGTCATTAAGGGCAGACTCAGCTGCCAGACATAGGGGCATTTCAGACACCCTGGGCTAATTGTCTAAGACATGGCCTGGCAGATATCAGAGAGAGCCTGCCAGGGACCTGCACGCTCCAGTTAAACAGCTGGGACATGCAGTGTCACAAGGTGCCAGCCTTCTGCTCCTGATCTGCACCCGAAATGCTCAAGTTACTCATGTAAATCAAGAGCTCCAGCTGTACACCGTATTAACCCAAAAGTGACAGCAGCAAGGTATATCCTACTGGTATGTTTAAGATAACATTATCCCAAGGTGCTGGCCAAATAACTTTTAAAAGATACATAAAGTAGATTCAGGTTGTTTGGTGATTATGTTCAATCTGTAAAATATCTTAATTACTGTACTGGAAATACAAAGATGCTAGAACAGAAAAGGCAGATCTTTGCAGTTCCGCATGAGCCCACAAACACCTCATCAGCTCCCTGGGACTGCATGCCTTATTATAAACCATATAGCATAGCCATAACAGGGCCCCAGGCAGGCCCCAATATCTTGCAGGCATGGCAGATGCATCTTTTTTTCCTTCTACTAAATGTAGAAATTTTCAGTGTAAAAGAGAATCAAATTTGAAGATGCATTGACTGAGACGAGGGAAAATGGCACTCTAAAATTAATCCCGTCACAACTTTTTCTTATGATTGAGAAGGTACCATAATTAAAATTCTCAAGAACATGAACCAAAAATAATAACATAGCACTTTCCCCCTTCAGTGAGCTATCTATGCATAGGGTCTAGAGTAAGAAGTGGAAAAAAAGACGACCATAATCCCAAAGGAGTTTGTGCATTCATGACACTACCTTGATAACAGTTTCATTCCGTGCACACTCTGTGTCCAAGGAGAAGCCATCCTTTCCAAACCTGCTCCCTGAGCAACTAAGTAATCTTAAAATTCTGTGCACAGTTACGCGCTACTCTTTCAGCACACCTTATGAATGGAATAAGAAAAGTCCTTCTGGAAATAAAAATATGCATTCTGCAATGGATAAAAAAGGAAGAAAAACATAAATGCTACTTCTAATTCACAATTCATATTTTGAAAATAAGCAATTGTAGAGTTCACTAAGGAATAATTGTTGGTACCAGCTAGAAATAGGCTAAAACGACAAACACACCCCAAACCCCTAAATTCATAAACATTAAAACTAGCCTTTTTCCCCTCTTCTGTGAAAGCTTTTATTCTTCCACTGCATTTCTCTTGAATTAGCAATTGTCCTGGCACACATTTAGTAGTCTTGGTGCATTTGCTAACTTGCACAGACTAGTTTCACTGAGCCCAGCAGAACGACTCTGTTAGAACAGGTGGAAATACCTCGTCAGGGAGCATTCACATACTCCACCCAAGTCTGCAAGAGGCCCTTTTGCTCACGTACTGCCATAATTAATAACCTGATGAAAAAATACAGTTACTGGAAAGACCTTCTATAAATACCCAAATACCGCTTGGCTAGTTGACTTCATCTCCCAACCTTTACAAGAAAAATCATTATCATAGGACGGTAAGCCTATGAGTCATAGTTATTTTCTCAAATTATCTAAGAGAAATGCGTTAGCATTATACCCATTTGTTTACCAGTCTCAGTGACTGCAGCCTGAACTGCAGCATTTAAGGAACATGCACATCAATACAGAAGAAATTCAATCTCTTTCCAGAAACATTATATATATATATATATTTTAAGCCAGGTGTCATTCATTATTACTCATTGAAATAAACTAGAAACAAGCGCTTTGCATTTGCAGTGTAGTTTAATACACTGCTACTCCTCATTAGAACTTGGTTTCTGGACGCGTGGTACCCATTTATACGCCAACAACTGCAGGAGTTATGTACTTATTATTATGCATTAGACAACCTGAGCCAAGTGAGAACCAGCATTGTACCGAGACACGCTGATATTTGAAGCATCAGCAAACGAGATGGAAACGGTACGCATCAATTTCCCCCACCTCCAGTTAGCATGTAATCCCCAAGCACACATTAAAAACCACTTCCTATTCAAGTCGATTGGCTGGCCTGGTGCGTAGCACTGAGCGTTGATCTCATGCTTTAGCTGTTTTACGGTTTCCATCGCTGTGTTGTGCTCTCAAATGACAGCTAAAGTGCATGAAGATGGCACACGCGAAAGGAGAGCACAGACTTGCTTTTCTAGGTCCAGATACCAAGAGCTTAAGCGGCGTCCTTCCAGCCAGCGCAGTCTTGCATAGCCCCCACGTGGACAAGGAGCTGATCTGCAGCTGGAGCTCCATCCCCGCTGCTTCAGTGTGTTTCTTTTCCCTTTGCTGACGATGACAGTATTTACTCAAACCTTCACAGCAACTTCCAACGCTGTAATTTAAAACCAAGGGGTGCAGGGATCTGCAAAGATGGTTACTTAGAGAAAACTGCTAAGTTTTCCCACGCGAGCAAGTGGAAAAGTTACTGCATCCTGCTTCACTGCAAAGAGAAAAGGTGAGATGATTTTCCCACTGTGGCGAAAGACTGAAACACAGGTCAAGCTGCAGGGGCAAAACAGACTCCCATAGCCCTCTGCAAGCAAATGCTTGCAGCTGGGACGACTGGGAGGGATTAAAAAAAGAAGTCCTATAATCTAACTCCTGATTAACCTCTATGCAAAGGTACCCGTACAAAAACTTGACACAGCAAAACTAGTTTGCTCCTAAACCAAACAAGCCAGAGGGCATCCTTCTGGAGCCTTGAGTAAAAATGACAACGCAGATTTGTTTTCTCATTAACCATCATTAAAAAAAGATGGTCACTGATGAAATGATAAAATAACGTTTTGATCTATGGACAAAGGAAAGCAGTCACCCAGGGAAGACAGAGGCTTGGTGAATGAGTATGTAAGCTGTGGTAATTTGTGCAATGTAACATTGATCTTAAACAATCCACTCCACATGTATGTATTGGGATAACTCTGAAATCCTTTAACTGACATTTTTTTGCATTTCAAGTCTGATTTTCTTGAGACTGCAAGTATGGTTTGGGATTTTTTGAGTTTTAGAAAAAGTGTATTTACAGAATCAATAATATATATTTAACTTCCAACAACACTTACAAAAAGGCTGTTATCAGCATGCCTTTCATTCCCAAAATATGTCTACTTTTTTTTTTTTTTTTTTGCTAGACAATACAGTTCACTTTTTAACATTACCTTCATTTTTCATGATACCCTGTCCTTCATCATTAAGTCAGTGATGACTGAAGATTTGGAGATGTCAGAGTGTTCCCCTTCTATTCTTTGTGGTGAGCAAAACGAATATGAAGCATTTCACAGAAGAAGAACCTGTTTGCCATTTTCCATTTATACATCATCCCATAAAAAACCTACACAAAGTGCTGATGACTTACTAACATGGCATGCTCCCGTCAATGACTAATCTACACGATTTCCACTTTCCTATGCCCCAGGCTGATGCAACACTGAAACTTCGTTATTCCACACAGAAGAATCTAAGGTTTCCCAATGGAGAAAATATATTTTCCCCGTGATTTGGCAAAAGCTTCCAAAAAGAAGCAAAGCTGATTAATCCAGAGTGGATATTATCAAGTGAACTTTATCCTCTGTGGACTTGACTATGATTAGGAACAGGAATTAAAGTGTTGCTTTGGCTGGGCTTCACACTAATAATAATTCCCATGGATATATTTAAGGGACAGGAAGAACATCCACTGACGTATCACAACCAAAACAATGCATTCTAGGAACAAGCACAGCCAATACTCACAGGGAAGAAAAGCTTCTACGATCAGACATCTTGCTTTACTTTTTTCTCTTGCATTGTAGTAGGCGTATTAGGCCAATGTACTTCACCATGGGACATGTTCAGTCTCACCCACCTTGCCTAAATCCTGCTCCATTTTGATGGAAAGAATGTTTCCATCTTGCAAAAACAGCCGAAAAGCAGATCTATTCTATTATTATTTAGAAGAATATTTTTCAAGGACATGATACAATACGTAGACAGAGTCGCTAACACAAATGGAGGCAAAAAAAAAAAAAAAAAAAGTGAACCTATTTTCTTAAAAATTTCACTGGAATTTTTGCACTTGAAATAGTGTTAAAAAGATCAAGTCTACCTTGTTACCACTGCAAAAGATAAATCTTCCTTTAATCTGTAATTTCTCAGAGGATTATTTGCTGAGTTTCCGCTCTAAATCTTCTTATCTGTTTACGTAAATTCAGAACACTAGTCACATTATACATGAGCTCTTAACCTGCAGAATAAGTAAGATATTTTACCATAACAAAACTTTTCTACACAAGAGAGTGGAGCGGATTGTGCCTCCAGAGTTTTCAAGTCTTGAAACGAGGAAGTTTTATTTCAGGGTAAGAATTTGGAACTTTCAAAAGGATTTAAAAAGCTGTGAAACACTAAAGGATTAAATAGAAATGAAAGCTATCTGCAGAAAGTGACTTATCAAAAAGTGATTAAATCATGTGCAAAAATGAACAGACATACACTGAATCCAGAATTCATGGCACGCATTGCCAACAGAAAAAAGCCAATTAAAATACAGTGTGTCCCCAAGGTTTGCAGGAAGTAGTGCTTAATCAGGTCCTGTATTCAGCATCTTCTGTCAGAGTTCATCTCAGCCTGCAGACACCCAAGGAATGCAGTGAGATGCAGCAAAACTACTTAGGATGGAGAGAGACTCCAGTTGGCACGTGCATCCCGTACACTCATTTGTGATGGATACAGCCTGAAGAGAAAGAAGTTGGGGAGGCACCCAAATCAATAATGGGTAATTTTCACTCTCTACAGGCATGGCACTTGCTTCTGACTATTACACAAATTGACTTCAGAGATCTAAGACACTGGCCCAAACCATTATTTTTAAGAAAATACAAACATAACCACGAAATGCCATTCTTTATTATTTCTGTATGAATACTGATGACAGGACAGAGGGTTGGACAGACAGATGGGTGAGATCCTCTACATTTCACTTCCTTTTGAAACTAACGCCGACAACCGAAATCACGAAACTGCAGCCAGACACTTAAAACCCAAATCAAAGTCCTTATTCCTTTGCATGCCCCGAGAAACAAAGCACATTGAGTGAACGAGGACACTACACCACTTAGGGTCTTCCACCTCCAAGGTCCCAGCTACTCACACACGATGACCTTGGGAAGAAAAGAACACTCATGACAGCTTAAAAAAATCTATCACAAATTACGCAAGTTGCTAAAAACAATAAATACCAAAACCTTTATGTTCTTTTTTTTTTTTTTTAATAACAAAGTTGCAGAAGAATATCAACACCTCTTCTGCACATTATTTTCTTAGCAATATACGAAATAACAATACTGAAAAAAGGAGAACTACTAGCCAAAAAGAGCTGTGAAATTTAAAGCAGTTTAAATATTCTAGGAAACAAATGCGTGATGTTACTCTGTACTGATTTTCAGAGCATCTATTTCCCTGCCACACTGAAACTGGCAAGTTTAAAGGAAAGCAGGGGGCGATAGCTGAAATGAGCACTTTGAAAGAAGTTTAATCCAGTTCCATGACATTAAATTGCCAACATAAATTGACCAACAATAATGGAAGAATAACTTCCAGTGGAAACTTTTTTGCTTATTGATAAAAAGCAAAATGAGAAACTGTTAGTGCTTGCACTTTATCTAAACAGCACTGTCTGCTAAAAACTGGATGATAACAGATGAGCTTACATGTTTTGTGCAGAACAAAATAAGCTCTAAAAGGAAACGAAGATACTTATTTGCACAAGTGACCAATGGCATAAATGTACTAAGGCTGAAAAGTGATCGGTGAATTCACTCACTTTTTTCCTGTGGGAGATGTCACGCTAAACACATGGAAATCATGCAGTCATACTTTTTTTTTTTTCTTTTTGTATACAGATTAGCCTGGTAGCACATGGCACGGATGTGTTTTAAAATAAAAACAAAGCTCTTCGATAAAGATAAATGCATGGTGAATATGAGAAATTAAAGGTCACGTATGCTTGGCAAGTGATACTTTGTTCTAACTGATTTTGGAAAAACTTGAATGGTGAGTTAGCAATTAAAGGTTCGACTTACAGTACAATGTAATTGTACATTTTGGAAGACAAACACTAGTTAGCTCAACTTCTCAGACTTTTTTCTGTAAATCTGTGATGAGCCTCTATGTGGATTAAGAGGTATTTTCTATTTCAAATTCCCTTTGCAATTCTCCCTGGTTCATTGTTCCTCCCTCTCCCTTGTCTTCTGATGTGTCACAATTCTGGTTTTACTAAAACAGCTTCTTGCCAGGAAATTCAACCTGACTGACCCTGCAAATACAACAAACATAGCTTTATTTGGCACCACAGTGTAGGTGTTTGAAGGCAAAAGCTCAGAATCCACTTTGCACCAAGATTATCATAAAATAATCCTGTTTTAAGGATTAAAACAACTGCTGTGCCATCATCTTCCCCACCTCAATCTCAACACTAAGTTTCAAACTAAGTTTCTTTCCTACTCGATTATTTTCCTTTTTATGCCACCAAACCAGTAGGACAAAAAAAAGTCTAGTTTTATGGAGTCCTTCAGTTCTAATGACACTTGTACCAATAAAACTTCCTCTCCAGTCATTCTGGAACTTAGTATCTATTTACATTTCATTCCTTATCTGTGTTAATGTCTCTGAGATTTCTACTGAGACAACCAGACTGTCCACCTTGCACAGGCTGCCAGAGCTCACGTTACAGCTCCTGAGCAGAGACAGATACACAACTTTTCCCATTCCAACATTGTCAGCTATGTCGATACAGAATTCCTACGCAGGACCCTGCAAAAATGAACAAGTTTTCACAAAAAAAGCATCCTCTCAGCAATACTGCAGGCACAAACTGTCCGTCCAGCAGCCTGGCAAGCACAACTGCACAACCCAATTATAGAAAACACCACAAAATTATCAGTGGATTTTTTCTTCTTCGAGCAGGCAACCAATTTCAATAAACTCATAGATTCCAATCAGGCTGTCTTTTCATCACCCGTACTTTGGTTTGCTATAAAGTTATTTGGATCAGCCATATATACAAAAACATGCCCTACTGCTGGGGGAAAAGATGCTATGTTCTACGTCTATACCCCAGCGTGACTGGACTCCAACAGAAGGTGAATTTCATATGGGTTGTTTGAAAGAATCTCACATGAATTATGCGATACAAACCAAATTAGAAATGATAAAGAATTACTAGAAATACATATTACTTGGAACCCTTAATTAAAAAATTGCCCTGTTTACAAACTGCATAGACATGGAGCAACAGAAAGGGCTAATCCGAAGGGGGCAAAACCTAAGACACACTATTTCATGGCCTCAGTGGTCTCCACAGCAGCCAAGGTCCAAGCACTCATCTGCATAGTAAAAGATCTACTGGACAGCATGAGAAATTTTGGGCAAACACTGAAATTACCTTGTATCCACCTGCCCTTTCTATTTCACCAGCGAACACATTTATTGAGAAGGTTTACACAGGACACTGCCCCCTTAAAAGACATCTCTGGCACAGCGAAGGGACTAATGCCATACTGGTAGGCTTTTTCTTTGTTTGGGTTTTTGATTGTTTGGTTTTTGGTAAACTTTAAGTTGGAGCACTGGGTAAGTGTAAGCTGTAACTGCTCAGCAGCCCTCCACAACTCACCATGTCTTCCTCGCCATCAGCAAAGCCACCCGGAGCTGCTGGTTGCCCTGAGCAGCCTGGAAGACATCACTAATTTGTTGCACGTGGAAGAACCACCAAAGTGCTCAACCCTGTGCGGCTGGTTATCTGCAGCCCAGGGGCTGCTGCAGCTGTGTGTGGACAGCGCTACTCGTGCATTGTAACCATGTCATTTACAGGGAGTCTTATAAAGTGTTAAGTGCATTACACACACAAAAATTGAAGTGTTCAAAGCTGGCAGTTACACTGTTCTGTTTCAGTCCTGAGAAATAAAAACACACATGCCTCACTATTCAAGCCTATGATCACGCTAGGCCAAATACTTTATACATAAAAGATGCTCACAATAAATGATTCATTTAATGTACAGAAACAACTGCTGGTGCACAGACAACCAGAAGCCACCAAACCACTCATGCGGTAACTGCACAGAAGGCCATCAGCTGCTCAGAGAGAGGGAGGAAAAGATGCTCTGGTCCACAACCCTCTCCTGGAGAAGCCAGCAGCCACCTCCTGCCCAATGAGTGACAAGACAGGAGTTAAAAGAAGGCCTAGTTAGAAGTTAAATTAGGCTTCAGGGGAAAGAAAAAGATTGATACCTACACCAAAGCAATGTTTGTCCCCTGACGTATTAACCTTTCTTCCTAAATTGTAGGATGTACTGCTAATGAACCTGTCCTCAGACCAATGGCTACAGTGACAACTGGAGCCACTAGGTTTTGAGTGCCAAAACAGAAGCATTTTTGTTTCAAGACCTTAAAAAACAAGTCTTAGAAGAAAGGGCAACTGAAAAGCACACTTGCTGAAGGGGAGACTCCTACTGCCTGTAATCCATTAGGGCAGTTCAACAAGGTCAGGGCTATTTGCATATTAAATCCTGCAACTCAAAAGGACCAAGGTGAAACGTTTACTAAAGCCCACTCACAGAAGATCCACATAATTTAAAATAAATAAGGAGGTAAGTAAGACCCCATACATACATATAGCACAACTGCAGCACATTCTGAAATTGATAAAAGTAGACCCAGGAGGAAAAATCACAAGTTTCAGTTTGAAAAAAAAAGGAAGTTTTCAAGATGAAAACAAATAACTAATTTGCCTGCTGTGCTAACAGCTTTTGATTATTAATACTATCTATATCTAGACAGACAGGAGACAATCTGCATGATGCAGCTGCGATCAACAGCCGGAAAGTAAAATCATTCTTTTAAACTGCAATACCACAGCTAATGCTATGTTCTACTTCTATACCCCAACATGACTGGACTAAAGCACAAGTTATTTTCAGAAAACATTCTGTAGAGTTTTTTTTGGAAATGGAGCAAAGTGCACTACTGAACACTATTTGAAGAGATATCATCTCCCCCCCTTTAGAAATATTAAAAATATAGGTAAATAGGTCATTCAATTTCACTCTCAAAATGACAAAGACATCTGCCAGCTAGTGTAAGAAACTGAGCTTCCTTCCTCTCCCTGGAAGAAGATCCAGGCTTTTTCTAAGGACCTTCCATCTTCTAAGGGTATAAAAAAAATAATAGGTCTACTACTATAGTTCATGCAAAGCTAACTTCTACAGGAAGATCAGCGCACACTCTGTTAGTACTGTCTTTTTAAACAAAAATACACAACACTTTACACAGTTAATACATTATTATTTCAAGATTACATTTCTTGCTGGCAAAGAGTTCAGTTGGAAGTGTTGTTTATTATATGAACAATCAAAGACTGGATTAGTCCTTATATTTTTGCATGTGTTTTGTATAGACCATGTTAGACTGATTTGCAGGATTAAAAAGGCGCAGTAAGATTTAGGAAAAAAAATACATTTCTGTGAACAGATATATGCCCCCTCACAAATATATATGGCAGAATGGGGGAGGACATGAAATGAAAACAAGATGTAAAAATGCGTCCCAGTTTTCACAAGCAGAGTGATAAACAGTAGCTACCTTTCAAAATAATGAAGATTGTACTGCAGGCTTATTTATCTTTTCTGTCCTTAACACCATTCCCAAGCAGTGATGCTCACCAATTTACAAGGCTATCTCAAAGATCGCTGCTACAGCTTCCATATGCATGGCAGACCAGGAATGATCACTCCAAAACCTGTTTCTCCAACACAGCAGTGCCCTGGCAGTTCTCACCTCAGGACCAGGATCTCTGCCCAGAGGCAGCACGCGCTGTGTTACAGCCAAGTGAACAGCTTTGTGGTGTGAAGGACAATACACGAGTTATGCTTCACTGGTGACAGATGTTACACAATGTTGATTCTTACATTTTATTTACCAAAGAAAACAAGCTGTGTTTATATCTATCTGGGAAATGTGGGTGTACAGATAACACTGCCAAGATGACACGTGATGGCAGTGTGATTAGGGTACTTACCTGTTTCTACCTTAGCAGACTACTGCTACAGAGAGGATCAGGACCTCAGGCTCTGTTTCTCCTGATCTCATGCAGTTTTCCTCATTCATTTTATTTAAAAGAGAACAAACGGTTATGGGAATCTCTCCCTACCCTAATTCTTTTCTGGAATAGTTCAGCTTCCACCTAAAATGAAGTCCTGCTTCTGGGCCCTGCCTGTGTGTGCATGCCCTTCTTTGGCCTGCCCTACAGGTCCACACCTGCCTTCCCACTTCTTGGGCTCGATCCACATGAACTCTTTTCTCTTCCCGCAAAACCTCACAGCTCAGAATAAAACCATTTTGGTCACATACCACGTGTCTTGCTGCCACAGCCCCAAGGCTTCCAGTGCAAACACGCTGCGCCCCATCACTGTGCCCACTTCCCCAGTGCGTGTGATCAGCCAGAGGAGGCTCCAGAGTTGCCACAGGGCTCTCTGGCAGGACACACATACACGTTTTCCTTAGGCAATCACCTTATATCTCACCCCCAAAAATTTGTCTGGACTGAACAAACGGATAGGCAGCACCACAACGTGGAGGGATGAGCTCCAGTCAGAGGCGAGCCTCGGCTGCCTCACGACATGGCGGCACGGGCCTGCGGCGTGCCTGGCACAAACGCCCGGCCTAACCCAGCCGAATCAGCTGAGGCGAGGCTGCGCATTGCAGGGAGCCCAGACTTCTCGCATTTTCCATCACTAAGGTAGGACAGACTTAAAACCACAGTAAAGAAGAACATGTTTCCTTGCCAAAGCTGACTGGTATCTTTCTTCTCATGAACTCTTCAGAAGAGTTGAAAGGTTATAAAGCAGCACTTACTGCAGCACACCTTACAGTAAAAGTTCCTCTCACTTCCAGTACTAGTAAAAAGCAGAATCAATGCAAATCAAATGGATTACTAAAATAGAAATATGTCAAAAGTTACCATCTTCTTTTATAGAACTTTACCTAGGGGCTCTCTGACAAAACAAAACACAGAAATATGTTTTGTATTCAATTTACTGTCAAAACAGGTCTACTCCATCTCTTATTTGAAGGAATGCTGTCCAAAAATATCTGAAATATTTGATGAAAAAAATGACGTGCTAGTTTCCTAATCAGTATCAAGATGCCAATATACAGCTTTCAGAGCAACTTTAATAACATAATAGCAATAGCATAAATTTAATTAGAGATGGAATATAAAACCTCAAGTGACCTGTTCCTCTTACAATGAGTTTAAAAATCGTTCAACTCTCCCCTTTCTTTCCTCTGAATTATCTGAATAGCTTTTGGCATATATAAATATCCTTGCAAGTGACCTGACCCAAACTATAACAATGTGAGCAGGGTTTTTATCTGAAAGGATTCAAGGATCCAAGTGCAAGATGCAGTACGTCCACACTGATACGTCTGATATACACAATGCTGACGTATGGGGCATTCCTTTTGTTATGACTAAAGTTAGCTTAACTTGTGCTAATACTCAGCTCAATTCCCAGTGTGTTTTCCGTAAGACGTGGAAAGGTGCAGAGACAGATCTGGTTTAAAAGAACTGTAACATCATTTCAAGTTGGATCCTCCCAAGTTTGCTTGCCCCCGCCACTGACAGAAGGATTCTCAGCTTATTTTTAGCTATACAATCAGTGTTACCAATAACTTTTTATGATACATTCAGTGTATTTTTTGTAATAGAAAGAGAGAAAAATCACTGACAAAAATTCCTACTGTAAACAGTTAAGTATGGCACATTCAGAAAAATTCAAGAACAAACCATTAAGTCTGTAACAAAGAAACACTGAAAAATCTCATCCTTAGCTAAAATTTTGGCCCAGCAGCCTCAGAAACCCCTGAAAGGAACATTAAGGAACATTTCTTCCATCATTTTGCACCCCCACTTCAATGTGATGCTCAGAAACTGAGGGCGAAGGTCTGAGTGCAAAAGCTCTGTAGAGATTTAAGAAACTTCCAAGTGACAAATAGGAAAGGGTGAAGGTGATGGCTCAGAGCCTTCAAGGGCAAGCCGTGGGCACTGCAGGCTTTTCTTGTCAGCTGTGGGAATTCAGCAAGCAGAACAATTTTGGAACCTTGTTACCAGTTCAGTGAGCAAAGGAAGCTAACCAACGCTTAGCAGAGCCCCACGTTACCAGCCAATTAAAAGCTGCACATTATCGCACCACCTCAATGAAAGCAATAGGCAGGAACATCATCAGCTTTGCAGATCTGCTCCCTCTTTATAAAAAAGACCAGACAAAGAAAAAAACATACGTGAGAGTCTATAGAGTCATTCTTCCTGCAGCTATCATTTCAGCACAAATGGAGGCATGTCCCCAAGCAGCTGTACTCAAAACATAGGCTGTTTTTATTTGGTGAATGCTGTGATTACCTTAATATAACTAATTTGGGGTAAGTCTGTACACAATTCTTTAAAAAGAAAATTGCCTGTTTGCTAAGTAATGTTTTCATACCACTAAGTAGCCAATTTCCACACAACCTCCGTTTTGCAGAGAGTAGTACTATGCTCTCATCTATTATACATAATTATAGCAGAGGAGATCACTTGGATACTAGCACTTCTATACTACAACAGCTCTGAATTCAGTGACAAAAATAGCTGCCTAAAATATTCAGGGCATTATTTTCCCATGGTAATAAGGCAATTAAAGCTAAGCACATTTAAGTATTAATAATCAACACAGCTATATACCCGGTTAGCATCATAGTTGGGTGAGTAGCAGTTGCATTGTGATCATTTCTTGAGAATCCAAGCAGGGGGAGATGAACTGGGCCAGCTTACAAGAGCTGAATAAAATTGTATTTTTGATAACTGCCTTCTGGTGCTGCAGAATCTAATTTCCATACAGGAAAAAAAAAAAAAAAGTTTTTTGGCAAATGGAAAATCTCTCTGTAATTTTCTACACATGCCTCAGTCAATGGGCTTGAGGACGTGTGTATCACACCTATTGTTTCACGAGTTGTGGAGTATTGATTTAGGCAAGAGGAGCTTGCCTTGTTCTTCCACCCACAACCAAACAAACAAAAACCACGAAATCTCCTCCAATTCTTCCATTATTCATTACATCAGAAATAAGCAGCTTGACATAAATAAATTCCCTAACAGCTTGAATGTCATATTTGTAAATGGCAAACAAATCTCCGTCTCAGTGTAACAGCTTTTCCTGGGGAGTCAATTTATTTTAAAAATAAATTCAGACATTATCATACCAAGACATAATTACGGGATTTCATATGTCTGAAGTATCAAAGCTGTGCAATTAGACTTCTACAGAAAAAACAAACAAACAAAAAAAACAAACAAAAAAAACAGTTACATTGGAGGCCCTATCAGATTTGCTTCTAGGAGTGGAGGAATCCATATACTGCATTGCTCTACACCTTGATCCTGCTATGGATACATACACTTACATTCCTCGTACCAATAGCTTATACACCACAGAAGTGAAGAACAGAGTGAGACATCACAGTCTCTAAGGACAAAGTCAATGTATCTAAAAGGGACTATGACTGAATGCTTTGGTGCCAAGGTGATGGATGTTCTACAGCGACCTGATGGAGATTACTCACCCAGCAAGTCTCTCACGCACTCAAGTGGGGTATTTGAAAACTCTTTTTTTTTTTCTTAATTACTTTTTAAGGCTTATCAAGGAAATTTTCATCCTACTCCCTATACCAAAATAGCTAGAAGTAACACAAGAGGATGCCTAACCAAAACATCTCAAACCTCCAGTCAGCAGATTACACTTTGGGATTTCTCTTCCAACGTGCACACGAGCACAGCACATCTCTTGCCTTTTCCACCTACCCAGCACATGAGACCATGCACTGGCTTTCAAGGGTGTAGGGGGACCACTCTATGCAGTGGGAAAACAGGGATAGCAGGGGAATGTTTTGAAGGCAGGACACCCAGCTCCACCACAGCTTGGCACCATCGCCTCTCTCTGGTGAATAAAACATGGGGAGTCTGGCAGAGCGCAGCTCGAGCAGGCAGCTATGTCTGGCAGGTGGGAGGGAGGTGACAGCACAGCTCTTTAAAGCTAGTGGCAGGTGCTGACCTGCCTGAACAAGGGAATGTCACACTTAAGCTGCACAACCTGATGGGTCTGACTTCGGATTTTGACTAGCACTTGAATTTGTTCTAAAATACAGCATTATGTCTGAGCATGACAACTAGCTTCTTTCAAAGTATTCTGACTATCTAAATATACACTTGCTTACAAAGGTCATTAGGTAAATCAAAATCAAGGGCTTGCATGATACCACAAGACAAGGAAGAAGGGTTTTCATTTAAGATCCACTTTATTTTACATGTTTATCTTTTTTGTAAAGATAATCCAAGTGATGTTTGAGGACATGGGGGAGCATGATAATACAACATACAGAAGCATCCTCTGACATCTGCGCACACAAAATCAGAGCAAGCTAAATATTTTGACATGGGGGACCTAGGGAAGAAAGAGCATCACTTCGATAGTCTCCAGAGGCAAAAAAAAAAAAAAAAGCTTTTAAAAAGGAAAACAGACGCAAATAGTCTGTGTGGGAAGACTGAGTTAAGGCATGATGAAGGTTTAACTACAAGCTCTTAAAATTTTAGTTTTTATTCTCTGTGATCGCTCAAGCCGTAGTTTAGAGTATCTTACAAAGCAAGTCAATCTTTCAGAGTAGTACAGTGAAAATTCCCTTAATGTGCACATCTCAGAGCCCTAAAGGGCTTCGGAGAGCCGTGACCCTTCTTAAGGGTGAAAACTTCACTTCTTTTATATAGCTGTACTCTTAAATGTGTTGTTAACAGCGATTCTTTGGCAGCTTAAAAAGTACAAGATATAGTCTACAGCATGATAAAAGAGGCCTGATTTAACAGAAGAAAAAGCACACAGCACCAGACTAGGGTCAGTCCAAAGAGGCATAATAGCCAAGCTCAGGAAACCAGGGCTGGGCAGGCGGCTTTCTCAGGGCTGCAAAGCGAGACAAACGAGATACACCACACAGAGGGTGCGAAAGGCGGCCTCTGAGGCATGGCAAAGCAGGGAAGGGATCCCCCTGCTCCTCACCTTGCCTGAGCAGGCATTCCCAAAGCAAGCAAGAAACACCAGCAGGGACGCTAGCACTTTAGGCTATGTTTTCCAGTGCCATCCGATGGATAGACCTTGTTAGAAGGTAACTTCTGTATGTCACGGGGATATCGGAAGGGAAAACAGGAGCTTGGTCTAACCCATGTAAGCATGAGATTTCACTAAGAAATCACTTCTGAAACACTGGTCAGAATTTAAAAAGGGCAATACCTTTGCAACACAGTGCGCTCCTGGTTTAAACTTGAAGCCAACAGAGCCAAGCCTGGACATTGTAGGTGTATACTGATCTCCTTTGCAGAGACCAGTTCTGGACAACCAGGACATAAAGAGAGGAGATAAAGATGCGGGTATTTTTGAAAAAGATGGAAAACAAGTAAATGCAATAATCCCATTGCATTTCTGAAGGTGATATCTTATGATCTTAAAGATAAAAAAAATCATATTAGGACATGCATGTGAGTTTGCATACAGCAAACATGGGTTAAGATCTGCAATAGAAAACTAAAACACTTGGTGGTGTTAAATTCTCAATCTTCTTACCTTGGAACTTGGTAAGAAGCGGACCATTTACAATAAAACTCATGACATTGAACCCCATCAGAAACACTGTTTGCCTTATTTGATTTATAAAGGCAACATAGTAAGAATAAATGGCCTTCCAAAACGAAAGCAGGAGCCAAGCACTCTGAATTTTCTTTGGGAACAGACTGTTGCTGTGTTCATACACACAGCCAGGCCCATTGGTGAGCTAGGGGACAAATGTCATGCTTATCTACTCAGGAGCATCAGACAACGTGATGTTTCAGAAACAGCATTACTGCAGGTGCTTTGAGATAAGACTATTAATAGGAACAATAGCAACGTCCTCAAAATCAAACAATCTCCTAGCTTCTGAGTACTTCCTAAATTCACATCCTTATCTTGATTAAAGCACTCTAGGATTTTAAAGGACAACTTATCAAGTTCCTTTGAACATGAAACAACAGTACGTAATGATTTTACTGTGGAGGACTACATCTATATCTGATTAAAATGTAAAGTACCAAACAAGGAATAAGAGAGCAGTCTTTATACAACTAAATTTTCATTCTCAAGATTACTACTAGTTTTCATGGAGAAATGAAAATCTCTCTCTTCAAGTCTACGTTACGGTTATATATTTATGAAACTGGATGATTAACCCTGAATAGGAAAAAAGCACAAAAATACACAGCAGTCTTGTAGATTTTACAAAGGCAGTAGAGTTCACAAAGTTTTCCTTGCTACATATTTTCTGCGGATTGTTCAGTTTCAAATAGAATTGGGATTTCACAGTGCAAATAACTGATAATGACGTTGAGAAACAGAAACTCATTCCACGTATGCCAAATTGTGGACAGAGCTGAAGTTTCTTGAAATAATTTGAAATTATCATTCATACTTCTAACACAAACTATGCAACTATTTTTCACATGCTACACATAATTTAATAGGCAAACTGCAAGCAGCCAGCCTCTGAATGACCATTAAGAATGCCAATCAGTTAGAAGAAAGGATTGTCACATCTCCATACAGCGACATAGCCCTGCGAAGGACGCAAGGGGCACGGGGCTGCTTCCTTAGTCCACCCCGGCCAGAGCCAGCAGCTTAGGGATGTTCTGCACAGACATCCCTAATAGGAAAATACCCCCCACACCCCATTTGACAAGCCATACAGGTCCGTCCTCTACAAACTGTCACTCTTACACACTCAGCATCAACAAGACTATGTGACTTTTTTTGATTTTCCTTACAATGCCTTCTGGAAATGCATTTTTTTTCCTTTTTATATCATGCCTCCTGCCTAATTTTACTTTCTGTGGCACTTTCCACTTCTTGTCTTGTAAGATCCACTGAAGAATGGGGCCCCTTGCCCACATTCATACCCCTGACTTTTAAATTTGCTCATCAATCAAGCCATAAATCAAACCCATTTTATATCTGCACCCAGTTAACTTTTTAGTTCAGCTTTCCGGCCACTGACTAGAAGTGCACATACAACTTCCCAGCTCACGTACAAAGCATGTGCTTTGCAACAGAGCAATGTCCTCTCCAAATCTTACTTAACGATGCATTCACTTTTCTTGACCACTAACATTTGAATACACCTTGCAATCCAAAGACCACCTTCCCTAATGTTAACACAGCTAACCCAAAATGCTTCCTTGCTTACACTTGCCTCCTTCAGACATTACTCCCCGCGGACATTTGCATCTAATGAGGATGTAATTCTGTCTGCCTTTCTATTGCTCAGTTATTCAGTATAATTTTTCTAATAAACTTCAGTAAATGATGACTCTCTGCCTGACTGTTCTTAGCACCTTATCAACATAAACTACCATTGCTGTATTCACACTTTTCCCACATCATTTATGAATTCAGCAGACAGTGCAGGGCTTTCAATACGTTTAGCATCTGATGAAGGATACTACTACTACCTTTTAGAAAATCCAAGTATACCTCTTCATCTGGACCACCTCACTCCACATCTGATGACCTCTTGTGAGAAGGCCAATTACTAGAATATATATAGGTAAAATATATATAACTTTTCCATAGACTCTTTCCAGTATATCTTGTCTATTAAGTTTTACACTTGAAAACTTTGGTTTGCCATTCTTCAGGTCTCTGCATCACTTTGAAGTCTTTGTATGGAGGATAATTTCCTCTGTCATCAAAAATAATTTCAGGAATAGATTAAACTATATTCCATTGCAAGAAAAACTTAGATAAGAAACATCCCTTAAGCTCTTCCACGCTGAACACTGATTCAAATAACTAAACTTCAATGATACAGCCTCATGTTTCTCCACTGTTCCTTTCACACATGCACCATTTAGCCACCTGCCACAAAGTCTGGCAGGCTTGGTGTGATGGGGAGGCTGAACGGGGGCTACATTCACAGTCCTTTTTATGTCTTTACCGGTTTGCTCCTCAAAAACATCTGTCTTACAATGCTATCATTTTAACTTCCCAGAGATCACGCTTTCTTCCATATTCTCATTTGGCCATCTTTTCCCCCGTCCTTTTATTTCCATTATCTTCTACTCTGCTGTTTAACCATGCTCTGTGTGTCCACGGAGAAAGAAAGTACTGTTTTTAGATGCATAGATGTTTTTCTGCACCCAATGAAAAGAAAGAACACAACAAATCCATTAATCATCCTATGTAACTTACCTGCCTTATTACATCAAGAAGTGATTTAAATGAAGCCATTATCAGCAATTAACTCAGTGGTGCCAAACCAGCTGCCTCCGGGCTGTGTGCTTGCTGCCCACCAAACGAGTGGCTGTCCCATGCCTAGACAGGGCATCTCCTGCCACACAGGACAGCCATCAGCACAGCGAGGAAGATGGGAGCTGAAAGCAAACTGCCACTGCTCGACAAGCTTTGTTGGCTTCATGAGGGCAGCTGTGGTGCCTCTAACTTGCCAGGGCGCTCGAGACCCATGTGAACTTCAGTGGTCCTATTTAGACACCTACGTCTGGGCTAGTGGCTCTCGGCTTCTCTTGTATCCACCTTCTGGAGAGAGCAAGGTGCTTCTGGGAGCAGCCACCTCCTCCTGAGGCAGGAATTTAGACATGCCTGTTCCATGCAGATGCAGGCAGATGTCAGACATCCCCCGCAGAGCACCCCATTGTGCACAGCAATGCGATGTGCACTCTCCTGCCAGGAAGGCACTTGGGTACAGACAGAGAACGGGAGGGTTTTCTGCAGGTATTTTCAAATTGCCACCTGTTTTCACGTGCTTGCTTACCAACAGCTGGAAAATGACATTGCAGATGTAGCAGCAAAGCAGGCAGTTTCTATTCAAACATTTGGAAAGACTCAAAACCCTATGTTTTCATCAATGACAAGGGAGAACAACAGAACACAGACCCCTTCATGGGAAGGGGCATTTAATGGTGACTTCCCAGCTAAGGATCAAAGGCTCCTAACAGAACGTGGTGAAATTGGGGTTTCCAAGAGATTAGATGAAAGCTCATATTTTTTAGTTTCATTATATAAAACCATGTCCTACATCATCAGCCTTTGCAGTCTTGAACCAAGGCTGCATTTCTTCACTGCAAGAGAAACAGACCTTGAGGCAAAGACAGCATCAAGGCTTTGAAAAGAATGGAAGAAAAACCAGTTAAAGAATTCCAGCTTAAGAAGGAGCTAAAATATTTGGCACTTGATTTCATAATTATCTCCTTGGACTGGCAAGGAGATAAAAACACAGCCTCAAAACCAATTTCAGCAAAACTGAAGCATTTAAGAAAGTAGAATGCTCAAAACAGATGAAGAGAACCTAGCTCTTAATGAAATATTGACAAATCTACATTTGATGACGTTTTCCTTTATCAAACCTGAGTAAATGCTCATTAGAAGGCATCATTTCCCAGGAAAGAGTCTCTTTACAAGAAATCAGCACAACAGTAGTACCAGCCTTCTACTACATAGCTTCAGGTTCAGGACGTGCTCAAGCTGAATGCTCAGCGTAGCATGAAATAGAGAGCGTGAGCACTCTGTTAACCTTAGAGATAAGAAATAAACCCAAGGAGACCTCAGAGCTTTCACAGTTAAATGAAAGCACACAGCAAGAATGATTATTGAAAAAGGTCACTGGGAAACAACAGCAGTGCAGTATTGCTAACATAAAATCAAACCTTTATTTAATCTTAATATCATTAGCATTTTTCTCCATCACAGAAATAAATCCCACTCACAACAAAAGGGATGCATGGCATGCTTTTTTCTTTCCTGTGACAGGGTGTAAAAGAACTTGAAGGAAAGCATAGGTTACTTCCAAAGATGACTTACAAAATACATATGTATCGGACGCACAAAATCTGCAACAATTAAATCCATTATAAGAGAATGAAAAATAATGAACAGTAAGAATAAAGCAATAACCTCACTGAACTGTATTTTTCTTTCTATTTATATGCAGGATGACAGATTTTAAAATCAACATATCTAGCAGATGTTCCGGTACACAGCCTCACACATTGATTTCCTTCCACGGTCATCCATGAGGAGCAAGATGCTCCTTTTTTAAAAAAAAAAAGTCTTTAATCAGATATCTTCTTTTGTGAAAGAAATCAATACGCAAAACCCTTACCTGTTTCCACACTTACAAATACTCGTGTAACAGGACTATGAGGAAAATCAATGAGTTCCTCTCTAATGTAATGATGTTTCTTCACGGAACAAAAATATACGGAGACTATTTATTCTTTAATTAGCTTGTCATTCTTTCTTAAGCCTGTTTTAACTCTATTTTTAGCCCAATGTCTAGAATGCAATATCCAATTCTGTAAAAGAAAAATATTAGCAATGATAGTGTTGATACCTTCTGCTAAGAAGGTCATTAGAAAAAGCAGAAACGGAAAAAAAAAAAAAAAGCAATTTTGTCAGAGGAAGAGAATTCCCACATTCTGCACTATTCATCAGAGTTAAGTATGTCCATGCCCAAGCGCTCCCAAGATGAATTTTTTTGGTTCTACATGGATGGCTGCATTCTGTATTCATAATAAACTAAATAATAGGAGGAACAAACTGTAGAAAACAAAAGAACTTGTAAAAAAATGTTATGAGGTTAGATTTCACTGCGGGTCTTTTGTCACTGACATTAAAAACTGAATAGGAACACCTTATTCTCACCATCTTCTCTTTGGTCTTCAGCTCACACGTGACATAAATGAAGTGAAACGTATTGATCAAAGTTATCTTCCTCAAGATTTTCCTCATGCCAACTACAGCTAAATCTTGAAAAAACAACAATCCTTCTGACAACACAGGAGGCAAACTTCTGAGCCAGGAAAAAATTGTATTAGTCTCTCCAAATGAATAACCTACATGTCTTATATTGTACTCAACAGTCTTTCAAAAACACTATAAAATTGACAATTTCAACTTGAGAAACTGGTTTTGCAACAGTTGAGGAGAGAAGAGAGGATAGATGCAGAAATGGCACAGAGGTGAGATTAACGTTTGAGAAATTCAGACGTATACTCCCATGTTTCACCCCTGATATCACACTATCTTAACAAGATAGCTACGCGCAGATGTATATTCTTAATTCTGGTGCAAGAAGCATGGCAGATAAGCACTATGAAATGTTAACAGTTTCACTGCTTATATGTTCCTCCACAATTTTGCAGAGCTTTCACATTGAAAATTACGAGCTTCATTCTCATTTTTTTAATCAACAACTTAAAAATAAATAAATCCATCTACTCTCCGAAGTCCTTCCCCCGCTGCTTATTTATTTATTTTAATTCAAGCTATTTGAAAATCTTGTATTTCTGTCCTTCTACGGGAGTCAAGTCATGGTCACTGATTAACAAATATATCTTCTTTGCACAACTCAAGCCTCACTAAGTAACTTAAGTGGTAACACCAGTAGGGTCAGAGCAAATGCTATGAGTCAGCGATTTCTAATAATAATGAACTTTCACTGTACAGTACTCAAGCTGGTTGAAAAATTGTCAATGTACCATAAGAAGCTCTAAGGAAATCAATGCAATTGCTCATTACTGGTTATATAGACACCTACAGCCATGTCGTAGTAGCATCAGCTGCATAAAAGAAAATATTAATGCAAATAAGCATTCCAGTGTGTGCAGTTTCACACAAAACCCACCAGTGTGAGCTTCCTACGACCTTCATTCACTGACACTGCTCTTCAGACAACATGCAGCTATACAGACAAAAAATCACTAAACGATTTGCCAGAACATGTCCCTCCATATCTGAAGCACAGACTTCGTTTGCTTGTTTTCAGGAGAACCTAAAAGCTCCTACAGAAAAAAAAAAAAGCAGAACAAATTGATTTCTTCCTCACTTCTGATCTTGAAGCTGTCAATGCTATACACATTGGCTCATCTGTGGCTTGCATGAAGTTAAAATAGTGTTAACACTGGCATACGGAGAGGCACCACTCACGTGTAATAGGAAATAGTTCAAATATAGAAAAGGCTTTTAAAGATGCCAGTATTCCATGGCAGCCATGAGCCGCTTCCCCAAAGCCAGGCCCACTGCAACACAAGCGGGTGATGCTCTGCATCCCAGCCCTGAACCGTGGGTAGCCCACCTCATCACCTCCCTTGAAGTCAAGCCTAAAAATGTGCCTTTGCTGCAGCTAAAGTATCTCCATTTATCTCCTTCCGCGAGCAATCGGGACTCTGAGGGAGATGTCAACTACCTTTGGCTTTAGGATCCTTCCAGAAGAAGGGAAAAGAAAAAGTACAGTTTACTATTCCTACCTATTATACCTACTATGCCTATTACTTCCACCCCTTCTAAAATAAAGCAGACTTTCCCAGTCCCTGTCAATATACACCTCTTTGGTGTAACTTTTGGTCCATCCCTGCCTCTACGCACACATACAAGGTCGCAGTTTAGAATACTTCTGCAGACCTTTCCACGCCACACACATCTCTCTGCTACTGTTATCACCTTTCACTTAACTACCCAAGACACGAAAGCAGTATGGGAACTGCCCACCTTTCTCAGCAGCTTACCCTGGCCGCCTGGATCAACTTCCCACCTCCTCCACGTGTCTGTGCTGCACACAAGCCTTCTCGCTCCTCCTGGCTGCAGTTTGCTGTTCTGCCAAACGTTTTAACAAGCACATGCCCTCACGCTGCAAACACAGTGCTAAAAGAGCTGCTACTTCTCTAGACTTAGCAAGCGATCTGTGTAGGAGATGAAAACACACACTATTTCCAAATGCAAACAGCTTTGAAGGATATTCTACACAACATTCGTGACAGGGTCTTAATTTTTTACTTTTCACTCACCTGTGCTTTTTGTCACTAGGAACAAGGCAAGGCTAAAACGAAGAATAATCTTATCATGATTTTGAAAGCTCTTAAATCTAAAACTAAGCAGTTGTACACAGCTCCATATATTCACTTCCCTTCAAGTGAGGGGAAAAAAAAGATCCCCCTCAGGCATCTAAGGTTTTGACAGCGGGTCCAGGTTACAGCTCCTGATGAGAAGCACAGCCCGGCTAAATAAGAGAGAAGGTGGCCTTCCAGCTAACCAGGCAGCTCCCTAGTATCTTAATAACTTGAACCCCGAAACACTGAAGTACAGCACATAGGCATGAGGGACAGAGCTGGTGTTTGGTGATGCTGTAGGTGGCAGCAGGATCTCTTCTGCTCGCTCCCAACTCTAACCCCTTCCATAAAAGCCTTACAGAGAACCAGCAAAGCTCCTGCCGAACTCCTTTCTGCTAAATGAGTGTCCACAGCCTGTGCTGGCCGAACCCATGGGCCTACCGCAGCCCTGAAAACAAACAAACAAAATAAACACAACACAGCAAAACAAAACAAAGAAATCAGCACTACGGATGATGCTTTTGCCAGCAAGCACACACCTGACATTTTTCCCTTGACAAAGGGAGCTGCCTATGGAAGGCGAGTGGAGGCTCTGTCATGCCTTCCATGGAAGCTCTCCAGCAGCCTCATTTGTCTCTCCATGCACTACGCAGTGCAAAGAGGTGAAAACCTGAGGTAACAAATTACCTGCAGGACACAAAACACGAGCCTTGCCTACTTAAATATACTTGCTGGATTTAGAAATGGCTAAATATTTAGCAGTCAGTGCAAGAGGGGAGATATGCTTGCTGCAGCATTATTTACACCAAGAATCTGAAAAACGCACGCATACAGCAATGCTACAGGTCAGTGCTTCTCTCATTTTCATTACCTTACCAAAAATAAATAAATCACAAAGACGTGTCCTGAACAAGAAAGGTATGTCAAAAAACTGTGTTTACAGCAGTTCCACTTTCCTTTGCTGATTTAGAATTGTACCAATTAAGCTGTAGTTAACAAACTTACTAATCAGGGTTGCTACAGCAGGCCAAAGTGAACAAGAGCGGCAGTAGTTTGGGCGTAAGCACAGAAGAAAAACAAAACAACAAAACAACAAACATCTCAGGCAATAGCAGAGCAGCAGCAGCTGCTTATTCCACACTTTGTTCTGCACCCCCAGGGGTTTGGCTGAGCTTCACCTCGCTGCTACCTCGTGAAGCGTAATGGCAACACCCACCCTGCAAATCCGGAACGCCTTCCAAAATAAATGTCACACCTCAAATCCAATTCCCACCCCCTCGATTAGCTCTTACCTGCAGCCTGCCCTGAGCTGAACACGGCCGCCCTGCCGCAGCACAGCCCCGTGCAAAAGCCTGGGGCATGGCATCCCGTGCCTTGGCAGGGCAGCCTCGAGGCTTCTGCACCCACCTGCTCTGTGCTTTTGGCCTCTGGATGCTCCCATGTGCCACAAACCAGGATGCAGTTGCTCCTTTTCCAGGTGAGGAAGCTGCCTGTTTATACTGTAATTCATGGGTGCAGTAAAACGAGAGCGCCTGCCCACGAGCCGTGCCTCGCTGGAAGGTTACACTCAGCAAAGCAGAGGAAAGAGCACCCTTGGCAGAGGGCAGCTGCCTACAGAGCGCCTCGCCAGGAGCGATTAGACCCAGGTGAGCACGTTCAGACCAAAGTTCAGGACGCACCTGCACACGGAGAGGCTGCTGTGCGATCGTGCCAACAGGATGGGGCTCTGCCCAACGCAGCACCACGCACCGAGCCCACGTGGGGACCCGCATGCACTCTTCCAGCAACGTTTGACATGTAGAGAGGAAGCAAAAAGAGAGCTGGGGCTTGAAAAGGCTGCTTGCACAGAGCTAGCTAAAAGGGGACGGGGGTAAGTGCATTGAGTAAGTTGTAGAAACTGATGAATATTTTGGAAGGGAAGAGGGGTCAGAGCGGCAGTAAAAGCCACATCCCCTCTTGTGCCAGCAAGAGGAAAGCACAAAAGGACGAGCAGGTCTGCACACAGGCACTGAGGATGCCCTTTCTGCACACCCAAACTGGCAGCAGCAAGAGGGACCGGTTTGTCAAGGGCAGCAGGCGATGCGACAAGAGTTACAGGTAGGTAAAACACAGAGCAGACCACTTGGACCTCCTCTGCCTCCCTAGGGTTGGTGCCACCAACAAAGAGTTATCAGCAGAAAACTTGGCATCCAAACTTGTTTCACAGGAACGTTAACGGCTGGACTTGATGGTCTTTGAGGTCTTTTCCAACCTAAATGATCCTAGGACAACTGGTATTTGAGAATTAAGCTCTTCCAAACCAGCAAGCAGACACCTTGGTATCGTTTCTGTCCCCAGGCAAGACGACTATCCAACTGTAAGACAGAAACCCTTTCATCTGCAATCTTAGTATCGTTCTGTTGATGCACTCAACATTTGTGGACCAAAAGGAGAGTCAACTACCACCAACAAGCAGAGAGATTCTCATACTCAACGAAGCTTTTGAGGACTCAGGGGCAAACTCCTTCAGCACACGTGTGGCCAAACCCGGAGTGAGGAGCCAAGTCCCACACGACCCTGTCTAAGCTGTGCTAGCTGAGGCACACCAGGAAACGTTTTTGCTCTGCAAACCTGACACTATGAGCCCTTACAAGCTTCTGTAAGGTATGCCAAATACAGCTGCCAGAGACTCCAGGCTGCATGCTAAATGGCAGTCCTTCAAATCCACCTACGTATTCTGCTCTACCCCAACCTCTACCTACACAGAAGAATAAGTTGGGTTTACTCTGGCAAGACATAAAATAATGGAGTAGATTACCTAGCTGGAAACAAAAGACTGGAGCTGAATGCAGTCAAATCTAGTTGGAAGTAGAGCTAGCATTTGGCTGCTGAACAGTTAGTTCTTCCAGATTCCTTTAAGGGTTTTCTTTCTTGGGACCTTTTCAGCTGTCTGATTTTATGAAGGACTGTACAATACAATCTACCTGAAACAGCAGATTAGAACCTGCTGCTTAGAACCAGCTCCAGCAGCTCTTGGCCAGCAGGGCTGGAGGCCAAAATGTAAGAATTACGTCTTCCATGTGCTACACCACCCTTGGTAGTTTGGACTGGAGCTTCTCAAGAAGCGTGCATCACCAGGAGCTCTCTGGATTAATTTCAGTGCCAAATTACCATTTGAATACAATCGCGAGGACTCCTCCCTCTACCCTTCTCAGCCTGTAACTTAAGGAAACACATCATACCGCAACTTAACTGGCAGCTGCTCTGAAGACCAGGAAAACATTCCTCAGCCTGCATGTTGTTTGTTACCTTTGGTTTTCAAAGAGTTCTTTGATATGGTGATTCTCCATTTTTGAGCTGTAATGCCTGGAGCAGGGGGTTAAATAGCAAGGAATGGGATTTCTTTTCCTTTCTGTCCGGCCTCCTTGCCTCCTCTGCAGCTGCCACAAGACAAAACTAAGAGCTACTTCAGCCCTATGGGCTCCCACTGCTGAAAGGCAGGTGGGCTGGGGAGAGGTCAGTTCCTACCATCCGATGGGCTCAGCCTCCTCCTCAGCCTCACACTTTTTGCTCCCAAGGCTGGATGGAGTGGAGTCAGCTCCGCTGGAGCACAAGAACAAATTAATGCACTGGGTACAGCTAAGAAGCCAGAGAGAGGAGCAGGACAGAGGATGGGAATGTATCCAAGTCCTCTGGATATGTCTCCAGCTCCTGGACTGTAATCTGTGGGACGCTAGGAAGCATACTGCATGCTTGATGCAATCTTACCCTCTGCCCTCAGTGTCATCTTCTGGCCACCTGGGAAGGCAGAGCAGCAGGAAAGACACCTGCGCTGACTAAGCCCATCCATCCCTACAACCCTGTAGGCAGGGGTGAATGGATCAGAACGGGGAAGGAAGAAAGGACCATTAAATAGAGAGGAAAAAGAGCCATCTTACAATAATTTCAGGAGTTAACCCAGTAGGATATCGGTTTATCAATAGCATGGGTGCATCAGCACCTAACTTGGCAGCAGAAGTTTCAGTGCTGCAGGGGTTTTACCTAAACGGAGCGCTCTTCTGAGTTGCTACAGGGCCTGTAAGCCTGTCAGCATGCTTCAGGGAGCACTCATCTCGAGGAGCGCTGGCTGCACAAAGACTTTCTTTACAGTCTTCGGTTTGTCTTCAGCATCACCAATGGACTGCTCGTGACAAAAATTGGATTTGAAAGTGGATGTGCCTGTACTGTGTAACGTGACTTTTCAGCTCCACTCACACATCATTTAGGCAACTTCATCACAGACTAAATATATTAGGATCCAAAGACAGGCTGCCTATTCTTTTTGAGACACCCTTCAGCAATATGAGACTTAAAGGAAGCCTGGAGATAGTCAGCAACTGTGGTGTAAGAAGACAGTACCTTGGGGTAAGGGGGGGATGGTAATACAGGTAAAACATACCACAAGGGGAAATGCAAACCCGTCCTTTGATTCCAAAAGGTATCACACAAAAAAAAAAAAAAAAAAAAAAAAAGCACTCTTCCTGTTATTTGTAAACAGCTGCACAGATTACATGAGGCATTTCTATTTCGCTTTTGTTCAGTTCTGTAACTTGTTAGCATCGTAAAATCCATCCTCTCTGCAAAATGCTTTCTCTAAACAGCATCTCCCCTGTGCATCGCTCAGACGTTTTCACTCAGTGCCATAAGCTGGCCTCTGAGAGCCACAACCCTGAGACCCTGCAGCCCCGCATCCTCTTTCAGAACCAGGTCCGCAGCCGCTTCAGTCAAGGGAAGGTCATCCCTTTATTTCACTGCACCATTAAACCGCTTCCTATGACTGCTGAAAATTGCCCTGTTTACTTGTAACCACAGCACTTAGTGTTACTAAACCCAAAAAACATAATGGAAATACTGCCATCTATTAATAGACCATTAAGGGTAAGGGAAAAGATGCCCGCTGGCTGAAGCACAAAAGTCAAGAAACTAAGAATAAAAGTAAGGCCCTTCTCCCACTCCCCTTTAGGATGGTTAAAGGAGAACCAGTCCATCTACCATTTATTTTGGAAACAGTAATTGGCCTATCTTTTTCATCAACATCTCAAGAACCCCAACAACATGTTTCCAGTCCTCTTCCTGAGGTTGCTGCTCGCACGCACGCAGAGGCGAGTGCCAGACCCCACACAAACAAGGGCGAGAGCAAGGTGGGTCTCCAGGAGGGAGGGAGAAGGAGGGGACTGCAGGAAGGGAAATTCAAAGCCCTTGCTTCAAGTACGTAGAAATCACAGAGAGGATGCGGGGATAAGTGCTGCAGCATCATCTTGTTTCCCTTCCTGGGACAAAAGGAAACACAACTGCAGTTTTTGTGATCTGAGGTTTACTTTACTTGCAGAATAATTGAAAATCAAGAGTTTATTCTAATTAAGTAATCGAGGCAAGTGTATTGACACTAGAGCATGCTTGGTTTTCTGCTAAAGCCACAAGGCAGCAGTGCTCTCCCTGCCTGGGCAGGGGAAGACCACTTTGGTGCTCCTTCTGTAGCCAACAAACCCAGGCATGCTGCACAGCCATCAGCAACATTTGTCTCTCTCTTTCATGATCAAAGCCACATTAAGAATTGCAGTACTCCACCACGCCTACAACCCAAATTAATTGCAAACTAGAAACATTTCAATGAGTGCTTTGCTGCAATAAAGAATAGCTCTGCTAGCTTCTGCTCGGCACGAGACAAGTAATTTGATAATTCGTATGGATTGAACCAAGCAAGGCATACTTCCAGATCCTACCTAATTGAAACAAAACCACAACATGCCCTCCAGCATCTGGCATTGCAACAGACAAAACAATCACGTATACTAATGTTATTATCGTTTTCTTGAAGATTTCTAGGGTGCTTTTACAGAGGTATCCACAAACTGATACATGCTTCCCGTATATTTTTGTTATACACTTCCTATCCTGTCCCATCAGGACCTCAGGTGTAAAAGAATAATAAATAAAATGGGGTTCCAGAATGTAGGTCAATGTAAGAAAAGAGGAATTTGCAAAAGAAACCTTTCAACAAATAAAGGTAAGTAGATTTATGAAGCTCCATATATTCTCTCTTTCTAAAGCAGTTGTTGAACACTGGATCCATGATGGTGCTGAGGTTATGGGACATAAAAATCTACTCCTCTGTTCACATAAACAGATGCATTGGTGTGCACATGGAGGCAACGTGCAGAGAGCTCTGATGTGGAGGACCGGCTCAGAAAGTGCCTCAGACTAAGAAAGAAGCCCATTATACAAAACCAAGTTAATGTGTATTTGCCTTGTATTTGTAAGGCAAATGCAGACACGAGGGATGACTTCACAAAAGATGGAATTATTAGTACAGGGGCTGACTTCAAAAGTTTGAACAGTTTCATCTATTTCTCTACTCAATGCACAGAGAAAAGAGCATTTACAGGGTTCCAGCACACTGGGAAAAAAAAAAAAAAAAAAAAAAAAATTTAAATGCCAAAAAAACCCCCAAAAATTTTTTTACACTTTTAATAGAAAAAAAAAAAAGTTCAAATAAGGTAAATATTGTGAGGCAGAAGAAACAATCTCTTCTGTTGAATCATTACAAAGAATCCAGCTCAACGCTACAGCTTTTAAATGATGCCAACTGATAGGAGCACGTATGCATAACACCGGCATACAAAAAGCTGCGCTTCCCATATCATAAAGGAATTAATTTAACCAAAGTGAAGACATCAGTAGGAGTCGTTTGCTAGCGGCACACTTATTTATACCAACAAAATAACCAGCACGCCGTGAAAGGAGAAACTTTGGCACACGGAGAATTGCTCGTGTTGATCTCATCGAGACAGCAGAACGCAAAGGCGAGCCCGCCCGTTGTGCAACCGAAGCTAACACAAAGGTCACAGAAACACTTTATCGATCACCACGAAGCCAACGTTGGACTGCAGCGCCGTAACTCCACAAGGCGGATCAGCGTCCTGTTGGGCAGGGAAGAGCCAACACATGCTCACGAGGAAGCCTCCAGGTGCTCGGGGGCAAACCAGAAACCCATGTGCCAGCATTTAGTCCAAACACTTCCACACAGGTTGATCTGGCGCTCAGTAAGCACACGTGACACGTGCAAACAATGCAGTCAATGAATACAAGCACTTACTCACAAGATTTCATACCACAGAGGAGGTAAATATTACATAGCTCAGGAAAAGTGGATCATTCATTTAAGAGTTAGAGGAAGAAAACAGAGAGATAGAAAACTAGGATGTGACCACCAGGCAGTCTAACGTATTACTTGACCGCACCTGCAGATAGTCTGAAACGTACATGCATTATGCACGTACATTCACAGAACACAAAATACAATTCAAAAGCAAGTCTATCTGAAACATTTTGATTACCATTTAACGGGGACAAGAAGTGCTTTGCTCAGATCCTTCCAACACTCTCTCTGACCGGCAGACAGAGCGCTGGGTGCTCGGGGTTTAGGATCTTGACAGTTTCACAACACACAGACAAAAATTGTGTATTATTTAAATGTCAGGCACAAAGTCTGTCAGGTGTGTTACAGTATTTTAAAAAATAAAACAGCAACCTTGCTTTTCTTTCCTTTTTTTTTCAGCTTAATGGTACGATAGATTTCCACTGTGTGAAAACCACTTACCTCCTGTCTATACACCCCCACACATCAGCATTGTTCATCATTAAGGAAATAAAAGGTATTTGTAAATCTCCTATTTAAAGTCAGTCCAGGGTAATACTGTGTGGTAAAATAAATCTTTGATTAGTCCAGATTTCACGTCACCTTTTCCATCGATTTGATGAGCACTACATGGCTTACATCGCACGAATCCACCAGCTAAGCTGTTGGAACACCAGCAGGAATAACAACAGGTAACACACCCTTACACGCGCTACTTTCAATCCCAGGAAATACAGGGGTAACATAAGTTGTGACAGAAATACCAAACAAGCCATTTAAAGCAAAGTAACTCAGAAATTACCTACACCTCATAAACTATGTGGGTTTTAAAAAATAATCTGCTGCAACACTGCAAGAACTTTGTTTTTTATGACTGCAATAACTGTAACTAGTCACAGCATTATTTAGAAGTGCTATTCATATTTTTCTCTCAGCCAGTACAAGAGATTCACAGGAAGGTTAAGGTTGGGTGTGCAACACAAACAAGTGTATTTAACAGACTTACTGACCCACGTCACAGTACCACAGGACACAGAGATGAATTGTTTAACACCAGGACCTTTCACAAGACCTAGAAGATGCACGAACCTCACATAACCTGAGGTTACCAGGCTGAGAACAACTGTGAGAGCCAACTAAAGGAGGAAGCTGGTAAACAGGGAGGAGATGACTTGAGTAGGTCATTACTCAATGCAGTTCGCATTCCCACAATTTGCATTAGTTTCCTGATCAGCTGTATTCCTTTCCCCATGCTGTAAAAGCCATTTATTTATAGAAGTCCCATGCAAACTATACTTTTTATTGTCTGAACCCTATAAGGACAATCCAGAACTGAAAAACTTGCTCTGACTTTTCTGTAACCTTAAAATGCATGAGGCAATGAATGACAAGATAAGGTATTAAAAGCATTTCCCCTGCTGGTTTTTCTCCACACATATTAAAAGACTGGTAACTAAGAAAGTTATAATTGTATTTTATTTATTCATGAGAGACAAAAAGGCTTTACTTCATAAACCTTCATACAAGACTGGTGTGCAGGATATATAGTTTCATTTACATGAAATATGTATGTGCTCCCTCAGTTAGCATACCTAGAAATGACTACTTCATAGAAAAAAAGCACCCCTGATGCATTTCCACTGCAATGGATACGCCAGCCACCAAAGCACAGGGAGGTATGTGGCACTACACAACAGCATCTTGCAAGCACTCTGAAATTTTGGGGTGTTTCACCTTCCTACCATGCACATTTCAAGGCATCAGTACACCTTCCTTTTACTTCTCCAGTCTGGTAATTCCAAGGCAAGATGTTTTTCTCTATTACAATTTAACAAAACTTAGTTGGAAAAGGCTCTGACCTCTGGTGTTTCCTTTTTTTTTTTTTTTTGGAACAGAGGCAAAGCCTGAAAGACGCTATTTAAAAATTAAACAATACCTTGAAAGCATGCAGAGTATTCAACTCCTTTGAACTAAAACCAATACTTGCAAATGGTAACATCACATGGAGAACAGCACATCAATTAAACCTGGGGGTAAACAACCTTAAATATCCGCATGTGGGAGAAAATAATGTGATGCAACAAGAATATACCAATGACTTAGAGAAATCAGTTGGAAAAGCACTGCTATCAAGAAGGAAAAAAACACAGTATTTTGAAAGAAATGCACATATGTATTCCTTTCACTAAAATGTTTTTAATTTTATGATATGCAGTCTAAGTTGATTTAATATGCAATTTTTTCTTAAACCCACTTAGAGCTGACCGAACTTTTCACTAATAAGAATACATTTGGTCTGAAAACCAAAGCGTTCAATATTTCAGTCTCTCAGAACGTACATTAAGCAAATTTAGCTAGGTAGCAAAAGGGAAGATGAGTGATCCAATACTGAGCAGCTTGTCCTTCAAATGCTATTTAGTCATTACTGTTACTACAGATGGTAGCAGCAATAACGCCTACGTTTTGGTCACCCAGCACTTTCCCTTACAAAAGATCCCTGCAACATCGTCTCAGGCTGCAGCATCTCTGTTTGCTGCATGGGCTTAAATTTTCAGCAAAGGAAAACAGTCGAACTCCACAACTATTAATTGCTTGAGCCCCAGAATTTTGCTCCTTTTTGCAGCTTTATATACCACTGAACAGATCTCTTCCCTAGCAGCCAAGAGATGCGAACAGCCTCCCGTACTGCAGGCTTGTTTGTTCAGCTCGATCTTGGCAGAGCCTGACGTGATGGACGGCTAAATCTGGCGCCTCACTTTCGCTGCCATCCCAGCAGCATCCTCAGCACTGGAGGGCCCTAGGGAGCAAAACTTGGATGCTGCCAGAGAACCTCCCAGTTTGGGAAGGGGGACCAGGCTGCCGCCACCTGTCACGGGGCAGCACCCCACTGGGAGCAGTGTTTTACTTCGGGATACAGAGGTAGGACCCTCCCTGTTCCTGTGGACCGGAGGAGGACTCCAGGAGCTGACGTACACACAAACGTATCAATTAAGAGAGGGTGAGCTCTGTGCTCCCTCCCAGAGATTTTTGTTAGTAGCTGCTCCCATTGCCACAGAATTGGTTAAGTTGGGTCCCAGAAAATGCCTTGTTCTCTGTTACAACAGACGCAAACCCCATCCACGCTGCTGTCTGTAAAACATACCATGCACACATCCACAGCCTTCTCCCAGCACACTGTGTGTTGTTTTCCATCAGCTTACTCAAACAACACAACACATTTGGCTGAGAGCACTCCACACTGCGGTGCTCGGGCACTGGTGCTCAAATGCCGGCACCTGGCCACTCGTGACATCTGCCCGTGCCTGTCCTACAGCACATGCCCCATTTGATACCATCTTTAATTACACCACGTGCTGCCTTTTCTATTGATTCTCAGTCTCATGAAAAACGGTCTCCATAATAATTGAAGCTCTTTTGCAACATTCATCTCAAGTTAGATGGTACAAAATAGGAAAACGCCTGAAGAAAAAAAAACTGTTAGCAGCACACGTGAATACTGGGCAGGCTTTCCTAGGTTTCAGAGCAGGGGAAGAAATCAGAAATATGAATTCTCAGCAGTAGTTGTTTTTCTCCCATGTGAGACACGGGGAACCGAAGACCCGAGAGCTACAAGCGCCCAACTACTCAGCTGCAACAGATTACAGTGGGAGCTGTGGCTGCCGAGCACAGGAGGAGAGCGAGGGGCAGAAAAACCAGAGACACTCCTGGCTCCATCCCTGGCTGCTGACACGGTGCGACCTCGGGGTGAATCCAAAGGCTTGGATTCACCTTCCCTCTCTGTAAGTTTGGGAGAATATCGCTTATCCCCTGAAGCAACTGTAAAGCTACTTTCAGAAGTTACAGTAGCCTAAGACAAAAAGGAAATTAGTTCTTTCTATGACCGTGCTATGGATGGATTGCTTGCCACAAATCAAAGGCCCTGTATCAGGTGATTAAGGTAAAAGTACAACGAGGAGCTAATTCCCTAATCACCACTCACCTCGCGCGTCGGACCAGGGAGAGGTCAGGCGAAGAGCGAGCCACGGTGGCCACGAGCCCGTGCTGGGAGGCGAAGCGTGAAGGCTGCGGCCGGTGGCCCCACCACCTCACCTCACGCTGCCGGGGGTCTCTGCCCCACGCCGTGTCCCCTTCCTCGCCCCGAACTGTGCGCGGAGCAGCGAGGAGGCACCTCACCTGGGGCTGCAGGAAGGCTCGGGCTCCATACCAGCTTAACCAGTTTCCCTCCCAGCTCGGCCAACCCGCGCGGGCAGGCCCAGGCACCGCGCTGCGCGAGGCTCACCAACCAGCCCCGCTCCACTGCAGGGCAAACCCGCGCTGCCTCCCTGCCTGCCTGCCGGCACCGCCGGCGGTCGGGGAATTCGCCGCAGCCCCGAGCCCGACCCGTGCGGCCACAACACCTCCCTGGCGGCCGCTTCTCGCCCCAAAGCCGGCACCGGGTGCCGCCACCAAAGGGGCTTCGCCTCCCCGAGATGGCGGCCGGGGCCGCCCCTCAACGCCGCGCCGGCAGGCACCTGCCGGGCGGGCAGCGACCCTCGCCCGAGAACGAGGCGGGACGGGAACGGGACGGCTGCCGGTGGAGGCTGGGGCGCCGCCATCCCGTCCTGTTCCGTCCCCTCCAGTCCCGTTTCACCTTGTCCCGTCCCATCCCAGCCGCGCTGGCGCCCACCTGCCGCCCTCGGGGAGCCGCGCGCGGCCCCCGGCTCCGCCATCTTCTCGCTCTCGCCGCCGCCGGTTCTCCACCGGCCCCGCTCCGCTCCCCGGCGGCCGCCGCCGCCGCACAGGCGCACTGCCCGCCCCGCGGCACCTGACGCCGGGCGGGGAGGAGCGGGGCCGCGGCTGCCGGCTGCCCCGCTCGGCTCCCGGCCCGCCAGGTGCTGCCGCCGCCCCGCCCCGCCGGCAGCGGGCTCGGCCCCCGCGGCTGCGGCCGGGCTGTGGGGGGCAACGGCGGGTCCTCCTGGGGGGGGGGGCGGCCGCCGCCGACCCTTTGTTCGGAGCTGCCGAGCGCCGGTTTGGGGTCGGGTCTGGAGGAGACGGGGAAGGGGAGAAATGCCCTTTGCTTTCCCTTAAATGTCTACATGCTGATGGTCAAAGCACAAAACAAACACATAAAAACTTATACCACACGGCTTACACACGCGTTTTGGTCCCGACATCTCATTTTGGCAGGTTCTGGGTGATGTGGGGATGCCAGTCAGCATGTGGCGATGAGCAGGGCCTTGGGCATGTAGCCCCACTTGCTCCCACTCCACCACCCCAAAGCCTCGATAGAACTGATACTACAGCCATAGACTGCCTCACCTTCCTTCCCAGTTCACCAAAACTGAAGTTTAAGACCTATTCAATCCTCCTACTTTCCATTCCTGGTCTTTCTGTTCTGTTCTTTTTGCCTGGCAATGTTGTCCCCATTACATTCTCTCATTAGCTGAAAATTCAGACCAAAGTCAATAGAAGGTGGTGGAGGAAGAAAGAGCCTTCCCTTCCCTTCCCTTCCCTTCCCTTCCCTTCCCTTCCCTTCCCTTTTGCATTGGTTTTCCTTCTGCGTCTCCCAGGTAAATTGAAGTTTCTTACTAATTGCAAATTACACTGTTGGGAGGCTTGCTGGTCAACAATTTGCCTTTCATCTGTACATTCAAATGCTGTTTTCATGTTTGGGTTTGCACACCTTGATAGAATGTTTAGGGAGGCAGATTTAGTTTGTGTTGGTGCATAGAGTACCGACTATTCCTAATGTTACCTGATCAGTTTCAGATGTTATTTTTGTTGCTCATAACTCTGCCAAATTTAGACAATTTCAATTGACATTTTCATGCCAGCTGTTTCTCAGGCTAGACTTTTATCCAGGGGTTTCCCTTACAGTGATTCTACCCATCTAGGGATGACATTGTACTGTTGCGTTCATGTTACAAAATAAATTTCTTACATGTCTTATTGTAGTAGTGCCTCCTACTTTCCAGGGCTCCTTTGGCAATGCCACCAGAAGGAAGAAGACTCTCCAGTCATCTCAGTTTGTCTCCATCCTACTGGTGTCTGACAAACACACAGGAAGAAACAGCTGGTCTCAGTGTGAATTACATGGGCTTGAGAGAAAGGAACCAGAGGGTCTGGAACTGGGAGAACAGAGCATGGATAAGGGGGTACAAAGGCACAGGAAAAGATGGAGGAGCATAGCCAGAAGCTGGAAACAGGGATATGAAGGTGTCTGCTGGGATATTTGGGTAGGAGCTAGGGACTGGGTGGAAGAGGACAGACAGGACCACAGGAGAATGTGTCCTGGGGAGCGTGAGCTGGCTTGTGCTGGATCACAAGTGGTTGTGAAGCCCTTAAGCATAGTACATCCCACGGAAAAATAACTACTCTCCTACCACTGTAATATCCCATGAGAGCTGGCTCACAACCTGACTAGTATTCAGCCTGAGAGTCATGCGATGAAAATAGATTTTAAACAAAACTTAAGGAAACTATATTGAAAACACTAAAGCTCCAAAGATAAAAGCTCCCTTTTAGTATTGTATGTAGCATGTAATATAATTCCATCTTCAAATCACTTTCACAGAGTATTTTTTCTGCAAGACTCCTGCCTCATTCAGTGCAAAGGATGGTGTTTAATTAATGTATAGTTCTTCAATGTTTGTCTTCATTTTCATCATGTAAAGTGGAACCTTTCATGTCATATTTACCGTACATTCTTCAAACCCTGCCTTGAAGACAGGTTAATTAATTTCCATGATGACTTTTCTGTGATAGTCTCATTGTACCATCTTAACTCCTTCAAACATTAATAAATTTAACTTTATAACATCCTTCTAAGTTGAAAGTAGTACTATTATCATATTTTATGCATGTGGAAGAAATTAGAGGAGGTAATGGATATGGGGTTGCCGGTAGATGTTTGTTAAATCCTTTATGTGCTAAAGGCTGACAGGTTGTTTTCAAGCGGGGAATTTAACACAGTGAGCACTTAGCAGCACCTAAATGACAAGACCATAACCATCCCTGCTCAGGTTTTACTTTGAATTCTTTACAGATCTTTAAGTACCAAGGGCAACTTAGAATCTACAAAGCTTTGCTATGTACGTACACCCAGGAGTCAGGAACTGGTTTCAGATGTATTTGTGTAACCCTCTTTATGACACGTAGAGGAACCCTGGGGAAATTTTTAATCTTGAACTTTTAAAAAGGAAATTGTGAATTGTTAAAATTTGCCCGTACTTTACAGAACAAGATGATTTTGTTCAATGTAGCAGCCAAACTGCTGGCTCCTCCAGCTGTGCCGGGACTACAGTCAGTGCCTGCGAGCACCGAGCTGGGGATGTCACCTCACTAGAGCACCGTGTCCCTCTCAAACTCTTCATGCCCCACCTAGGTCTAGTCTCTCTTCATATCACACTGCAAAAAAAAAACCCAACATCCAAGAGGAGGCACGTCACCAGTTGCAATGCGAGGCTCTGCTTCTGTCTGAGAGGAGAATTAATTCATCATCCCATAGCCCCACAGCCTTGGGGAGCTGAGGGACAGGACCAGGAAGGTTCTCCTCGCCCCTGGGGCCAGAAGCTCAGCTACTACAGCACTGGCTGTGAGGGCAGGGAGATGGAGAGAGAGGAGCTGTGTGTGTGCCGGTCTGCAGCCAGCCTCTTGCTGTCATCTCTCCAGCAGTGCAGGAACTGTCCTTAGTGTGGTTTTATCTACCCCAGGGACACCATGTTGGGCCCTCTGTCTGGAAGGGGCTCTTTGCAGGTAGTTCGGGTATTCTGCTTTCATAGTCTGATGCCCAGTTTGTCTTTCCATGACTGAAATTCTGGTAACACTTGTTCCAGATCATCGCATTTTAAAGCATTTTTCTTTCTTTATGCTACGTCATGTTCTTTCCATTAAAATCAATAATGTGTTGGGTTTCTTTTGTGGAACACATTTTTGCCTCTTACCACAAGTTTTCAGCAGGTGCTGTTAACAGGTTTGTCCAGATATTCATACATGAGCTGCAATAAGTATAGATCGATGTAGGGCTGGGAAAGTCTCAGAGGTAAGTCTGCAGAGAGGTAATGGAAAAGTCTTAAAGTCTGCTCGGGATGTAGGCAGGAAGAAGCTGGCAGGACTGCTAATTTTGCCACATTAACAGACATTAAAGTAAAAATTGTCAAAAGCATAAAATAATTTTGAAAAGCTTGGCTTGGCTTTTCAGTGTTGTTCTTTGTATCTTCTGGTTGTATCTATGCAACAAAAGCCATCTATTCCTGGGAGTGCTGCTAAGGGGACCCAGCATCACGAGCCTTGAGCAAAACAGCCAAATCTATTACACAATGCGTCTCCTGAGTTTCTGCTGTTCTGCCATTTTGAATCAAGTGGCCTAGCATCATTCAAACACTGCATGTCAGACACGTAAAATCCAGTTCTCCAAAGCAGTTTTTGCCTGCTCTAGCTTCAAAATTATCCTTTCCTTTCTAACACTCCTGGAAGTCCAATGCCTCATTTGTAATGCTTTGTGCCTTATAACTTCTGAATAAAATTGAGTGCTTGCAACAAAGTGTTATTGCAGACAATATAAATTCACTTGAAGACAATCACTCCTCTTCATTGGGTAAGTTAGTGTCCTCTGAGAGATAAAACATGACTGGGAAGCTAAAAAGAGTGTTGTAACACGTACATCAAAAACTGAAGAAAGGTGGCAGGTATACCTAATTATAGTTATCCCTGACTGTTGAATGATTAATTAACTTAGATGCAGCATAATAAAAGAGAAAATCTTTTTTTTTTTTTTTTTTTTTTTTTTTTTCAGTTGCTTGAAATCTTTCTATAAAATGTGCTGATTGTGTCAGTCTTGAAGCTACATATCAACAGGAAAATAGCATTCTGTTTCAAAAATGGTTTTGAAATCAAAAGTCATAGTGGTATTTCTAAAGCACCTCTGCCTTTTAGTTGTGAATATTAAAAACCAAACCAAACCAAAAACAGTCGTATATGCCCTGGTGAAATGGCTTCTAATTATGTTTGTCTCTCACTGCCTGAGAAGCCAAGGGCAGAATATCTGCAGGAATTAAACTATCTTTTAAGTTCCCGTGGTTGAAGAGCAGGACCAGGGTGCAACTCAGTCTGGTGAAGATTGAACTGCATCTGCCTGCTTTATTTTTAAGTACTTACATAGCTAGGAAGTGCCATTCAATGAATAATATCAGCCTAATGTTAAAATAATTTTTAGGATGAATCATAATGGATTGCTTTTATATTTGGCATTTGGCAAGCAAAAAGTATATTAGTTCTTCTCCATGTGAAAATACATATCTGAAAAAGACTACATTATGCTAATCACAGATCTTCTACCCTAACATCCTATGCCATATGTGATTTTTCTTTACACTCCCAGAATGCCTCATCCTAGGGGCAAGTTCTCACACATTTATGGTACCTTTTGAAGTTCAGCTGAAGCTATTTGACTTGGATCAGGCTGACACTATTGGTGTTGTCTTCACAAAAATAAGTGAAAGCACAGCAAAAGAGACAACTTCTCTCATCACCTCGTCCTGTGTTATTTACTGACGGCACAGACATTTTAAGTCATGTACAAACACAGAACTGCCTACACACCCTGCTTTCCTGAGCTCAGCAGTGGGAGAAACAGTGGTGGAATGCAGCACAAACCTATTTCACACCTGATTTAAACTGAATATTTTTTTAAATCAATGTTTCATTAGAAGGGTGATACATGCTATTCCTCCGATTCTCCCATAAATAAGCCCATCCTTATTTACCACCAAACACGTTCTTATACTCCAGATTCAAAACCTCATGAGCTATGCATTATAAAAGCTCTGTTATTTATTGTTTTGCACATTAATGGCCAGGTATCACCAGGGGGAGAAAAGGCGGTGAATAAGTGAGATTTTGATGAATTTTGGATTACTTTTGATTGTGAGATTAAACTAAAGGTTATTAACTGCACTATTAGGCAAAGAAAAGGCAAAAGCTCTGTTTGCTTTTTTCATGCTTTAACAGGATGTGACACAGTCATGGCATTTGCTGGGAGAGGCAAGAGTAGATAAGCCTTGCCGAGGAAGGAAAGAATGTCTGCCCTGCAGCCATAGAAACGCTTTTTATTTTTTACATTTCTCTTCACCACCTGCTGAAGTGATTGATATTTGCCTGCAGTTATTTGTAGTATTTTTGTTTAACTGCACCAGTGTACTTTGCCAGGAACAGGAGCGCTCTGCCCCCAGCTGTACATCTATTCATTTAGAGGAAGATTGTGCATGGACAGGAGCAGATCTTCTCCAGTTTGATATGTTCTCAAGGTTATGGAATACCAAATCCTAAGATACTTCAGCTCTGATTGAATGCCTAAAATAGCATTAAACTAATTAAGTTTTGTTATCATTGAATAATAATCATACCACATTGAATGGCAGTCAGTAGAGAATTCATTTTTGTTTGACTTTTTTGATTAAACTAGCATCCTGTCTATGCAAAAGTAAATCATCTTGAAGGGAAGTCATGGCTACAGAGGGGATGAAAACCTCTCAAACATAGACGTAGTATGTCCATGACTTAAATTCACAAGCTGCACAGCATGTGCAGGGATAGCTCTGCCTTGCACCCATAGCGAGACCATCTGCATGCTCCATGGGAACTTCTCTGCAGACAGCAAGTAAGTCTATTGTCTCGTCCTTTCTGAGCACTATCAATAACATGTAGATATAATAAAAAGAGGAGAGAAGTCATTATGGTTTAGGTACACTTTCAAAACTATGGAAGTTTTACCATACGAATTTATGACAGAGCCAGATGCATTGAGAGAAAGATCAGTGACTTGCAGATACACTTCAAAC
Organism: Heteronetta atricapilla; assembly: GCA_011075105.1. Taxonomy (NCBI): domain Eukaryota; kingdom Metazoa; phylum Chordata; class Aves; order Anseriformes; family Anatidae; genus Heteronetta; species Heteronetta atricapilla. The sequence continues at coordinate 125,273,091 of CM021731.1, read as the reverse complement.
ATGCACAGTGTAGGGAAACAGAATTTGAATTCTGAGTGCTTTTGCTGAAAGAGAGGGAAAGAACATTGCAAAAGATGAGGATTTCATTTACTTTCATGATCAATTCTCATTCTTCCTTAACTTCCACAGACCAGGATGTTTATTCATCCACGTGACTTGGTGCACTCAAACATAAAGACCACGACACTGGTCACGGTGCTTCTGCAGTTGCTTCAAAAGCACGATAAATCAGGGTATGCCTATAGATACAGTCTAAAGGTTTCCTGGTGATTAAAATGAGATCAGTAGTTTTGAAGCAATCAGTGTTTGAAAAAGGTAGCTGAGCCTCAAATCAATGAGTATAAAATATTATACCAAACATTTTAACACAAAAGGGGGAGGTTTCTATTGACAAAACTTGTTCATCAGGAATGAAATAGATCCTCAGGCTGAGCTCCACTAACTTCAGCCCAGTTACAACAAATTACACAATCCACCTCTGAACAGAAAAATCAGATACTTTGTTTTATAATGTATAAACAATCAACAAAGAAATCTGAAATATATATGCTAAAAAAGTAAAACAATTTTACATGCTTCACAGAAATGTATTTAGGTAGTTGTATATTTCAAAATTTGAGTAAACATCAGATGTAAATCAAACATTAACTTAACTTAATTCCACAGGTGAAAGATCACTCTCATACACAATTAAGCATCAGTTTTCTTCCTCACTGAAAAGCAGCAATTCATGGAACATGTCGCTTCCACCAGCTTTGAATTATATAGGAGTTATAACTAAGCAAACATAGTGAATACAGTGTGTAAATGTTTATGAACACAATTTAAGACCTCACTAGCTAACATAAAAGAGATCAAAAGATAAAAAGATCTGGTAACTTTTACTGAGTTAAAATAGGTATTACAGATTCTCTGTAAATAATGCAAAGAACAATGCCAAATCCATAATGTTTTTTTTTTGTTGTTGTTGTTGTTTTTTTCCGTCACTTAGTGTATTTTCTAAATTATAGATCTTTGACAATTTAGTGGTGTCTTTTTTTTTTCTTTTCGTCTTGAATTTGTATTGTCATTAAATGAGCCTTTCCCAGCTTTCTTCCCTACTTTCAGACATAGCTCTAATCAAATTAGCCTTGATTCCAGTCCAGAACTCAAACTATTTGTTGCATGATCCTCTTCCAGGAATGGCAGACCAACACAAGACCTTCACATAGGATGATCTTTTGGATCTCCATTATCCAATTGCATTTTTCCTCTAGCTTGTCAAAGTCCAGGTGAATTTCATTTCATTTTTATTGATATTTTTTTTAATCAAGTTTAAACTGCATTGTAATTAGACATCTTTTTCATGCCTTCCTGCTAGCACACAATTGTTTCTGCAATTGGAGCAATTTGTCCACGTTCATTCATGAGTCCTGTTCAGATGCCCAATAAACGTGGGCAATAGTTAGAAAGACCATCTTCTATGCAGTTTAAATTGTCAAAAGGAGATAAAACGATTGTATTATCTTAAGTAAACCACTGTGACTTGACAGACATCACTTTAAATAGGCAGAAATAGAGGAACATGGAATGACCACTACGGGGACCGGTCTTTGTAGTAAGCCTCTCTGAAAACTACTGCCACTGAGGAAAGATAAAGGAACATGTGTGCAGAAGAAGGAGTGAATCTGCACAGCAGTCATAATTTCTTACCTCTGCAGACTCACCGTGAATTCCAACTACAGACATATTTAAAAGCATTCTCTGGAAGCTGAAAACATAATAAGCTCAGAGCAGTTTGCAGCTTTCTCACCTTCCTGTGAAACTTGAAACTATATATCCAGACTTCCAGTCAAAACTGGAAAGTGCATTACTTCTATTTATTGCTTTAAAAGCTCCTTACCTTAGTAGGTGCAAAGGAGAAGGCTTTTAGGTGATGTGTCCGAGAAGACATGCTGGAGGTTGGCGTAGAAAGGAAGGCTGGAAGGTGAGCAGCAGGGTGGGGGCCCTGGGCTTCGGAGATGCAAACAGGGCCTTGTTCAGGCATTGCCAGGCAGGATCCCCCATGGAGCTGTTGTGAAGGGGAAGGATGCCCAAGGGAGTTTCTAGGGAGAGACTGAGAGCCTGGTAATGAACCATCTTGTAATGCATGAAGCCTGGGCATTTCAGGAGAAGGTCTGCATGGCTGCAAGGGGAGTTTCTTGGTGAACTATCACACAAGTGGGAGTGGAGAAGAGTCAAAACCAAGAACAAGCAGCAAACAGGAGTATAAAAGCAGTGTTAGGTACTTTGTGTCAAAATCAGGAAGGACAAAGCCCAGCTGGAGCTGGGACTGCCCAGGGGCACTGATGAGGACAAGACAGAATCTGTAGGCATGCTAGCTGGAAAAGCAAGTTCAAGGAAATCAGGGCTCTGCTTCTTTTTTTTTTTTTTTTTTTTTTTTTTTTTCCTGCTGCCTTCACAGCTATAAGCTTGCTCCTGTACTGCCTGTATGAGCACAGTTGGGAAGGGAAAAGGGGAACCAGCAACAGAGGATCAAGTTAGAGGCTAATTAGAGAAACTGAGTTTATTAAGACCCATTGGGTTTCCCCCACAAGCTGCTGGAAGGTCTTCCTGGTCTTGTGGGCATGTTTGTGAGGCCATTATCAATTTTTTAAAAAGGCCAGAAGGATGACTCAGGGAACTCTGCAGCAGCCATCTTCACCTCAATCAATATAAAGGTCATGGAGCACAATCAGTCAGAGTCAGCCCAGCACAGCAAATCATGTATGACCTGCTTGGTATGACAGAATGACTGGCTCTGTGGGCAAGGGCAGAGCTGAGGGTGTAATACACCTTGATTAGAGTATGGCTGTTGACACAGCCTTCTCCAGCCTTCCCCTCTGGAAACTGACAAAGGATGGATTGGACAAATAGACTGTTAGAGGGATTGAAAACTGACCGGACCATCAGGCTGTAAGGGGAACGGTCAATAACTCAACTTTTGGCTGGTAAACAGCAGAACATCCTGGGGTCAGTATTGGCACCCATATTCAGTGCCTTCATTAACAACATGACAGCTACACAGAATTCATTCTCAGCAGATCTGCAGGTAACACTAAATTCAGGGAAGTGGCTGATGGTTCAACCCAGAGGGACCCTGAGAAACTTAAGGATTGGTCAGAGACCTCACGATCTCTATGAAGTTCCACACCTGGGACAGCTGGAAAACCCCCCTTGGATGGGTACAGGCTGGGAAGAGACAGGGTGGGCTATGGTGGTCCTGAGGGGATGGTGCACCCTGGGTTGAATGTGAATGTGCAGCATGCTCTTGTAAAAGAAGCTGCGTACAGGGTTAGGTTAGAAGTGTGGCCGACACATCCAGGGAACTTTGCTGATAATCTCTACTTGGTACTGGTGAGGCCACACCTGTAATACCAATACTGTGCTCAGGTTTGGATACCTCTGGTCGAGAGGGACATGGAGAAATTGGAGAGAGTTCAGTGGAGGACTTGTAAGAAAGCTATAGAGGACAGGCTGAAGGAGCCAGACTTAATTAGTTTGCTAAAAGGGAAGCTAAGAAGTGATATAACATCAGTCTACAACTGTTTGAAGGATTATTATAGAAGTAACAGGGCCAATTTCAGCTAGCTAATCTAAGAAAGCTTTTGCCACAATTTACAGCTCGGGGGGTTCAGGCTGGGTATCAGAAAACAAAATCAACATGAGAGTATCAACGGAGAGGAGGAGGAACCTCTGTCACTGGGCCTTCTCAAGATTCAGACAAAGCCATGAGGAACATAATCTAGTGTTGAGCTAGTCCAATTCAAAGATATCCTCCAGAGGTGCCTTCCAACAAACATTTTTATGATCTTGCAGCAGGCCTTAGGTCTTCACAATGTCTTATTATTAAAACCCTATTATTAAAATAATCTGTTTATTAACTTGTTTGGTTTCATGAGTGCTGGTAGAAGATTGTCACCTAGCCTGTTTGCAGGGAGATGATTTTACGGAAGGGAAACACCTTGGTGAGTTATGTAACTGAGACAACACCTCTCATCAACCCACTTTATGGAGGTGGCAGAAATGTAGTAAGAAACTTCAGCTAAGGAACAGCATTAAATCCACATCCCTCACTCCTTGCCATGGCACCCATTCATCTTTCTGGCTTAGTCCCATACTTCATTAAAATGTGAATCTAGATTCAGTCAATCCTTCTGCCATGTCTGAAGCATAACCTAAATTGCTAATTAGTCTGGCCTTCTGTTTTCAAAGCATTATCCCCCTTCTTTGCTGTGTGGGAAATGCTTTGCTATAAATAGACACATTTTGCTGTGAACTATATTGATTCTATAACATTTCAGCCCCGTAATTTCCCATGATGTGTGATACAGAAAACAAGGCTCTCAATTGAATTACATTTTTCTTGCTCTGTAAGGAGATATTGAAAATTATAATTCGCCTGTAAATCCATGAACTGTCATAACCTTTATACTTAGGAATGAAGTGCGTAGGAACGACAATCCCTCCTGAACAAAATATAATTTTTCCGTATTTTTTAATACAGCTTGACATGATGGAGCAGATGACATCGTAACAGTGCGTTTGATGCTTAAATCTCAACAAAATAATATATTTTTTAAATTAAAATGATTCTATTCTCATTAAACTGGAGTTACACATCATCCTCTGAAGCAGAGGAAATTGAAGCAACTAGACCTATGAGAGAATCCTGGTCCTACCACTATGACTCTCTACGTGGCCCCAGACTTCTGTTCTAGCAATGCTGGACGGTGCAGAAGAGAAAGCTGGACCTGTATACTTTAGATCTACAAAGCAGACTTAATATTGCAAGAAGCAAGTTGCCATGCTAATGAGAGTCCACATGATTTCTATAATCTTAGGCAAGTGTCAATAAGGTAATTTATACTCAACAGGATTTTCATGTGTCACATTTTCAGGTGTCACAGGTAGAACTTGTTTTACCATATTCAGGGGAACACTGTAATTTGCTCGTCTCCTGACTAGAGGTGTGGGGTGGTTGCTTTTTTCTTACCAAAAAAAAAAAATAATCTCCAGAGAGGGTAATATATATCCATATATCCTACACATATGAATTCTTCCTTTTGTTTTGGATCCAGTATTCTAGGTTTCAATGGAGAAATGGTAGTGCATAACGCGTCCCTAGGAGAGCAGAGCAGCCATGCTAGGAGAAACTAGAACCAGAAGACACTCGATGAGATGCACCTTATACACTCCCTAGTTCTGAGGCACCTGGCTGATGCCATTGTGAGGCCACTCTTGTTCATCTCTGAAGGATGACATTGACCAGAGCAGGTTTCTGAGGACTGGGAAAAAGTCAATGTCATTCCTATTGTCAAGAAAGGCAAAAAGGAAGATTCAACTACAGGGCAGGTGGCCTCACCTCCATCCCTGGGTAGGTGATTTTGCAAATCCTCCTAGAAATGATTTCCAAACATAGTAAGAATGAGAAGTTGTTTGGGAGTAGTCAGAACTGGTGCACAAAGTGGAGATCCTACCTCCCCTATGACAAGTGATATGAGCAGCTTGGTGGAGGAAAGGAGAGCAGTAGGTATGGTTTATGTTGACTTGAACAAGACTTTTAGTGCTGTCTCTCATAACATCCTCAGACAAGATGATGAAACATAGACTAGATAAATGGTCAGTAGTGTGGACTGCAAACCAACTGAGCTGCCAGGCTCAAAGGGTTGTGATCAGTGACATGAGGTCCAGCTGGAGGCCAGTCACTAGTGGTGTGCAGAAGTCAGTATCGCTCAACATCTTCACCAGTGACCTGGATGATGTGACAGAGTGCACTCTGAGCAAGTCTGCAAGATGACAAAACTGGGAGGAGTAGTTGACACCTCCGATGAGTGTGCTGCCATTAAAGGGGACCTTGAGAAGCTAGAGAAATGGGTCAACAAACCTCATCAAGGTCAGCAAGGGGAAACGCCAAGTGCTGCATCTGGGGAGTCATAAGCCAATGCACCAGTACAGGTGATGGGGCTTGACCTGGGAGGCAGCTAAGCACCACATGATCTTACAGAATGAACACTTGAACTGATTATATACTTAAGAATAACGCTCTCTATAAACATGAATTTAAAACTAATTCCAAACAAACCTCAAACAAGCGTAAGCCTACCTGTGAAAGCCACTCTGCTATGAGAACTCTATCCTACCCTCTGTACTGGCTTTTACTTTTCTCAGCTGGGATTCAGTAGATAAAAAACTGATCATTGAATCTTACCCTTTAAGTTAACAAACTGAAATCACTAAAATAATAGATAAAAGCCTTTCCATATCCATGCTATGCAGCCAATCCCTTTTGGCAAGCATGTAGTTCTGAAAGAAAACAAAACACACACAAAAAAAAACACACTTTAATAGATTGAGCTGAACTTTGACAAATTTGAAAAAATCTTAGAAGGATAGCCTCAAGACAAAATAACTTGAATTTAACAAAAGTCCCAATCTAAGCTCAAGACATGGGTGCATTTAAGAACTGTCTTCTTGTGGAACTGTTGTACTGTGGAACATGTACTTGTTTCACAAATCCACAGTGACAGCCTAAATCTCATTTATTCTCCCAAGTCAATGGCTATTTAACAAAACCAGCTTTACGAACACACAGTTGAAAGCTTTTGCAAAAATAATTCACAGGTAATCCATAAAACATGAGAAGTGTTTTATTTTCCCAAAGGTTTTCAGGTCTGTATATCCGTGGAGATGATGGTAACCGATACTGCAGTCTGTGGTGCACTTTTCACCAAAGATAGAGGCACATCTGGTTGCACCGAAGATGAAAGCTAGCCTCAAAAAAAGTGAATCTATACACTTACTCTGCAGTATCTCCCAATCATATTTTTCACTTCACACAACTCCTCCACTGAGACAGTTCCTCAGTTACCTTCTCTATCAGGGAAGTCAGTCAGGAGTTCTCTGATTCTCGGAGTCAAGTTCATGCCCTGTGTTTCAGAGCCAGCGAGCACTCCAAGGGCTCAACGGTGGACAAGCCTTCCAGGGAAACTTGAGACTTGACTCCTGAACATAAAGGCAATCTGTACAGGAGAATGAGCAAGCTAGAGAACAGTGAATGCTTTAGAAACTTCAGGCGCTGGTAATGCTTAGCCAATACAAATGCAGCTGACTAAAGTTATACTCCCTTTGGTAAAACAAAGTATTAGATTGATAATAAGCTTCAAAGAAACATATTCATTTTCAAATGATGTTATTGTTAGACAGAGTAAATATGGAGCAATGCTGCAGGGAGCAGAGCAGAAAGCTAGTTTCCTACTAGATCAGCAGTTAGATGGAAATGAAGGTAGAGTTCAGACCATCTGAACATGAGACTGATGAGTCCTGCCAGTACTTCTGGTTTTGTGAGAGCCACAGTTCTTCTGAAGCAAGACAAGAAAAGAAAGCACCACACAGTATGATATTACAATTAGAGGGAGAATAATTACCAGCACGCTTTAAAATCATACACCAGATGCTTGTTTCGGACTGCAGTAAGGAACGTTGTTATGCTGAAACTGCATCTAAAACACCATGTCTGTTTTTGGGAACACAACCACCAACTTCATAAAGTACCCAATATTCAACTCTGTACTAATCAATGGAAAAGTGGCCTTCAGCACCATTAAGGGAATAGTTTCACAGTAGAACTACAGTGGGGGTACTTTAATTGAAAGACTCCTGTGCCAACACTAATTCAGCTCAGCTCAAGAACAAGGTTTCTGTAGCTTCTGACTTCTTATTGTATAATTTAATAATATTGTCTGAAGAAATTGCATGGATATAACACTTCAGTTAAGTAAACTACATGCATTATTATTACTGTGAAAAGTAATAATACAAATACAATAGTAAAAACCAAGAGGTTCAGAGAACTCCCGTGCAGCTCCACCACCACCACAGGAAGTGATTCTGCTTCGTTGCAGCAGGCTGCTAGCAAGTGAGGCAGACACCATTGTACCTTTATGGAGAGAACAAAGATGTGAAGTCTTCTCAGATGGGGTGGGGAGTGCCCATCAGGGGCCTGGAGAGAGACTGCATTTGGATCTGAAAGTCTAGCACTTTCCTAGTAGGTGATGAAAATAACTGACACAAAAAGTTTTTCTCAGTCCTGAAAGAGGAATCTATTTTTCCCTTTGTAACCTACTCTTTAAATATTCTGCTAGTATATACAGTGCACTCAGTGATTTACAGCTGTTTCTAACAGAAGAAAAATTCCAAGGGGAAATCGCTTTTGCATCCCAAAGAGCAAATCTTGAGGTGCTGTCCTGAAGCAATGCCACTGAAATATGTATTTTTGAGTACTAGAAGCTTACGACCTGAGGTTCAAGTGGAATGCTCAGCCCAGATTCCTGATACAGCCCCAGAGCACACATGCAACCTGATCACTTGTAGAATTAAAAAATTCTTCCTTTTTTGTGAACAACTCCCTTCCTTGCTTCCCATTTTCCTATCTGAGAAGGGAGGGATGTGACATAACAAAGTGAACTCCAGCTGGGGAATCCCCAAACTTGTAAGCATTGGCAGTGGGAAGCCACAGAATGAGGAAGACTTTATTGCATACCACCTGTTTCCTACATTCTTCTCTACCTGCTTTTGGTAATCACAAACAGGAGGACAGAGCCCAGACTACCCTTTCAATGTGACAGACTGGCTAATTTTCCGTGTTTAGGAAGTGTTTTGTTGTATGTTGCAAAGCTGAAACATTCCAAGATACTGCAAGACATGCAGCACATTTTACTTAGAGCCCTGTTACTTCAGATTCAAGTGGGACTAATGGGGAAGTGCAATAAAATGTAGTGGAGATGGGAGGTGGAACAAGAAACAATACTCTGTCTGCCACCTGTGGATTTCTGAATGCAGAGGTTGAACTTAGAATTAACAAACAGTCCTTGCTCCTTTAAAATTTCTGGAATAAAACAGGAGATCAGCTAAACACCTGTACCTTGTATGCCTAAGATCAAGTTACACATGAATGCACTGCAGTTGAGGAAAGTATAGTTTTGGGAGAGAGAAAAAACAAAACTTGCATAGATAACTATTAGAAGGACCATTAAGTGTTGTCCACTGTAACCATATCATTAGGAAAACTGGTAACTGATGCTCCTACCAAGGTCACTCATGGTGTGTTAAGGTAAAAATCAAAAGCATATTTTTAAAGGGAGGACGCAAGAAGGTTAACAATTAAGGCATATTAAGCTATTAGGAACAATGTTGTGTTGCCATGATGACCATGTTTCTTTCTCATGATAAAGATACCTGGAAAAGTCCCTCATGAAATCTCAATGTTGAACAGTGTGAGACAATCAGTCTGTAAAGTATGGATAGCAAAAAAATGAAGAAGAAATACATAGTTCTGTGCACGCATAAGAAATGCGTGCACAGAACAAGGATATAAAGAGTCTTATGAGTCTTCTGATCTGAATAAACAAACATTTGTTATCAGGAGAACATGGCTTCTTCAAGTCTGGCCACTTCCCTCACAAGAGTTGGGCAGAAATAAGGCCTCGGTGAAGATTTTTTTCCCTGTTTTAGCAGAGACCTAGAGAAAGCTATAACAGGACACCTTCTGAAGAACACATATAGTCGCAGATGGGTTAGTGGTAGCACAGGGGGAATGTTGGCAGAGCCTCCTAGTGGGGATGTGGCACACAGGGACAGAAAACTGATGCTGCTGCTGACCCAGGACCAGACAAAATGGAAGAGTGGTATCGTCACATTTCATTACCAGCACAGCTCTCCCTGCAGGAAGATTTTGCTATGACACTTAACTAGGCCACCAGACATTACGTGGGAAAAATTACAAGTTCAAGAACTTCGAGCCAGAAGAAACAGATTTTCACAGGAAGATGAAAACAGATTTACTCAACCTTATTGTGTAAAATGAAGAATATAAGACTGTAAAATAACATTTATATGCTACCATATGTATAACTGATTATAAAAGTTCAGGAAAAAAGTGAATGAAAATTCCTCTTGAAACAAGCATAAAGATAATTTTAAAGGCTGAAAAACTAAAGATTAAGTCAGAAGACGTCAATATATAGAAAATGATCAAAAATAATCATGCTTTCTTCTCAATCTAAATAAAGTTTTTCGATACTTGGCACTCAAGCTGTTTCTTCTAAATGTTTCCCCATGCACTAAATTAGACTCCCATTTTCAATGTTTGTTTCTTTTCCCCTCAATTCTCTAACAATTGCATAGGTAAAGCTGCCTATAACACCTATATATTCAGTTACTGCCTATATCTTCTCTTTCATAATTGCATATTATTTCCTGTATTAACATATGCTAAAACTACAGTTACTCTTGACTTTCACAAGTTTACAGCAGTTTCAGTCGAAATACTGTTTTTCCTCTCACAAATCAAGCCAACGTATCAGTAAAGCAACAGATTAGATCAAAACCTAAAGCAACATTTTACAAAGCATGAGACCTTAGCGATATGGTTTAGTGGGGACTGTTAGTGTTAGGTTAGAGGTGGGACTCGATGATCTTGAGGTCTCTTCCAACCTAGAAATTCTGTGATTCTGTGATCACTCTTCACAAAAAGCATGTCTAGCAAGATGATGGCATTAGTTCAAACTGGGAAGAGGAGGGAAAGGGAAGGAAGCAGTCTGTTGAGGTTTTCAGCCTCAATACTGAGGAGCACCAGCTGTTCTTGTTACCCCTCTTCCCACTTTCCAGTTCTTTCATTAATTGATAGTTGTATACTAATACACCCATACCAGCATTTGTTCCACTTACAGGTGGTGTACTAACATTTTTAGTGAACATTGGATAATAGAGAAGGGTTCTTTGCTGATAGGGTGGCCAAGCACTGGCACAGGTTCCCCAGGGAAGTGGTCATGGCTTCCTATACTGTTCACATATTCAGGGTTGCCCCATCCCAGGTGCGGAATTTGCTTGTTAAGTCTCACCTAGTTGGTGATTGCTCAGCCCTCCAATTTGTCAAGATCTTTCTGCAAGGCTTCTCTACCTTCAAGGGAGTCAACAGCTCCTCCTAAGTTAGTGTCATCCACAAACTTACTTAGTATGAAGTCCTGCATCCAGCTCATTCATAAAAGCATTGATGGTTTTATATTTAGTTTTAGATTGATAAAAGCATCGATGCTTTGACTGCCCCTAAAATGGAGCCCTGGGGGAAACACCACTAGTGACTGGCCGCCAGTCTGATGTAACCCCATTTATTGTAACACCGTGAGCCTGACCCAGCAGCCAGTTGTTCACCCATCATGTTACGTATTTGTCTAGTTGTATGCTGGACATCTTGTCCACAAGGACACTGTGAGAAAAAGCATCAAAAGCTTTGCTGAAATCCAAAAAGATTACATCAACTGGCCTCCCTTGGCCTAGCACTCTGCAGGGACTACACTTCCCTTCTTTGCAGATTTCATGCAGCAATCGTAAAGACTCCTATCACCAGCTCAAGAGTTGTCACAAAGCTGAACCCTCTCTGGAGGAACAACGTACAACCGAGGCAGGCCTGGGCACCGCAGGGGAATCCTCGTGTCTCTGCTGATCTCCACTGCACCTACTACAAATGGGGGCAGCAGAATCCATCAAGCACTGATGCCAGCGACAGGTTTGCATCCTTAGCCCATGCCTGTGTGCCTCAATCAGCTTGTTCTTTAGGAAGAAGGCAAACTACTTCAAGGTCTGGAAGAAAAATATCTTAAGTGTTTCCGTTCCTGGCCATAGTTATTACAGACTCTAGGCACCTCAGAGTCCCCAAACCCCGTGACAGAAAATCATAAAAGTTGAAGCAATCTGGTCACTGCAACATGCCAAGTTTTTGTTGTTATTATTGTTGTTGGTTTTTGGGTAGCTCATCTGCTCCCTCCCGAGGCCGAACATGTAAGGGTATTTTGCCAACAATCATCTTCAAGCTGGAATAAAATTAACCAACCATAAAGACGAATCTGGCTGATAAAGGAGTATAAATACTACTGACAACAGAAAAGACTCCTAATAACAGAACAGCCTATACACACAATTAATAGGCACTGGACTTGAGCTACCCATTTCTACAGGAAGAGTGAATGTGTAAGAATATCCACTAAAAGTATTTCAAAAAAAGATTTACTGTTAGGCAAGTGATACAGTAATAGGCCCCCTAGCTGTTACTGAGTTTCTTTCAGCTTCTGATTAAATTTCCTCTTCTTGAACTGACAGCCTGACTATAAAGCAAATTGCTCTGCAATTGTCCTTTCTGTCTACATATTTAATAAAATGAAGAAAATCTAATTCATGGGATGGAAAACATAAAGTGCTAGAGGCAAGGCCTACCACAGCAGCACGGAAGAAAACGTGCAAACTACTAGAACCATTGTTTGTTTTGATAACCTACACATCATATATGCAATTGAAAAGAAAAAAACCCTGGTCTCTCAACTTGTCTCTATCTTAGCTATAAACGTTTTAAAGTATTGAAAGGAAAAGCCCCCCCAAATACAATTAGCATAATTAAAACACCTGGATCCCAAACGCAGCCCAGAAGCAAATAAGCACTTGAGAGGAGAAACAAATTTTTAGATGCTTTCAGTGGTACCCTGCTGTTAATACCTACTTCCTAGATGGAGTTTATGAAAGCACTCATTGTTTTCAGCTAGTTTCTCTATTTGGTTGAGACTGTGATTATAAAAGTTGATCTTCAACATTAAATTTGATGGGCAAGATATAGCACAAGCAACCTGAATTAGTCAACAGGAATGCTGACTCATGCTTGGCGTGATGAGTGTGTGTGTATCCTCCCTGGCATCCTCCCTGCTCATCTCTTCTTCCACCTTTCCCAAAGGGCATGAACATCTAGAGAAATAAATTAAGCTTCATTTTGCTTTGTGTCAGAATGAGAAAGCATTGCCAACAACGACCTTCACACCAAAGCTAGAGGCATCAAGTTTAAAGGGACAAATGAAACTGCACTCAGACTACTCCATTATTTCAGACAATACTTTCCTCTTCCCACAGATCTTCCAAGAGGCTGCGCTTATTTTAATTTTCAAGTCCTAATTTCTAATATTCACTCATGGTTTTCACAGGCAAAAAACTAGGTTCAAGCTACTGAACCAGTAAGAGACTCAGGTCCCATCACATTCACATTCAGTAATAACAAATGATTATGGTTTAGGTTGACTGCTCTTGTTATTGAGCAAGCTTCAACAACCCATCTCACCTGAAAACAAGACTTACCTCTTACAGGGAGAAGCAGTGGTTCTCAACTTACATACCCCACAAGTCCAATCAGTTTGTCACAAAGAACCTGGTTAGGAGCACTGCCAGGTACCACACTGAGCAAGCCGTCACCCTTAGTCAGCAGCGTATTTTCATTCACGTCCATAGTACGCAGTACTGCACACAGGCACAGTAGCACATACAGCACACAGTCGTATGTTATATATAACCTATCAGTAGTAACAAGTAAATGGCACACAGACAAGCAATCATGGGTTACCACTTCCTTCTCCTTCTTTTGAGGAAGGAGAGTTTTTTTTTTAAAAAAAAAAAAAACACGTATTTTTTAAAAACTTTGTGTCCGGACTATACCTGCAAAGAATTAGGGTGGAAAAGCATTAGGGCTGTCCAAAGCAGCATGCAGCTGCCACCATTATGAGGCATAGAGACAAAGAAGATAACATCTGGAACAATGAACAAAAATTGTGTTTCAAAGTTTTAATCACAAAATGATCTCAAAGTGTGAAACATCCTGCAGAACACAAAGTTTACACTTCAGTAGCAGAAAATTCATCTTTGAATCTCTACTTTCAATTTTACACTATAGGTGAAAAGCCAGCAACAGTTCCCAATATTTAAAGTCTTATTAAAAAATTACTTTGATAATACTGTTACAGATGGAGCACCTTTTGTGGTTTTAGTCAGTAATCTTGTAATCCTCCACCTGGCAGCTACTGTTTTACCTCCTTCTTTGCATGGAGACGCTGGAAAGGGAGCTACTTGTGAAAGCTGTTACTCCCCCCTACCCTCCCCCCAAAAAAATATAGACAGTATAAAGCTGCCCAGATTGCACTGTGAAAGAAGCTCTAGCTGAGAATGAGGGAATGTACTCAACAAAAACAATGCAGCCTAGCATGAAAACATCAACGAGATGGTGTTGAGCCAGAGCACTAATAAATGGAAAATTTCCTTAAAATCTCTGAAGACTTTTGGGTGAGCCAGATACAAGCCTGTGACTGACAAAGACTGGAATCAATTCTGCCAGGAACAGAGTATCATCTTGGCTCCAGAGCTGAAGTATCTATTATACCAGAGAACTCCGGTACATTGAAAGAAGTTCCTTGCAACAGCAGTGTATTTATCTGTATTTCTCCTCAGCAGTGACCATGTACTTTACATTTTTCCCCTATGTACAATACTGTTTTTGGCAAGATAAATTCCATAGTATTTTTATCTTCAGTAGCATTCACTGTATTTTAATAATTAACCTTTCTGCTAGCACAACTGAACAGAAATCTTCTGCACTTGGACCTCAAGCCCAGTTGTGAAAGTTTTTAACCATTTTCAGAGCTGCTCAATAGTCTGTACAATGGGCTGAGGACACCAGTAAGCTATGGAACAGTTTATAAACTTTATCCTGAAACTTTACCATTTTCATGTTGATTCACAATTGAACTCTATAGACATACAAAGACAGTAACCTTGTATACTTTAACATCAGGGAAGTAAGAATACTATGTCAATAGCATCTTTTCCCAATATTTAGCAAGTTTTTACAATGAGCATTTAAAACCCATGAAACGTTTGGCAAAACTACTCAATACTAAGAAATAGTCATCCCCAGAAGAAGATCAGATCCAATTAAGGATAGAGATACTATGAAGAAGGAAAAATGTAAGAGAGAGGACATTATCTTAAAAGCTCTGGAAGTGCAAATCTAGCACAGAACTCCTCAAAAATCATGTAAATCAATGAGGCCACTCCATATTTAAAGCCATTTTGTTTTTATCTATTGGGGGTAGTCACTTTACATCATACCAAAAAGACTGTATAACGAATACAAGTGTCAAGAATCAGATTTTTATGGCACAAAAGGAAGTTTTGCATTAATCTGCTTTCAGAGTTGTTAAATACATAATTGAAGACAAACTAAGGCTACCACAAAATAATATTTGCATGATGATGTTAGTCTTTATTCAGCTTTTTGACCGACTCCTCCAGTCCAAAGGTGGAGAAGAATCTTTCCATTAAGTTGTTCCAGTGATTCATCCTGGATGAAAAGATTCTTTTCCTACGTTTGACACAAGTGTAATTTCTCATTTATATCGTTATTCAACGTTCACATAAACTTTCATGTTGTACCTTACACTGCATGGAGTTTAAGATTAAAATAAAACTCTACTCTTAACATAACCTTTTCTATAATGTAAAAATATTCTACATGTTTAACATATCAAGAATGTTAAGCATTCACTTTGGGGGAAAAACTGTTTTACATATTTTTCAGCGCAAACCCAACTCTAATGTTTTGTATCGCGGTATCCCTGTTCAGTTGGGTGCCACCCAGTGTTCATCTTCTGCAGCTACAGCTTAACTACTGTACTTGAAATACAGAAGAGCTATGCATACAAGACAGTTTTTAACAACTGCAAATTTGAGATGCTGCTTACTTTTCATTGTTACTTCCCTCTACCTTTCCACTGTGGCAAATTTACATCTTTGAAATAATGAGTGTTTTTAATTATCAAAATCAGTATAAAAATAGCAGCATGCTAGTAAGACATGAAAAGCAGATTCACGCATTATGAATTTAAATGCAGCTTTCTGCCTTCCCTTTATATTATCAAAATCTTTTCAAAGTTAACATCAAGGCAAGGGGTATAAGGACAGACACTGCATAGTATGTTTTGATACTAATCTGAACTGGGTATTTAATCAAAATCCATGATAATTACAGGGTAAACAATTTTTATTTCAAAATACAAGATTAACTGCATTGTAGTGATGAAAGCAGAAGAGGGAAAATGCAGTCTTTTACAGCCCATGTCACTTTATCTCACATCCAGAGGTAAAAGCTCTAATTGGTGAAGAGACAAAATATTTGTGGCAATTCATTTAGCCTTTGTGATAATCCAGCATTATCCATCTCTAAAGAAATATAAATACTTTAAAACAAACATTGAAAATAAATCCTTTTGATGTAACAAACTACACTCTTTACCGAGAATTTTCAGTCTTCTTAAAAGAAAGGGACTTCACCCAAAAAATAATCGAAATATCAATGTAGAACAATCCTTGGAGGAAGAAAGTTGGAATGTAAACCTCTGTTCCAAATTAGATCTGAAAAATAAATTAAAAAAATTGTTTTCTTCACATGATTTTTAATTAATCAATTCTGTCTTTAAGCTGTTTTTATAGTCAAAACAGGAAACTTCCTGAACTCACTACAATAATGTTTTTACCTCAGCTCTTATCTCATTTTCTCAGTAAGTGAACATCCACTTTATTCTTACATCCTCACCACCAATGTTATGATACTACAGTTATATAAGGGAGCAATTATGCCAATATGCTTACATATAAACAGTACAGACATAAATAAATGCTCGATTCTCAAGAACAAAAGCCAAAACTAAATTGAATTGTAAGGTCCCTAAGTACTGACTATCCAAACAAGTTTAGTGGCAAAACAGTTTTCTAACCATTCTTCTGACATGAGCAGCCCAGGAAAGGCTCCACCAAGTCTTCCACGTTAACGCTGACTTGCAAAGCCACACTTCATTCTAAGTGGACTGCAACTATCCTCAGAGATTACTCATATTTTGTTACTCACACTTGATCCTTTCTTAAAGAATATTGTAATACTGCATAGCTGAATAAAGTTAAAAACAATCCTAGCTGCTCACATTAATATATTATCCCACACAAAGATCCATCTGTTTGGAAATGTTATTCTTGCAATATTCATACAGCAATTTAGCACTTTAAGTAGCTTTGTTATTAAAAGCATGCAGTACTAGAAAGCATTTCTAGCTAAACCTTCAGTAAACTCAAACCCTGACAGATCTAAAGGGCAATTTTTGAAGTCTGAAGAAAATTTATCAAGATTTTGGTACTTTGAAAATATGTGAAAATTGAGAGCCTTAATGAGGTCAAAATAATACAAGCATTTAAAGAGAATTAGCCATATCACCAACTCAGAGAAACAACTAAGAAGATGAAGAGTTAAAGCATCAGGAGATAACAGTCTATCCAATTAAGTTAACTCACTGGCTCAGTAAGTTACTACTTAGCCTCTGAGCCTGCTGACTGCATACACATTCATCTCTCTACTGCAAAATAACGTACATCATCACAGAAAAGATTTCACAGCAGATTCTAATTTGAATTATAATAAATTTTACTACCGTAAGAATGTGCACAGTCAGTTACTATGGGTTAGTGATAAGCAGTAACATCGCTGAATGTGACAGTCTGCAAATTCACAATTACAATTAATTTTAATATGACTAAGGTGAAGCTTTTTATGATTTTGTGGATTTCACAGCATGCAACAGAGATTTAAGGTCTTTAAAGAAAAAACACAAATCCCTCAACTGTTTCTGTACTTATTACTAGATGGTGAGATTTTTAAAGCTACAGAGAAACTAGGAAGTTGAAACCTACAAGGTTATGCAAGTCCTCAAAACATCTGTGTTATCTGTGACCTATTCCAGCAATTGGTGTCCAATATAATTTGGGTCACCACTGTCTATGGCTCATCTTGGTTCAAATGAACTGATCAAATCTGCCCCACACAGCATGGGAACTGACCCACAGGTCTTTGTGCAGGCTCTCTGAGTGGTCTTTCCAGACTACTTTGCAGTAGATGCCAGGAAATCCTACTAGTCTGCTAAACCTCCCTGTATCATCTACTTTGCTTTCCAACATGAGACCCTTGTAAGGAGCTTACAGTTCGGAGAGCAGTACTTAGGGAGATGTTCCACTCCTTCAGTATCCAGTTACATGCAAGTATCTAGTTGGTGAATTTTTTAATTGCAATTCCTCCCCCATGTGTACACACATACACACAATCACTCGAATGGACCCTGCAACATAAATATGAGTCTTTGGGGTCAATCTACTTTGATTTTGAGCATTTTAAAGGTAACGAGAAGACTGCTCCTCATAGAAGTTTTAATAGTATGACACTAAGCATACATGCATTGCACAGAGGTGGACTAGAAGAGGACTGTAGCACAGAAAAGAGAACAGAACCCTTTTCTGAAGTAGTAACAGGCTCAAACAACTGAGACGATTGTCTATGGAGAGGCTTTATTCTGAAAAGAATTCCAGGAGCTGATGAAATGAAAGAACAGGTCCTCAAAGCAGTGCAAACTGAGAACGTGAACACACTATTATAAAATTATTTTCAGAATAAAATCCTTGACAAGGTAAGCTATTCTGAACATTAATGTATTGTTTTACTTGTTCTAAAAAACACTGAAAAACAGCTTATTGCCAAAGATGACAAACACGTGATAAAAAATACGTGTCTACTACTTACATCATCAATATCTTCATCATCATCTCCAATATCGTCAAACTGGATTTCATCATCATCTCCGGGACCAAATGTGTCTGTTTCATTGATTTTAGCTAAAAAAAAACATTTAGAGAAGTTAAGGAATGAAATTACACTAAGTCAAAGCATACTGCATATTCTTGTCCAATACGAACTCTGAATTTAAACTGAGAAGATTCTTACCATGTTCTGGAAGCTCCCCATATGCTTTCAGACTTCTGGCTTCATCTGCATTGTACTTTAGAATAACATCAGCCTTGTTATCCTAAATAAAGATTTATTAGACTTTATTAGTCATCTATGAAGGAAAAAAAACCTCCCTACTAACTACAGTTAACTAGTAATACCTATATTGTTTATGGAACAGCAATATCTTGTTCCTCTAGTTTCTTTAATTCTGAGCTTTAAAAAAAAAAAAAACTCATTTGTAGAATATCTTCATCTCTGCTGGGTGATATTTAATTTTGTCCTATTCTAAGTCACTTGAGAAGTTCAGTTCCATGCCTTTAAAATTAATCTTTCTTCAGAAAATATGCATAGTGAGGTGCTTGGTGGTTGCTGCGGAAGTTTTAAGCAACTCAATATACGCAGTAACTGACAACACCTTAAATACTTTACAATTTTATAATGTACGTTTCAGAAGCAGAATCTATCTTTGACTAACTGATGACACAATACTAGAATTCATGAAAAAAAAACTACCTAATGAAAGCTTGACAACTGTTTTCCATTAACCTTTACGCTAGGTAAAGTTATGTTATTCTCTTTCTGGAAGTTTAAGTAGAAACTAATCAGCTATTAATTGGTCTCTTAAGGTAAAAAGCCTAAACACCAAGGATCCAAGACTCTGATTACCACAAGAAAGAGTTTGGTGCTTGGCTCCGTCTTCCTTATATCACAAGACCCAAGCATCAAACAGCTACACCTGGAAAAAAATAAAAGTTCAGGTGTGATGTCATTAAGGCCAGTGAGATGCCAACAAAGGCTCAGGATGCAATTAAATTTGGAAGAACAAGTTGTACCAGGTATTTGTCACCTAGTCATGACAATCCTTCTGTAATACAAGGGAAATAAAAATCATGATTTAGAATAACTACACACAAATTCAAAAAAAAAAATTAGATGGCAATTTACCCAGGATACCTGCTGCAACTTAACATTAAATAAAGCGGCCTGTAAGTTATTTTGCAGTAGCTAATTACATAGAATTTTTACCTGGTAGTCTCGTAAGCCAACCAGTATGATATCTGATGTATTAATCCAAACCTGAAAGAGTAAGCATACGTTGCCTATATTTTATATATATACAGACACATGCACGTGTACACACCCTGAAAGACATTAAAATTACACTACAGTTACCGCTTCCACCTTCTAACTAATTAACTGGAAATATCCAATGCCATATTTTAACAGCAAAATCAAGCTTATAAATACCTGTAGATATATTAGTAATAGTTCCATAATTTGCTAAATAAGGTAAATCAAACTTCCCTGAAGTGCTCCTAGCCAGCACAGTGGTTATTAGGTCATAACTTTTGGGAGAACGACAGAAATACTGCACCAAGCCCTCCCTCTGAACTCAGCTCCACAACAGCAAAAAAATAAAGAAAGAAAGAGCTGGTGCAGGGGGTGATGGGCAAGCACAGAGATGAACCCAAGGAAATGGATGGAGCTGCTTCTAGTAACTGACTACACTCATCAGTCAAACCAGAGCCAGAAACCTGCAGAACAGGACACGCGGACATAAATGCACACGACAGTTCTAACCCACACTAGCTTGGTTTTTGCAGAAGGAGCCTATTTCAGTTACGACTTCCTTTTGACATGAGGAATGGTGAAGTGATGCTTTCCGTAGCGAGAAATTAATTCTGCAGTGCCTAGCTTTTATCTGTGAGCCTTCTTCATTACCTTCAACAGTTCAAGTAACAAATGTATTGCTGGCAGCTAGCGGGGCTCACACTGACACCAAGATACATGAATTCATGGGTCCCCACAAACTAACAGAACACTCCAGAATGAACACTGCAACCAGCTGTTTTCATTGAGACCAGAATCTGAGAAGAACTCTTCAGTACCATGCAACGCCAAGGACAGAAAGTTGTAACATCTGAAAAGGGCAAGAGACGACACCAGCCAAAGATGGCAGAGTTATGACAGCAAATTTAACTTCCCTGAAGCTACGAAGTTTTGCAGATCAGCTCTGCATTTCATCTTCCTAGGAACTGATGAAGTGGACAATGAAGCGATGGCATCTGGGGTGCCTGCAGGAGGCTGTACATTTTTCCCCAATCCCCCTACCAGAACTGTTCCCAGATAAGTCACCGGAGAGAAGATGACAATAAATAGTCAGTTCCTCCCTAGTTCAAACAATAGACTAAGAAGGTATCAAAACATACCTCAAGCTGATTTTTGAAATGACCACCACGATCCCAACCCCATCCCCTACTACACACCTCCCACCAGACCAGGTTGCCCGAAGCCCCACCCAGCCTGGCCTTGAACACCTCCAGGGATGGGGCATCCACAGCTTCTCTGGACAGCCTGCTTCAGTTAGAAATACTAACTGTATTTTGGAAAGAGCTATACACAGATTTTTTTACAATTGCTTATCACAAATAATACAACTCTTTGCTATAGCAATGCTTCCGAATTACCTTTTTTCTTAGTTTCCCTCTGATATGACATAACCTCTTCACACCATCAAAACATAATGCCTCCAGTCTTCCGTTGCCTAACATCTTGATCACCTGGGCATATTCTGAAAGAGACAGGAAGTTTGAGTAAAGCTACAGTGCAAAGACAGCTTCATGAAACAAGTGGTAAGTTTTGTCCCTGTAACCAAAATCTGCTGTAACATTTTAGCAAACACGAACTCCTGAGAGGACAATAATTCAGCCACAGGGGCTGATGGAATTTCCATATCGTTGTTGACGTTAACGTTTGCAAACACTGCTCCTTCTTGGTTGTATCCACACTTTTGTTTCCGCTACTTGCTTACTGAATGAAGATGATTCTTACAGTTACCAAGTCATGCTCAGAGTTTAAGTTAATTACAGCGACACAGCTCCCGTCCTGACAAAATCAGGCGTTATTACCGAGGGAAGTGGCACGTTCTGTCTACGCCACCAATACTCTGAATCCCTTCTACTGAAAAAAATAATAATGCTCTGTTTGCACAGACAATTTCTGACCATGTCTGACACCCGCATACTTACCAGGCTTCTGCTGTGGAAGCTTCTCTCCAGCATCCCTCCCATCCTTGCCATCTCTCACATTTTTAATCTGCTTCCCTCATTCAGATGCAGAAATCACTACTGAAGTACTATACTCATAGTATTAAAGCTTGCAGCATAACACATCACCACTTAACTGAAAGGAATATAGCTTGTGAGCATGATAACATTATTTGACCACCCACGCTTGCCAGGAAAAGGAATTTTCTCAATTAGCCAGAGCTGTACTTCAATATTCTACCATCTTTCCACAGCACAAGGTAGACAGTGCAACAAGCTACATCATAATATTAAAAAACGAGTGGGTTTCATTAAGCAGATTTTGCTTGAGAGTTGAAAAGGACTTTGAGTTTTACAGACGCATCAAAATCAACCTGTTTTTACTTACAACTGTCCCAGAATTTCAGCAAAAGATTAAAAAAAATGCATTAAGATGGTGCTGCCTTTACAGCCGTTTAAGGTCAGCACTCTGCCAGTATTTCTAACAAGCCTTAGTTTATGTGCTCTTAGTGCTCAGCTGATCACTAGGGAAGCACTCACGGATATTTAAGCCACTACAAGAGCGTGACACGCAGGGCAGGGTAAGCCAAAAGGCAGGTGATATCACTGTCACCAGAAGGCAGAGGACAGGGGGACCCCAGTCACCACCCTCCAGATGAATACTCCTCGTGCTTGCTTTGCCTGAACACATCCAAGTCAGGGCCTTCTGATAGTTCCTATTTTAATACCTTTTGGGCATCCCACCCCCAACCTGGCAGGGACAGCGGAAGAACGCCAAGGTTACTTTTCAGCCAGCAACTTCAGAGATCACAGAGAAGGACCCAGGAAACACTACAGTTGGTATAGAACAGGGAGCAGGACCACACATCCAAGGGACAGCCAGCAACTGCTGGCAGCTAGGCTAGGTGCTTACAGCCCCTCACGCAGAGCAACCCAAGGGATCCCCAGAGAACGTTTACATACATGCTGTATTACACATCAAATAATGTCAGGGAGGGGCGAGCTTCATTCTTAAGTGGTGAAGCTATTTAACATTTCCCTTTTCCAAATGTCACCCTTCTACCCTCAACCTGTAATTTAGAATTCAAATACAACCTCAGTAAGAATCCCTCTTTTTCTTCCAGAATAACTTTGTATTTCTCAGACATCCAGGTGTTTGTGTGTGTCACTTATAGATCTGACTGAAAACAATGGCACTGACAAACTGTAGTTGAGAACTCACCTTGCCCGTCTTCCTTGAACACCAGTTCTCTTTTTTCAGATTCATTCTCATTCTTACCTCGTCGTCTGTTTTTACCTCCTTTACCTACATTTTAAAAGTGGAGAAAAGAGTATGTGTTACTACCTGTGAAAGGCCTGGGACACAAGTCCTGTGAGGAGCAGCTGAGAGAGCTGGGGTTGTTTAGGCTGGGGAAGAGAAGGCTCAGGACAGACCTCATTGCTCCCTACAACTACCTGACAGGAAGGTGTGGGGAGCTGGGGATCGGCCTCTTCTTACAGATAACTAGTGATAGGACTAGAGGGAATGGCCTCAAGTTGTGCCAAGGGAGGTTCAGGTAGGAAATGAGAAGACATTTCTTCTCAGAAAGAGCAGTCAGACATAGGGACGGGTTGCCCAGGGAGGTGGTGGAGTCACCGTCCCTGGGGGTGTTCAAGGAAAGGCTGGACGTGGTGCTTGGGGACATGGTGCAGTGGGTGACAGTGGTGGCAGGGGGATGGTTGGACCAGGTGATCCTGGATGAGTTTTGTAACCCTAATGGTTCTATGGAGACAGTAAGTGAAGTAATCAGACTTCTGGGGATTTCTGTGCCAGTTTTCTACACGGCACCTTGGACTGCCCTATCCAGACCTGGCTGTTGTGCTCATTTCCCCATTTCCACCTCCAGCCTTTACCCGAGCAGCTCACACACTCCCAGCAGCGCACAGCCCCACCATTTCAGCCCCCCGGGCCTCCAGCCGCCTTCACAGGGCTTTTTAGGACCCCCCCACCCCCAGACCCTCCAAACCCGCCAGCGCAGAGCGGGGCACCCCGCCGGGGCCACCCTTCAACCCCCCCCGCCTACACCCGGCGGGCCGCGGTGCAGCGGGCCCACACGTGGCAGCGGCCGGGCGGCCCCGCTCTGCCCGGGGGGCGGCGGAGGGGCTCGGCTCGGGGCAGGGCAGCCCCGGGTGGGCCGCGGGGCCCCCCCTCCGCTCCCCTCCTCGCTCCCGCACCGGCCGGGACGGCCCCGGGAGGAGGCCGCGGCCGGGCCCCGAGGACGGGGGAACACCGCAGGGCGACGGGGAGGGGAAGGAAGGGGGCGGCGGTGCCGGGGGGGGCTCACCTTTGTTCTTGGGCATGGCGCCGGGCGCGGGGCGGCGGAGGGCGGCGGGTGGGCCTGCGGGCGGCTCCGCGAGCGGCGGCTGCGCGAGGGGTGGGCGGCGGGGACGGAAGGCGCGGGGCTGCTGCGGTCCGGCCCCGCAGCGTCCCCTGGCGGAGTGGAGGACGCGGAGCCGCGATGCTGGGCGAGTCGTGCTGGTGGTGGACGTGCACCGTGTGTGCGTGTGGGTGTGGGTGTGTGTGTGTGTGCTGGCTCCGGCTGGGATGTTAGCTGTCCCTGCAGCAGCCCACACAGTGCCGTGCTCTGCACTCGGAGCTACAACAGCACTGGTATCACACGGGTGCTGTGCCTGTGTCACCACACTGGCTGCAGCTTTCCCCTTGCAGGCTCAAGCAGTAGCAGAGTTGAGCACGTGTCCCCGAGATGCACAAGGCACACACAGGCAGAGACAGCACCCTAAGATGACCGGCTTGTTGGGTTTGTGCTTTGCACATTGCGGTGGCCAGGGCTGGGGTTTGGGGTGCACAGGGCAGCTGTGTGATGCTGAGCTGAGACTGGGGACATGGACTGGGGCCTGCCTGGGCTGTGGTGGTCACCATGGTGCTCTGGTGCCCACAACAGAACTGGGATGAGTTGACATGGGGACTGTCACCGGGGCTGTGTGATGCAGTGCGCTTCAGGCCATCGGTGAGTGCGGCAGGCAGGGGGAAGGCTGGCCGAGGGCAGGGGCAGGGGCACAAACGGCAGCCCCCACCGCGGTTTCTAAGGCTGGGATGAGGGCGCAGCCACTCTGGGGAGGGCCTTGGGCTGGCCACAGAGGTGCCCCCAGAGGTTTTGGGGCTGTGGCAGGCACCTGTGGCTCCATGAGCCGCTGCTGCCCCACTGGGGCTGGGGCCTGGCAGAGCCTACGTGGTGCCACCTGCCTTCTCAGCACCCCTGCCCGGGGCAAAGCCCAGCCCAGGACTGCTCATGGGCAGAGCTTTGCAGGATGCAAAGCCACCTCTGGCCAGGGCTCGCGGCCCTGTTGGACACCTGAGAGCTGTGCACAAACACTTGCCTGGGGTGGCCTGCGGCCCTGGACGTCCAGCACTCACAAACCCTGCCCTTGCTGCCTCCAAGCTCCAGTGCCCCCTCTCCTACCTACCCTCGCGTCTCTCTGGCTCCTGTCCCTTCTCCCACAGCCACCAGCTCCCTCACACCCAGCCCTGCTGAGCCCCCTTCTCTCCCATCTCCTCCAGACCATGGCTGTTGGCATTATTCGTCTGCTTTCAATGCTGGGCCTCCTGCAGCTCACGCTTAAGGCTGGGGACCAGTCCGACCAGGTCACCCAAGACCTCATTCAGCAACGAGAAAAGATGCTGAGGGACGAGATGTTGTGGCTGCTGCAGGAGGTCGAGGACGGGAGCGAGATGCAGAGCGGGAACAGCGTGGTGTTTGTGCTCCTTGCTGCATGCCACCACTGGCAGTTCTGGGCGCTTGCCGAAGTGCTTCTGATACTGTTTGGGATGTACTGGCTGCCCAGGCAGAGAAAAGCTGAAGCCAATGGTGACCCATGGAGCTCAGGCAGTGAGGATGAAGATGTAGGAGAGCAAAAGGAAGAAGATGATGAAGTTGAGAAGGAGTTGATGGAGGAAAAGGAGGAATGGGAAGAAGTGGACCTTAATGACCAGCATGATCCGGGACTGCTTGTGGGTCTGTTCAGGGGGTCTCTGCTGCCAAAGCTTCTTGAGATGGAGAACATAATGGAA
Source organism: Heteronetta atricapilla (assembly GCA_011075105.1). Classification (NCBI taxonomy): domain Eukaryota; kingdom Metazoa; phylum Chordata; class Aves; order Anseriformes; family Anatidae; genus Heteronetta; species Heteronetta atricapilla. Next base: position 125,247,269 of record CM021731.1, on the reverse strand, counting down.
GAGGTGGCAGGGACCAACTCTGCATCAGCAAATTCTCTTCAGAGAACCACTGTCATGATGGAGCTGCAGACAGATATGGGGTTGATTGCAACTCTCTTTGAAAACAACCAAGCTGTTTCATCCCTCGTTTGTTCCAATGCCAAAGTCAATGGCTCTCCGCACGGTCCTTCAAGCTTCCACTGAAGAATACCTATACAATTTCCCATAGACGCATAGGAATACTCAAAATAGCTAAGGTTTTTAGATATTTCCCGTAGATTAGCCACCTCAGTAGAAATAGATTAGTAGTTTATAAAGACAACCCTGCAGCTGGGTTTCGGGACTCCAACAAACCTGTGATAGAAGAGTTTCATTTGACCCATCTGAAGATGCTGCTCCCAGGAGTCCTGCAGCAGAGGCTGCCATTACGACCAGGTCATCAACTGCCCACGCTGCTAAGGGAGTGGATCCCCTCTAGAATCATTAGTTTAAGTAGTTTAAGCAAAATTCCATTAAATCAGATTGTTTAAATAAACACTGTCCCTGAGTGTCTTCTCTTGAGCGTCTAGGAGAAACTTTGTTGGGGGACACTGGCCTTTGGTTCCATCTCTTCTCTGTAACAAAGAGATGATCTTTGGGCTTGGTTGTATGTTAGCAGCGGTTACATTTCCGAGTAGTCTTTTGACAGCAGCAGGATTTCTGCAGCCTGCTGTTAGGTGAGGTAAGTGCAAAGCACCCCGCTGCCTCTTGCAGCCGCTGCTGCTCAGGAGTGCTGCTGCCCAGCTGCAGGGGCCCAGCGCAGGGCCTGGGGATCCGGGGTCTCTGCCCAGGCTGGGTGTGCTGGCTCTGGCTGGGATGTTAGCTGTCCCTGCAGCAGCCCACACAGTGCCGTGCTCTGCACTCGGAGCTACAACAGCACTGGTATCACACCGGTGCTGTGCCTGCTGCTGAGCAGTGTTGGCACCACATCAGGACTCCCTCCAACCTCCCAGAGCCAGCAGGCTGGGGGTGGGCAAAAAGAGACCAAGGAACATCACCAGGGCAGCTGACCTAACCCAACCGAGGGGATATTCCATGCCATGTGGTGTCACACTCAGCAATAAAAGGGGGGAAAATGACGAAGAGGGAAGGGGTGGGCTCTTGTGAAAATGCCTGTGCTCCCGAATGGCTACATGCATTGAGGCCCTGCTTCAAGGATGTGGTCAAGCATCGCTTGTTGGTGGGAAGTAGAGAGTAACTGCTTTTCTCTCTCTGTGCTTCCACTGGGCCTTTTCTCCCCCCCCCCTCCCCACTTCCCTTTCCCTTTCCCTTTAATTAAATCATCCTTATCGCAAACCTTGAGCCCTTTGTGTCATATTTTCTCCCTCTTCCCCTTTGACAATGGGGAGTGAGAGAGTGGCAGTGTGAAGCTTAACTGCCCACCCGAGTAAAACCACCCCGGTATGCTGCAAATGTAGTCCAGTGTTAGTGATGGGCACACACAATGGATTTATAACTGGGCAGAACAAATGACTATCTGAGAAAGCAACTTGTAATATGTTTGAAAGTTTATTCATAGTAGAAATTTCAATTTCTTTTGAAGACTACAAAACCTGCCATTAGACAGGAGTACAAGCCATGTTATCTCTCCAGAACTGTTCATAGTTACATCTGGAACAGTTCTGATTACACAGTAATAGCATGATTGGAACATTTCCTAGATCAAACTCTGAATAAAACAATCATTTAAAGTATTCAGTACATTTTTTTTTTAAACTAGCATTTCAATTCTATGACAGCAGTGCCAAGCATCTATCAGATGCTATTGTAATGGTCTAGAATAAGGTACAATACCACTGACTTCCTGGAATAGTACCTTAGACTCACTCACGTGCCATGCTGAGAAAACTAGTATAAAGTATGATTGTATAGAATTGTAGAAAAATATTTTATCTGTGATTTTGTCATTTTTTAAAAATGTTTTTAAGTAGACTCCCCCCCCCAACTAGGTTGCAAAATAATTACATCCCTCATAAGTACACCTTCCCTTTGATTAGGTCAAGAGTATCAAGATAAAGCTAATTTACATCATTTTCATAAGTGAAAATTCATCCATTAACCACTGCTGCTTACTGAGGACCAGCATACCTTGAATCCTTTCCTTCCAGTAATAGAAAAGCACAGCTTTAGTTGGTACACCACATTTACAAAAGCAAAACAAAACAAAAAAATCCCGGACACGCAAATCTATTTTCTTATGCCCTTAACTCTTTAGAAAAAAATTTTAAATATTCTCTTGAAAAATTCCTTATAAGTTTTATTCATAATCACTGTAACATTGAATGAAGAACTTTGCCCTTACTAGATATAGATGGTATTAAACTGAGTATTGCAACTACTCTATCCCCCCTCTGTTCTCTCATGCTCTCAAGTACAGTAATTTCACACTAAAATAAATGATGGCCTACATATAGGGAATTCACCTGCATTTCTTTTTCCTTCTTTTTTTTTTTTAAATCCTCCACAACTTGGTATCCTAGAGTCTGCTGCTATGCTTTACACCAAGCAGCAATCCAGCAGGGAATCTAACAGTGTCTCAACCATACATTCTAATAGAAAGGTGCTAGGATTGAAAGAAGCGTTATGTGGATTTCTTTACAGCTTTTAACAACTGCAGCTACAAAACTGAAAGTGAATGTGAAAGTTGTGAACACGGTTCCAAAAATGGAGGCAATGTATTGAAGCAAGTCTAGCCTGTAAAACATACTACCTGCATAGATGGGCCATTTCTCACTTTGTTTAGAAAGCAACTTTGGAAAAAATAGTGGACCTAGACGTGAACACATTCAAGTTATCATACACTAAACCGTCCTGTTTTACTGGCATCTAAATGTTCATCCTGTGTCACTTACATATAAAACAGTAGCAAAATCTGTCAAGTCTAGACTAAATTATCAGCTTACTTGGGAACGCAGATAACCTAAAATGCAGGAGTTGACATTGCTTCGCTATTTGACTCATGATCAGTGAGCCTGAGAGCTACAAAAAACAGCTGAACTACTGAGATTTTTTTATATTATTTTAACACAGATAATTGCCAATAGAGAAGTGTCTTAATACCTCCTTTCAGTCTGTTCTGTGCCAGCTATCTTTGCACACTGAGAACATGGGAGAAATTCCTTCCTGAACTGGACTACTATTACCGACACATTAGCAAGTACTGCCATTCTTTTACTTCAACAGTATCAGTTTTAAATCTTGTTTGATTGTCATTTGATATGACAATATTCAGATTAACACTTTTAAAAACAGTTCCAGAAGGCATGATTTCTAGGATTTGATAAGCCTGACTTACAATCACTCATAGAGCTGAAAATACATTTTCTGAAAAGTGAGTTTTTTTTTTTTTTTAAAAATACCTCTGGAACTGCAGACACTGTCAAACAACAACAAAAAGTCAAGATGGCCTTTTTCTGCTACTAGTTAAAGACGTTTCTTGAACAAAGGGTAGATGCACCTGTACAGCTGAAGTAAACTTCAATGCTAGAGCACCAAGTAAGGGAAAAATGCTAATTGCCCTGAAGAACCGTGTGTTTAAGTTTCTGAGATTGATGATCATTTAAGTATCTTTGCTCCTAAACCGATTCCTTAGCCATTAAAGGTAATATATGAAGAACACTATGCATGTAAAAGCAAAAAATATAAATAAAAAATACATCTTTGGAGTATTGATGAAGTACTAGACCTGGATTTACTAGATCTGGATTTAGGGAGTCTGATTTTTCTAGCAGCTTTGCCAAATAAATGAGATCAGCACTGGGGCAAATTATCATCATGGATTAAATATTTAACATATTTTTAAGAAGGGAAATGAAATGGGATCCTTTGCAAGCTTAACAAAGGGAGTTTCCCCAAAGAACTCAGGAAAACTTGTGTCAGAAGGAACATTCTCACATTCACATAAAGCAAATCTGTGGTGTCGTAAAGATGATTCCCCCTTACAACAAACCTCTGAAGATTTCAGGGAAAGCGGCAAATTAATCACAATAAAAGAAACTTATTACTACTAATCAAGAAAACACCTTCCCATGCAAAATTGCAGCTTTTACTTTTTCAACTGTATTGGTTCACATAGAGATGTTCAACTGGATCTACATTTATGAAAGCTGGAGGTCCTAACAACCATTTTCATATCCGGATCAAGCTGATGTAGCACTGTATTTTGGTGGAGTTGGGTACTCACCCCAATTCAGACACATTCCAGCCTGCCTTCTCATTTGGGCAATTGAGCTTTCAAGACCAGCTATCAAGACATGTCTTTAACTACTGAAGATACCAGGAGAATAGAGCATTGAAAGTTAGCACTAGTATTTAAAAACGAGTCTTCCACCCTTATTACAAATTTGCTTTCAGCTGTGGAGAAGTGAGAACATTCATTTCTGAACAGTTTTGCTTTACCCAGCCTGGGACAATACTATTTTTCACGGTAAATTACAACAACCCTTTCCAATCCCAGCCAGATCAGGATGACTCTCTGCATTTCATTTAGGCTGTCACTTAAAATTATGAGAAAATGACTGGCAGAACATTGGATCCATCAGTTTTGCAACTACAGTGAGTGCAGTTTAAACCTGTTTTTTCCGGGCTCATTAGTGGACATTACGTTTTGCTTTATCTTCGGTGCTGCCTTTCTTCTATAATACCAACACTCATTAAACAAATCCTCTGCAGCTTAAACAAAAAAGTCACAGAATAGAGATAAAATATTAACAATGGATTATAAGAATAAACAATATAGAAATGTCTTCTATCAGAAAGTATTTAGCAATGATTCCTGAGTCCAGAGATTAGATGGGGCAAAATAACGGAGGAGAGGAGGAACAGAACACATAGTGAGATATGGAGCAAGTTATCTTTTCTCTGGGTTATATTATCTATTGTATATATAATATGGCGAGAGATCCACTGTTTAAATTTTGAATACTATAAACAGCATCCTGATTTTTATAACATGACATGCAGCGTCAAAAACATGGAAATGTAGAAAAAACATAGGCAAGGAGAAATACATATTCATAGTATTACATTCAATAGCTGTTTAACAGTCAGGCTTCTTTTAGAGCTGTCCAACAATACTGATTAATCCAGGTGAACTGTTTAATCAGACTTAATTGTCAAAATGGTTAATAATATCTAAGTAAAACAAGGCATGTATACATTAAAGAAAACAGCACAGAAATGTGCTGCTCATGAACTGTTTACAAAAACATACAAAATGTTGGATGGCACAAAGTATATAGTGCTAATATAAACAGATCGTTTAAGCTAAGTGCTTAACATAAACTGTCCATCTCTACCTGTAACAAAGAATATGTTAGGGGAGAAAAAATATTCCTTATAAAAAATAATGCTATGTGGTGCAGAGTGCTTTATTCAGTGTATTTTTGACAGAGGTGGCATTTGTAATTCTTCTGGTTTATTCAATTGTGAACATGATAATTTTCATCGTGTTTCCACTTGTCACTCCATTTGAAGCTCCAGTAACATCAGTAACTTGCCATCAACAGTTTAAAGCGAGAATAGATGAAAGCAGTAGCAGCAGCAGGAGCAGCAGCATTATAGGTACCAGCTGGGACAGAGTGTGCTTGCAGGTATCTGTCAGATATGTGCTACCTGTCGCCATGATTTGTGCTATCATCTTATACCATGGTACCAAATATCTGGGTGAGGTCACTTCACAGGGCTGTTGAGGTAATTTTTTTTATACCTCTCCTCTGAGCAAGAGTAGAACGGCCAACTGGCTCCAAAACTGGTGACTGATTACGATTCAAAGCAGAATAAGTTGCTGCCATTGCACCCTGTTGTGAGAATGCCAGAGGGGAAAAATGAGAAGATTACATTGTGAGTGACGCACTTATTATAGATCACACAACATGAAGTGTTAGACATTCTGAACAAGTTTTAACTTCCAGTCTATTTTCACCTACCAAACAGAAACCCACCACTGCGTTACTCAAATAACAACAGTATTACACTACAAAACTCACATATAACAAATTATTTTCAGATCCATCTAAAGTGATTTTATCCTGATTAAGAAAAAACAAACAAACAAACAACAAAAGACCAGAAGATATATTACTGCAAAATCAAGATCTCTCTCCATGCTTTGTGAAATACCTGGTGGATCATCCCTGCTTCTAACTTCCATAACGTTTTCAATTTTCAACAAAGTATTTAAAACTCACCAACATTATTCAGCATGTAAGATTTCTTACACTATTAAAAACATGACATTGTAAGCCAGGGGATCAAAACTTACCCCTCTTTCTACTTGTTTTTGGATGCTAGAAATTTCTAGTAACTGACTCAAAGGGAATGTTAATTATATTTTTCAGATCCCTTTAAAGTTGCATGACAGTTTGTTTTTTTTTTCCACGCAAAACTGATGGTAGTGTGGAACACACAGGAGTCGAATTTTGAAGTAGAATTTTGAAGAATTAGACTTTTTTTTTTTTTTTTAAAAAAAAACAACTTTTAAATTAGCTCAACTATTTTTCACCTCCCCTATAGTCACCTGAGATTTCCACTTAAAATTGATTTTTATTTATTTATTTTTTTTACTTCAGTTTCATACCAGTAGGTTTAACTTCCTTAAAAGTCCAATAATTTTCAAACCTCAGAAAAGTATTTTTCAAACATATTATATTTATTCACATCAAATGGGCTCTTATGAAATCCTATTTTGTATATAACAAATTACTTTATTGCTTAAAGCAACTTAAATCAACACTTGTAACTTTTGAACCGTATTTAGAAAAAACAATCTACAGTAACTTTACAGGTATATCTTCAAATTTTTAATTATTTTCTTTACAGTTATTATGACTAAACAGAAAAAAATAACATATCTACTTGCCTTCACTAAATGTGGAGCATCCTGCCTGTTCAGCTGGTATTGAGGCAACTGGTCACAGTGAACTATCCAGGGATGACTAAGAACTTGGGCTGCAGTCAGTCTTTGATGTGGGTCAACATGAAGCATTTTTGAAACAAGATCCTGTCAATAATATACAAGTAGTCAATGCAAATAACAGTAAAACTTCAACTTTAAAACTTACTACAGTTCAAAATCAAAAATTTTAGTAGTATAAACATAGGCTCATGACATCGATTTGAAGCAGCTAAAAAGCTGCTGAGCAGTACTTAACACTACCTCCTTTAGTTATGCAACTTAATGGACGTTAGGCAACACAACTGAGAAAACAGATGATCCTTCCCCTTGCTCATCTTCCCAGTGTCTAACAATCTTTCAACAACTCTGCACGTTGAAGGTTGAATTCTAGCACTTCAACAAATAAACCACTCAAATCCTAACGAAAGAGTATGAGATAAACTGTCTTGTGTAACTCTGAAGAAGTCACCCAAACAGAAAAATGTGAAATATGTTTCTAGCCTTAATCAGTGGGGCACACGGTAACTTCTAATATTTTCAGTCTCCTGATTTAGATTTTCTGAATGATTTTTTTGCATGTCATTCTTCCACACGAAGTTTTATTACAGCATTTCTTGACGCAGATGATTACACGCCTATGTGAACACTGATAAAAATGTGCTCTATTTCTAAGGACAACTGTTAACAACTATAGTATAAAGCAGCCCTAATTTTCTTCCTACATGCCAGTGACTGTTGAAACACAAAAGGATTATAAACATAAAAACTTGTTAATATAGAATGATTCAGCTCAGTATTTTGAAGTAACAATAATAATGGATGAAATTTATCAAATCATGTATGATATGATATATTAGCAACATGTTATATTGGAATCTATTTCTCATCCCCCAAAGGACTAAGCTAATATACTTGCCTTTGCTGTATCTGATACAGTATTCCAATAACCACCGCTGAGAGAGAACTTCCCACTACCTATTCGGGCCAAAATCTCCTCTGGGGTATCATCAGGACCATTTGCAAAAGGAGTGTAGCTATTCAAACAAACAATTTCAATGTTAATTACTTCCATAATCTGGGCCTCAACTGTTAGTTCAAATGATTACAATATTCAACAAGTTCAACATAATTATAGGCAACAGATAGCTAAATAGCTGAAAGAGGATTTATTCTTAACAGGTATGAAAATGCATGACACTGACTGTTCTTACCATACGTATTCTTTCTTTACTTCTTTCTTTAGGTTCTAAGAAACCTAACTATTGGTGGTTCCTGAATTATATAAAATAGTCCTTAAACCTTCATGTCTTAGTGAAGTAATAAAGCTATTATACAATGAAATGTGAAGACTTCATAGTGTATCTGAAAAATAATACTGTTTTGATACTATATGGTGTAGCAATTTTACTTGCTTTGCTATAAGCATTCATGCTGCTATCAGAATTAAAAAAAAGAGAATTATATGTATATTGAAAAACAAATATGTTCAACACTTTCATTAAGAGTTAACAACATTATAATTATTTGAAAATATTGCAATGCCACTGAAAAAAGAACAAAACAATCCAGCATAAAAATAATTTATTTAGCAGGTGCAAGAGCAGCTATCTTTTGCACTTGTGGAACTAGTTTTGAACTTGTTGAATCAGTTCTTTATCATCTTTTATACACATCATGTCTGTTGCATACAAACATTTCTATAGCATTTATTATATCTTAATTGCATCACTTCAAACTATTCAACAGCTGAATTTTGCCCACAACCATGCTTCAAATAACTGCAATTATATTTGCAACATATTTCCTTTAAAATACATGCTGCTTATTCAGCTAATTTTTACATAAACCACCAACTCTTACTTCTAAATCACAATAAAGCAGAAATTAAACACCTGAAGTAGATGAGACATGAGGAATAGAGAATTTTTCACATCAGTTTCTGCAAATTTGGATTCTGTTGAAGGCAAAGCATATTTAACTTCCACTGAGGTTGAAGCTGAGAATAATCAGTGTCCTATTGTCATCAGTGTCCTACTGTCCTGACAGAAACATCTTCAATAGTGGGCTTATATTTGTTTATATGCTTATATATATTTTTTTTTTTTTGGCTATTCTAAAACAAAGCCAACAAATAAACAAACAAAACCAAAAACCCTTACCCAGTAAGCATAGTATAAAGCAGAACACCAAGGCTCCATATGTCACAGGCAGCATCATAACCTTGCCTCTTTAAAACCTGAGGGAAACAAATGTTTTTTTCAGAAAAAGAAATGCTTAGAAATGCTTTGATTACGTTATAAAAACATTAAGCTCTCAGATTTTTAATGGTCTTGAAGTGATTTCACTTGTTATATAGAAATGAAACAAACACCTAACTAGCAAAAAAAAAAAAAATCCCATCAAATAAATCAAGGTATTAGTTATCCTGGTATTTACCTCTGGTGCAACAAAATTTGCTGTGTAACATGGAGTCATCAGAAGACCATTTTCTGCTCGTAATTGTTTTGCAAAGCCAAAATCACAAATTCGAATGGATTCTGGATTACCAGATTCATCAACATAAAGAATATTGCTGGGTTTCAGGTCTCTATGAACAACCTGGAAAAAAAAACAAACCACAAAATACAATAAGCTTAAGACAGGAAAGCAGTTTCTATTGTAATAATCTGTTCTGCTATAGAATTTCAAACTCATCAGTAATCACTGAATTTTCTGAAAATCTGAAGTAGTCAGATTTCTAGCTTCTAACATCAACTGTAGCATTCTGACACTCAGGGATATCCAGAGTAGTGCAACTCTTAACTTGGAAACCCCACCCCACCACCACCAACGCCCAACAAAACCACAAACAGACACACAAATATATTTTTGCAGACAGTTCAAGATGTTTCGTTCTAATGGACAAATGCATGTATTTCTATTTTAACGTGTATGCCTACAAGGCTCTTTAGATCAGAACCTCTGGCTATCAGTATCTTTTGAAATCATGGATGTCCTTAGCAGCTGCTGAGCTCCTGTGTCACATAATCACACATCAATTATTGTTGGAATAATTCCCTGTATTCAATTCTGATAAACTAAATTAATCTCAGTGCAAACATTTATAGCCAAACATTTATTAAGGAGATTTTTTAATGCAGCTCTGTCAAAAAATAAAAATACAATCTTCAGATGGACTAACATTTCATAAAGCCTATACTGGTTCCCCACGGTTGTTTTGCATGCATTTGAGATGTAAAACACTTGATAAAAAACAAAACAAAACAAAAAAAACCATAAAAGCTGCCAAAGTTATGGCAGAACCTGATCTTCTTTGAAGCTATGTTGCAATACTCCTTAGTAAAACCTGTAAAGCATAAGGACAATCTTTGAAATCAGATGACCTGTTACACCTATTTTCTGCACAAGACAAATTATCTTAAGTCTTAAGATGCATTGCTCTCTGTAAAGAAAAGAGAATATATTGCTCTAGACAGTATAATGGATTTGAATGTCTTCTACCAGGAATTTAAAGGAACCTACTATGAAGGCCTTAATCTTCCTGATTGTCCAATGTATTTGATTAATATTAAACACAGCTTTTCATGGTTAAATTTAAATTGAAACCTTTTATTCTTGAAAAAGATTGTAGTGAAACATTCTAAGGATGTAGTTACATTAGAACAAGAAGATATCCCCAAACTTCTAAAAGTAAGTGATACGCAGAATCAAAAGCTGTATGCTAGCAATATTTCAGGAAAATAATAAGACCAAGAAGTAAAAGACTGCAGAGGGCCTTCAGATTGTAAAGTCACTTATAAGTGAGCCTACTTACTTGAAACTTTTTTTTAGCATGTGAAATTTGCAATTCCCAGACTTAATAAAATACATAAAATTACAGAAACGTGTCTTTGAAACTGAAAAATAAAAACTATCTTAAAGAATTAGAGGTGGCAGATGCTAAGTGAAAAACCCTGGCTTGAGTTGCCAGTTTATGAAAGAACTGACTCCTGGTAGCCCTCATTTTCTGAAGGTTAGAATCTGCTTTCGTCTAACGAATGAAACATCCCTCACTGCTCCAAGAGGCAGGAGAAAATATAGTTTTAGTCTAGTTGTTTTTTTTTTTTTTTTTAAATATATGCTAAACAGCGTAGAAAGGAAGAAGTGCAAACATCTGTGGGTTTGTCAGACTGCTTCGAGAAGGAGTCCGAATTTCCTTTTTCGGGGGGGGGGGGGACAATGGGAAGCAATTAAGCACAAGGAAGAGTAAGTGTAACAGTCTAGTTCAAAACCCTAAATATTATTAAGGAACCTTTTTTTTTTTTGTTAGAATAAGATACCTTCTTGCATAAATCTGCTTTCCAAAAGGTGAATTTTAAAAATATGTCAGATTATTTAGATTATATTGCCATTTTGCCCAGAAATAACATTTTATTTTACAGGAACAGTAGATAGCAAAAACAATATGCAGGACATTTCAGCTCTTTATTTCTTAGCTTCATGTTTTTGATTTATCAGTGTCAATCATTAGCAGCATGCTCCAGATCACATGATACTTCCTGTTTATGCTTTTTGTGATGTCTATCATGCTAGCCCTTTGTTGTTTTATGCAAGCCCTAAATATATTTAAAATGACTTGGGTGAGAGTTAGAAGTATTGCTTAAACTGAAGAGGAGGATTTCTTTCCTTGCTTAGCTATGTTTTCATCTCAGAAGTATCCTCTGCATGTTCATGAGGAACTCCTTTTGGGAAGGGCTGCTGAGACAGCACACATTCAGAACCTGTCAAATAAGATTACTAATACCATAGTTAAGTGAGCTCCTCTGGTGTCCAAAAAACCTATGATTGGACTCTTCCAGACAAGAATTAGACTACTGAAGTGTTCACTATTTAGCTATCTGACAATCTTTCATGTTGAAGTGTATTTAAGATAAGTAGACAAAGTTTCCATAAGCTCCAAAGAGCGTGTAGTACAGTGAAAGTTAAAATGCCAATTTTTACAAATACCAATATTAAACATAAATTAAAAAAAACCCTCCCAACCATCTACTTAAAATTCCCAACCCCTATTTAACACGAAGACACTGGGCTTTTGTGGCCATGTGGTCAACAGGAATCAAGTTATGTTTGATTCATTTATTTGTGTTTGACACATTTGTTTCTGTACAGATGTTAAGGTTTATTCATGTCTCAGATGCTGCTGGCCAAAGATTCTTAGCACACACAGGATCAAAAAACTACTCGCAAGCAAGTGCTTGAATGAAGTGATGAATCACACAGTAAGATACACCAGGTAATTTTGATCATAGGTTTTCTGAAATAAGAGCTCACAGAAAAGTGCACTGAAGTATCCTGTGTTTCTTAAAATAATGTGAGTACTACCCATTCTGAAGCTTCCTTTCTTGGATAATAATAAAATTAGGTGTTATCGGCTTGTCTTTTTCCTAACACCCTTGCCTTTTCTCTGTCCTACTTTTCTTGTTTACTTAAAAATGCAACACAGCTTGCCGTTCTTGCTATACGATTGCCACACTTGCCTTCTCTCTCTGAACTACTTCCTCTGTCTCCAGATTAGTATCTTGAAGCATTGATTTTCTTTTTCTTAACAGTTTACTACAACTTCCTGATGCTATGGCGCAGGATCTACAAGTCAAACTTCAGAAACAAGAAGGGGAAGAAATTTCAAGAGTAACAGGTGGAAAATAATGGATGTTCAGAGTCTATCACAGCATGAGGCTGGGACTGTGCTAGATCCCATCACTAAGCAACAGTGCTGTCCCCAGCACCACTTCTTGGCTTACTTCCTCTAATATCCTATTAGTCATTATCTGCATATTCCACAGAACTGCTCACAGGCTGTATGAAGGACAAGAGAAACTGTTGTACCATCACTGCTACCTGGACATGTACACAATTGATTATGAATTTTATAATTGTAGCATGATTTTTTTGTTGAAATATAATAATTTACTAGAAATTACTTAATTACTGTGAAGAACATAACAAATTGGGTTTCTATTTCTGAAAGAAGAATATTTGCATCTTTAAGCATTTTCTCCGAGGTGAAAACTTACCCCTTGTGCATGGAGGTATTCAACTGTTTTTGTTATTGTGAATAGAACAGCACTAGCTTCTCGTTCTGAGAAAAATTTTTGCCTAAGAATTTTATCCAGCAGTTCTCCTCCTTTCATAAGTTCTGTTACTACATATACATATTTTCCATCATCATACACCTGCAAAAAAAAGTATATAAAGATGTAAACTTCAAAAATACTGCTTCTCTTTCTGTGAAATGTGTAGAGATAGTGCAGGAATGTCCACAAACCCTTACCCCACACACTATTCATACATTGTTCATCTTCAGAAATAAGCATAAAACAATCTACGGAAGGGTGCTACAGTAATGAAATAACTCAAAATATTGGCATGTAAAAGTTTTAAGACAAAAAAAAAAAAAGGATGAATAACATGTAGTTGTCCTCAAATAGCTGCAAATATATTAAATAAACATTAAACAAGACATGGGAAAAATTCAGAAAAATAAATGGAAATTAATCTAATTAAGAAAAACTAGAGCCAATTCTAGAAGCAATTATTGCACTAAATTGCAAATATGAACAGAGACCATTCCAACCAACCAGTCAGAAAAACACTGACCTCAAATAATCTGTGTACAAGGAAGTCAATGCATACAAAACGTATTTAAAAACATACAATATATACATAGTCCTTCACAAAAAGCCTATACCAAAGTCTAAAATGAATACACACACACTTTTAGTTATGTAAAATATTTGTACAGAGCTTTCATCTTCTTGGGTAACAATAGCTGAGAGGTTATTTACAGTACCACCAGAGGGCACTACAGACTAAAGCAAAACACATTTTTAAACATTTAATTTCACTTTCTTGGAGTTTTGACTTAACTCAGAAATTGGTTTTTACTGTAATGAAACCTTTCACACTGTTCCTTGTCGTTATTTCAACTTATTTTTCATGGTGATGTTGGAATTGTTTTCTTCTGTAATGTGTGAGAAATAACACTAGCTTGTGTTTAAGTAGAAACAATTATTCAAGTTGTAGCAAAATAGATTTAGGAATAGGTAACTAAATTAAGAAATCTTTCATTCCAATTCCTCTGTCAAATTATCTGGCAAACACATACTAAGCACTTCTAATAACTACAGTTTGGTTTCAGTTTGAAAATTCAAATTTTCTAAGCTTACAAGTTTTTGTTCTCTTTACTAAAAGGATAATTTTCTCACCAACTAAAAAAAGAGGAAGAGCATTAGATAAGTCTGCAGGCTTTCACAAGCTTATGATCTTAAGACGACAACAACATGACAGGTTTTAAAGTTCTTGTTTAACAGCAATTTTACCCTCATTACATATAAATGACTAATCATCTGAATGTGTTTGTGTTAAGATTTGAAATATTACACAGGTTTAAAAAGCAGGATTATATAATTCTAAACACTAAAATGGTGTTTTAGTTTGCCTTTTTTTTTTTTTTTTTTTTTAATAGGCATGCTGCCTCTAATCCCAGTATAGTAGGAGTAAACATGTTATTTCATTTGATGCTGTGAAGCACGCACATCTCACTACTGCAGGGGAACATTTGAGCAAATCTGCATTTGGCTCCAACATTTGCTAACCCTTGCTGGCCCTGCTTTGCTTGGAGGAAAACAAAACAAAAGCATGCCACCAAAAAGCAGCCCTCAATCTTTCTACTTGCTCTGATCTCTCTAATCAACTTAATTCCAGGAAGCTGTTTGTACTGAATAAATACTCTTTAAGTTTCCTTCACAATCAGGTGCACTGCATTATGCTGAGATCATAACTGCGATGTCAGTTTTCAGAATGAACTCCAGGGACACCCCAAAGATCAGTCTGTAAGAAACTAGAGTGAAAACCAGAAGATGTAGGCACCTGAATAAAACAATACAATGGAGAGAGAGAACACTGTTTTCATAATGTGAAATAAGGCTACACATACAATATTTGGAGGTTTTTTTTATAGTCATAAATAAGCACTTAAATAGGAAGACTAGATATACTGTATTCAGGTTTCCAAAAAGCTTCTGAATAGATTCTTCAGCCAATGTTTTAAATAAAAATAGGCCAAAAGTTCTGTTACAGAGCAGTATTAGGCAAAAAAAGGAAAATACATATAATGGGCTGGCACAGGAAGTTCCTAGGCACTGGACTATTGGAAGCTCTGTGCTTCCTCAGTTCTTACACCGTTTCCTAGGCATCCACTACTAACCACCATTGGAGGCAGGATATTGGATAAGAACATTTGATTTAGCACAGTATAACTCCTTTTGTTTATGTCCTGTGTAACTGAAAAAGCCCACTGATAACAATGGGAAGGAAAAACCCTAGAGGATCCTGCACTGCAAAAAGAATTCACTGTTCTGAATATCCATTGTTTTAATCCAAACACCTTCACAATTAAATTCCATAAAAAAAGGTCAGGGAAAAATGAGAATTTCCATCTTAAGTTAAATTCAAATATTACTGCATGTTGTTTTTTTTTTTGAGAAGACAAGAAAATATTATTTCTTGCAAAATAGTCATTTCCAAGACATGCACTTAAATGGCAGAAATTTTGTTTTAGAATTTCAGAATTGAAGTATTTAAACTTTGGTGTGGAACTGATTGAAAAACTTAGTTAAATCAACTTTAAATTTTATTTACATAATATGTGGTGTTCTCAATGAGTTTGAGGTCCAATGGCCTACCCCTCCTTATTCTTTCCTCTGAATGCATTATTATGGGACATGCAAGCAATCTGCCCCATGCATCTATACTAGGACAACAAAAACTTAAAATAATGTTTTACATTATTTATATTAAAATAACTCTTACAGTAGTGGACATTATACAAATTCATAATACATATGATTCTTATGTCTCTTTCCTTACACTGGACATACTTCAACTGACTCTGCCTGTGGAATTGCTCTGAAGTAAAAGTGAGAATTACAGCCAATTCTCTCTTCCTTTGTGGACGTCATTTTTTTTTTTTTAGTAACCTTTTGCTCTTAGTATATTACTGTTGGTTGAATGGGTTGAATGAAAGATGTCTCCTACTGGAAGATAACTGAGAATTATGAAGAATTAATCACAAAGGAGAATGATCTGGCATATGAGGCCACTAGTCAAGGCTGCCTGGGATTCTCTGCTCTCAGTGAAATGTATTCATCAGATAAGTACTTGTAGTTCCCTGTGTTTCTCTTCCTGCCTGAATAACCAACCACCTTTCTTATGAATTTAATTAATACATAAACCTACCACACAGCACTAAAAGCAAGCTGAATGGTGATGCAGTTTGTGTGAACGTGGTTGCTCTCAGATTGTATAATTGTCCAACCACATGAAGCAGAACAAAGTGTGGCTGTAACTGTCATCATAGAATACCTGACTTGTGATACCCTATATGCAATGAGGTAAGCTTCATGGTTGGGTGCTTTGCGTACATGACCTATTTTGTTGTCTCAAGAAAGGGCAAAAATACATAACAATAAATCAGAGAAATTATTGTAGATGAACTTTAGGGGGCATTCTGCAGTACTTATTTCCACAATATTTACAAGCTACTGTTTTAAGGACTTCAAAATATGCTTTTGACTCAGCTTCCTGGAAATGGCTAGCTCTGTTTTGACTGATGTTTGTTTTTCTGGGGACCAGCATACCCTCTTGCAGACTGAAAAATAAATTAAGCATATGCTTTAATCAAAGAAATGCAGTTCTCTCTCTGTTAGATAATCAGAATCCAGTGCTCATTCCAAAAAACCTCCTACCGCCCAACTTCTGTTATTCTTTGTGTTTTGTGGTTGAAGTGTTTCCATGGTCAGAAATACAACATAGGAAAAATAACCAGATGCAAACTTCCATACAAAGACTGGATAAAGATACTGTGTAAAGAAAAGCGATATGAAGAGGTTTTGTCCACTACTAAATAGTACTCATTACTGTCCATGAAAACTGCTTTGGGTATTATGCTAACCTCAAACACTGAGTCCACTATTATGCAAAAACAAAAAAATTGCTTTTGACTAAGGTAAACAAAAGGTAGGTTCAAAGTTAAATAAGCAATCAAAAACCTTCCTTGTGCCTTTAAAAGTACAGCCCATGTTAAAATGAATTGTGTGCTAGTTTTTTTCAGTGATGAATTACTTGGCTGCTTAAGACTACATTGTACAAAAATATGAACATCTTTAAAAGATGATGAGACAACTCAGTAAAAAAAAGAATACTGTTGAACAAATGGTATTACAACATTATTTTATTATTAATTACTGAAAATCAATAACAGATCTAAAGCATGTAGTTTTTCATTTCTCAAATTAAAAAGTAATATGCAACTGTAATGTACTAAGGGATGTCTTTAACACACCACTTACATCTTTTAGAGTAATAATATTTGGATGCTGTCCATAGCGCAGCAGGATTTCAATCTCCTCTGTTGGATCTCTTTTACTCTTGTCAATGATCTGTAAGAGCAAATAGACATGCAGACATGACTCTTTTTGTGAATATTATAGTGCAACACTTTGGTGTGCTCATTAGCAGAAACACATCAGCAAAATTTATCATTACTGGCAAAGGGTATGGAACATAACCAAAACTAAGTTAAATTGGAATAGCAAGACATGGTAAAGAAAGTTGGAAAAAAGTGCAAAATCTCTCAGCTGAATACAGTTTTGGTGGATAAGTGATCTGATCCCTCAGGCTGTGATAAATTATGCAAGGCTGCTTAGTGGATGAGACTTCAGTCACCCACCATTTAATAAAATAGCAAATTCCTGACCTGAGATACTGGTTTGACAATGCTAATGAACTCATTTTCACAAAGCTAATCTCAAACAATTATTTAGTGCAGCAACATACAAAGAAGGAGAGTAAGGGAATCAAAAATAGGAAGAAGGAAAGAAAGCCTGAAGTTAGTTCAGACAAACATTCTATCATGAAACTTCATTTGAATATTTGGATGCTTGCTATCAGGTTCAGAAGTACTGCGTGCAAAAAACCTAAAACATTATTTGGCCCTATTTATGAAGTATTCTTATTCATATACTTATAAAAAATCCTCCTTTTTTCTCCTTCTGAACTGTAGAATTTGCTCCAATATCTTATGCCTTCTTCCTCCTGACATCCTAAAGCCCTTCTGCTAGCAGTATCATACTGGACACTGATAACTTAAATCTTTTTTTCATTATTCCTTGAGGGGTAAAAAGCCAGAGAGGCAACAGATAAAATAATAAATGTTACAGCTTAGAGAATTTACGTCAGTAATTTTCTTCCAGTTTCAAGAACTTACTCTAAATCACAAGCACAGAAGTCGTATCTGTTCCTGGCTAGAACCAGGATAATGACAAGTATGTGACTACCAAATTGAATTTGGAGACTTTCCAGCAGAGAAACCGTGTACAAGGATACAGCAAAAAATGCTAAATTTATCTTTGCATTTTACATACGTGAGTAGTGAAATGTTCAACAATTCAAGTAAAGAACTGCTTCATAGTACAAGAGTGCAAGGCTCTGGGGAGACCTTATAGCAGCCTTCCAGTACCTAAAGGGGGCCTGCAGAAAAGCTGGGGAAGGGACTCTTTGCCAGGAATTGTAGTGGTAGGACAACGAGTAATAGTTTTAAATTAGGAAGGTAGATTTGGATTAAATATAAGGAAGAAGTTCTTTACTGTGAGGGTGGTGAGGCACTGGAACAGGTTGCCCAGAGAAGCTGTAGATGCCCCATCCTTGGAGGTGTTCAAGGCCAGGCTGGATGGGGCTTTGAGCAATCTGGTCCAGTGGGAGGTGTCCCTGCTGTACTGGGTCTAGCTGGGATGGTAACTTTCCCTGCAGCAGCCCATACAGTGCTATGCTCTGCACTTGTAGCTAAAACAGCAGTGGTATCACACTGGTGTTGTGTCTGCTGCTGAGCAGTGCTGGCACAGCATCAGGACTTTCTCTAGCCCTCCTAGGGGGTGGGCAAAAAAAAAAAAAAGTGAGAAACATCACCAGGGCAGCTGACCCAAACCAACCAAAGGGATATTCCATACCATATGATGTCACACTCAGCAATAAAAGGTGGGAAAAGGAGGAAGAGGGGTGGGGTGGGCTCTCGTTGCGAAAACGTCTGTCCTCCTCTCCGAACACCGGCTACGTGCATTGAGGCCCTGCTTCAAGGACGTGGTCAAGCATCGCTTATTTGTGGGAAGTAGAGAGTAATTTTTTTCTCCTCTGCATTTCCACATAGCCTTTACTTGTTTTGTTATTCCCTTTCCCCCTTCCTCTTCCCCTTTTCCCTTTCCTCCCTTTAGTTGAATTGTTTAATTAATAATAATATTGTTAATAATATTGTTAATAATTGTTTAGTTAATATAATATTTCCTTGATAATATATTTCTCTCTTTATTAAAATTATCCTTATCTCAACCCGTGAGTTGTTTTTTTCCCTTTACTTCTTCCCCTCCTCATCTGAGGAGGGGGAGTGAGAGAGCGGTTGTGGTGTTCAGTTGCCTAATACGGTCAAACCACCACACCTGCCCACACCACAGCAGGGGGGTTGGAATTTTGTGGTCTTTAATGCCCCTTCCAACCCAAACCATTCTATGAGTCTATGGTTTAAATATTTTTCCCCTCCATTTTTAAAGTCTGCTAACCTATACCTCTGCATGTTAACTATCCAGCTCTACAGTGTTATGTTGAAAGACAATAAAAACAGACTTCTTATTGCACTTCTGTGAATTCCACGGATTTCAGCAACTAAGAATTTAATGCTTTCAAAGAAGCATTATAAAGCCTGATAGAATAACATTGAAATACCATTAGATTCCTTGTTAAAAACTAGTAAGGAGAGACAAAGAGTTGAAGTTTATTCTGGAAGGTATACAACCATTATGTATTATTATATTCAGTGTCATGAACTCATATCTATCCGACAATTTATTAATCTACTTTGGAAGCAAAACAACATATAAAATTACGTTTAAATAAAAGCAATCTATTATATCTTTTTAAGTGATGGAACAAAATGTAAGCTTTTTCAACGTATGTTTTCTACTAGAAGTACTCATTCAACTCCCATCAGTTTTATTGTAATTATACACAGGTGTCTCAATCTTCAAAGACTGAAGATTTCTTTTCATCACCCAAATCTACACAAATAACAAAACCATAGCAAAATCTGCCAGTAATTATTCTATTTGCTTGATAAGTACAATTCACATTTGCATCTAAGATCTCTAGATATTAAGAAAATTATTTTAATTTTCTGTTCTTTATGGCAAGTAAATTTACAATAACTACGTTTATGACTCTAAATCCTGAGAACAGTCTGTATTTTATAACGAAGTAGTTACCTTTACAGCATATTCCATGTTTGAAGCTTTATGAATACATCTTTTGCAGATAGAATAAGACCCAACACCAATATCTTCTTTTACTTCATATCCATCGGTAAACTGAATGCTGTTCCTGTGCAACTGCTACCAAAATAACATTATCAATTGATGAATATTCTAAATATATATCAATATAACTATCAGTTACAAGTTTTTGAATTCCTACTGATTTGCATCAAACTTTAAACTGATGGCTGTACTAGGTCAATGTGATAAATTATGTATTAGATACACTGTAAATAATGCACACTATTTTCCAAATTGACAACATAACGTTTCTGGTTTCTGATTTATTAATTTTAAAATAGAAACTCATAGACAAAAGATGTGAGGACCACAGCTAGTAATAAAAAATAGTTTCTATTATCTAAGTAGATGAATGTTAAAGTTTTCTTTACATGTGGAATGCCAGCTAAAAATTTCAGACTATATTCAACATGATCAAATTAACTGGGATTTTCATGGAACAGTCAAAAATTGTTTCACAGAAATAAAGAGTATAAAGCAGAAGTGTTTCACTCTCGGAAGGAAATGGCGATCTGGTATAAGGAGTTTGTGCAAAGGATGCAAAGCATTTGCAGGAAACCATCTGGGTATCCTGCAGCAGAGAAAAGAGGAAATAATAGTGAGGAAGTGGTTGAGGGGCACAAAGGAAAAGCAACAGAGAAAGACTTTTACAAGAGAAGGAAACCATACACAAAGAGAAAGAATTTGATCCACAAAACTATGTGGGAAAGAAAGAGTACAATGAAGCTTGCAGAAACTGTTAGCAAGACCACAACTTCTGGACCAGAAGTTATGCTGATGTGTATACTAAATCAAACAGCTTCTTTAGAATAGAAGATGATCTAAGAACTCTTGAAATTTAACAGTTTATCACAAATGAACCAGGTAATGAGCACAAGCAAGAATATTACAACTATTTGAGACACTGTAGGAGTCTCAAATACTAAGAAACTAAAGAAACAAAAACTATTTTGGTTTTGAATAGACTGTTTAAAAAAAAAAAAAAACAAAACAAAAAACAACAACAAAAACTTCTTATACACTTACAAAATATCCTTGCAGTGAAAATACAAGGAAATCTAATCATACAGTATACTATTCTATTCCTACCTATACACCAATAAGAAGTTTTCACCACAATTTAGACCACCAGTTGGTTTTCATGACTTAGTCTTCCTCAGTAGTCAGTTATTAAAAGCAGAAAAAGGAGGTAGAAATAGAATTTTTACAGAGGTCTTTCATTTTTTCCCCCTTTACATGCATCTGCTTTTGTTCTGCTTACTGCAAACTCTCCACTGCTGAAACATGCTTTTAAAATGACCTCAGTCTTATAAGGAGTCAAGGCATGCCTCTCCCCTGTTCTAGCATGAAGTCACCCTTTCTTGTCTCACACAGGATTGCACCTAACCAAAGCTTTGTTGTTTAAAGATAAGCAGCATCAGAAGTAATAGAATGTATAAAAATAGTGACCACTTCAGGTTATTAAAATTAACGACCTCACAATAATTAATAGGGGGGACCATTGTATACCAGTAGGAAGCCAAAGCTTGTGTGTACTTTAACACTGACTTAAACAATGCAAAAATAGCCACCAATTGTCACAGATTAGCACTCAAAATAAAAAAGTACCTTGGGAGAGACTGAATATAACCATAGTTCTAAAATACACAGCAGTCAGATAAAATCCAGACTTTACAGTTGTGTTCTAGTGCTTCTTACCTGCACTGCACGAACCTATAATGTGGGGTGTAGGGGAAAGTGATCAAGATGTCTGTATTCCCCTTTGGCCTATAATTATGGCTAGATATTAAAGAGCAATTACAATTCAGATGACAGAATGTTTTCATTTAAAGGGCTGAAGACCATTCACACTCACAGCTGCTGAGTAATGAAATAGGTCCTGCACCTTTAGACATCTTGTTCAGAAAAATAATCCGATCCTTACTTTTACTGAATAAAGCTGATTATGACTTTGTCATGACATTTTATGATGAAGGTAACACCCCCTCCACTGATTGACAGTAACACTGCTTTATTAACTTGTAAAAATGTTTCGGTTTTATTTTATTGTTAAATTTGATGTACTCACCTGGACAATTGAATGCACTCCAACTGTCTGCATTGATTGGCTTTCATCATCTGATGCAATAGCTACAAAACTAAATCCACGAAAAAGTTGATGTGCATTAGCACTAGGTGGAATACCAGGCGAATCTGAAAAACATGTCATCTACTTACAAGCACAGTTTTTAAAATGAAGAGATTATGTCTATTCTGAAAAGCAAAATACAACCTTATTCTATAAAGCACACAAACTAGAATTTGTAGGAAGTTTTTCTCAGGATCAAAATACAAGTACGTACCAAATTGTTTTGCATATACCATGCATAAACACCATTGATAATCAGCTACTACAAAGATCATATTGCTGTCAGAATATTTTGTAAGTTAAAAACTGCAGAAAATCTGCAGAAAGTGTTTACATGTACTAGCGTATGGATGAGCATATTGTTGTTATATTTATAGAGGAGTAGTAGTACTCAAATTTGGTAACTCCCCATCAACACCTACAAGAAGAAGATGCTTTACATTAAGTTGAAGAGGAACAATGTTTCTAATTTTTGAACACCCAGATTGGTTTTTCTCTTTTTACCTTTTGGAGTTTTTGCTGTAAACTCAGGATCGAAATAAAACGTATCTTCTGGTCTGCCAGTTGCAGGTTTAAAAGGAGGATGAATTTCTCTCCTGTACAATTTCTAGAGAAAGATAGCACAGAATGGATTAAAAAGTTGTATGACACCACCAAATACTTTTTAACTAATAAGCTTATTAATTTTATTTTGAATTAGATACTCACATTCCAATCTATTTTGGAAAAAAATTGATGTCTCTTAATTTCTTCAACTCCATCCGGACCTGCTCCTTTTATAAGGAAGAAGTTATTTTCTTAGTCAAAAAGAATTACTAGCAAAATTATATTTCTTATTACTACTTCATTAATATTAGAAATGTGAATAGCAAAAACTGTAATATTATGTGATCATTAGAATAGCAAACAGGCAAACTATGTTCTTGCTTCAAAGCCTGTTTTAGACATGAAATTGCAAAATTATTTAGTCAATCTAATGATCATTCATGTTATCAGAATTACTATCCAATTTAAAATATTCTATTAAAAACTTTACCTAATCTGTTTGCTGGGTTTCTTTTGAAGAGCATTCGCAGAAGACTCTGTGCTTCAGGACTCAAAAACTGAGGCATTCCAAGTTTCGCCCTATAAAACAAAAATAATTAATAGCATACAAACATATTAAGGTAAGAATTAACTTCGCGGTTCTCCTGCCGTTTGTTGTTCAACAAATCCGTATCACAAAAAATAGCATCACTGAGAAATGGCCTTCAGACATCAGAAACAGAGTAAAAAGTGCTGTCAGTCATGTAAACCTCTAATTTCATTTTTTTTTTTTTCATTTTGTGTAGTATAATATTTTCAGGAATGACTCAGGAACTTAAGTAGAGGATGTAAGATTAACAAAGAGGTAAAAAAAAGTGGTAGAAAAGAATAGTTACAGGATAACAGTTTACAAACTTGAATTTTTTGTAATCCATTTTGATTGCAGTTTTAAACGAGTGACATCAAGCAAGCAGATCCATTTGACAGTATGATAAAATACATCTTAGAAGGTGCAAGAAAAGCACCATGTATGACATACACCAAGAACACCTGGGCAAAACAATGGAAAACTAGAGCATACAAATTGAATAAAGGTAGGACAGATCTTGCAAGATGAGCATGTAAAAAGAGAAAGATCACTTCATTTTATCCCCCTCACTCTCCATTTCATTTCAAATACTACTTTGCAGCTTGCCAGGCTTGAATTTCAGATTTTAGGTTTTGTAGTTGCCATGTCATTTTGAAGTCCTTACCCCTTCCCCCCCCCCCCTTATCTAATAGCCTCCACAGTAATTTCACTGCTACTAGGTTTCATTTTTTTTTTTTTTTCTTATAACCATTTTCTAATGGTCAGGATGGATATAAATCCCTCCTTTCCATCTCTTGTTCAACCTTTAGCTTGTACTTGTAACAATCCACAACAAAAACTTTCTCTGCATTTCAAGCAGACAATGTGCTTTGCCTTGCACTCCAGCTATTTGTAGAAGTCCACCTCTCTGTCACTTCAGCAACTACTTCCTTACTGCCATCAATTCACTATTCATTGTTTCAAAATTATAATTGATTATTTTTTCCATTCTCTTCTGCATAAAAGAATTGGGGAAGAAAAAAAACACGTTGCCTTTTATGGGCTCTTCAGGAACATACTACAGGCAGATCAAGATCACGTGTACAATGGTGGAAGCTAACCAGCATTTCCCTGACTGCCATGCACCTTTAGCAGTAGAATTCTTATTCATGCACTTCATATGCATTTATTTTATTGCACTTAATGTCATTCCTACTCACAGTAAAGTAGCTGAGAGCTATACTGTAAGAAGGAAGCAAGGAACACATTGTCTGCAGATGCGTAACGGTATCTATCATTTTTAGCAGAACAATGTTACTGAAGGACAGAGAACAGAACTGAATACCACAGAGCCATGCCAGGGTGGGTGGAAGTCTTTGCCCTGCTATGATAATCCGAAACAGCTCCAACAGTAGCGCTGGAGGTCAAGTGCTTAGAAAAGAAAATAATCTAAAACCTGGCAAAATATATAAGCACAATTAATCTTATAGAGAATTAATTCAATAGACGAAGGTAGAACGTGAAGAATTGGTTGATGAATGTTATGTACCCCAATCCACAGTGAAGGGAGTCAGAGGACCTCATGTAAGCCAGAGACTAAGACTTAACACATCCTTTCCATCATGAAGCACTTTTCACAAAATCTTCTTTAGTGGCCACTTGACACAGCAGAAAGAAAAAGCAGTCCCCATGTCCTGAGAGTTCCTAGGTTATAAACTACATGAGTGACAGCATTTTTTTTTCTGACATTCCTGATGGCCAAAGACAATTTTATATGAAGGCATACCTTCAGTAAAGGAGACAAGATGCTTTAAAAAGTTAACTTGATTGCTGCCAACTATGCTTCCCCCCACCAAATTGGAGTTTCTCAGTTTTAAGAAAAATACACAGAAATAAAAACTTGTCTCAGCAGCATTGTGAGAAATAAAGAGCCCAGGAAAATGTGTTGTAAGAGGAATGCATTTTTTGTGGATTTTCAGGAACACAAGGTAAGAAAAGCAATATATCTTAAATGATACACTATGAAAGTATGAATTCGGATGCACACCTGTCCATTTTCAACAGTTAAGATAAGGAGAAAAAAATAAAATAAGGAGAAATATATTATGTTTACTAATATATGGAAAATAAAAAGAAAGCATACTGCCATTCACTAACTCTTATGGGGCCGGACAAAAAATGTGAAAATATCAGAAGACTTTAAGAATCCTTTTTTTTTTTTTTCCCCTTCAGCTGTTAATGTTACCAACAGCAAAATATATTTGTATGTGTGTAATAAGCAGAACTGTACGGAACATTAAAACAGGTAAAAATTCTTTCTTCATACCACATTTTTTGTGCAGCACTATGAAACAAGTAACAATTATAAAGACTAGAAAGTGAGAAAAAAGTTGGAAAAGGCATTAGAATGCATGTTCAGATGAAATCTGAAAGTAATTGTGAACGTCAATTAACTTGCAAGGAGGATATTCTACGTGGCAGCTGAACACAGAAGATTTTTCTAGCAACAGTGGAAAGATTGAGGAATGGAGTGGAGTCATATGAACAATAAAGAGAAAGATATGACTTGAGACATGGATAGAAAAAAAATGTATGGCTCCTGAAATAAGTGTGAGTGAACAAAACTATCAGACTAGTTTGTTGCAAACAGGAGGTGGGCAGAACTAGTTAACGCTTGCTGTGAATAGATATAACCTTTTAGTTAAAAAAACCATTCAGTAATCATGACATGAAGATTTGAATTGGCATGGTGTTGAGACAGTAGTAGAAATTAGCACCAGTAAATACATTTACAAATGGAAGATGAGAAAGAAAAGAGAGGGCAAAGAAAAGCAATGTGTATGCATCTTGAATGTAAAATTCAAGAAAAAGAAATGAGTTTGTTTTCTAGCAGTTTTCACTTTGAAATTACTTAGAAAAAATATGAAAGAATTTCATATTACTTATTTTTTAAAAATAGATTGTTGGTGCAAAAGAAGCACTGGCTTCAATATATAGGTGGACATGTGGACAAAGGATGCATAAACAATGAAAAAGGAAAAAAAGGAGAAAACTAATAGTCTTATGAGCTTCCAGGATAAAAAAAATAAAACAAGAAGTAGTATTAGTAAAAAATGGTTGGACACAGAAGTGAAATTATGAAACAATAAAACAGAATTGTTTGTACAGAGTTAGGTTATAGTCTTGAAAGTGGGACTAGTATGTCATAGGTTTAATTAAGGAGAAAAAAGCAGGCCTTCATCAGCAAAAACAAGAACGTTAACTGCATGAAGGAAAGCAATTTCCACAATATAGTTAATGCGAAACCTATACTAGAAATAGTCAAGGGGAAAATTAGAGCTTGGGCAAGTCATAGGAAAGTATGTAAGGGAAGATGCACGTTAGCAAATAGGGAAGTTTCAGGGAAGCAAGTTGTTGGCAGCAGTAGTAATATAAAGAAGTAGGGTGAGGAGCTGGTAAGAAAAAAGGATTAAAAGAGAAAGTACTTTCTCAAAAAACTAAAACAAAACAAGGAAAAAAATGTACAGGGTATCAAAAAGGATAAAAAGGTTAAAATATTATGGAAATAAGATGGGAAAGATAATATGGTTGGAGAAGTTGTTATTACAGATTAAAGAACTGCTATGAAATTCTTTGTACCTGGTATGGGGGAGGAATAGAAAGGCAAATTAGATAGGCGGCAAAGGGAATTAATAGGGAGTGAGGATTTACCAGTACCTTTGGAAATGAGGGAAGAGTAGAAATTAGATATTGCAGCCCGGAGGGCATCCCTGTAGAATACCTGATGAGATATATAAATAAGAGTGTACTCACTTGAGAATCATAGTCATGGTTTCTTTTCTGTCTTTCCCTTGGAAAGGTAGAGTACCAGTGAGCATTTCAAACTGTATAGAGTAAAACTTTCATCAATTACATTACCTGGACAAAATCTAATTTTTGACAAAACTACTTAGCATCTTAACCTTCCAAAATTCATGCATGTTAACAATCAAGTCTGTGCAAAACAACTTCTCATTGTACAGCTTAAATTACTATGAACATTGAGCAGCCTCTGCCATTTTAACGCTGCAAAATATTTTCCTGTATTAATACCTTGCTTCACATGCTTTCATCTGAACAATTTAGACTACAATATTCTGTGCATCATTTCTGCCTAAAAAGTCTATTCTTAGAAGACTTGAGCTATACAGCTATATTTTAGTTTTCAAGAGGGCAGGGGGAGGGAAAAAGGTTCCCGAGTTAGTGACAATTTCTCTTCATGCAGAGATATTAAAAAAGGTCAAAGTGTTTAAAATTGGCACGTACATAGCCTTTGTTGGAAAAGGGAAAAAGGTTAGTTGATTGACAAAGACATGCATGATGAAAAGTGGTTACTGTATGCATACAGTGGAAATAGAGTCTGAAGGAACACATAAGCTACACAGTACATGCATGCACATTCTGCAGTGCCTGGCAGAAGGCACTAGACGCTGTTAAAATACTGATCTGTTCTGAAAGTGACTGAGTAAAAATAGATAAATATAAAGGAACTTCTGTTGGGCTGCAGTATTCTGCAGGGATATCTCATCTGAGGTACTGAAAGCCATCTGACAGCAGTCGTGGCAGCCAACACTGAGGCAAGAATTCTGATTTTTGGTGTAAGATTTGCAAAACAGTTTAGTTTGATGAAATTTTATGACATATACTTAAAGCCATCACAATTAAAGTAATTATAAAGGGATTCTCTGGACAGCTTATGTGAGGTTAAGTCATCCTGAACAGGAGGTATCCTCTATTCCTTATTTTTCTGTTATGATCCAAATGTTCAGTCTTAAAAATGTAGGTTGACATGACTGTAGTATTATAAATCTAAAATAAGAGTGTGAAGTTGAAATAGAAGCGTTCTTTAAAAATCCTTTTCATTAAAACACATTTTTAAATTTCTTATTACCTTATAAAGTAATCAGAAGAAAAAGTGCTGCCAACTCTGCACTACTGCTAGATACTTTGTATTCCAATTATTCTTTTCACTCATATACTTTTATTTTATATTTTAAATTTAATATAAAGCCAACATAAAAAAGCACTACTTTAACAGTTCTTATTGCAATTGTCAGGAAGAGGTACAAGGCTTAAACCAACACTACCAAAAATAATTCACTTTTTGGTTGTACATACCAGATTGATCTGCTTCATAAACTATGCTTGCAGATTTTTATTTTTTAAAAGCAGATTTGTGGTGTTGCATGTTTTGCTTACTTGAAATGCTCTAGATTAATAATAAAAAGTTTCTTTAGCATGATCCTATTTGTCCTAAGCATACCTATTTGCATAAACAGCTCAGCACGTGTGTTCTTTGTCCCACTGTCACTCCCCCTCAAAAAAACCAACATTGTAGTCCAAAATCAACAGATCTACAGAGCTTTAAGTCAACATTGGCCTTCCCTAGTCACCATCATTTACTTATTTCAGCGGGACAGTAAGTACCTCAAACGCATAATGCTTCTGAAAACTTAAAATGAGTATTTTTAGATGTCTGGCACTCATGAAAGCACTCAGTGTTTTAAAGGGCAAATTTAAAGTTACTACACAGACTTTTGCCTTACAGCAGAAGAGAGGCCAAACAATTTATTATCTTCCTGATCTCAATTTCTACGCTATAACTTTTGTTCATCTAGATCCTGTGTACCGATACCACACAAACAATGACTTCAATTCTTCTCAATAAACACAGATTTGAATTAAGAATGATCTAAGAGTGGATACACATAGATTGCCTATGAAAATTAGCATGTGAACTAGAGATGCAGGCACAAAAAATACGTCTTAGGGAAAACTGCACTGTATTTCATGCACTAATTTAGAGAATGTGCTTTCTAAGGTCATATTTTCATATTCAAAACAGAAGCCAAAGTGTTTAAAATGCAGTGCATTTTAGACTGTTAAAATTACACCAGTCATGTCTAACATCTTTCAGCAATTTTCACTATTAACATACACTTCATAAGCACAAAACTATAGTTTTCAGCTCTATAAAGTAAAGCTGAAGTTTAACTATGTTTGCATTATCAACAACAAATACTCTACCACTAGTTTGCAGTTATCTTTTAATTTACTTACTGGATGATCAAAGCTTACAGTAATGATAAAATGTGTTCTTACTGATAAAATGAATGGTTTTGAGGGTGTTTGTGCTTGTCTGCTGTCTGGAGAGAGTTTAGTCATCAGGTGCTACTTTTACATAGTCAGTTTTCAGATCACAACAGCATTCTAGATGATTAAAAGGTGGTATGATGACTTATTTTTAGACAAAAAAAGTCCCTCTCATACTAAAAAACACACTTATTGTACTTTTACAGTTACATATGAACTACAGAAGCAATAAGAAACACATATTTCCTTTAAAAATAACAATTAGTTTATCTTTACGTGAAAAATGCACACATCATAAATATTAAAGGCCATTACAGCATTCCTAAAGTACCAAACATGATCTACTTTTTCCTCCAAAGATATACTTGATATACATTATTTCCCCTGACCCTGCAACTCAACAGAAGTTAGCTCCTTCCAGGAACATTGTAAAGATGACTCTTCTGAGCTACTATATCCCATACCACCTCAGTGTCAGTATTTTGGTATGTGCAAGCAAGCGTTGTCATTATTCTGACAAGTTTTAGTTACACTGGAGACTAATCAGAAATTATTGCCTTTTTTTTTTGCCACTTGAGAATAAATTGAAATTTAAAATTTGGATCTATGTCTTTCCCATCTATGTCTTTCCCAACTTGGAAAGTACAGTACTTTTCCTGCGTATTTTAGTACTCATATTAGTCTCTGTAACATTCAAACCACAATAGCTGCATATTTCAATTCAACAATAACAATAAGATGGCATATTGTTGGTGTGGCATGAGACCTAGTTCGCATACTTGATCCAAACTCTGTTATTAATTTCATGTAATTTGGATTTTTGGTAGTTACAATTCATTTGAAGATCTCCCTACAGTTTAATATTTATTTCACCAAACCTTATAAAGCAGTTTTGCTATTATGTGCATTTACCAGAAACCTACCATTAAAACACCAAAAGACCACCAGTCTGCACTCTGTGTATGGCCTCGTCGATTAACAACTTCTGGTGCCATATATTCCACTGTTCCACAGAAAGAATAGGCCTTTTTCTCATGATCAATTGACTCCTTACTTAAGCCAAAATCTGGAATAAAATACAATAGTTCAAAATGCACTTATTTAAAATCAATCACAGTAAATACCTTTACCATAAGGTGATGCCTTTACCAGTCATACATATACACACCTAAATATATATATATTTTATATATATATATTTTATATATATATATTTTATTATATATATATATCTGTATAGAAATACAGATCCCTCCCCTCCCCCCTGAAATTATTGCAGGTCCATAAAAATATACTTTCAGAACATAATATATATTTCATTTAGTCCGAAGACTATCTGCTCTGATTCACAGCAAAATTACCTAAATAAAGTTGCTGATTTTGTTGTATTGCTCTACCAAAGAAGCAGAAAATTCAAAGATTTTATTATGAACAGAATAAATTCATACATTACAATTTCCTCTTATTCACCTGTCAATTTGATATGTCCTTCTTCATCAAGCAGGATGCTAAAAAGAAAAAAAAAATATTTTAACTATTGGATCAGACAGTGTACTGGCAACATTTATGAAAAAAACAGAACAGCATGCACAAAGACACACAGAAGTATGCGTGCATGAAAATGAATCATTAGGAGGAGATACTTTGGAAGTACACTTTTTTCCCTTCAATCCTTTCTTATTAAAGGTTATAAAACAGAACCAACATACCAGATTTTTATTCAACTATTTGGTTAAATTCAGCATGGAACATAGTAACTTTCATTTTGAACCTTCAGTTTTGGAGACCTGTAGCATATGTATTTTTTTTTTTTTTCAATCAGTTGTGACAATGAAAGATACATCTCTATTTTTCTTAAACTAAGCAAGAACTTATATTTGCATGTGTATACAAAATATGTATTAATTTGCAATTATAGTTTCAAAGGATGTTGATCACTTTAATTAACATCAGGTAATAGACATTTTCATGTTCTACCAGAGACCCTATATCCGTAGGCTCTACGGTAAAGAGTAGGCCTTATGCCTCTGTCTATTTCAATCACACAAAAAGGTCACACCGAGATACCAGCTCTCCGTAACAACCACTGAATATAATTGTGATTCAAAGCATACAAAGTATTCCAAGGACTGGACTCTATACCACAACCTACACTGTAGACTTAGTTCCTCCTGCTTCTCCCATGGGGAGCTGCATTTCCTCCCTGTGATGAGAGGTGACCCAGACACACACTGCTTGTCTATTTCCCCTGCCCATCCCTTTTCCTCTTTCCAATTTCCATGGTGGGTAACATCATTTCACAGTACAAACATGTCTGTGAGACTTATTGCTATCTCATTGTCAAATAATGTGTAATTTCAGCCTTAGATAGTACTTTGAATCAGATACTTTCAAGGCTTAAAACTAAGGTTCTTCAATTGGTACAGACATTTTTTTTTTCTTTTTTAATGCTATATTTGAGGCAGTAGCTAGTCAGTCTTTTGGCAAGACTTCCTCTTGCAAGTAAATGTCAGCAACATAACTGAGGTTCTATCACTTTGCCTTTTAAACATCTTTTCCCACCTAGCAAGGCTATTTTTTCTCACTTTGGAATTACTTAAAAGAATGCTCTCAAAGTTTACACATAATCCCTTTCCCTCTTCATTTTCATGCCCCAAAAGTCTTCAGATTTCCGATTTGAGAATTAATCTTTCCCCTTCCTGTCAGACAAGGCAACACATTTTTAAATTTGTGCCATATTTCCAGGAAAGGCACAAAAGAACAAGCTACGCTAATGGGAGCCCCATTTAACAGCTGGCTTCTGTACTACTTGTTACTCATTCTTGGTCTTTTCCACCAATACTTTACATAAGACAGTCCTCCACAGACTTTTCAGGTCCTCCATATAGCCATGACAGAGAAGTGGGATCACCAAGGACATCAGGACCTCAGACTCATTACAGATTTCCTGGCAATGAGGCAGAGTAGGTTAACTACCTCATCAAGCACAACAGATGAGATGCACATTGTACTTTCACTTAGACTCCTCTCCAGGTAGAGAGTATTACTACAGCATACATAAAAACGTTGGCATTTTTATCTGAAACATTTAAGTGTTCCAGATGACACCGCTGACATTTTCTTCTTTACGTCTTCTAACACTAAAAAAATTACTGGAGGAAAGATAGAACAGGATGCAGTCACTGAATGAGACAGAGATGACTAATGTATTGGGAGGCAACCCTATACTGGAACTTTAGCTCCAAGCTTATTTTAAGTTTTCAGTGTAATTTCTTGATTGTCAATAGGTTAAATTAGCATGTGATGCATTACTTTCATATTTAACATTTAAGCTCCATTCTGCTCTTAGTGCAGCATATTTTAAAAGTCAGCTTTGGAAGAATGTTTATTGTTAAGCTTTCAAATGCAAATATGTAGCATTCAACTGTAATCCTGTATCATGAAATTGTTCCAAGTTTATCTTTAAGTCCATAAATTCTACAATGATAAGAACAGAAGGCTAAAATGTCTTATCCATTGTATACTCTAAAGCACATGGAAAATGAAAGGTACACATTTCAGTATATTCTTTATGTATAGTAACATGGGTTATAGTACTTGGCATATCACTCAATCTAGATGCTCCTGTTTGAGAGGAAATTAAATCCAACACTTAATTAACAAAACCCTACAAGGTTCCCCCATCTCCTTCCCTGTTCAGTTTATATAGTATCTTCATATAGCAAATTTAAATAGAAAATTAAAGTTAAACAGCTGGAAAGAGAAGTACATTGGTAGAAGTGCTATACAAATCAAATTAATACATTGTATTTACTGCAGCAGATTCTTACTTTTCTGGTTTTAGGTCCCGGTATATTATTCCAAGACTATGTAGATGGTCTAAAGCAAGTGCTAATTCTGCTAGGTAAAATTTAACATCATCTTCTGTGAACATCACCTGAAAAAAAAAAAAACACAGATTATTTTACATACAAAACCTCTAAAGCTTACATTAGCACCAACTAAACGGTCCAGACAATCTGGTGTTACGGAATGTTTCTTCTTAACACTCATATTGATTTTTATAAAAAAACTAGAAATTCAAATTGGTTCATTAGAAAATAAATTTTATAGTCAATACTGTTCCATAGTACATACTTGAAAACTTCTGAAGGCAATATTGTACTATACTTTCTGCAAAACTGAGGTTATTTACTTCTGATTGCCCAAGAGAACAAACAGATATCGCAGCAGGACTGAAAAATTTTGGGAAGCATTTAAAGAACGTGACTACTTCATCATTGGATGTGAACATGTTTCTAGACAAAGGAACTGAAGTCCAAACACCTGAATTTCTTCTACAAAGTCAAAGAGAGAAGAAAAGCATATGCATCATTTTTGAAGAGCATTTCTCTAAGTACCATCATAAAGGAGTTACATGGATAGTAAAAATCCCAAAATGCAGCCTGAAATGGAACTGCAGAAGAGAAAGATCGAAGAGTTAACTAAGGAAATGGCACAAGTAAGCACAGGTAAGATCTTTGGTAACAATCTGCATTTTCTATTAGGAACTAATCACTGCTTTGATTCAATGAAATCATAACTATAGAATGGCTCAGGTTGGAAGGGACCTCAAAAATCATCTAGTTCCAACCCCCCACCAAAGGCAGCGATGCCATCCACCAGATCAGGTTGCTCAGGACCTCTGAACACGCTGTTCCTACTATATGAACAACTGTTGTGATCCACTGAGAGAAAAAAAAAAATGCAATTAAACTGCACAGAGTTAAAATATAAGTTCCTTCATGACTTGATTCTACCTCAGTTAATATGAACTGCTTTAAAAAAATTTAAGAGTAACATCTTCAGATGATTTTCCCAAATGGATTGGGGAAAAAAAAAACAAAACAGCAATGGGGATCACAGATGACCACTATTTAAGCATGAATTAGAATTAACACATATTTTAATCTTAGTAGTTTAAGGAAAGGACATGATACCAAAGCTTGTACAAGAAGTACTTGCTGATGTTACCTCTCCAGAAGAGCTAATATGTAGTACAGGTACACTGAAGAAGTACAGAGATCTCTACAAGAAACACTTAAAAGTTCAAAGAATGAAAGATCCCTTGAGACTGATAATACACCCACACTATGTTCTTTGAAAACACTGAATGAAATTAATCTCTCCTAAACTTAAACATCTGCAGTGTAGATTTCTAGCTCTGAATTAATCACTTTCTCTTTTGTCATTAATGGATAAAAAGCAGGAAATTTTAGACTGCAATTCATCTGATCTATCAGATAGATCTGATCTAAAGAAGGGTCAGCCTCTTCAAACAGGTAACCAACTAGTGATCGGACTAGAAGGAATGACCTTAAGTTGCACTAGGGGAGGTTTGGGTTGGGAATTAGGAGACATTTCTTCTCAGAAAGAGCAGTCAGGCATTGGGACAGGTTGTCCAGCAAGGTGGTGGCATCACCATCCCTGGGGGTGTTCAAGGAATGGTTGGATGCGGTGCTTAGGGACATGGTTCAGTGGGTGACACTGGTGGTGGGGGGTTGGTTGGACCAGATGATCTTGGAGGTCTTTTCCAACCTTAATGATTCTATGCTTCTGAATAGATCAGATGAATTTATATGAGGATGAAACAAATCCAGCATGCCCATTTCACTCTGTCAGTTATCAGCTTAAATACAGGTACTTATAAAGAACTTATCTGCATTAAATCTTATAAAATTTGAGTGGCTTAAGATAAAATAGTAATCACCAGGAAAGTGTTATACGTTCTTTCTTAGGAATCAAGAAAAAAATATGGATTTTTTTGGAATAACTACTTCATATAAATTCATGTTCTGACGCTTCTTTAGATGTAGTAGCAAGAGAAGAAAATCTAAACAAGGTATAAAATGCAATGCAGAAATATTGCTTGTCTAAGACTTTTTCATAAAAGATGTAAATTACCTAGCGTTCTCACAGAAAGACTTTGTGCAAAAAAGCAATGAAGCAAAACCTAGCTCATTATAGGAATACTATTCAAAATCTTATTCAATGAAAACGTAATTACAAGAAGTAAATTTTTCTAATATAGGCAATTTTAAAATAGTCAAATTTTATCAATATACAATTTTCAAAGAAAAAAGTTTACCTCTTTGGATAAACGTGTAAACAAGTCTCCTCCCCTGAGGAAATCCAAAATAAGATACAGCTTCCCTTCTGTTTGAAAAGCTGAAAAGATCATTTAAAAACATTAAACATGATCTAATTTTACCCATTATTAGAATAACCTACCCAATAATTCAGCCTTATTTTCTGTATCTTTCACCCTCATTTTCATTTATTAAAATGAATTATTCTTCTTTTTCCTTATGTAAAAATGTATTTAAAATTATTAAATATTTTTTTCAATGGACCAAGAAACTCTCATGCCATGTGAAAGTGAAACAAGTCATCAATGAAATGACTAAGAAGTTAAGCTATATCTTGGTTAGTCAACATTTCACTCCAGATTTTGAAAGTACAGATTTGACAAATCTGTAACTAACATACATATTCTAAAACTTCTGGAAACTCAGCTTTGCAGGAAGATATAGTCTATCTTGCAAAAGAGTTACAAGTGAAATAGTGTAATCTAACATTATTTAAGCCACATTAGAGAGTGACAGATGTGAAACTTGAACTGTAGGAAAAAATGGACTCTAAAAGAAAAAAATCCGAATTGCACAATAAAGACTACTCTGTTTATCTAAACTATTTTTTTTCCTGTTTACTTTCTGCATAATGTTTTAAGAGTATTAGTTTCCTCCCCTTCAACTTGAATACATATTTATGGCTGTCCATGCAATAAAATTAAAAGAAGTTTTCCCACCAATTTTAATGAAATCAATTTTAAAGAAGTGATGCCATTGCACATTTTCTACAGAGCATGGCAAGGGTAATAAGTCAATTTAAAAAAAGTAAGTTAATGACTTATATAAAAGATACGAGGTTTTGGAAAAGAATGGCTAGATACAGATAGGTAAATGTCCTTTCTAATAAAGCAGAGAACTACAGACTCTCAGTCCCATAAAGATTTAAGACCATGTATGCAGTTAACCATGTACATAGAGTTACATGAAAATTACTATACAGCAAGCCTTTGCACAATCAGGATTTAGATAGCGCACATTTTCTATCATTCTCTGAACTACAATAAAAATGTTAAGTAGTACTTCAACAAGCTCCCATTTTGAAGATATTTTCCCCCTCCAACTCACCATAATGTAACTTGACAATAAAAGGATGGTTAACTTCTACTAATATATCACGTTCCATTTTTGTCCGAACCCGATCTCGAACTACAACAGAACATGAGCAAGATTTAAAAAAAGTAAATCACATTATGAATCAGCATCACTCCTACATTTCCTGATGTACTTCACATCATATACTGTGGTGTAACAAATGCCTACATGTCATTGTTGCCTATGCAGAAGAGATTTGAGACTTTTAGATCACAAAAATATTATGAAATAGATTCAAAAAACTAAAGAACCTTAGGCAAATCAAGGAATACAGCCTATTATTTTAAATTACAATATTAGGTCTCGAAGTTGCAATTACAGAAAAAGAACATTATTTCCAATTAGTTTCATATTAAGATTTTAACAGTAACTTTCATTCGTTTTCAACTTTGTTCTTCCTAAAACTGGAACCAAATGACACTCAAAAGCAATTGAAAGTTCAGATAAAGAGTTGAAAAGTGTGATATCTTCCTGCTAGCGTCAGTTTTCTGCTCCAGCCTTTTGCATCCTTAAGTGCTTACTGCCTCAGAGCATCTCCTTTTCCAGCTGCAAGTCACACTTCCAATTTCAGTGTTTATCAGTCTCCCCACGTGCAGGCAGAACTAGATCCACAACTTGTACTACGCTTTTTATGCATAAGGCTAAACCACCATTAAAATGTGATGAAGACAAACACTCAACCATCTTAAAAAAGCAACTGCTAAATGACCTTTGACTCCAATTCTCAGCTATTAACAGGTTTGGGAAATGAAAGGCTATTGAGGATATCAAAGGACCTTAAATGAGTGGAAATCAATTCCAGAAAAAATAGGAAGTAAATAATGAGAATAACTTGTGCCTCAATACAGAGTAATCAAAATATAGGAAACTGTTCAAAAACCACTCACATCCTAATAGGTTTAAACGAAAGTGAAGTATAATGAGATTTGAGACAGACATTTGGCACTAGATCTTACGCAGAAAAATGTGAAGTTCAACATTTTAGCAGAGGTTCACAATTCAATGCAAGTATGAAGTTTTTGTTCACAAGTCATCTGTGAATATTTTCAGATTAAAACATGCTAAAACTGCAAATCAGTATCATATCAATAACACAGGTGAAGTTCCACAAATTGTCAGAGCAATGCCAAGATTATCATTGCAATTCTAGTACAGTTGTGACTTAAAAAACAATACAAATAGACTGAAGTATTAAACAATGACATAAAACAATAAATACACACTCTGGCTGAGCAGTTAGAGATCACTTTAATCTACTATAAAAAAAAAATCTTATGGAATTCTCCAGGACAGATTTGAGATTGTACAGGTTTGAATTTATTTTGTTATTGATGCCATGTGTGACCAAAACCACTCAAGAAACAAAATATTTTCGAGACTCATTTTAAAAATAATTTTTGCTCATTTAGCTTAAGACAACTTAAGATTTCTTCAATTATATCCTACATTCAAGAGCAAGTGTCAAAAGTTCTGAAAAAAAAAGTTCTGATACAAAAAAAACTATCTCCTCTTATTAGAGATTTTAGAATAAAATAATTGATATAATACATTTTTAAATATTGTAACCTCAATGTACATTGAGCAAACAGCACTACCTATCTCATTTGTGATACACAGCAAGTTAAAAAAGGAAAGATAGTATGTTTCAGATAACAGCTCAGTAACAAGTCAGGTGGCAGATAAAATGCAACTACTCTTTTAAACCACCACCAATAAGAGGGACCTAACATTTAAGATGGCAAAGAACTGAACCTACTTCCCCCTTTAATATCAAATTGTACTGTTTACTAAATCCTTCTGGGTTTACTACACAAAGCAGTTTGATAGAAATCAGTTCTAAGATACGACCTGTAGAATAGCCAGTGTGTAAAGATTATTTTTTGGTAATAACGTCTACGATTTCTTTACCTCCTTGCTGCTAACACTGCTTACCTTTCAAGGTGGCCTTTTTCAATACCTTCATTGCATAAAGCTGCCTGGCATCTGATCCTGAGATTTTTTTGACAAGAAATACCTGCATGGAAAATTAAAAGGAATTCTTAAAAGAAAGTAAAGGCAACTCCGATGAATATACTTTGGTATAAAAACCGAGTTTACTCCTCCCAGTTCTGCTACTAGCTCTATCTTTCAAAGAAAGTTCTCTTTGGATTCTGCAAAGTACAAATGGAAATTCCTTGCATTTTTACATATTATTACTCCATTTCATAATCTAAAAGGTTCATTCAAGGCAAAATCTGCCAAATTAATTCTGGTTTAACTTTCTTGATTTCAGTGAGTAAAGGGAAGGGTGAATTTGGATTCACTTAGATGAAAAATTTGAAACAAAATCCAATTTTATTATCACGCACTTCTGTAAAAATAAGCTTATTGATGTTAACCTTTTAAGTAGGTCTGTCTTAATAAAATTTATAAGATAGTATAACCAAAGTGCTAATGAAATAGTTGCCTGATATGAAAATAAATGCATGTACAGCAGTGGATCCACAAAGTTATGTAAAATAATATTTAATAATTCATTTTAGCAACATATAGTGAGAACCAACCTTGTGTCACAAAAACATAGTTAATATGCTTTGATTGAATTTTGCATGTATCAGTAAAGTAAAACCAGCCTCAACTAAAGTGTCTTTCATTTCCTTCTTTCATGTAAATTCTTTTCTTGATTTTTTGAGTGGAGTTGTTTTCAATAACCCTAAGACACAGATATATTCCTGATTTTGAAATGCAAAATATACACTTGCCACACGTTTTCTAGTAATTTATGAAAAAGCACAGAGATATGTTGTGATAAATGAGAATATTAAATGTGCTATATGAGACTAGTTTTATCTGTTTTTGTAATCCCTCATATTAGCAACCCTGAAAAGCATATAGACTTTTAAACTGAAGGCATAGTTGCAGTATATTTCAAACGTTTTAGAAAAGAATTAACACTAATCTTTTTTTCTTTCTTTCTTTCTTTTTTTTGCCTACATGCTAAAGCAATTGAGGACAAAACAAGCATTTTTACATTATATTTCAGCTAGGTAGTTAAAAATTTTTGCTTTCTCAAAACATGGAAAACGGCAGTAATAGCATTAAATTTAATATCAACAGAATCAAAGGGATTGTTGAAATTATCGATTAGCTTGCATCTCCTTGCCCCTGAATGATTTACTTCTCCTGATCTGAAGATTTCCAAATAAAAGCTATGATCTTCATTCTGTACGTAATCAAATGACATCAGAAATGACCAGGCATCTCCAGTGTAGTCTTATTAGATTGAGTACTTATTAGACTGAGTACAAAACTTTGTAGTTTATAAACATCTAGATTTCCAAGCTTAATTGGAGCTGTTGCTTCAATAACATGAGCAATAGTAACTTCCTTCCATTACAAGAGAAGTGAATGGACTACTAGAATTTTCCCCAACATCCAGAATTGGTTTAGCATTGGTTTAACATACTAGAGAGCTAATACTACATTCAGAACTTCAATTAAGGCTAAAAATGGACTTCAAAGCTTTGTTGCTTTTCATTGTAAATTCCATTCATTCTCAATGATCTCTCTGTCACAAGAAATTGTTTCATTTTTAAGTTTGATTTGGACAACTAGAGGTATAGGCCACATACACCTATTGAGATCTTGGTGTGGAGAGTACCCATTAAAATGCCAGAAAACAAATATTTAGCAGAACTTTAAATAAGTATCCAGTTATACTGTGCCTTAACCAAATTCTGACAGATAATGCCTAGCATGGACAATGCCACAGTATATAATGGTTACTTCAAGGACCATCATTGCCTAAAATTTATGATTTAAAATTACAAAGTATTACAAAAATATATTGTCTGTAGTTTCTGTACTGGTGATAACCTGTGAGTTAGCAACTAGTATTATATTCCAAAAAACCTCTCAAACCTTGTCCCCTTCAAACACAGAAAAGTAGTTAAAGCAAAATGACGTTTCTTTTTAACATTGAATACCTGATTACTTCAAGTCAATTTTTCCATGCATCTTTGAGGTCTACATACAAACTGGAATAAACGTACTGCTTTAGAAGATCTGCCATGATTATGGTAGAACTAATTAGCACTAATTTAGAAAGCAGTTTTGACCACCAACATTGCTTTAATGCAGTGTGACTGTTCTAAACATTCCATTCTTCACTCTTCAATATGACATTCCCAAATACTACTCCACAATAGGTCTGTTACCAACCTTCCCAAAGGATCCTTGTCCGAGCACTTTTAGAAGTTCAAACTGTGAAGGGTCTGCTTTCTCGTGTCCTTCCTTTACATGATGAGTTATTGCAATTTCTTTGATATTTCCTTCTTCCTGACAGAGCAAGAAAGGTAAATTTACGTTAGTGGTGCATCTTCCTAAAGCATTTATAAATTCACAATACATTAAAAAAGTAACAGTGCTACTGAATCTAACCAACTATACGCTCCCAAAAGTAGATACAACATTCGGCAATACCACTACCATAATTAAGGCATTTACAAAACAAACAAACAAATTTTATTTGGCACAAAAGGTATTATTAATTTAGTGACCATGTAGCATAAACCTTTAGAGACATATCAGAACCCAGACAGAATATAACAGAGTTGACAGTAACAAGTCAGCAGTACCCAAGTTTGTGTGCCTAAGCCTATGTTGTTTGCTTCATTATCTCCATTCCAGAGTTACAACCCAGGAGCGGAAACCAATCATCTTAAGCATTTAATTCTCTTAAAGTATGTAATAAGCGGACCAGATCTCTTAGGAAGGTGTTCATTTTTAACACTTGAATGAGGATGACTATGAGGCAGTGGATCTTCTAGACATTTTCTGGTCTTCACTTAATTCTGTATTTTCTACTAAAAATTTGAAATCCCCCTGAAAAGCAACACTCCTTGCCACACAAGAAAATAATTTCAAAATTTACCAGCAACTGTTCAAAGGCAAGAAAAAATACATTCTTATCAGTGTCACCTGAACAACTGTCTATGTAGGCATTACACATGAACCAAACTTACAATCAGTGCTGCTTAAGTAACTTCTACAACAAATACACCAACGACAACAACTTTTTGTGTATTCTCTTCCTATTTTTTCCCTGGGCTACAGTGAATAAAATAAAACTAAGGAACTCAGATTTATTTCACAGAATGGTTGAGGCTGGAAGGCAGCACTGGATGTCATATTCAACCCTCCTGCTCAACACGGACACCCAGAGCAGGCTGCCCAGGCAGCTTTTAAGGATCTCTGAGGATCTCAGTTCTCTTGGCCAGTCCTCATGACAGATACTCCTGTCCATCAAACACCTTAGTATCCCTTTGCGGTACCCTCTCCAGTAGCTCTCTAACACTTCTATGGGGGAGCCCAGAACTAGACATGGCGCTCGGTGCAAAATAGAGAGGAAGGATCACCTCCCTCAGCCTACTGGCTGTAAGGACGCTTTGCTGGCTCGTGTTTACCGTGGGGTCCAGCATTTCCATGTCTTTCCCTGCAAAGTTTCTTTTCAGCTGGTGGTTGGCCCACTGCTGCTGCATGGAGTTACTTTACCCCTGGAAAAGAACCATCCACATCACAGTCTGTTTGTTGAGCCCATACTTCATTGGTTTCTATGTAAGGATCTTATGGGAGATTGTCTTCTGTCTTACTAAAGTCGAAGTAGAAAATATTCACTATCTGTCTACCTGTTTCATTGTTGTAGGTTATCAGGTTGGTCACACATGATGTCACCTGGGTGAATCCATGTTGACTAATCCCAGTCACCTTTTCCTTTGCGCACACAAATAGTTTCCAGGATTAGTTGTTCCCTTGCTTTCTCCGGGGCTGAAGATGATCCAGCCTGTAGTTCCCTGTCTTCCTTCTTGCCCTTTTTTGAAGACAGGAGTCACATAAGCTCTCCTCCAGTCCTCAGGCACCTCTCCCATGTGCCGCAATCATTGGAAGATAATCAAATGTGGCCTCACAGTGACATCAGCCAGGTCCCCTCAGCACTCATGCGCATCCCATCATGGCCCACGGACTTCGTGTACACCCAGTTTACTTAAGTACTATGTAACCCATTCCTCTTCCACCAAGGGTAAGTCTTTCTTGCTCCAGATCTTCTCCTTGATATACATGTACCAAAATACATACTAATTCTAGTGACAGAGGAGTAGACGTAGCATTTTAAATTTGTGCTTCTGCAGGACTCATTTATACATTTTTTAAGCATTCAGGAAAATTTATGTGCATGAATTATTGCTAAAAGTATAGTTTTGTACAGTCATTTTAATACCACATACAAATGCACAGTAACTGCCCATACATGTCTACTGAAACATACTTCTAGATCACTGTTTTTCTTTCAAAGGACTCTTTTCAAAAGGTTAGCAACCAAACTTGGAAACCAACTGAACACAACAAATACTGAGCACGCACATCTATCCACATATATAAAAAGTAATTCCAATGTACACTTTTTAAGAATGCACAGAATGTACTAGCAACTGTTGAAATGAAATTGTGAAAAAAATAATGAAAAGACCTTGGATTTTTCAAAAACTAAGACCACCAATAAAGAGAGGTGCCAGTTTCTCTTGTAAGACAGCCAAAACTCCGCATGTGCGTGCACGTGTGCCGTGTGCTGCTCCTAATGTCAGAATCTATCCCAAACCCTTTTTGAAGAGAAAGTTTGGAATACTTCGATCAGTGACTCAAACCTGAATCTTTAGAGAGCCTAAAAGAAATGTTGGTTCCTTCTACTTGAGAAAGTAATTACTGTTGGTGGGTATCAGCATTTTTATACTTTAACTTAACATGTGATCAGCTGGATAACATACTACTTAAACCA
This sequence comes from Heteronetta atricapilla, assembly GCA_011075105.1. NCBI lineage: Eukaryota > Metazoa > Chordata > Aves > Anseriformes > Anatidae > Heteronetta > Heteronetta atricapilla. The sequence continues at coordinate 125,203,515 of CM021731.1, read as the reverse complement.
CTCACTGCAATCTCACAGAATCCCAGGGGAGGAACAGCACAATAGAACAGATTGCTAAGCACATATTCCTTTGTACACTTTGATCTGCTTCAGCCCAACTGTTTTACCTATTAACTCCCTTGGAGTCTTGGGAAAGTAAAAAAAAAAAAAAATAATTAAAAAAAATCCAATCTTCTTGTTATCTCGTCAGATTCACGGACTCAAGTTGATTGGGTATGCCTGTTGTTTTAAAAGCATCTCAAAAGGTAACAAAGACATGAAAGAAAAGGATATCCACATGTTTTCTATAAACAAACAAAAAAATTTCAAATGCTATGCAATTATTACATAACAAACTTTCCAGTAGTTATTTTGGGCACCCTCTTCAAAAACACCACTTCACATTCCTGATGCGAAGTGAATACTTCCAGTCTTCACAGTTTCTCAGCGTTTGGATACTTTTCAGTCCTTATAAGGCAGACCTAATGCAACTCCGTTTTAAACAAACGGGAACTCAGATCATATCCTACTTTAGTAGCTTGTCCTTAACACACGCTTTGGAGCAAGATTTATGATGAATATATACCCACAGATTTGCAGTTTCCTCTTCTTTCTACATAATTGCTGAACATTTGTTATTTTAACCTAAACAGTATTTTGCAAGTGCAGCTAAAAATAAAAAAGTTCAGCCTTTTATAGAAATGAGAATGATAAGCCAAAGATAATTAACCCTCAGCGTATCCATTATCTACCTGATTTAAAATACAAGCCTCTCACACTGCAAAAATGAAACGGCTATTTCTCAGCCACCAGCACTAATTATAGTAATTGATAGGTGCTGTCTTACTGTATAGTCCAAAAGAGAAGTCATTCAGTCTAGTGCTGAATTTGCCCTAATTTGCTGATTTTCTCCATTCCTGCTCATTCCTGACATACTTAGAAAAAAAAATTGTCTCATGTGATGGGCTCAAATTAAATAGGATGACATAAAGGGTGCTGAGAGACACTGATCCTCCTCTCCTTTCTTCCCTTCCCTGACAGCTTTCACACCACTACAGAGACTCACTCACCAGTGCTTCGGCTGATCTAGCGGTGGGACAGACCCTTCCTTCCAGTTATAATTACAGCAGTTACTATCCAGTTATAATTACTGCCCATCTTTTATTTCTGTTATTTATAGACTTGGAAAGCTCTCTTTTCTCAAGCCTTATTGTCTAAATAAAAGTTCTAAGAAATTTTTATTTTTCTAGCCACACAGATCTTAAGGCTTTCTTCACACTATAAAGTAAAACTGCCATAAAAACACACATTTAATATAAAAAAACACATATGCTGTGTTAGTCAACTTAAAGCGGTTGCTACTGGCTTCCGTTATTGTGAAACTAAATATAGAGCACAAGGAAACAAACAGAAGGTAACATTACACCGAGTTTCCTTAACATTTCCTTAACAGTATAATAGTGTTAAATCAACACGGTCCTAGACGGGAAGTCAGTGAAAAACAAGTTTGAGTATGAATATAAAACATCACTATTTTAGAATAACTTCCTGCATTGATATCATTTGCAACTCCGAGCCGTACTGGTCAGTATTTCAGGATAGGTAATTTCTTAGTAACGTAACCTCACAGTTTCTGTCCGTGCACAGGAATACAAGCACAGGAAAAGAACACTGAATGGACTATATTCCACAGACAAATCAAACCTAAGAAAAAAGCTAACAAAATTTAGAATTCATCAGCCACAAGGGTGACTCATTTTTTCTCTTTAGGAATCAGATGCAAACTGGAATAGGAAATATGCTTGTAAGAAAAAAAAATACACACCTTCTAGGTCAGTAGTGAAAAACTATTTAACCATTTTTAGGAGTAGGCCATTATTTTTATTGCCTATCACTGGAAAAATTCCGTATTTTGCTCCGTATTTTAAGTACTTATTGAATACTGAATACTTACTTTACTTCTAGTATTTGCATTTATATTAATTTCCTTGATTAATTAACTCTGCTGTAATACAGAACACTTGTATTTGTTTCTGAGATCTTATTACAGGAACAACTACTAGATAACATATTAAAAGGAAGCTGGACTTCAAACCCTAAAGGAAGTAGAAACAGAAGAGCCTTACTAGTTAAACATTTCTCAGTAGTAATGAAAAAGTCCAGAGAATCAAAAGAAAACTGAGCGTTTGTCTATAGGCAGAATCTCCCGTAATTTATCCTTTGTATTTCTGAATTTTCAGCAGCAGATCTAAAAACAGGTCTATTTTTAAAGAAGTAATCTATACAGAATTGGATGCTATAACACACTGCTTGCTTGATGTGGATCAGTTTATCTGCAGTCCTTGATCCTGGAAACAAACACCTCAGAAAAACTGAAAAGAAATCAGGCTGGTCTAGGGCTGGTTCACAATACCATTCCTATCATACTTACAGGTTTGTAATCTCCACTTCCCTTATTGCTCTGAGTAATTCTGACGCTTTCACAGATTGTATTTCTTTTCTAATAGATACAGCGGCAAAAAAGAGTACATAGCCCTTTTTTCTCCACTTTCAGTTCCTCACTGCAGGTGCCACAGAGGACAAATGAAGCTGAACATAACGTGACAGTGATGTGAAAGCAGAAACAAGTAAAAAGGCAGTTCATGGACCAAATTCTGGCGTCTGGGTTTAAGCCATCTGTAGTCACTTTGAGAAAGGGTTGCCAAACCCATACTTAACACAACCAAGGGTTGAGAGTGTCGTGTGTGATATGCTCTTGTGGACAACTTGAACCTGATAAATATTTTAGAAAAATATAATAAATGCCAATTAGAACTTGAACAGTACTTTAAAAACCAGAAGCAAGCTTAGTCCATAAATTTTAGTTTAAAAATGAAAGAACAGTGAAACAACCAAATTAAAATCTAAATTAAAAAATATTTAAGTGTATGCTCTGGTGCGGACAAAATCATCTGCAAAGAAAACTCTCTGAATCATCTGAATAGATGGCACAGGAACAGACTTATGTCCTTATTCACGTGACGGAGAGGAAAGCTATCAGGAATAAGGAGCATCAGCATATGGAAATAGCACAGGCATCCTGCTTGCCTAAAATTCTCAGTTTCAGATTCCTGAATAAATGCATAATCACAGCGTGAACACGGACAGCGACAAACATGACAAAAATTCCAAAACACTGGGACAGAAACTGGAAATCTACCAAGAAAGTTACCTTTCTTTCAAAGCTGTGTAAAAATTAGATGTGAATTAACTTAAAAAGAACATCAACGAGTATGCTGTTATGTTCACTTACAGGATGTTTGTTTAGGAAAGGTATCCCTGGAAGACAGATTGCTCATTTTCTGGGTACTTAAGATTGTATGAATATGAGAATAAATATTTTTAATAACTCAAATATGTAAATATAAAGAGTTAAGTGTTTAGAGACAAATTTGTTCATTAGCTTCACAATGAGTGACAAAGATCTCAATATACACTTGTAGTGGAAATATACATTAATTGTGACATATACACCACACCAAAAGGAAAAAGCAGCAGCTACGTCAGAAATGTAAATGTTTACAGCCACAGTATAATGGAATGGTAAATTATATTTAAATATTTAAATTGCTCACACATAGGTGACTTTTAATGGGTGTAAAGTCATGAAGTGACATCAATCCATAAATGTAAGAAAGAAATACAAGGAAATGTTGATAGCCTAAGCCACCCTAAGCATTCAGGTCAAATAGAAGGTGACTCAAAAAACTAGACCCACCCCGAACAGGAGGACTCACTGCACTCTCTCCCATCAACTTCAGTGAAATTACATTGAAATCAGATAAAATACAGAAAGCTGATCAAAAACTAGATATCCAAACATCAAATCTCTAACAAAAAATTGCATGTACAAAGAGATTGAGTAGTGGGCGTGTTAATTCCATTATAACAGCGTGTTTTTTTTTTTTTTTTTTAATGCATTTGTGGTCAGCTATGTACAGAATTACAAGCAGTTTATTTTTATAATACCAAGAGCAAAGACAAGTATATGCTGAGTGCTTGTAGATTAAGACTTTCAGACTTTCTGCAAGAACGTTTATATTTAACACACTACAGTGTTCAACTAGTTTCAAAATAATTAGCTGTACAATTTTAACGACTCTGATGCTTGTTCTTGTATAAAATGAGTGTTCTAGTTGATAACAAACAAAAAAGGGAACAGCTAAATGCTAAAAAAAAAATAAAATAAAATATCACAATACCCAAAATCTACTAGAAAGCTACTACAAATTCAGAAACAGATTTCCAAGAATTTTTTACTTATTAAGAAAGTAATTCAGGTATGGATTTAGAAAACCCCACAAGTTCTCATTATGAAAAAATAGGACGAACAACTGTGTTCTTTCTTGAGTCCTTTGCATCAGGAAGGAGTTATGAAAGATAACACACAGCATCCGTATTCAGTTAAGAAAAGGGGCAGCAGTGACTGCAAAACAAGGTCGCGTGTTTGTTTGCTTTCCCAGAAAACTAATTCTCCTTAGACACTGGTGAGAACCTCCTGGGAGCTGCAGTGCATTTCAGTTGGCAGGCAGTTAGTTAAGCACCAACCAAAACAATTTTCCTTCTGCACATTTGCTGACTACATGAAATAAATCACAATATACACCATCAAATCTGTAACACCTGAATAAAAAATTCAGGGCTGAGAAAGAAAAAAAGTGACATCCACTTCTGTATCTAACAGAGATGGAAGTTTTCGTAATTGACATGAATAACAGGGATAAGGCTGACCCTCACACTTTTAAATAAAAAAAACATCTGAATGTTGCAGTGATTTCTGGACAAAAAAATACCATGGTATGTTTGCTTTTGGAATTCAGAAGCAACTTCCCTATCAGTAGGGCTTTTAAACAGACAACGTTTTTCTAATGTGTAATGAGGCTCAGATGACTAGGACAGACATGGCTTATACATATTCGAGTTCATCAAAACCCAGTGGTTGAGAAATCAGCCATATGCAAAAATAATCCTTAGATATCTGAAGTCCTGTATACAAAAAAAAATCCTGGATAGCTAAATGTTGTTGACATGCTGACCAAAAATAGTAAAAGTGGTGTTAAGACTTCGGCATTAGATAAACAGATTAACAAATTTTAATCTCAAGGAATGATTAAAATTCTGTTCTCAGTGTATCTGTAATTCTGCAGAATAGCCCTGTTTTCACACAATACCTCTAAGATTCCTAAGAGAACTTTCATCTAAAAATACAGGTGTTCATCAGAAATACATTGGTTCCTTATATCAAAGATTTTAATCTAAAGAGAACCCAGAATATCTAAACCAGCTTAAGTAACACTGGAGAAATTAACTTCAATACTGACATTCCCACTTCCAACATTTCCAGGTTTCACCTTCACCTGTTAATTCTGTCCTGCTCTTTTAATCGAATTAAGAAGGTACAATCAGGAGCATCTTCTATGTATAGGTACTTACAGAGTTAGCTATGCCGTAATTTCCCCCTTAAGATAAGTAAAGGTTAGCTCAGTGTTTTTTTCCTCCCACTGTAAAGCAACCTCACAGCCCCTAGTCTTGAAAGCGTCTTCCCAAATCACTTTTGGTTTTGATAAACTTCATTTTTAATGTTATTTGGAAGCCCCTGCAACACAGCTGGGCTCACAACGGGCATAGACCCCTACTACTCCAAGTCCGTATCTTCCTGCTCAGACCCACGAGAACTGTGCTTCCCAAGGGCACCGATCCCGAGGCTGCACTCAGATGAGTGGTGACACTGCTCATCCTCTCCCAGTCACCACTTCCCAGTGGTAAACACCACCCCCATGTCCAGCACCCCAACTCATGCAAAATTCTTTGTTCCTAATACACAATTCAGCACTTAACTCGGTCAGTCCAGGTATAATTAGAAAACTCCTTCTAAAAGGACACTATGAATGCACTAAGAAATGCTGGTGGGATTCCACCAAAACGCTCTTCGGGAACTATTTCATTCTTATTTCCCACTTAAAACAACATTTTAAAATTGATTAAAATTCATTTTATAGAGTATGTTTATTTATATAGAGATGATTCATGGATGAGAAAGAGCCAGAATCACCATTAGGGCAGTTCATGCTTCTGGAATCACAACTTCAGTACAGCCAAGAGCCTGAAGGAGAGAAAAACCTTTCTCCTACCTTCAGTCACAACTAAGTCAGACCAGTGTTGGTGATTATCCCCTCAAAGATCAGACATATTTCCAGATAAGACAGCCCTCTAATAAATTTTAAAAATAAGTTAATGAAATAAAGATACAAATATTTCAATAGTGTTAGGGCGCCATCTTTTTCCCATAAGACAGGAAACAGTCATTTCTAAAAGTGCAAATGGCAGCTTATAGTGACTGTTCAATTAATGTATTTATTCAATTGCCCTCAATGAATTTTAACTTAAACTCACTGCTCTACCAGTTTACACTATTGACCCTACAACTTTCAAAAAGCAAATCCAATGAATAAAGAGCTAATTGTAGTTTTCATCTTCCACTTCAAAGTTGAGCAGCAGCAAAAACACTGCTTTTCTCAGCTCTCACTTGCAAGTCTTAGCTACGTAAGCTACACAGATTTTTTCCATCTTCCCTAAGGAAGCAGCAGCTTTGTTTTCACTCCCTCAGTCTTTTTCAGGAGAGTTTTGCTTCGCTTCCCCAAAAGAAACGATTGATTTCAAGGCATACATATGCTCAGTACAAGTGAAGGTAAGGACGAACACCTACAAACAGATTCCCCACCAAGTTACTTAATGCTGTTCCAACACCTGCTGCCAAAAGTCTCCTTTTACTACCCTGTTAACCTTCGTTGTACTCAGAGTTCAATTTTCTGACCATCATGGGCAAAGTATGGTTGATTCCTGTAACTAAATACTCAGTATCTCAGAAATGGTTTCTATGATATTAAACCTCGTTTCTAAAGTTACATGAAGCAGTAAGGACAGTAAGCTTATTGGATATCAAGTGATTTCAAAAGGATGACTCAATGCTGGCACAGCTCTGCAGCTCATATACATAATTTCCTTTTCCTCCCCTCCCTTGAGTCAGGAAGTCTCCTAGATGCACTTACTTTCCTAACTTGTTTTGAACGTAGAATGAATTTTCAGCGTTACCTGAAGAAATAAAATCCATATGAACTACGCATTTTGAAGAAGAGCCAGCAATCTGAAAACCAATTATTTTTACCGCTTGTATTAGAGCTTATGGAAATCTTTATTAAGTTAAAAATGGGAGTTAGAAGTGTGAGGAATGCACCATGTTAGTTTTTTTAAAAAATTCAGACATGTTCTACATACATTCACATATCCTATACTCATTATGGTCCTACCTCTAAATTCAAAACTACCCTTGAAAAAAAAAATATGTCCAACGATTATTTCATAACTTCCCATCACTTCAGTGAGCAACATCACTGATGTAAACCACGGCATAAAACCAATTCTTATGTTTGTGACTAATGTTTAAAATTCAAGTCACTTAACAGACCTGGTATGTATTTAAATTCTTGTAAGTTGTAAATTGCTTTAAGAAGCTTGTTAAAACAGCTACAACTGAAGTAGTAACTATTCTAATACAGCAAAAGGCAAAGCATTGCCATGCTTAAAATTAAGCTGATTTAGGGATATTCTGTGTATATTCTCTTTTACACCAGTACTTTAGCAAAGCAAGAACAGAGAAGTTGTAACTAACAGGGGCATTTGAAGTCAGATAAAGTTTTTCCACAATTTATAAGCTTTGTTTCTTTTTAGGATAGAAAAATACTTAAAAATATTAGAAAAATCTCAGTTCCATTAACATCATATAACTTGTGCAGATGGCATGTATTATTTTTACCTGGCAATTTCCTAAAAGCAAATTCCAATACAATTTCCTAAAAGCAAATTTGATTAGCAAGTGCTTAATTTAACAACTAAAGAAAAAACAACAGAAATGTGAAGTCTCCAAGATAAAAAACGCACAGACATTATAAACAAAAATCACTGTATTTAGACACCTCTTTCTTTACTCTCTGCACTTCCTGCTCTTTTCCATTCATGGTCCCCTAGCATACTACAACAATTTTAAGGTCCCTGAGATGTCTACGTCTACATTTGTTCCAGGTAGTCAACTCATTCATATAATGAAAACCACAGACCTGGTTGCTGAGATTGAGCTCCTCCCATTCTTTTGGTGTTTCAGATGAAGCAAGATAGGAGTTTGAAGAACAAGTCCTGTCTCAGAGCACTGCGTCAATGGATAGATGAGGAGGCCCTTTGGATAAACATGACTGGCCAAGGCTAGGGGAGTGATTTTGAAGATACTTTTCCTCCTCAGATTGAAAACACAAAGGCTGGGGAGGAAGAAAGGATCCCGTGTTCCTTCCTACCCAAAAGGACTGCGAACACTAGGTTGTTCAGCAGGTAAAGATGAGGAATTCACGTAATCATTTTAAAAGCCTGATGCTGGTCACCAAAAACAGTTTTGTAATGTCATTCTCTTTTGATCAAACACCACAAAATTATCTCATGAACCAGATTGTGCATGTCAGCATTGGAAAAAAATACTCACTGGGTGGAACTTTCATTTCCCAGTAACTTTGATACAAGCTTTGTTCCTTTGTAAGCGTTGGCATTTAAGAGCACTGCAATTTATTTATTTTTTTAATGAACTATTTTGAAGAATCCACAAACATATTTAGTACTAATCTACGAAAACTAAAAATCTTGCTTTTATTCAATAATATATTCTAAAATTTACATGGTCTGAAAACCCTTAGCGCAGGGCGCACTGTCTAGCACTTTAAAAATCAACAGAATTTGAGAGACAATATAGGCAAATTGCTACAGGCAGTCATTTTTTGATCGGAGACTAAGAAATATCTTTCACCTGGCTTGGGGAAAAGAACTAAACTTCATGGCTAAGTTGACAAATGTTTTTTTTATAGGGTTACTTTTTAAAAAAGCTGTGTATACTGTATCCTATGTTCTATTGTTTTACATTCACGTCCTGTTTCACTGTTTCAGTTACAGCAAGCTAATTAGATTTCAGTTTCTAACACTGCAAAGTTCAAACCAGTACACATGCCGGTAGATGTCAAACTACTATCCCTTTTATTTCCAAACTAGTGGACATACATTGCTTAGGACGTTAAGACAATATACAAGGAAGTTTTGCACTGAGAAGTATTTGTAGACTTACAGGAGCAGAAACATGAAAGTTGATCTAAGTTTCTGTGAAAATTCTTAAATACATTGCAAAAGTACACGTATTGTTAAATCGTTAAGAAACAGCGCTCAGGATATTGTAGTTCTTAACTGAAAACAACTTTTATCCTTAAATGCATAGGTTCAACAAAATATACAAGTTCAGTGTAAATTATTCTATGTAAGTTATTAATGTAAATTATCACCTAAAGATGAAATAACCATAACACGAACTACAACACAAGCGCCACTATTCCGAGTACCATTTCCAGCAGTAAGTACTAACGAGCCCATGTTATTTTAACTGTCACTCCACAAATAACCATACCTTATCCGTTAAAAGGACTACATAAAATTTAACTATTAAAATAAATTTTAATTTTAAAAATAGAAACATTTTTAATAAAATAAGAATGAGAAAGCTTAACACATAGCTACGCTCATACATTTTTGGAGAAAATAACAAGTATTACAGCATTTTCCGAGGTAAAAACTTCCCAATCAGGCTGTCAGCAGGTACCTTAGAAATTTCTACAGAATATTATAGGAACACAGACTCCCTCCCACATCCTCTTTTTTTTTAGGAAAAGAATATACAGAAGGCTTTGTATACAAGCAGCACCGATCCCAAAGCTGTGAAATACTAAAAGTGCTTTGAAATTAGAAGCTTAAACCCTACCGATGCTCTAATAAATCTCTCCCTTAGCTTTTTTTTTAAATAAGAAACTAAACTCACCCGAATAGAACGAGCACGGAGAGCCAGAAACCTAAACATGACTAAGAAACCATGATGTTTAGATTTTCTGACTGAGCGATCATAAGTCTAGCAGGGAAGACCAACCCTAGCGTTTTTGCTGCGACCAGCTGTTCCGGCAATTAGAAAATTTCCTGTCAGGCAAGTCAGACACAGTTGGGGGTGGGGAGAGAGAAGGGGGGAAAAAAAGGTCAGAAAAAAAAGAAATTGATTTTTTCCCCCTGTGGTAAAGAAAAACTGGGCAGCGCTGGTACTCATGTTGCTGATGCTGTAGAGATCAGCACAGGAAACTTAAGCAGATTGCCTGATAGCAACATGCTGTTGCAGATGTTATTTATTTCTCGTTCCCAGAAAAAGAACAAAAAAGATCAACATCTATTTCAGAAATCAAGCTCCTAAGCAACATATTGAGAATAGCAACTATTTTAAGTGCTGCTTAAGATATTTGTATTTTTGTGTGCTCACTGGCACAAAAATCACCGCTTTTTAGACTTCAGTGCAGACAACGGGGTATGCTTATGTTTAGTGACTATTTTTATTTACTAGGGCTGTTCGAGGACAGGACTGACCTCGCACACGGGCCTTTGAAACCCTGCACACTGAAAATGCTCCACAGATGTTATAGAGGTTAGGCCAAGATAGACTACAGGAATTATTTGAATTGGATCACCCAGCTCAAGTGTCTGACTTACGCAAAATATTACAAATGCTCTGTACAAAGTGAGTAACTTTTAAAATTAATATAAATACCTAATCTTTCCTTTGGTGTTTGCACAATAACTTTCAAAATGTTTCTTAGAATTAGAATCTATTACTTCCAAACAGCTAGAGACCAAGTTTTCAGTTTGATCTGTCTGTACTTAGTACCTAAGTCACTGTTTCAGGTATTGACAACATCTCTAGCTCAGTATTTATTAAAAAACACTGAATTCTGCAGTTCACGCTCCATTATAATATGTAGCAAGACTGTTTTTATTCAAGCAATGAATAAAATGCAAGTATCGACATTTAGGTAACAGCATATACACATGCTCAACCATAAATAGAGCCAGGTGATTCCATTTAGCAAATCTGTAGCAAAGGAAACAAGGCAAAATACTGTACATTTCCTGCACAAGACATTAAAACAAACAAACCCTCCAAACTACCTTTCTTGATTGGGTTCTAACAAGTACCTGGATTAATGTTTTTTTTTTTTGTTTTGTTTGTTTTGTTTTTGTTTTTAATTGCTCTTCAGAAGACAAAGACAGTGATTTATTTAAGTCAAAGAACATGTTGCTTCCCTCTGTAAATCACATCCTGGCTTTCTACAGTATCAGTTGTTAACTTTGCCTTTAAAACCTGCATTATAGACCTCTCCAGCACAAAAAGACCCTCTTGCCCAAATGCGGAGCAAAAATAATGACTTCCCATTCATGGTCCACAAGCAAAAATGTGCCTTTATGTTCTCTTGTACTTCTCTGGGTATTCATTTATACCATATCCACAAGCATGGGCCTTTATATTTGGTACATAAAATTTGAAACAATTGCTATTATAAATTACACAGACATTCAGTAACCACTACTACACCTCAACTTCTCAATTACAATGTCCTTTTTATACTCCAGGGTATTACAGCCTGTTTGGAATAAACAGCCTCTACTACAACAGCAGTAACACAGCATGAAAAATGATTCAGTCTTTGCTTTGGGATAAACAAGGCTTCTTGAACACTAGGAGGTTACACAAGGATTTCAAGTATTTCCTAAATGGTACAAAAATTACTTGAAATTACTCTCTTCAGTTGCTTTTAAATCCCCAGCAGCTTCCTCCTCAAAACTGTAGTATCTCAAGAACTGCAGTTTAATAGCGATACAGAAGTTTACACTTTGAAGGGAAAAAAAGGGGGGTGGGAGGGTCGGGGGGGATTATTGAAGCTTTCTCTGCCGTGCCCTGTCAAGCACATGTGTGAATGCACTAAAAGCAGAGTCATCATGAGTCTCCTTCAAATCACTAAATTTAAGTCTATGGTAGGATGAAATTCTGCTAAAAGCAGAAATGGAGAGCAAGTGAGATCCACGTTAACTGTAATGTTCTTTCAAGCTGGCAATGTACTGTGGGTAAATAACCATTTTCTCCTCTTCTTCTAGTAAGGGTGAGAGTGTATTGCACTAGCGAGCTGTATGTGCTAAGGGTGACACAAATAAGGCATTTGAACCGCTACATTCGTACAATTACTGACTACTGCTCCCCAAACCTTTTATTTGACCTCCCGGAGGAGTACAAAGCACAGTGCTCAGGGGTCAACGGGGTTACTTCCCAACAATAGTTCTCCTATAACTGGCATGGGTCTGCAGCAGGTGGAAGAAATTTCTTGTGTTCTGGGAGAATAAAGCCAGCATGGTTCCCAAAGAGCACTACTAGCCAACCAGAAACATTAAGATATATGCTACATAATTCATTTAGAGAATCTCTGAGACGAGAGCTTGTCCTTTTAAATATTCCTTCATATGAGAAGGAGACAGGTTAGAGGGCAGCGGTCCCCCTACAGGGAAGCTTGTGATAACAAGGACAAATTGCTCCAGCAAATTGCTCCCCTAACCTTGAAGTCTGATAAGCTTTTATATTATACATGCTTATCAAGAAACACAAGTGTCCCCAAAACAAAAGGAATTTGCTACGCCTGCCAGTGACAGCTGAGTCAATTGCAGGTTGGATTTAAAAAAACAATCAAAAAAAAAAAAAAAAACACAAAAAACCTACACAATTCACAATGCATTTCCTCCTCCAGGAGGGAAATATAAACTGAGCTCATCTCCCATCCTCCCCTTCTGTACTTTTAATTTGGATGCTCTGAACTTAGAAAAACGAAGGGAAAACGTGATCAAACTTGCTATCCAGACAGTCAAGGGTATGGAGCTCATGGCTTCCACAGAGAGCAGGAGAACTGAAAGATGCTGGAGGAACTCCCCATGCAGTACAGAATGTGGGAATCCCTAAGTTTTCCTGAATAAAGTGCACATGCTACAGCTAGACACCCACTTTACACATAACCAGGAAAACCTGAGGCATTTCCTCTAAGTGGAGTCCACTAGGTGAACCGGACGTTTTCCCATACCCTCAGACTGGGAAGCATAATAATGCATATGAAGTCTTACTGCTGCCAGACAAGGAAGGCTCTGTAGTACAGACAGCCTTCAATTATCTGAAAAAAAAAAAAAAAAAAAAAAAAAAAAAAAAAAAAAAAGAATACACAAGGACTGAAAACTCCTCATTTGATGAAGGCTAATAGATCAGGTACAGAGAGCTACTTTTTGGTGTTTCCAGAAGCTGAGTAATATACTTATCTTCATAACACATGTTTGTATAGCCAAGGCAGCAATATTATATTAATCAGAGGGTGTGGCAGTTTCCATCTGCTATTTTACAGGCTTTTCAGGGCTACCATCTGTTTTCTCTTCATGTAACAAGTAAGCAGATTGACTTTTAATGTTGCTTACATGCTCAAATCATTCAATTTTCCGATCAAGATCCAGAAAGCACGCTGCACCTAAGACACCAAGCACTCATTGATGTCTTCTAATGGATTTTCTTAAAGAGTTTTGCTGTAACCTTCCCTCAACACCTGAAGACTTGGGGGAAAAAATTATCCCAAGCTTTGTCTTCTCTGTATGGGTCTGATGTATAAATTAACCTTTCAGATCAAGAGCTTTGCAACATTTTACAAGGATGCTGTAACTCCTTACGTAAGGACCACTGAGTTCATTCTTACATAGGTAAGTATGCACTTCATTTCTAGAGAAAAAAAAAAGTATTCTGCCTTTTACAAAGGAAAATTTGAGCATAGAGAAGGCATTAACTGGATTTGATTTTTACAGACGTAAATGTTTTCCTTGGAAAACTTACTTGTTCAAGAATCAAGTTACTTTACTGTAAAATAGAATTAAATATACATACGTACATGTGAATAACTACAAATATATATTTAGTAAAATACAGAAGGAATGTAAGAAGTATGAACCTCCTTACACAAAGCGTTTAGTATTTGTCACCCAGACCGTTTCCTGCATTACACACCAGGCACTGTTTCATTAAATACCCAGATTATCTGCTGGCATTAACAGAAATTATGACTTACTTCACAACAAGGAACACAGCGTTATACTGAATTATGTAATATAGAGTTTCAAAGAATTGCATTGCTATGGCTGCGAAACTTCCTCAATTTGATTTCCACATAAACAGGCAATAACCACACACTAAATAAAGCATAAGCAATGTGAAAGAATAACTTGATTGTATCCCTCATCTCTTAGGAAAATACAAAAATATTAAAATGTCACTGTTTTACTACTGATAACAGTCGAGTAGCTGTTTCAGCTAATATTAGACAGTTCTGTAGAAATTGAGAAATCCTAACCACAGTGCTCTATGAACACTTGCGAGCTCAATCATTTCCGTAATATCTAAGAAACTCTAGCTAGGTCTTAAAACCCCTACCACAGACTTAGGAATTTACATCAAAACGTTGACAAAACCACACACGGAAAACTGAAATATGAATGTTATGCCAGCAAAAGTAAAACAAGCGTATCAACATTAGCATCGGCGATACGTTCACTTTCACGTTAGCACACACGCTTTTTTGCTGAATTACTTCATTTTAATGTTTTATCTTTTTCATTGCTGGTGACAACAAACGAGATTACCCCAGATTACTGTGGTTTTAGCGGTACTGCCTGAATAACAGTGGGCACAGGCAGATTACACATTCGCATGGGAATTTTCTGTGTAGATTTATATTTGTTCACTAGATTTCAGTTATCTTCTGTAAGACCTCTCTGATTATAGTCTCAAGCCTTCCTCAAGGTCTAAGATGTTTCAAATACTACACATTTATTTTCCAAATTTTCCCAAGCATATATATATATTTAAAGGTTAACCAGTATTTTACATATTATACATGTACTATATGCAGTTTATCAGATACGTAGGTATGCATAATGTAGAATGTCACCATTACTACATAAAGTTGACTGTTCAAGGCCAGAAATTGGACAAAAACTATTTTGCCCATATGCTTCAAATTATTTTTCTAATGCATTTTAAATCTTTTTTCTAAGATCATGTTTTCTTCATAACCTCTTCTAATAAAACACTGATAGGCTCACAAAGCTCACAACTTTCATACCTCCTGACTGCAAACAGCTTTCAGTTCTATTGAGAAAAACAGACCTTATCCACTGACTTTTCTTTACAAGCCTAGCTTACATTACCTGTTGACTACAGTCCTAGTTATTTTAGTTACATGTTTTTAGTAAGTGGATGAAAGCCACGAGATTTAATTTTCCATCATCCAGATCAGCATGTTTTAATATACTGTTTCATGTTTCACTTCTATTTAATTCTACATATATTTACATTCTACTTATTTAAAAGTAGAGTTTTGCTTAAAGTTATACCAAAACATACAAAAACTGCAACAATTTTGCACACCCACTATCCCCCCACTGGAGACAGCATTTACTTTTTCATCCCAGTTGCTTGTGCCTGAATTATTTCCACTCTGGCCTGTACTAAAAAACAAACAAACAGTAACCTTCAGTCCCTGTAGGCTACCGAACAGAAACGTATGTCAGCTTTTCCTGCAGCTTACAAAGAATTATTAAAAAACACCTTTCACAAATTCTTGGCACCTAGTATTTTTGTATTTTTAATATTGTGCCTAAGCTAGCAGAATGCTATGATAACTCACCAGTTCACTAGAAATGGTTTAACAACCAAACTGAACCTAGATTAAAAAGAGTAGCAAAGTGTGCATCATGATTTTGAGAACTCAAAACATTTCATGTGCTCAGTTAATTAACTCGGTCTCTATGGACACAGCAGTAAAGAAAACAACAGTAGATAGCACAAGAGTGAGAAAGGTAGCAAATAAAAGGCTTTAAATTGCTTCCCTTTTTCAGTAATCTTCACTTAAGCTTTCACATCAGGTCAAACTTCAGCCTGTGTATTTGTTCTTACATTTATTTCCTGCTGGACCCAGGTTATTTATGAAATTCATCAGATATTAAATGTTGACTTAAGTTATGAAGCTAGATATAACCAGTTTATTAATTGTAATAAAACTAGAATATTGAACGATTCCTCTTTTAAGAGGAACAGCACTGAACTATACAGCACCTTGGACTCCTCAGAAACAGGTACCTACCCTTAAATCTCCTGCTTTTCTTACAACAAACCACTGAATTTGAAACAAACCTGTGCAACTCAGACTCTCCTGTCCATTAACTTCACTTTTGGGCAAAAGAACAGGGGTGTAACAATGTGAAACATCTTTTGATATGCACAGCACTGGGGAGACTTCCTATGCAGACAGAATTGCATTAGGCTTTTGTATGTGCTTTAAACTTCTTTATCAATTTGCATTATCAGCATACTACCCAAAAATTAACACTGTAAAAGGATTCATTATTTCAAGCTTTCTCCCTCTTCTCTCTGCAGAGCTGTGGCAATTCTCTATCCTGAACTTGCATACATTACACAACTGTGAGAATATAGTCTTCTGACCTGATGGACAAGAGTCTACACATGCCAGGCCCGTTCATGCTACTGTCCTCAAGTTACAGCAGAGAAATTTCATGGATTGTCAGTAACCACAGAAGCCCTTTTCAACACAAGGTTAAACAGAAGAATTTAAATGAGTTTCAGTGGCAATTTAAAATTAGTCTTTATCTTATACCAAAACAGATATGAATCACAAATAAAGCTATTGCATCTCAGCTGAGGTTGTATTTTAATAGCCGACAGTCAAAGACTAGCTTCCAGCTATAACTGAGCAGCTGTAGTATTTTTTTTTAGGGAGGCAAAAACCTACCCCTTCTCCCCCCCAAAAAAAAAAGATTGTCAGCAGTGATTTAAAACAATTTGGCTTATTCACCACAACCTAGCAATAAATGAAAAAAAACAAACACTAAAATACTAGTCTGAAGGATTAAAATGCTAAAACAATCAAACAGCTCAAGCATCATAGAAAGAATACCAGAGATTTTTTTTTTAATGGCTGCAATCATGGTTAAATAGGTTGCTCCCCCCCTCAAAAGTAAGGGTTTGGAAATGTCTGAAGAAAGTACAGGAAATCACCTGTAAGTAATCCTACAGTTATTAAATCTTGAAAGAGAAATCTGGTAATTGTGGTGGGCTAACCTTGACTGGCTGCCAGATGCCCACCAAGTCATGCTCTTGCTCCCCCTTATCAATGGGGCAGAGGAAGAAAATAAGATGTATAAAAGCTTGTGGGCTGAGATAAAGGCAGGAAGATTGTCTACCATTCACTGCCATGGGCAAAACAGACTGCTGGGGGAAGATCAATTTATTGCCAATTAAAAATAGAGTAGGATAACAAGAGACAAAGACAAAACTAAGAACACCTTCTTTCCAGGCTTAACTTCACTCCTTTATTCCTTACTCTTCCACGTCCTTCTTCCCTGTGACCCCTGAATGGCACAAGGTGTTGGGGAATGGGGGTTGTGGTCAGTTCCCAACACTTTGTCTTTGCTGCTCCTTTCTCACACTTCTCTCCTGCTCTACTGTGGGATCCCTACCATGAAATACTGAGTGCCCCAAGCATGGGTCTTTTCCAGGGGATGCAGACATTCAGGAACAGACTGGTCCAGTGTGGGCATCCCACAGGCCACAGCTCCTGCCAGACCTCCTACTACAGCCATGGGCTCTTCTCCATGGGCCGCAATTCTTGCCAGGAACCTGTTTCTGCATGGCTGCAGCTTCCTCCTGGGCATATCACCCTGCCTCAGTGCAGGGTCCTCCATGGCCTGCAGTGTGGTGCCTGCTCCAACATGGTCCTCCATGGGCAGCTTCACCACAGGCTTTATCACAGTCTTCTCCATGGACTCCTAGGGGATCTCTGCTCTGACACAAAGTGCCTCTTCCCCTTCCTTCTTTAATGACCTTTGCAAGAGTTGTTCCTCACATTTTTCCTCACTCCCCTCTCACAACTGCTCCTCAACATTTTTTTAACCCTTCCATAAATATGCCATCACAGAGGCACCATGGGCTCAGCAATAACCAGCGGTGGGTGTATTTTGTAGCCAACTGTCTAGCACAGGGATAACCCCCAGTCTCTTCTCAAGAGAGGCCACCTCCTCCACTACTAAAACCTTGTTATGTAAACCCAATATAGTACTACAGAAAATATCATTTTAGTGGATAAATGTGTAACAAAAGGCTCTTAGGTAGAAGGTGAAGTTAATAAAAATAAATAAATAATAAAGTGTTATCAAGCAATGGCAATAGTCAGAATATATCAATGTGGATTTGAGCTAATTCATCAATGTTACTAAGATTTCAACTAAAACTGAACACCTTCGCCAAAAGAAACATCGTAGATCAAAAAAGAATTAAAGCACTATAGCCTATGTTATGCAGAATACATAGAACAAATGAACCCCTTTTGCTGTTGCCTTATTATATTATTCCTTCAACTCTAACACCACACTACTTCCGAGTCCCCTGTAAGCACATCCTTTGTTTCTTCACACTGTATTAAAGACACAGGAGCCCTGCATGCTATGAGGAGGAATCAAAAGTGGTTACATTGCACATGCTTTCAATCTCTGACTTTTCACATCAGCTTAAGAGCTACATTTACTACTGCTACGTTTAAAGACAAGCATGGAAAAGACAACTCACTGATTATCTAAAATGGCTCCGCTCACAACATCAGCAGAAACGTAAGCTGCTATGCGGGTTGTAATTATATCCATTTGCATAAATGGAAGGAGCTTTGGCCATCTATCACAAGCTGAGGTCTGCACAATGTACAGTATCAGCATATGAACTCCAACATGTTGTACTTCCTCTCCTATGAGGACAGGCTGCGGAACTTGGGGTTGTTCAGCCTGGAGAAGTGAAGGCTCCACTGGGACCTTATAGCAGCCTTCCAGCACCAAAAAGGGCCCTACAGGGAAGTTGGGAGGGACTCTTTTTTGGGGGGTGTAGGGGTAGGACAAGGGGTAATGACTTTAAACTGAAAGTGGATGGATTTAGATTGGATATAAGGAAGAAATTCTTCACTGTGAGGGTGGTGAGGCACTGGCACAGGCTGCCCAGAGAATCTGTGGATGCCCCATCCCTGGAGGTGTTCAAGGCCAGGCTGGATGGGGCTTTGGGCAACCTGGTCTGGTGAGTGGTGTCCTTGCCCATGGCAGGGGGGTTAGAACTAGGTTATCTTTAAGGTCCCTTCAAGCCCAGACCTTCTTGTGATTCTATGATACTTCAGCAATATCTGGAGTTCCAAAAATTGTGTTTTATCGGTAA
Organism: Heteronetta atricapilla; assembly: GCA_011075105.1. NCBI lineage: Eukaryota > Metazoa > Chordata > Aves > Anseriformes > Anatidae > Heteronetta > Heteronetta atricapilla. The sequence goes on along the minus strand of CM021731.1, from coordinate 125,184,263 downwards.
GGCCCTTTTACCATTATATCTAACAGTCAGCTAGCACTGTCTGACACAAAACTCCAGATAAATACTAAAGTTGCCTTCATAGCTGAGAAAGTCACAGGGATCACTGTAGTGGGTTTACATGGCAAGGTTTTGGTAGCAGGGGGCCACAGGGGTGGCTTCCGTGAGAAGTATCTATCTAGAAGCTGCCCCATGTTTGGTAAGGGCCCCACTGCTGACCAGAGCTGAGCCAGTAAGTGATGTTGTTTGCACCTCTGTGAGAGCAGAGTTAAGATGGGGAAAAAATGCTGTGTGACACAGCAGCTGGGAGAGTGAGAGGAGTGAGGAACAGCCTTGCAGGCACCAAGGTCAGTGAAGAAGGAGGGGGAGAGGTGCTCCAGGTGCTGGAGCAGAAGTCCCCTGCGGCCTGTGGTGAGGACCATGGTGAAGCAGGCTGTCCCCCTGCAGCCCATGGAGTACCACGGTGGAGCAGGGTTCCACGCTGCAGACCGCGGAGGAGACCATGGTGGAACAGGTGGACCTGCACTGACAGAGACGGCGGCCTGTGGAAGACTCCTGCCAGAGCAGATTCCAGGCCAGACCTGGAGCCCGTGGAGAGGAGCCCACGCAGGAGCAGGTGACCTGGCAGGAGAGCTGCTGCCCGTGGGGGACCCAGGTTGGAGCAGTTTGCTCCTGAGGGATGGACCCCGTGGTATGGACCCATATCTGGAGCAGTTCTTGAAGAGCTGCTGCCTGTGGGCAGCCCATGCCGGATCAGTTCAGCAAGAACTGCATCCCACGGGAGGGACCCCACAGCACAGGGGATGAGAGTGACCGAGAAGGAGCAGCAGAGAAGAAGCGCTACAGACTGACCATAACCCCCATTTCCCAGTTCCCCTGCACTGCTCGGGGGAGGAGGTGGAAGATGGCGGATGGGGGGGAAGGTGCTTTTGGTTTCTTTCCTTTGTTTCTCACTTCTCTAGCTCGTTAGTAATAGGCAATAAATCGTACCATCTCCCTATGCTGACACTGTTTTGCCCGTCACAATAATTACTGCGTGATCTCCCTGTCCTTATCTCAACCCTTGAGCTCCTTTCATCATATTTTCTCCCTGTTCCTCTTCGAGGAGGGGGAGTGAGAGAGCGGTTGTGGTGGAGCTTGGCCGCCCACCTGAGTAAAACCACCACAATTGCATGAAGAAACTTGAAGTCACTCATATCTCCACATCACAAGATTTTGTAAACTGCAAGTTTGATATGAAGATAAGGACCTTCTACAGATTATGTATGAACCTTCTGGACTGTGATCTTTAGCAACGAGCCCTATGTTCAAGAAGCCTGGGTTAAGAATATCTGATTAATGCCTCTCAATAACAAGAGCAAAAGAAAATGAAGTTTCACAGTCCTTCCTCACCCTGGGTCTTCCCTTGAAAGTCTAGTGAAACCAGAAAGCAGGGAGGACTGAGGTACAGGCTTTTATAATTTATGGATAACTGAAATTAAAAAAAAAATAAATAAAAGAAGTTATGGGGAAGAAAGAAAAAGGATAGATACTTCTTTTCCTGTTCACCTGTCACTTCAAACTCAGAAGGACCACTTTGTTCCTGTACATACTTCACAACATATTAGTTCAAAGCACTCTGTTTACTCTTCAGATTGATTTACAGCATACACGTGAGAACTGTATTAATAGTTCAGCCTTAGCCTTTGGCTATTCTTCCACTATGAAAGTTTCTACTAAGCTTGTTTCAGAATTTAGCAACTCATCGGAGAGAGAATGGTCTTCAGTCACCAGCTAAACTGACATCTACAGCTTTCATCTTCAAGTATCTCCATACTAACTTTTCTAGAACCCTTTAGATTTGTTAGCTCTGCACCAACAAAGAGAAGTTCTCTCCTACATCAACTAGCCAAAACAACATCAGAAGAGCAAAACTAGAACCCACAAAGAATTAAGAAACCACTGTGCCTCAATTGACTAGCTTTGCTATTCTTGAATGCACTCCAGAGAGACATATCTAAACTTTTCAGCTGAAAACACAGGAAGAAGACCTAAAATTTAATGTCTTGGTGTAGTATAATCCTAGTAATCTATGTAGAAATTACACAGAAAATCTTCCAGGTTAATAAAGATTTATTAAACAAATATTCTAGTTTCACACAGAAAAAACAAAGGCGAGAGCTGCTGTACACCTTACATACCAAACTAGAAGGGGAAAAGCTATGGTATATGCTGTCAGTCTGAAAGAATCAGATTTCATACAGTAAGCACATGCATCTGCAATGGAATCTGTGTGGAATTTAACCATGAGAGAATCATTTGTTGTGACATGACCACAACTGAAATCTTAACTATTAATAAAGCACACTCTGGAACTCACAGATGTAAAGTATTTTCACCTATGCACTGATGAGACTAACAGAAGGCAACGGAAGTGCTTTGCTCACTGACACTAGGAAAAAGTGAACAATAAAAAAAATGAACTACCAGTTTAAAGGTTTGAGCTCCTCTGTTCTTATCCTTGCAGCCTCCCCCCTTGTTCAGGAATGTTCCACGTAGCCACATTTTATTATCAAGGCTTCTCACTCCCCAATCCAATTATAATTTCTACCATATTCAGCTTTGCGCTTTCCAGAGAAAAACCTACCTCATACTAAAAATAGTATGGAAAGCATGAAAGTTCATCAGAACAACCAGTAGGATACCACATCAGCCAAGAGCCAGTGAGAAAGAACTCCTCTGAAAAGTATCAGGATCCTAAACTGGTTTAAGTAGGCTTCATGTCAAGTAAGCCTAAACAACACAGCATTATTGGCAACCTGCCTGTAGACTGTGATATCAGTGTGCCATAGTACAATACTATCTTTATTACAACCATCTTTTACTCACAGTTTGTAGGTTGATATCTTCTTCTCCCATAGGTTCATCCACAATTTGCTGGCCATTCTGTAAAAAACAGACAAAGCAAGTTACTAGAGACGCTGAATCCAGCTACAGAAATACACATTGCCAATGGACTTACATGGCATGCTCCTCTATAGGATCAAGAGCTCTCTTCAGCATATTGTCAAACAAAACAAACAAAAAAATCATTGGAAGTGGGAACAAAAGGCTGCCTATGGCTGGCACACGGTGCCATGCCACTCTGATCCTCATCAAATTGGATGAAGTCACAGTAAGAAACATAAAACAGCTTGGCATTTTAAGTCTCAGTACTACAGAGCTAGAGATTATTTTCAATTACTACATCCTCTTCAAAAAATAAAAAATAAAAAAATCCAATAGAGACTGCACAGCAAAAAGCAACATCAAAGAACAGATAAGCAGCTTCTTTTTTAGACCAGTACCTTGTGTGGCAACAGTCAGTCCTTACTCTGCCATGAGTACTACAAAAACATTTTAACTATACCATATACTTATAAAAACTACAAATGCTTACAGTTGCTGGCTTAACAAAACAGTTCATTTACTACTTTTAGTACATTCCTAAAGACCATTCTAAAAAGCTTTCAAATGTGAAATTTAGTCATACAGATTAAAAAAAAGCCTAAATGCCTTCTTGGTTAACAAATGCTTTCTTTTCCTTGACAGTGGTTACTATAATTTGGGGAATCTCTAAGTGGCGTTTTTTCCCAGAAAGACTTAGAGTGATATGTATATTAGCTAGCTGTAAGGAAAAATATGTTTCCTAAGGTATGGTAAAGGATATCACCTGGGGCTTTAACTCTTTGCTTGCTCTTAAAGTTTTACAAAATTTAATGTGCTTTTTGAAAAAAAAATGAAAAAATACCCCATATAGCTGTGTCCTCCAGTACCAGTGGAGGCAAAGTTTTTTCCATTTTTGCACTGTTTCCCCTGAGAACACAAGGCCTAATTAATCTATTTTCACAGAACTTTATCTACTGAAAATAAAGTTACATGGATATGTATTTTCTAGATGCCAGAAATCTAAGAAAAGCTGCTAAGCAAGGTTCAGAGATTTGAGTTTCGTCCTGCAAGTTCCTTCCCACAGTTCCGTTTTTCAACAGACTTCTTGGGTGGAACCTTCCTAGTGTTCTTCTGTAACACCTTCTGATCAACAGTATTCTGGCTTGCAAGTTGCTTGAGGAGAATATTTCCTATGAAAAGACAGATTAAACCTCAGCAACTTACGAATCGTAGTTTCCACATATGCCAAATATACCACGTGTTCCACCTCAGATGACTGATTACCAGCTTCCTACCAAGTTTTTCCCTGTGCATTTTTTGCTAAAAGATACAACTAGATAAAGCTAGATTATGAGAGTTATGGATTGCCCAAATATATCACAGGCTTTTTCTTTTTTCTTTTAATGGGAGGAAAGGAGAGGACCCAGCCGATTCTGTCTCCAGTGCAGAACTCACATGATAACACTGTCACTTTCTTATCTGAACTGACTTCAGGAGGATATTAGAGGCTTCTGGTTAGACACCATGTTTCTGTGAAGGACGGAGTAGTAAGAAAGAGCTTCACATGTTACTACAGAGGTTACTGGTTACTTTCACAGGCTACTACAGAGGAAAATACAATTTTTATTAAATTCTCAATTAAGAGCAGTCAGCATTATACCTTCTAATTGTACAGTTAGGGGTTATTTACTAAGACAATGTTCCAAAAAGCCTAAGCTTCCCTCTCTGTAATATCTTCTGCTCAGAGTACAGATAGCAGAGCTTGTATTATTCTTCCTTAAGACATACAAAAATTTGAAATTATTAAACAGAAGACCATAAAAATACCACCTTATCTAAGTTACAGAAATGAGTGTTTTCAATAAAGCTTGTTTACAAGGAAGCATAATTGTTTATACATATGCCATTTCTATCAAGTCACAGACTTTCCCTTTTCTCAAATCTATGGCATACATTAAAGTTAAATTAGCATTTGCATTTTAGCTACATATCTCTATACTCTATTCATGCCACAAGATAGCTTCCAGAGGATCTTGTCAATAGGAAAAAATGAGCAGAAAAACAGCAGAACAAGACAATTAACTTCAGCCCGAAAGGAGGAGTTTATAATGTCCTGACAACTAATGATGGCTAAACTCGGGGGCCTAAACTAGGGCAACTTGTGTATCAAAGCCATCTGCTCTAAACTGACTCCACATGCAGAAACAGCGACTTCTGCTACAACAATTGTTCCACTGAAAAATAATGTATATTAACTGCAGGTTAAGTAAGACTTTACTAAACAGTAAGCCTTAAGATCTCACCTTTACTGTTTTAAGGCAACTATAAAGTAGTTGAAAGTGGGACACCATTAGAAACTTGAGACAAACCTCTCTTTGAAAACAAACAAAAAATTAGATCAATTGCTTTTTGAGACAGCTCTAATCTTTAACCCCGTTGACTTCAACATCAGTCTACCAGAAGAAACAAAAAGCAGAAAGTTTTTGCATCACAAATGAATTGGGTTGTACAATCTGGTTTTCCTGTCTAATCCTGAATTGCTTTCAGTTACTTTTCACATGAATTCAATAAATGGATTCCAAACACACTTGCTGGCAGTACGAACAAACTCAAGAAGTCGGCATGTACGCCATGAAACCGTGTCTGAGCCAGATCAGCAAGATCTTTTTAAACAAGTCTCCCCAAACAATGATTATGCTAAGGAATCACTGGATGGTAGAACCAGTTTTGCTTGGAACAGACTGAGCCATGTAAGGTAAAGAAGAATATGTATATGTGATTTATGGTTTGTTGTTGTTAGTTGAGATACTACTAAATAGAAAGCAGCTGTGTATTCAGAAGGTCCACAAACTGTACTGCATTTCTTAAGAGTTCAGATGTAAAGCCAAAAAGTTCACATTGGAAGTGACAATATTTAAAACACTGTAAGGAATGAAATCAGCAGCATGCTTAAGAGGTGATTGAATGAAATAAGTTCCCTCTTGCTAGGCTAAACTTGCTCTAGTATTTAATTAGAGCCAAGGACACGTCTCAATGAGGTAACAGACTGGGACTAGATATATTAGTCTGAAGAATATAGAAAAAGAGAAGGCTGAATGCATCTTCTACATGCACAGATGGATTTATTTCAAAAGACTCTAGACCTTGATTATTCTTCAGCTGCACCATTGCTGTAGCAGGGATGCCAAGCAAGCAGAATAGGCTTAATATCTGGTTGTTTCCAGTACCCTAATTCCAAAAGCAGTGAGTACCAGGTATTTCAGATGACAGCACAAGAGAACTATAATAAAAACAATATAAAAGGTCTACAAAAAGCTTCTACTTATCCCCTAAACATGTCAGCAATCAAATTACACCACTGAAATGAGGGCACACACCACTTATAAAGGTCTTCTACAAAATGCTATCCAGTCCACCAAAATACAATTTCCTACTCTAACTTCCAGTGGAAACAGCCATGTTGTTGGAAGTAAATTTCATTCCCCAGAGCTTTTAAACCTGTTGCCACATTTCATTAAGTTGGTAGAACTGAATACTTTAACACAGTTTGGTTCCAGCAATTTTCCTGAAGGCACACAGACAGGAACACAAAGGAGATCCTGCAGGTTCCCTGACCAGGCATAAAACAGACAATCTTTAGAGAACCTGCTTCAGCTAGCTGGCGTATGAACGTCAACCACATGAGCTTGCAGAGCCCTTGACACAACAGTCAATCAACTACAAGGCAGGCAGCCAACCTTCAATATTTCTAACAATCAAAGGATACAGATCTGAAACTGAAATTCTTACACCTGACTTTGCAGGGCAAGTAAGCAGTTTAATGCCCCCCCCCCCCCCTTTTTTTTGTGTCTAGTTTTGTTGAATTCAGACCATTTTACTATTGAGCAGTAACACATGCCCATAAATAACAGCACTAGAAGGCTGGAAGAGATGTAGAGGCAAGAAGTGGTGGCATAGGTTTGGGGACTGATGTTGAGAAGATATAATGTTACTAAACCCTTTGTAATAAGCGAGTACATCCAGAAATGCAGTCCACTTGTAGCTCATGATCAATTAAACACTTTTGTGAAGCATGGGATAGCCTGCACTTTACACTACAACTATATATTGATCAACAGTCCTAATGTCACTTGTAATTTTTCTTTTAGTTATAATCAAATTTGCAATAGTACCTGGGCATCTGCACAATAAAACCAGCACATTCAACTGATTGGCACTGGATCTGTTTGTGTAATCTTGTACGTAAAATACCTGAAAGAGTATCTGTAACTGCCATTTGGTGTTTGCAATTTAGTGCAGAATATTTTATTTAATAATAATGTTAGATACCCATCATTCCCATTACACAGTTCTTTACAAGTATCTAAATCATTAATTGAAATATTAATTAGATAAAACATTTGTGTGTCCTGTAGTGTTGACTTCTATTTTTCCCATTATTTTCATCGGTATTGTTACAGATAGTATACACTTAAAGTTTAAATATTTACTTTGGTATCTCCATTCTTACATTGCCCTTGCAAATCAAAGTTCTGTTAATATGGACTTCACTGATCTGGATGTTTTTCATACAGTTTTAATAGATTTTCTTTTCCTGAAGAATGTGTGTTTGACATATGTGAATATTAGACACCACACTCTTCCTCCCCCAGAACATCTCTGTTCTGTGTTTAGACTGTCGCTAGATTATTTTAGGATGCTTAAGTAGCCTCTCTGACAAACATTTTAGCTTTTTCCACCCAATTACACTTCTCAGTTGTCTTAAATCTCCTTATGAAAATAAAAGCAAAATGCTTTTGGTATAATTTTTCTTCCATTAATTTTAGTATTCCCTAATGATTAATATTGGGATTGAGCATATAAGTCAGTAACCAGTCTACTACTAGTGGACTTCAGTATATGACTACTGAATGTCCATGTAATTGGTGCCTTTCAGCAGAACTATACACACTAATTAAGATATTGTAAAACGAAAGTGCTATAGTCTTAGAGTTTACAAGTGGACAAATAAAGAATTACGAACTGTAAATCAATGCAGGATGACATTTTTAAGTGCGTAAATAAGCAGACAAGATAAGAGGTCTGAATCACACCCTGTAAAAAACAGTAGTTAGAAACTATAAAAGGCTAGTATGTGACATAGGTGATAATTTAATTATGCTTTGGAAGGAGAATTTAGACAAGTTACCTGAATGTCCTAAGATTCTCCCAGGTAATTCCTAGTTTTCAGCTACCAAAACTTTTGAATGTACCCAACAACTTTTTGCCAGTTACCAAATTTAATGAAAACCTTTTATTTCCTTTAAATCTTCTGACAACCAAGTTTAAGACACCAAAAATAAATGTTTCTAATTCTACTTTCTGTCTACTTCAGTCAACAGAACATTGATCGTACACAGATTTGAGACCTTTCACTCTCTGGTGTTTTCAAGGGACTCAACTGACAAATGCAGTTCAAGAACCCTGCAATCCCTGACCCGAGTAAAGCTTAACAATGCTTCTGGCTTGTTTCAAAGCAGCACAAAATGCGGTGTTCCCTCTGAAACGTTCATAACAAATTTGCTGCTGGTAAAAGAAGGTACTGTGTGGAACTTATATTCAGTAAAAGCCTTTCAAGCTGCACATGCTTAAACTTGCTATTCTAAGCAGCACTGCTTAGAAACTCTGAGAAAAAATTCTTAGATCCACAGAAAAATAGTTGAAAATAGACCGAGGGGATCTTGAGAGGTCATCCAGTGCACCAAGGCGTGATCAGCTATTCCTAAAATGTCACTCAAGATGTTTATGTGTAACTCCTTCTTAGATTGTAAAGACTTCTCTACTGAAGATTAATTTTAGTTCTTAACTAAAATCTAGGGCCTTAATAGAACCTGAATTGACTCATGCCCTAACTCCTCTGCTAGGGAACCACACACATCCAAAGCACTTACCTTAATCCTAACCTGAATAAGGCTAATTATGTGCGTAGCAGTGAGCTATCATCTCAGATTTTCTTTAGCTGTTGTCTCATGCCATATATTCAACATGCTTTGTATATACCGTTAAAAATAGTACAAAGGAGTTGAAAAAACTCCTTTAATTTCCGGAAAAAAGTCAAACAAAAACAAAAGGTGCAAGTGCTTATTTTTATGAAAAAAATACTGCTAGTACTTCTTTACATAAAGCTCTGCTCCTTCAACTTCCATTAATTCCACATAATGCCCTATAAATTTTATTGTCTGAGGTGACTTATTTTTTGCTGAGCATTAGAAGCAGCTGCAGGACATCCAACACTTGCCTTTTTGTAGGCAAGCAAGCTCATACACAAGCCATTAACACACATTATTTGGGTACGGAGCTCAGTAACAACTTCCTAAAGTTATGATACTCGGACAACTTTAACCTGAACTTTATCTACTTTACGGTGCCACTTATCTCGTGACTCAGAAGTACAGAGTACAAATATGACTTGAGTACGACTGTGGCTTAGCTACCACAGAAAAGCAGTCCCTTTCCTACTACGCTGTCCTTGGCATTTGGCCAGCCCTGTGCCAAGCCAGGTCAGAAAAGAGAACTAAAAAAGAGTTTGAAGCTTTCAGTGGCTTTAATTCCCTGAATTAACTCAGCTTCAAGCCAGACAAGTTGAATGGCATTATCCAAGATGCCAAACATACAGTATCATAAAACCTTTGTCCAGGCCAACTGCTTTCTATAGCTAAAACAAGCTCCAAATTATGTGTGTTCAGTTGCCCAGGAGAGAAAAGAAAAGAGGGATGAGTGATTTTCTTTTAGTTCCCTACCTACATGGGAGACAAATTATTACCCTTAATGCAGAGGTTCAGCAGCCTTAGCAAAATACACACCACCTATTATCTGTTCATCTGCTTCAAAAAGGAAGAGATAAGCAGGCAGAAATCACTGACGTCAATACATCCAGACCACTGCCACACACAGGAAAACAGCAAGAACCCCTTCCCTGCTGCAGATGCTGCCCTAGCAGTGCCCCAGGCACTTCCAGCACACGGTCCCACTGCAGTCTGTAGCCACACCAGGAAGCAGAAACGCTCTGCATCACGGCCTGCTGCAGAGCCGGGCCCACCAAAGCACCCCAGTGCTGCCTGGCTCCTTCCCAAGGGGAGCACTGGGCTTCTTACAATCTCTTATGATTAATGTCAGAGGCTGAAATTTAGCTGATGTCAGGGAAAGCATTACGCATTTCCGCTCATTTTGTCACTTAGCTGTTTTAATAGACTCTAGTAGAAAGACAAAGATGAGGAACAACTTCGCTACTTCCTAAAATTATGGATTTCCAAGGTGCCTGTGGAGCACGTGGTGACTGCTGGAGGACAGGAGAAGGAAGACTCCACAGTGTGTGAAAAAAAATTAACGTGTGAGTTCTAACAGTAACTCATTTGGCAACCATGTTATAAGAAATAACATAAATAATATTAATCGTGATCTAATTACATCAAGAAACCACTAACTTTTGAGCCTTCAGGACAAAGAAGTTTGGCTTGAAGAAGAACAAAAAGCATTTTTCAAAGCTATGATTTGCTGGACACTTAAAAGCATGACAAAATACCATTGCCTCACATCTTCTGCGTATAGTAAACACAAACTGTTCCAGTAAGTTAATGCTTGAAATTAAATGTTAATAAAAGACCTGGAACCTTCAAAATTATGTCAGAAAACAGATTTAGATTATAATAATGTCATTTAGGAGACACATACTATTTTTTACACGACCCAATTGTGTCACTCAAATTCAAAAAAAAAAAAAAAAAAGAGAACATTTCCTCCAAAAAGAGTTAAGTGGAGCATTAAGCATACCACAGGGGGTTCCTTGCATCAAAGGGAGCATATGGTAACTGTTACTGATAAGAACAGCTAGCAGTAACTTTGTGGTTGAGCCGCTGGAGTGGGTCCCTGGAAACCAGCGCTCATCTCCTAGATCTAGAACAGACCCCAGGAATTATGCTAGAAGACGAAGTCACTAAGATGTTGAATCTCATTTTCCCATCTGTTAAACAGGACTTTTTCCCCCTCTCTGCTTCCCATGGATGAGGCATTTTGTTTTATTTCTGAGTGTAAGGACAGAAGAAGCGGCATGGCATCATGCATGTAAGTATCTAGCACAATACTTGCAATAATTAACCACTTTAGTTGGCCTAAACATAAGAATTCCCTGAAGATAAACTTCTCCAGTTTTACTGGTTAAATTATTTCCCCATGAGAAGTCACTACAATCGAAACAAACAGCCACAAGATTTTGCCTGAAGAACTGCTTAAGTGTTTTACTATTGAAATACAGCAATAAATTATATCTTAATAACAAAACCAGTATATTGCACGAGTTCTTAACGTTGATAACTTGGCCAGTTTCCAGGATCAATCAACTCATAAAGCTAATATTTTTTGATATGCAGAGGTAATGAGATGTCCACCTTGGACTGTGTATCATTGTAAATCTAAATTAAGCACTTTGAATGGAAAACAACTACAATTAGTGTGACCCTTTAAGCACGTCAGCCAGCTTTCATCTACTGCATGTTAAATGCCCAACTGAGGCAAGAAATACTATGTACACTACAATGGAAAAAACAATTACAAGCTAAGAACTGCCAATGCCCTAGGAAAACTCAGAGAACAATTTGGAAAATCAAAGCTTCCATGAGGAAACCAATGTGCAGCACTGTGCGAAGGTGCTGAGCAAAGCAGCTGCCCCTCCTGTCCCACCCAACCAACAGCAAGAAGTCTGCCACATTTAGCATTAACTTGCTAAACTGAGAAATGCTGTTGGTAAAAATTGTACCATTAGGGATCTGAAGGGTTGAAAAAACACCTAAATATCTTTCATGCAGATAGTATGTTTTTCAAGTCAGTATTTACATATATATAGCAACTGTTATCTGCATCTCTATCATGGTAGTTTTCTGAATACTGGGTATACTACTTATTTAGATGAAAATTATATTGCCAATTGCCACTTCTGACACACGGTAAGAAAATTTCACTTGACAGATCTGAAAAAATACCACCACACCTCAGAATCCACTGTACTGACACCAGCCCCGTACCAGAAGTGATAGCTGAGTGCTGTGAGGACACTGCTGGGAATTCTTACTGTAAGGGAGAGATGACAGATGGCCTCCAAAATACACGCAGACCACGCTCTTTAGGTGATCCTGCTTCAGCATTCCAGCTGTTTGTCTGTTCGGACTGCACAAGAAGTTACGGTAAATCCAGCCTTTGTTGTGGTGGAACACAAGTCTGGCACTGATTACACACACCAGCACAGGGTGTACAGAGCAGATCGCTTGGCCTCAGTGGCAAGAAACCTGATGAACTTCAGATTCCACACCAGAGCTATACATCGACTTCAAGAATGTCACACTGACATCAGAACTGAACTACAAAGCCAAAATTACATTGTGCTGGACTCTCTTAAGCAGCAACTTGACCCTTAAATGCTTGCACCGATTGTCTTGTGCAAGGTTCATAAAATTCTGCATACAGAAGATAAAACAAGGATTTCTGAGGAAGAGAATTCACACCTTCTATTTAGATACCTAAATAGGTGATGATAAATCCTCTATAGAGGGCAGCGGAAAAAACTGAACTTTCTCCACAGCCAATTTAGAGCACCTAAATTAAAACTCCTAAAGATAGATGGCACAAATGCTTCCCTGGATGCCTGGCAAGCGATATCTCCTTATCATGGCCAACTCTTTCGACATACTGGTGTCCAAAACTTGGCTGCTGTAACTATATTCATTCTTCTCCAGTCGACATTAATATGCATAGCTGGGAGTACAAATCAGAGGTTCAGGCTAGTTATTCAGACATCCAAATACAAATTCAAATCATCAATACTTAATTTGCTTGAAAGCAGATGGCTTGAAAAAACAAGCACATTTTCACCATGAAAAACAAACCTGTGCTTGTTATAGATCTTGAGTCAGCCCTGAGTCAATAAAAGATAGTACCATGGGCTTTCAAGGTGTTCTGATTTAAAACAAGAAACATTTAAAAAATCCCACAGTACTTAATATATTACCTTTAAAATACATTGTTCAAAAGTTTACACATTGAAAACACCGTCAAAGATGCAATGCAAATCACCAAACTATTTGTAACTGTAGAAATACAAATCCTGCAACTGAGCTCTGAAAACTAAAATCCATATCTTATCTAAAGAACTGTTTGCATTATTTCTTAAGGACCACATTTTACAGATCTGCTGTCCTGTACACCTAAGTTGCAACAGCTGTTGATGGTTAACTATGCTGTCTGAAAAATTAATGCTCATTAAAGGTACTGTATTCCTCCTACTGAATTTGCTCACATATCACAGCAAATCACCCCCTCAGTGGTAGCAGCATACAATTGAATACAGGGCTTCACTGGGAAACAAATAATAATAATAATAATAATAATAGAAACAATATAAAACTCCAGAGAGTTGTTAAGACAAAGGAAGTGTCTGAACTGAGTTTTAAAGCTCAATAATTCATAATTCCACGTGGATGACACAGTGTTACAAGCGCTGTGTCAGCACATCTGAAACGTTAGCGGAAACTCTTTACCTCGCTATTACAGCTAAAGGCATTACTACTATCAAACTATGACTAAAATCACAATGAGCTTCCAGGAGGACGTACAAAATATTTTTGCCCAAGGACACTCGTGCAGGACAGGGTCTGTAATTATGAGACTGCTACGCTATGGATAAACATAGCGCATGTAAATTGAAATTCTAAGTTATGTATTTAGGTCATTTGTTTATGTATTTGACAGACACCTATTTTCACTGGAATATCTCCTCTTAAAAAAAAATAATCACACAAGCAACCTTTCTAAGCCTAACTCTTCCTTTCGAGGTTTGTTTAAAACAGTTTTATAAGTACAGCCTGGTCTTTTCAAGAGCTGAGCATTTATTTTAGACTAACACTTTATGGTGCAAACCTGTCAGTTCAGTTGCTGTCCCATGTTTTATTAGTGGTCCTGGAGAATTTTTAGGTGTCTTATAAGCTCCTGTAGACACGTGTCAATATTTTTTAAGTGGTTATGTATTCAGGAAGATGTAACACGCTTTTTTCAAGAAGTTCATGGCAGTAGTTTAAAAACAAATCATGTCTGAAGTATATTAAATAAGCGAGTAACAAAGTGTAATTGATCATGCGTGTACAGATGTTTCAAATAGAGCAATCTATTTTGCTGTCTTTCTGATACATAGTCTACCATTATTAATTACATCAAACACAGGTAGTAAGTATGGATGTCTGAAGTAACAGCGAAGATCTTTCCTCTAAACCATTAGCCTAAGCAGTCTCTCAGAAACACCTCTCCTACCACCTTCCCCCGAGCACCACGGCACTGCTGTAGTTGCTCTCCCTTAAAAAGGAGCAATCACCTAACCACTTCAGAACTCAGTGCGGGCAGCTACAGCAACTGGCAACAATTTAAAGGACTGCTCGGTCTGTCAGATGAGAACTGCAGATTCTTTCGACTCCCAGAGATGCAGTCACTTGGAGCAGAAGGAAGACAAACACCAAAAGGGCAAATACCTCCGATACCGTGGAAACTTTACATCGGCCTCCCTCTTTACCCCGCTCACCTAAGGAAGAAGCCCTAACCTTGCGACTAACTGCTGGCCTGAGTCCACACGGTTCACGCTCGGCATCATTTGAAGCGGACTGGCCGCGTGTCAGCTGGAGCAGATTCAGGTGGAAGCTGCAGTGTCAGAGGAGGCTATTTCTTTTCAGGTGGGAGCCTGGTCAACCAGCACACACGCATCGCGGAACACCAGAGCGGAACACGCAGCTATCGCGGCTCCAGACCCGTACGGTCACGGATTGTACAAAGAAATGAAATAAACCGCGGGCACCCCCGGCCTCGGACGGAGCGCATCCCGTCTCCAGGCTCACATGATCCCGGGGCAGGAGGCGAGCACGCACTGCCTAACAAGGGCAGGAGCGCACGGCGAGGCAGGGCAGCGGCAGGAAACCGCACGGCGCTGCCTGCCGGGGACGCTCCCCGCACCCGCCGCCGAGCGCACGGAGCCCGCTCGCTCGCCAAACCGCGGCGACCGCCCCGGCCCCGAGGGGGGGACATCGGGAGGGCAGACCCCGGCCCCCCTCGACCCCTCGGGGCCGTTCCCAGCTCCCGCGGGGGAACAAAAGGGCCGGGGCCGGCCGCAGGTCGTTCCCCGCCGGGGCAGGGGGCGGAAGGGGAGGGCGCGGGCCGGGAGCAGCCCGGTGCCGGCTCGCGGCCCCCCTCCCGCAACTTTAACCCCTCCCCGAACCCCTCGCAGCGCCCCTCCCGCCCCCCGTACCTCCGCGCCGCTCTCGGCCGCGCTGTCCACAGCCATCTTCTGCCAGGGGTCCGCCAGCTGAGCCAGGGGCATCTTTCCCGCGCCGCTCCCGCAGCCTCCGCGCTCCGCTTCCTCGCGGGCCGGGGGCGGCGAGCCCTACGGCAGGGCGCGGGACGCCCCGGCCGGCTCTCGCTACGACGGCGGCGGCGGCGGCTCGCTAGCGGCGGCGGCTCCGGCGGCGAGCGGTGCCCGCAGCCGCTGTCCCTCCGTCCCTCCCCGCCGCCAGGCGGGGCCGCGCTTCCGCCCTCCCCCCGGCCCAGGCGCTCGGGCACGGCTTCCGCTCACAACATGGCGCCCGGCCCCTACCTGCCCGCCCAGCGGCGCCTGCGCGCCCCGCCGCGGGGCGGCCCCCGCCGGCCCTCAGCGCCCGCAGGTGCCGGGGGAGATGCGGTGGCGAAGCGCTGCCGGGGCCCGCAGGAGGCCCGGGGTCGGTTCCCCACCCGTTAGACACCCGGGCTGGGGCTCCCCGAGGTCCGTGCCTCGCTGCTCGGTTGTGCCCTGCCTCTGTAGGCAGCGCACCGTGGGGTTGTGCCCTCCCCGCCGCTAAGTGCGGTTAAAGCCGAGCCGTAACTTCTAGGGCTGTCGGAAAGCCCAACCGAGGGCTGACACTGCTCGGGCGAATGAGCTGGGATACGTGCGTGTGTCGGGGGGCTGACTAAAAGTTTGTTTGTGTAAACAGAAGAGTGGATGGAGAAGCTGGAGGCAAGAGAGGGAGATGTAGCGCTGTGCAGAATGCCATTAGGCAAAGAGGGAAAGGAATTAAGATGCAGAAATCTGCTTTTAAATCAGTGCCGTTGAAGCGGCGGTTGGGCTGTGTGAGTAAGTTACCTCAAAGCAGGTAAGTCATAGTTCTGCAGGCCATGAGACGTGAAGATAAAGCTGTCAAAAAGCCCCACAGGTTCTGAAAGGAGTGCTTATTTTACTCCTTTTTATCCTCAGCTGCTAGTTAGTACACAAACAGTTGACTTAAATGTATTCTGAGATTCAGAAATGTATGCAGTCTTATACGATTCTCTTAAGATGTTAAGCACTGTAATAAACACCCATCCTTTTGCAACATCAGATAGTTTGGATGACGCAGAAGAATCCTTGAAACATCAGACCAGCAACTGAAGACGGGTACGGATGTCAAACATCTTGTTATCAAAGCCAGAGGTCTCAGTGTCTGAGAAGGCTACTTTGTTTTCAACAGCCCCTGCTGTACCAAAGCATGTCCAGGTTTTACAGGTAACTTGTGCTGTTCCATCTTTGATAGCAGTTAACATTCTTTACTTTTTTCTCTTAACTTTTTCCGGTGTGTGTGTGGCGTGGCTGGAGTGCTGGTAGTTAAAAATCAGTTTGTTTGTGTGTGCACAAATGCATGTCCTGTCCACGCACACGTCATTGTGGTGAACACAGGCTACTTCCGCTTCTGCTGGGTAGCATTTTTTTCATCCCACTTTATATTCATGTAAGCATAAGTATCTGTCTACAAAGAGGTACAAAGGAGTAGGGGAGTTGCTCATGGTGAATCAGACTTCAGCTGAGAGACTTTCATGTCTGGAGTAAAAGGTCATAGTTGAACGATCCCTTTAAGCCTTCGCTACTGCCAGGAGAAGCAGCTGTGCCCTCCCCTTGCTCACTGCCTGTTCACTTGCATCACCCTCCCTTTTGAAGTGGTGCAATTGCTTGTGCTGCCACGTGGTGAGTTAGACCGGAGAGTAGATCTAGGTAAAATCTAATTCTACCGTTTTTGTCTTCTCTGCTGTCCTCAAGCAACAAAACAAACACACAAAACAAACAAAGCCACCACTGCAGCAAAACAACAACAAAACAACTAAAACCAACCCCAAAGCAAATAAAACCAAACCAAACAAAAAAACCCTTACAACACAGCCCTATTGAAATTTGAGTTAAAGGTTGAAGAGAATTCAGGACGGCTTCCTTCAAAAACGGGCAATTTGTAAAACTCTGGCTGGTTGTTTGTCTGAAATTTAGAGCAAGGTAACAAAAAACTGGACAATTAGGTAGTGCTTGGCAGCCTTCAAGCTTAGCTTAATAGCAAGTACTGACTTTTTTTTTTTGGTAGTTTTATTAGCAACAAGTCACTTTAGTCTCAAGCTAGCTTCTGGAACATTGACTAGAAAGCTCATATTCACAGCAGCCATGCAGCAATTGACACACAAATCAAGATTTTTGAATTCCTGTAAAAGTCCATGAAGAAAAAAAGTTTCCCTGCATCCTTCTGGAAATATCAATTTCTGTTCCTTCAGAGGCATAACTCGCTTTATGCACATTATTTTGTACCTGCATCAACTACACAGTCAGGTACACACATCTGAGACTTGCTGTTAGAGAAAAGAATCTGGTCACCTGGAAGGTGGCAATCACAATCGAACAAGATATTAACAAAGCTGTCATTTAATGTAGCTCAAGCAATCCCTCTTTATATGGAGATTTTTTTTTTCCCTCTAACTGAAAGTTTCCATGATCTCCTCTTTTTCTTTCATATTTGTCCTGTCCTTTCCTGCCATAGGTACCTGTTCTGAATTACTTGTTTGAATTTGAAACTCTTTTTAGAAGGAGATAAGGTGTTACATTTCAGGTGTTACTCTAAATTTTATGTGTTGGTCATTTTCTGTCTTTCCATGTATGCAGTCATCAAATCCAGAAAAACAAGGGCAAAGATCTTATGTGATAGCATATAAGAGGACTGCAAACAGTAGAAATCTGACCTTTTCTCAGGCACAGAAGTGCAGAGGGTAGGCAGAATTATGCCATTTCATTGTTCGGGGGTTTGAGTATTATCACACCACACATTTAAATTTTGTAAGGCAAGAAGTTGCATTTGGATTTTAATAGGAGTTACCTTGCAAGAACAGACTCTGGGGCAAGAAAATTATCTTGAAATTTTCTCCATGGGGAAGAGAAACACACCAGTTAATCTCTGGGAGATGTAGGGCATTCCATCTTTCAGATCCTGCTACACTCTGTGTTGGATTGTCCTCACAGTGAGAAGTAGGATACTGAAGATATTTTGCCTCAAGACAGCAGCTCCTATGTTTTATTCCTTTTGTCTCAGGCCAAAGCAAGATCTTTGTTTCACCCATGGCAGCAGACCTTTCCTTTTACCTTCATTTCCTCAAAGCACAGCTATCACCATTTGAATGTAGTCACTGCTATTAACTCTGTCACCAGACTCAGCAAGGGTTGGTTTCACCTTTGCATAAGTGGTTGCAATAATTTTGCATCCACACAGATGTTGTACATGCATTGCACTGGAAAAAGTGATCACATTCATTAGGAAGAAGTAGCATATGGCACTGAAATACAGTACTGTATAAAATCTTGTTAACCTGTCAACATATGAATTAGGTGAGCTTCACAAGCTGCACCATTATTTTTTTTTTAATATTACTTCTAGCAAATCTAAAATCACACCATACTGAAAGGGGAGATATTACTTGTGAGTCGTAGAAATTGGGGAACTTTGCTTATTTCCAGTGGCATATAATACATCTACTTCTTTGCATTTAAGGCAAAATTTATGGCAAAGCTACTAAATCACCATAGTCATACCCCAGAAGAACAATTAGTAAGTATAAAACAGGTTTAGTTTGCTAGTATTGCTATAAGAGTAGTAATTGGAAGCTAGAACTTGCATTTTTAAAATATGAATGAAAGGGGGGGAACTGCATAGAAAACTGAAATTATGGCAACAAAACCCACAAATACCATGCTCATATAGAATGTGAAGTGTATGAGGTGTGTATTATTGTGCTGTATGTTCTGATTACAGTGAATAAAATATGGAAGGGTAAATGCATTCTGAAAGTGCAAATTGAAATTCAGTTGTAGGTATTATGATCGTAGTACTGAAGCACATAATTTGAATGTAATGCACAAAAGTACACAGAAGTTACTGTTCAAATTAACATGTAAAAAACATCTGAGGAGTTAGAGAAAAAATCAGTACAATTTGTTTGTTTAGCTATCAGAGGCAGAGTCTCTTGCTCTCGGGACACCTGAATTCAGTTCCTAGCAGATCACAAAGGACAATTGTGTAATTTGGTAAGTCACTTAATATAGATGAGATTCATCTAAGGATGCTTAATCTTTCTTAATGATGTTTTCAAAAGAGTGAAGAGGCCTTGATTGGGGAAGAGTAAATACATCCTGCCAGAATAGAATAAGGAAGCCTTAGTGCTAATTAAAACTGGTTGCTCTGTGCTTTGGATGCAAATATAAGGAATGTCTCCTTAACCTCATTGGGATATTGAAAGCATGGTTTCATTGATGTTTTGAGAGCTGATGAAGACCAGGGAGAGAAACTAAGTGCTGAAAGAAGTTCCCAGCTGGTGTGAGTTGCTGTAGCAGAGGCACCAGAAGTCATGTAGTCTGCCCCCATATGTATAGAATCATCTACATGATCCAGGATTACAGAGAGTTATAACTGAGAATTAAAAAGGGAAAAAACTGAAGTGAACAACTGTTGTGGATAAAGACCTGACCTGGCCTTGCAAAAAAAAAAATCTGCTGAAGGGTGCTTTCACTGTTACAGGCCCCTGGATGATGGAATTGTACTGGAATGCAAACATTTCCTACAATTTCCTCTGGCAGGCTTTTCTTTGAAGTTCTGATCCTGCAAATGAAGATACGATAATGACAGTAAGAATACTTCTAAATCCTACCTATATTAGGGATGTGGTATCTGACTCACCACTTAAAACTCTAGCTTTTCTGTGTATGCATATATACGTATGTTTATATCACAGTACACTAATATTGCAAGAGTAAAGCATAATGGATCAGACTTCTTGGTATTGCTGATCTGAGTTTTATCTGTGGTTACGGTACTAGCAGGAAATATTGTGCCTGTGGTTTCTATATCCTGAGTGGAAATGTGGAATTCAATAAAATATGGTCTCATTACCTGTCTCCAACATATGTTCTCATTTTAGTGTTTCTGTACATATGGATAGCTCAGATTTATCTTCCGAGTGACAATGCTTATCCTGTTCACCGCAGAATTTGAGAAAGCTTTTGCTGAGCTTCAAAGTCTTACATGGAAACCTGCTATCAAATACTGAGTTCAAGTTACCACTCTGTTATGGTGGGATGCTGAGAAAAATACCCAAATTTCAGATTGTGGTATTTTGACACAAAAAGGAAATGGTACAGTATAAACAAGGATCAGTCTCTGTGGGTCAGGGTTCTGCTGGGTTACATATTACACAGGCTAGCTGTTCACAAACAAAAGATACAAAGTTGATGGAAGTAGATTATGAGACTCTATGGTATTTATACAAGTATAAATATAACAGTAACAAACTTGTCAGCCTCACAAGTCACTGCTATAAAACACACCAGGCCCAGAGGAGGCCACAGTGCTGTATATATACTGCCTGCCTCCTCCCTCCTCCCCCAGACCTAGGAGTTTAAAGATCACATACCCTTTTGTTATTGTTATCAAATTAGGTCTGATTTAAAGAGGCTACTGACAAGAAAAACACAGTTTATCCAACTCTTCTTTGTTGTAACACTGCTACCTCCATTTCCTGATTTTAATCTATAGCCCTCTCCCAGTTAAACTGTGTTAATATCCTCCCCCACTACTGGGTCTCTTCAAAAGCTACCCACCAAGTCATCTGCTCTAACAATCTAACTCCCCACTTCCTTTTATAGATCATCCAGTGTCTCTTAGCCAAGAATCCCTTTTAGATCCAGAAAGCTTTATTTTCTCTTTCCTGCCCCTTAATTATACACAAAAGGATTCTCCTTACTGAGCTAACATCTATCCTTTATCACGTTGAACACCACCTGATCCTCATTCCCAGCAGTCTGCTAATCTCTTCTGGAATATCTGCTGTTAAAGTGATCAGACCTACACATACACTTTGCTACCCCTGTTTCTTTGCAACAGTAAAAGGTCTGCATGTTTCCTCTGGATTGTTCACTCACTCTTTCACCAGCATCTCACAGTTGTGCCTTGTCTTTTTCCCTGTAGAAAACCAAGCAGTGCCTTTCTGAGAGGGGCTCAGGTTTGTAGCCAGATACCTTGTCCATAAATTCTCTCCGGTATAAAAATAAAACCTGTAGCATCATCAAATGTAAATCACCAGGGGTTGTCATTGTACCTGGCGTACAGGACATAGTATTTTCTCCACCTGCTTCTATGGTGTCTACAGTTCCCTTGCAGCTGGGAACTCCTGTTGTGAGCCCCAGCCTCGCTGTAATTCAGATATGTGACTGATTCACTCCCACATCTAGTTGATATGTCTTCTGTGAATAAGAAATGTCACTGATGACTGACATACCCTGAAGTGTTTTTTCACTACTCACAACGCAGCTAGAGGTTGGAAAACTCCAAACAGTGCAGGCACTCTTCCTTCCAGCAGGATTATGGGCCCCTTGGGTGATTTACTGATGTAAAGGGCAGATGCCTACTCTGAATATGGACATTTTAGACCTCCAGCAGTAGTTTCAGGACCTCGTGATGATGCAGTCCCACAGTGAGTACTCATTTCCATCACCCAAAACCAGAGCTTACTGAAAGGGAGGAATGAATGTGATGGAAATCATCTCAGTTTCTGGAAGGACTGAAGAGAAGCATAGTGTCTGAAACATCCCTGTCCCCCTCGTGGGTTACACACTTTGTCCCTTCTGTGTTGACCCACTTTGCCCTTTCTGATGGAGCAAAGACTTCCTCCAGAGTCACTGCCTTGCCAAAAGGAGTAGCAAGATGAGGAGGCATCAAAATTTATGCAGTATTGCAGAGCAGCTGATTGCTGCGTTTTTTGATGTGGTCTCTTACTTGGAGCTGTGGTGTTGCAAAAACGTATGTGTGCGACAGATGAGTCAGAAACTATAAAGTCTGTGCTGTTTGAGCTGTAAAAGACTCTGAGTTATGGTGTGCACAAGCTAATAAGTGGTATGGACTTGACCTACTCTTAGATCACACAAGATACTTGAGGTGGAGGAGTGGAGGCTGTGGAAGGTTTTTGACTTGTTGGTCATTCCAGTAAGTAAAATGGAAGGCAGAGCAATATGCAGGAGGAAAAGGAAAAAGGATGCTGAGAATAGGTGAGGGCTGTTTAAACAGGGAAGAGGAAGAAGCACAAAACAATTCTAGAGATCATGTAAGGATCAGTTGTGCCTTGAAAATTAATAGCTAGGTAATTCCAAATACAAATTTTTTGTGTCAGTATTTAGTGAATTACAGGAAATTGGAAATGCTGGTGTGTTAACAGTGATAAACCATAGGGATGCTCTAAGCAGTTGTAGAGATGTGCCAATGTTTTCCTTTTTAGAGTAACTCGATACAAGATTAATGAAGCAAACATCCATTCAGTGTCTCATTAAATCAATTACAACTAGATAAAACGTCCAGTGGCTTCAGCTAAATGTTTTCAGTAAGAAGCAAATTTTCAGCCATGAGTGGGCCTACAAGTTAATAGAGTCTTTGGTATTAAATCACCACAGACAGTAGAAGGGATTAAGCGGGTTGTCAGGATCATATTCCTCCCCCACTGATTCACTTGTAGCAAAAATGAAACTTTGGCTTCAAAGAAGCTATTTTAAAAAATCACAATTTTCAGGAAGGAATGACGTTATTTTGCCTGCTTTAGCCGAATGAATGCCTCTATGCTGTGCACAAATGAGCTGCTTGCCCTAGTTGAATAAAAACTACGACAAGGGCTTTGATCAGTGTTGACAGTGTTCCTGCAGTATTTCAGTGTCTTGTTCCTTTGTGCTTTCTAGAACCACTACTAATGACGGTGGTTAAGAGAGAGTGCAAATTGCAATAAGATGGCCATCTCCAGAGAGTGCTGAATTAGTCTGTTGCAAGGATTCTTTAATTATTAATATCATTGCTACAGATTTTTTTTTGTTTTAATAGTTTCTAAAGACAAAGAGATCCCTTATGAGCTCCTTAAAAGAGCCACTTGTCTATATTACAAAATTTGTCCACTTTAGTCCACAAAAACTCCTTTTACATTAGTGACACACCAATGCTCTTGTTTAAAGGGTTACATTCCACACTGGGTTTATTTTTCCTTGGAGACAAGCAGGAAATCTGTCACTAATTTCCTTCCAGCCAGCTCTGACTGCCTTTTCTCAGTCCTCTTAATCCTCTGCAAGTTTCTCCCATTTTATCTTCTGAATACAGTCCTGGTTCTCTTAACTTCACTTTTGTGTTCCTCTTGAGGTATTCTTCATCCCTCGTAGGCAGCCCCAAGTTGGCACTTGGCAGAAGAAGCAGGTTACCTGCTCTCCCTGTTCACCCACCCACCTTGTGCACATCTATTTCTTCACTTACCACATTCCTCTTTCCTTGTCCAGTCATCTTTATTCTCACCTATCTCCTCATTGCATGCAGTGTGTCCAAAACTTGGTTTCCTCTTTTCACACCCAAACCCTTTCTTTTAATAACTTCCCACCTGCCATACAAGAAACTTCTTTAATCCTCAGTGTCAAGTCATCAGCTTCTCATTAAATCGTGTGCCTTCATGAGCTGTGTATTTGCAATTCAGCATTTCCTGCCTATTGCTGCTGCCAGAAATTGCAGCCCTGTTGTTGGAAGGCTCTCCTCATCTCTCATCACTCACCAACAAAGCTGGGCTTCTCTGATCTCTCTTGTCATTTCTGCCTCTTCACTTCTTTCTGCTCCTTGCCCAGGTTCCGCTCTGTGGCCCAGCAGAATTCTGTCCCTGGCTTAGTGCAGTTATCTCATTTTATCCTTTACCTTTTTCATGGTTTCATATCCTTCTTTCCTGCTTCATCTCTTGTGTTTCTGAGCCTCATGCATTTTTTATGTCACTCTGTGCTTCAGGCCTCTCACGTAAAAAGCTCTGCTTTTTCCCAAATTCCCTCAAGTCTTCTTGTATCCAGCTCAACAGTGTCTTTCAGCTGCTGTCCCAGAAACAGTATTTTTCCAAAGTTAGACAGTAAACTCTTCAAAGCGTGGCTTTAGTACTGTCAAAAAGCAGAAGCCTTTCTACCTCTACTTTAAAAGCAGTGAGTGCACTTTGGAAGAGATTTTGGCAGATGTAGAACCCCATTCTATGCTGTCGTCCGGGCTGACACAGTGGGTATCTAAAGACCGACAGACCCTAAGTAAGGTCAGTTTTGAACATTTTGGCAATCAGTTTAAGCTCTACCCAGTTTTATTTAGAAATTCTGAAGTATTTGAAGGAGATGTTCTCACTTAATACAAAGCTAAAATTGCTCTAAACCTGAGGTATATATAGCTCCCTAAAAATAAATAAATAAATAAATAAATAAATAAATAAATCGTATTCAATTGCAAGTCTTTGAAAAATGCATGTGTACTTTTAGGCACATAATGACAGTTGAAAAAAATACCTACTCTGAAGGAGTGGATGTACAAGCAAATATATTAGGAGCAGGGATGAGAGAAAATCTTCCCTTCCTCATGTTTGCTTCTCCCCTACCAGTGCTGTGGAGACTGAAAATAACTCCTCTCACAGTGATGGCATCACCATTACAGGCACACTGTCAGCTTAATTTGTTTTCTGACTTCAGCAGGGGAAACAGGCTCTGACTGCTGACTCACTTGTTAGGTCTGAAGTGAAGTAGCTATGTTTATTTCGACTATTTGGCCATAAGATTGGTGTTTTAAATATCCACCACCTTTGTGGCAGATATAGGTACTCATATCCAGGAAGGAGAAAGGAAATAAAGGCTCTGAAGTAACTGCACTTTGCTGTCACAGAGCAGATGTGGTATAAAGCAAGGATTTGCAAGGTTTTGGCAGTGTTGCCCAGTTGAATGGTTTTCCGTTTTCATACTGGACCACAGTGCAGAGATGACCTTAACTGTAGTGGTAAGGCTGAGAACCAGTGGTGTCAGTGAGAGATGGGCTGGCTGCTGATCCATCGCTCCCATGTTTTTATTTTTCTCTCTTGGCCTCACCCCTAATGTCTCTTCAAGCTGAAGTGAAGAGTCTGTGAGTAAATGGACCCATTTTGAACATGAGAGTGCTCTGACTTCATTATCTTTTGTTTTCCATGTACCTGTGAGGTTGGGGCAAAATTTCCCTTGCCCACAATGAATATTTTTTGATGTCTACATTACATGCTTTACATATATTTTGAATAAAAGAGATTGCAGTTTAGTTTGGACTGGCAAAGTAGCAGCTAGCAGAGACTCTTCCTAAGAACATACCTTTCTTTTTGACTCTCCTTCTTTATTTAACTACTTGGAGCCCTAGTCCTCTGCTGGTGGAAGCTGAGAGCGGCTCCACCTGTTTTAACCACTTTTCATCTCCTGGGCTTTTAAACCTTTGTCTACCACTGTCTCTCCTAAGCAGAATGGAATTGTGGTCGTTAAAAACAAACAAACAAACAAACAAAAAAGAGGCACATTTAACAGCAATGAAAGGCTCTAAATATTTACAGCAAGGAAGAACATACACAAGAAATAATAACAAAAAGATGCAGATTGTTTCAGCCCTGTGGTTTTCCTCAGGATGTTTAAGTAGTGTTGCCTTAGTTTCATTTTACTTTTCTGTCATCTTTATAAGTTATTTAATATCAGGCCTAATCATATTTTTTGCCTTTACCTTATTTGTTTTCCATTTCTCCTTCTAGAGTTTAGGTTGGGAACTACTCTTGCTGTTTTTTCACCTTTTTGTTAGGCTTCAGGACAATGCAGAAAAATAAATGTGCTGGCATATTTCTAAATTCTAATGGACTCATTTTTTTTTTTTTTGTCATAGTTTTAATTATGTGCATGCATTTTAATAATAGGTCTGAGTATTTCTGTAGGAAATAAACGTGGACTTCTAGAAATTATGTTGCAACAACCTTAGCAATATTCTTTTGTATGGCAATATTCTTTTATTACTCTTCCCTCTACAACTGGGATTAATTTCAATTGTACAATGTATCTTCTTATAAACTAACTGTTAAAACTAATGAAAATATGTAATTTAAATACATGGAAAAATAATGTACTAATGCATTAAAACAATGAATACACTAATATCCCCATTGAAACCATAGGCATAATTCAAATAAATCCCTACAGTAGCAAAACTCAATCTAAATTTTTAACTTCTAAATCAGCAATCTTCATCCAGACCTAGGAGATTGCTGCATAGTATCTTTCAACTTAGGAGCTTTACAATAGCTGTCAAAACAACTGCCTAGTATAACACCATGTAGTTAAAAGACATTGTTTCTATACTCAACATGGGCATGGTCATTTTTAGGATGGTGTGGAGAAGATTCATCCTAATGCTGCAGATTGGAGGAGTTTAGGACTCTAAAGGACTTTACCAGAGAGAATTGAAATTTTCAGGTATCAAGAGCTGTGTGTCATAAACAAAACTAGGAGAGGCTTTGTTTCCCATCCCACACTGCCATCTCATACATTCATTCTTAGCTTTGTTTCTTAACTTGGCATACTCCTTGGTGAGCTCTTCACATTAGTTGCTCTGCATCCTACAAAGTGGCCTATATACAGGGGTTTCTAAATGCAAAGACCACTGAAAGCTTATGGGAAGCTCTTCATCCTTTTATCTGATGAAGAATCAAATAAATCTTGATTAGAAGCCTCAGGATTTGGCCCAGAGAATACTCGTGCATTACTACTAACAGTTACTGAGCTTAGTAGAAAAGCTAAAGAAGATTTCAGCCCAAGAAATGTTATCCACAAGAATCAAATAACATAGCAAGAAATAAGAATAGAGCCTTTTGGGGATGTCCTGGGTTCAGTTAGGACAGAGTTATTTTTGCTCCTAGTAGCTGGTAGGGTGCTATGTTTTGGATTAGGATGAGAAGAGTGTTGATAACATGCTGATGTTTTACTTTTGCAGAGCAGTGTGTACACCAAGCCAAGGACTTTTCAGCTTCTCGCTCTGTCCTGCCAGCGGGCAGGCTGGGGGTGCAGCAGCAGCTGGGAGGGGACAGACCCAGGACAGATGACCCAAACTGGCCAAAGGGGTATTCCATACCATCTGACGGCATGCTGAACAATATATAGGGGCGGCTAGCCGGGGGGGTGGCAGCTGCTTGGGGATGGGCTGGGCATTGGTCAGTGGGTGGTGAGCAATTGCATTGTGCATCACTTGTTTCATACACATTATTATTATTTCCTATCTTAATAAACTGTCTTTATCTCAACCCACAGGCTTCACTTTCCCGTTTCTCTCCCCCATCCCAGAGAGGGAGGGGGGAGGGGGAGCGAACGGCTGTGTGGTGTTCAGCTGCCGGCTTGGTTAAACCACAACAGGGGAGTAGATGGCTTTTAAGCGGTTCAAAACCATATGATTTAGTACTTTGTCTAGAATAATAATAATATTCTATTTCATATTTGGCAATGTTTAGAAAATTGTAATAATTGGATTGAGGTGCATGCTTCATTGGATTTCTACATCTTAAGACTGGGAGAACATAAGGGATAACTAAGCCATTTCCATTTTTGGCACTGTATATATTAGTTAAACATTCATGCAAAATACAACTTGAAGAAACTATGGAAGAAAAATTCTTCTTGCCCTATGAAAATGTGATTTTGTTTTACAAAACATAGGAAGGCCCAGGTTTTGTAATGTGAATGCCCCATATCTGGTCCTGAAATAAACTATTTATATTGTTGATTCCTAGAACATCTACTGATTTGTTCTGCTGCTTCTCTCTCACACACTAACCATTTCTATGAGCAATATTCAAAATAGTACCTGGGCAGCAGCTGATCTGCATACTTTATACTTGTCAGCAAAGTGAAAGAAATACAAAACCCAACATAAGTTCAGCAAAAGGTAGTTGAGCTTGACTTTTTTAGCTAGAGGAAGAAGCTAATACTGGTGTTAATTACATGCCTTTAAAAATGCAAATCTTCATTACAGCTATTGTTCCCAACTCAAAATCAGTTAGATTTACTGTCTATCACAATTCCTAGCTGCAGCTTTTAAGCACCAGGAACTGCCTCCATACAAAAGGCTGCAATCAAGGACTTGCCAAAATTAAATAGATGCGAGCATCAAAAAGCTCATCATAGCACTTATGATGTAATTGTGCCAGGTGGTTGCATGGACCATGACAGAATAAAAATTACAGAGCTATCCCAGTTTTATGAGCTTCTATTGTTCTGTAAAAGATATCTAATGCCCTCTTTTCAGACGCATTGAGACAACATACTTTCAAAAAACTTTCTCTAGGATGGAGAGTCAGAGTTAATCATGACTGAAAACTATTGGCTTTTCTAGGACATCTTTAGCACATTTTGATGGTAATGTAGATAAACATCGCCATCTGACTGAAAATTGTAAAGTAGAACATGGCAATTATAATTGAGAACTTTCTTATACTGAGCTGTGTGCAAGCAATAGAAGTGTAGATATAGTTGTAGTTTATGTGTGGTTGTATGTCAGGTCACTACTCATGAGCTGTCCCGCAGTCTGTACTCTCAGGGTTTCCCCAGAGTAGCTCACCAAACTTTAAAGCTGTCTAGGTCTGTCCATCCTTTTGTTCCAGGACCAGGAGGATAAATGGTCCCAATATTTTTCCTTTCCAAGTCCCATTTCTGTCTTCCAATTCATCCTAATCTAATCCAGTTTAACATCTGTCTAACTCAGTCTAAATGTTTTCTGTGAAAACACGTCTCATGTATTTGTTCCTTGCAGGGTAATTCAAGGCCAAGGGGGTTAGTGTTTACTTAGGGTGGGTGAACCTAACTGACAGTCTGGGAGCATTGGTTTTCACTTGTTTGCATTGGCCGAGGATGATGTAAGCTCAGAGAGAACTGGGGAGACAGTGGACAGAAATGGAACTTAGAGGGCTAGCATGACACAGACAAATGGCCCCAAGGTCCTAGGCAAAGGATGGATGTTTACACGGGAATGTAGCCCACACATGCCCCAGAGTCTGCATGACCTTTAGTTTTAGATATCATGTTTGTACTAGAGATTTCACTGAAGATGAATGGGATGAACAGCATGATAGATGGGATGAATCACAGAGTGGGATTTATCTGCCTAAATTGCCTTAGACAACTATTTTGAAATTGATGAGCCTGACCGCTAACATTTAGATAGCTAAAACTGTATGAATGAAATTATTCCTTGCAGAAATATCCTGGGCTGTGTTGTAGGAGTGGGAATGATGGGGGGAATAAATTGCTTAGAGTTGTATTAACAGACCATAATCTGACTGTAAGCCCCTAATGAGAAGCTTCCATGAAGTGCAGTGCTTAGATGTGCCAATTGAGGTGATTTTAATAAAAATGAGACATGCTCATGCAGGTGTGTGTGTGACTCTGCCAATACTTATCTGAGCATCAATGACTGAGGGAGAGGGCATTCAGACTGGAACAGGTGCAGAGAAGTGATGACAGTAATGAAAAGTGTTTTAGAGAAGAAAGCTTGCTCAGCTTATAAATTCAAAGGCTGAAAGAGGTCACAGTTATTCTCTGTGCATGCATAACAGGTAAAACGCCTGAAACAGAGGGAGACATTTATGCTAAAGAACAGTATTGGTACAGGAACAAATTAGTATATATTGGCCCTGAATAAACGTAGATTGATGGCTAGGAGGTTTATAATCATCAGATCAGTAAAACTCTCTGTACTTTTAAAACAGACATGGAAATAAGGGAAGACAGAGTCTAAACAGCTCTAAAAGAGAACCTGGCAGGTTTATGAAAAGGATGATATAGGTTATTTGCCTGTAACACTAGATAGGTAGAACCTGATATACTGAGAAATTGCACTCATTCCATTGCTCCTGGGTTAGACTGTAGCCTTTCTATCTGGGCAAATAGACTGAGTGTCTGTAACAGATGGAAACAAAAGCTAAACTAAAATTGAATTTTAATGGCTTGCTGTGAGAAGCAGGTAATTATTTAGAAGATAATATACCCCTATAGATACCAGAATCAAATTCCTGCTGGCAGGATTCAGGTATTGAAGCATAAGTGCCAGCATTTAGAACCCACTTTAGATAAAGATGGCTAAGGAAAGGCAGGGAATAAAAACATGATGTCTTATAAACAGAGCTTACGTTACAGAGGTGGCATTGCAAATGCCATTCACAAGGATCTTGAAAGCAAAGGAGTAAGACATTAGGGAAAAAATCTGTTCATTCCTACATGACCCATAAACTCACAATACTTAAGGACTGCAGACTTTGACTCTACTACAACAGACAGCAAAGTACCACACAGCTTCTGAGCTCTGGAAGGAAACCTTTCTGGTAGCTGATACCTGTGACTGGAATAGGTTGTATTGAACCTGAGGTAGCAAGGCTGCATATTTCTAAATTTCTGTGATAGTTATTCCTGATAAATATTGACATTTCTATACTATCTTCACTTTGATATATTCTTCATCCTCAGGAATAAGGATCTCTAATTCTAAAATTAGATTTTCTGGTAGTGAAAATCAGAAGAGTGTAGACTATAAAGATCAAAAAGAATGCTATAGAAAGGGAAAAATATAGATGGTAGCATTAAAATTCAGCACTCTCCATATTCTTTATTTGACAGAACACACAATGTGTACTGTACTCAGCAACTCTGCACACTTAGTACAGGGATCTCTTTTTTTTTTTTTTTTTTTTCCTGTGGAAAAAGGAGTCTTGAAGGCTTTCAAAGGAGAACACTTTCAAAGGAAACCACTTTTTTATCATGTTCCATATTTTTGGACCTGAATTTCAGCACTGGAGATTTCAGGTACTATAAAAACATTAATGTATTGGGACTTTGTATTAAGGTCATGTCTCACTGATGCAGACCGTACTGGTTTAGCCACCCAGCCTGACAAACTGCTGCAAGTGCCAAGCCATGTATCTTTTTTCCCCCCCATAATTATACCATTTTTATCCCTGAGTGAGATTTCTCAAACATGCTATTGTTGTCAGGGACATACAGCTCCATTACCACTATGCTGAAAACTCTTCCCTGCCCCCACAATGCATTCAAATGGATCTG
Source organism: Heteronetta atricapilla (assembly GCA_011075105.1). Lineage (NCBI taxonomy): Eukaryota > Metazoa > Chordata > Aves > Anseriformes > Anatidae > Heteronetta > Heteronetta atricapilla. The sequence continues at coordinate 125,153,074 of CM021731.1, read as the reverse complement.
AGCTTTCACTAAACAGAGGTTTCATAATCACAGATTGAACAAAGTGTAGTTGTGCTTATTAGAAGTGCCATAGTACAGACACGGTCATTTTGTTATTTAACTCTAAAAAAAAACCCTCTGTATAATACTATTTTTGTTGAACCATCAACACTCCCTCCAAAGACTTAGATGCTGTATCAAAGCTTAAAAAAAGTCTTTGAACGGAGTAGGGATGACAGGTCAGAAAAGAATTTAAAGTGAAAACAAACTGGAAAGCTATATTGCACATAAAACATCTTCCAACTTCATCAGCAGTTGATAGTAAGTAATTTGGATTGGTGCTCTTTTTGTTTTCAGACAGGGGTTTGAAGGTCTGCATTTCTTAAGCATCATTTTAATTGTATTAAGTCTCTCTGAAGTCAATAGAAAGACTCTCACAGGTCTCCTAAAAATAGACTAGCTGCTCTCCTCAGTGGCAAAATACCGTGAGGACTTAACGAGTGTAATAGGGGCTGTGGCTGGCAGTGCCTGGCATTGCAGACACAGAATGCTCCCCTACAGCTGCAGGATGCGTGCTCCCCAGGATCGAGTACCAGCTAGACCTAGCTAGACTAGCAGCAGGCTCCTCCTTGCAGGCTCTCTTCCTGGGGTGGGGGTTTGGCCCTTCAGACTCCTCCTGGGAGGGCAACGCAACGGCTGGCAGGAACCCAGGAGGCTCCTGGGCTGCAGGGGCAATGGTGGGTCCTCATGGAGTTGCCAGAGGAGCTGAACAGGCTCAGTGGCCGACCCGAGTTGCTGCTCACAGGCAGGGCAGAGCTGGTGGCAGCCCTGCTCACAGAGGGCAGCCTCGGCTGCAGCAGCTACAGGATGCTGCAGGTGAGGGTCCAGAGGAAGGCTAGAAGGTGGGCAGCAGGGTTGGGACTGTGGGCTTTGGGCAAGCAAATGGGGTCTTGTTCAGGTATTGTACAGCAGGATCCTCATGGGGAGCTGCTGTGAAGGGGAAGGGTGCCCAGGAGAGCTGAGGGGTTTCTAGGGACAACTTACTGAGAGCTCAGGAATGAACTCTTTTGCCATGCAGGAAGACTGGGAGTTTCAGGAGGCCTGCGTGGCTAGATGGGGAGCTTCTCAGTGAGCTAGCACACAAGAAGGGAGTGGAGAAGAGGCAGAAATGAGGACAGGCAGCAAAACAGGAGTATAAAAGCAGTGTTAGGCATGTCATGTCAAATCAGGATGGCCAAAGCCCAGCTGGAGCTAGGACTGCTGAGGGGCACTGAGGGGAAAAGAGAACTTGTGGCAATGCCATCTGGAAAAGCAAGCTCATGAAGAACAGTGGTCCATTGAAGGGGGAGAAGAAACTCTCGTTACTGATGGAGCAGGAAAGGGTGTTGTATTCAATGACTTTTTTTCCTCAGCCTTCACAAGCAAAGATTGTTTGGGTACTGAAATGATTTGGGGTGGGGAGGGTCAGACAACACTTGGGAGGGTTCAAACAAGTTGTAGGTTTGACAGAAGTTGGATGTACTCAAAACCACGGGGCTGAGTAGGACTTACCTGAAGGTGCTGGCCAATGTAATTGAGAGGTCATTATGTGGGGAAAACATTTTATTTTATTTTTTATTTATTTTTTAAGCAGCAAAGCTGCTGTGAAGAAGAAAATGGAACATGCTTGTGAATAATTTTAGCAGTAGCTGAGATACATGAGCTGCACTGGCTATTATAATGGAAAGAAATTCCCACAACTGAGTGGGCCATGGGATTTGATTTTCTTATTTCGTGTCCTACTTTTATGTTTGTTAGTCATTACATACAGCAGCCTTCATTTCTAAGACCTGGGATTTGAGGTGTCATATTTCTAAAGCAAAAATGAAAGTCTTGGTGAAATTATCTCTGAGGGAAGATGCAACACCAGGTGAAACAGTACCTGTAGAAGCTGGGCCTGATACGAGCTTTCTCAGCTGCCGTGGGTGAGATAAGCTGATAGCCTGGTGAAATACTCATTTGATATCTGGGGAGGAAATGCTGTGAGAAAGCAAGATCTTACCATCAGTGGGCCAAGTCCCAGAGTTTATGCTTAGTTTTAGCTTAGCTGAATACCTTTATGACTCAGCTAGATTTTATCTTCAGACCTTAGACCTGCACAAGGACTGCGAGTCACGATCAAGCACAGCCCCCCCTCCTCCATCCCCCAAATTGCAGGCCATTCAGTTTGTGAGTTGTAACTTGTGAATTTTAATTTCCACAGTCTGGCAACCTATCTATCTAAGCCTCCTATCACACTCACCCTGCTCACGTTTCCCTGTTCTCTGATACCCAGCTACTGACCTTGCTGTCCACATTTCTCTCCTGTGTTTCCTAAGCACCACCTCAGCAAGAGGGAGCACAGGCTGGCTCTGAGCCAGGCACAGGCAAGCACGGAGCAGCAATGCATCTCACTTTGATACCTTTCCCTTAGAGGGGTGACTGATTCAGCTTTCTTTTATCTTCTATAGTAGCTTTCTCAAGCTAAGGTACGTTTAGTCAGAAGGTTTGAAAGCCGACATGGGAGTGAAGGTGGGCAGACAGACAGCGTGGTCAGATGTCATCTCATTCAGAAACCAAGTGAAATATCTAAGAAGGAAGAGAAAAAAGGAACATAAGGCTGGGAGTGAGAGACGTAACCGAGCCTCATTTTCCCTTTCATTTACGTCACTTGGAATTCTGCTAATTGGTTTGAATAGAAACTGGACACTGAGTCAGCCGCATGTATTTCAAGTAAACACATTTAAGATAGGGGATGAATACTGAGATAGTAATTTAAAAAGAACAAAAAAGAGACATTATTAAAAAAATATATTTGTTCCTTTTCTTTATTTCCGTTTGATATTAATATTCAGACACTCACTGACACGCTAATAACTGCACTAAGGAACATTTCAAGGAAAAAAATGCTGGCTTTGGGGTTAGGTGAGGATATAAAATAAAAGTCTTGATACACAGAAAGAAATAGGAAATAAAGAAATATTATATGATCATTCAGTTAAGAATCAGTGCAACACTAATTTAAGACTGAATGCATAACCTCAGTATTAGTGCTTTCTGTCTTGCTGTCCTTAGGCAATTTACATGTTCTTCAAATGTATGTGCTTTCAGCGTGGGTGATACGGTGTCAACATATATACTGAGATCAATTCACTTTCACCTAGGTTGCCAGCTGTGTAGTTACTACAGAGTTTCCGTCTTCTAATTTTTTAAGCTTAAAACCATCTTTATGTCCTTTCCAGTAATATGATCCATGTTAACAAGCTTTCAGCCTGCTTCCTTCAGGTTCAGCAGAGGATGAGCACTTGCTTTGTTAGTCTGACCACACAGTTTCATCATCATTGAGCACTAGTGTTATTAGTCCTTATGGATTTAATTTGGCAGGGTATGAGCTAAGCAGCAGTTAAAGCTTTCATACGGGGAAGAGATTAAGCATATATTTAGTTATGTGAACTCTGCTGGACAAACACATCCCTCTTCTAACTCATGCCTAAAGTTGCCATGACTCAGTACTCATATTCAGGCACAAGGGAGAAAAGGTAAAGAGAAAAGGTGGGAAGCTTTTCTGAGATAATCTCATCTTCATAGGAACCCGGAAATTGCTCCGCACACCTGTGATGTGCAACCTACAGATGTTTAGAGATAGACCAGGCAGTAGCTGACTGCAACTTAATTTCTCGGGAAGCCAGAGAACATGCAGGCTTGTTAAATAAGATTCCATTGAAGTTTTCTACTTCAGGGTTATTGTGCTTATATTTACAAGCTATAATTAAAAGAAGATAAGAGTAGGTTTCCTCTGACAGGAAGAAGTTCTTCACATGGAGGGTGGTGAGGCCCTGGCACAGGCTGCCCAGAGAAGCTGTGGATGCCCCATCCCTGGAGGTGCTCAAGGCCAGGCTGGATGGGACTTTGGGCAACCTGGTCTGGTGGGAGGTGTCCCTGCCCAGTGCAGGGGTTTGGCATTAGATGATTCTTATGGTCCCTTCCAGCTCAAACCAAATATGTGACTCTATGTTTTTCTGATTCTATGACAGAAGGGTGTCTGTGCCTCACAACCTTCTTTGCTCCTGGTTCTTCTTTCCTCCTGTCTTCTTTCCAAAATGGATCTTCTATGTAATTCTCTCCATGTGTCTCTGTCAGTATCTTCTCACAATATAATTTATTGCTTGCTGACCTTGGGTATTCAGAGCTGAGAACAGGTTTGCCAGGGAATAGCCAAGACTGCCTGGGAGTGACAAGTGGATGTGGCCACTCAGGCTTTCCAGTCCCCTGTTCATTCTGTGCTTAGTGCAAGAACCCTCTTGTTTACTCCTGTGGGTTCTGTGTCAGCCTGGAGGCCAAACACATCACAGGAGGCAAAAGAGACCTGTACTCAAAATGATGACCTGACCTCTACACAGGGATGCCTGATTAGATTTAAGAGCCAAGCAGAGAGACATTTCACATTCCTTTGCAGTAGGCAGGCTGTGCAATAGCGTGCCATACACAGTACACCTTTGAGTCCTAGGCAGTAAGCAGTCAAATTGGCTGAAACATAGTATGATTCATAGGGAAAGTTCACTGTATAGGGTGAATAACTATATACAGTGGAAATTTATAAGTTTATAAAAAGCCCCTCTTGGTTAAGTAGGAAGAAAATGGCTAGGATCTGAAAGTGAACTGCTAAAATGTCACTTTCTCATCTGGTTTGTAAATACCAGTTTTGGATTGTACTTAGAGCTGTAATCAGTCATTTGAAAGGAGTTAATCTCAGAGCACGAGGAGTGACTAATACTATTATTCTCCTTTTAGATTACTCGCATGGAGTTTTTCTTTACGATTAGGAAGAAGAATTTTCTACCCAGAAGGGCTATCTACATGCAGCTTCTGCAACATAATCAAGGATTATTTTCATTTAAGACATTAATTGAATAATTTTCAAATTTTCAATATTAGTTCAACATTTTCTTTCCCACCTCCTATTTCACCTCTCTCTTTCTCTCTTTTTCCTATGTCTGGCACTGCAGAGTGTTCTCCAAAAAGGAAGAGTTTCAGAATTACTCTTATTGTGAGCTTCCAGCTCAATTTCCCTTCTCTAAAGAAAGGGAAAACATTTATTAAAGAGGGTGTCACCTCCACTGCCTAGAACTTCACGCTTTAAAAGCAAGCAAAAAATATCTGAGCTCTTCTGCTGCTCAGGAGCTGTGTGTTGTCTTAAAAGACAGTTTTCAGTCCAAATCATGCACAAGCACACATCCAAAACCACCCTGAGTCACCTACTCAGGTACACACTTCAGCAGATGGAAAGCTTCCCTTATCTTACTTCTTTCCAAGATATAACTCATCTGCTATCAATAAGCGCCCTATTTATTATAAGACATTGCATTTACAAGTGGCTCAAGCTCCTGCAGCTTGTTTCTCTTTTCTACTTCTCAGTTTCAGAAGGAATCACCACGCTGGGTTTGAACTTCCCTCCCAGCAGATGGTTGTCTCAGTTTCCCAGTAAGCTACTACAGCATTGTCAGGCCTGATAACACTTTCTCTTCCTAGAGGAACTTGCACAGAAAAGCTTTCAACCTTTGTGGTTCCGTTTTGGGGGCTGTCACAGCCTGTCAGGGTGAGGGAGTGTAGTTCATCCCTCAGAGGGGGATGAAGAGGGAATGAAGTTCATCCTCAGAAGTGTGTCTTCACACAAATACAAAGTTTCTTAATCCTGATGAACCATTCCTAGAGTAAAAAGTTCCCATCTCTGACCCATACTTAGAAATTGCTATGAGCTTAATCTTTATTTGTTCCTTATTGATTTTTATGTTTTAAATTTGTTGTGAATTACATGGTTTTGGTGTAGAACATATTTTGCTACAGGAGTCTTTTTATAGATTTCAAAGAGCCTTTTATTATTTGACAATTCTCATTCAGTAGGAGGTAGAGGTTTCTGGCTCACAAATTGGTAATGTTATTTTGTTTTTCTTTCATAAGTAACACTTAACTAGTGTTTCTAATAATATTGCAGCTAAACAGATTCTAAATATGACAAAGTGTTGAAAACACTGATGTGCAGGGGAAGTTGTATAATTGAATAAAATATTCACTTATGCCCAACACTTTAATCTAATCCATCCATTCAAAACCCAGAGCTTTCTTGGTCTTTCAGATGCACTTATCTGCTAAATGAGCTTTTAAAAATAGAGATGGAACTAAATTCAATAGGAGTATTCAAACCTCCAAGTACCGGGAGGGCACAGATAAACTGGAGCTTGTATTAAAGACAGCTGCTGTGCTAACAGTCGACAAAACCAAAAATAGGCCTGACATTGAATCACTTATCAAAATATCGTAGTATTTGGTTGTGGTGTAGTCTGGTTCCCCATGTGTTATTCTACTAAACAAAACTTGATTCCAGTTTAAGATCCATATCGTTATCTGCTGGAAGGCATATGCTGTTGCTTAGACTCACTGACAAGCTGCACCCACGTGTGCTAGGAACCGGCTGTGGCTTTGACAGTTGGTCCCAACTAATTGCCTCCAGCAAGATAAACACGGTCCTGGAGTTTGATCAACTAGTTTTTAGGATAAGGGACAAATGGAAGGGAGCTGTGCACTGTGGGAATCCAGGAGAGTAATAGGAAAAAGATTTACATTGTAAGAATATTGCTGTATCAAAGCAAAAATACTATTATGTATTTTATGCTGATAAGGTACATTCTATACAAGCAGTTTAGAACAATCTGTGATTTTACCTTTGCTGCATCCCACAAAAAGTATCTCCTTTCCTGCAGTGCCATTTTACTCAGTAATTGTCCCAGCCATTATACTTCCCACACAACATTTCTCAGCTAGAAATATAATGGCAAAGGAAAACACTTCGCTTTGAATTGTGGAAGAATATGTACTCCACTCTCTCTCAACATGAATTTTTGATCTGATTTATTTGAAAATGCCCCCAAAATCTGCTGTTATTGTTAAGCTTTGCACATGAACTTCAGTCTTGAAGAAAAATTTGCCTAATTCTTTATACTGCTGTTGCACAGGCACAGACTTGACAGATGCACCTCTCTCTTCTCAAGCCAAACCTGTGTGTCAAGAGAAATAACATGAAGAATGCTGAAATTTATTGTGAGTTAGGCCTGGGTTTGTATTCTGTGGTATGCACTAGACTCTAATATTCCATTAAGATAAAGGGGAAAAATCAGATTTCACTGCAGGTTCATTTCAGCTGCATGCAAATTTCCGTATGATGAGGCTGCCATGACTTTCAACATCCATAAGGAATAGAATATCTTATCACAAAAGAGAACTTTGAGGATAGCAAACTCAGAGAATCAAGCAAATTTAACTACAATGCCAGAGAATTAGTTCTTCTGCTTTCCAGATATCTGATGATAGTGCTACAGTTAGCTGCCTTCTGTGAAAACCAATAACTTTTTTTTTTTTTTTCTTTTCCAAAAATGTATGCTACAACTTCCCCAAGGACAGAGGTGACAATAAATGGGGTGAACTGTCCCCACTCTGTAAAGGCACTGAAAGGGTAATGCCAGACTTACAAAAGCATGAATGCAAAGTACATGAGTGTGTTCGCTGTACAATTTCTCTGTTTGTGCAGTCAGTTGCAGTAATTGGATAATTGGGTCCACAACTGCCTAATTACATCGGTAACTACTCATTACTAAATTATATGTGAGCGATGCATAAAAAGCCCCAGTGCCTAAAAGCCTTTGTTACAGAAACTTTCATTTCATGAAGGCTCATCCTACTTAAAAACCATATGCACCATAATCTTTTGTTTGTTCATTCCTCTTGAACCAGGAGAGTGTAGACAGAAAAAGAAACAACTGAACGGGAAAAGAGGCTCTTGGGAACATAGGCTCTTTCTTTCCTCTTATGCTTTTCCACAGAGCTTTTCAAGGAAGCCATGGGAAGTTAAATATAAAGGTTGTGAATGGCCGGTCTTTGAAAGGAGCATTCTGGTGTGGTCTTCCAGGGATAGGTTGTTATATATTTTCCTTCTCCTTCTCTTTTCACAATTCTCATTTCACTTACTTTCATAGTAATAAAGAATGGCTGCAGAATGCCCTGAACTTGAAGCAGTTTTGGAGGACTGAGTCTGGCAATGGCAAACCCATGAAAAGACTGATTCCACCAAGTGGCCACCACACGGAGAGTTAACAGGGAGATATCAGCAGGACCACATGTTTTTCACCTGAGAGCTCTAAAGTGATGCTACTGAAATAGTTGAGCTACTAGTTGTAGTATACATCCACTTAAATCTTTCAGATACAACCAACCACCTAAATACCAGAGGAACAGAAGATAGCAAATGCGATGCTAATTTTTGAAAGGAGTTGCAGGGATTTTAGAAGATTACAGACCAGTGTTGGGCATTAATAAATACTAGAATTATTGGATATGTAGGAAAATATGATGGGCAAGATTCTTCATGGTTTTGTTAGGGAATTTAATTCCTCATAAATCTACTAGAACTCTTTGAAGGACTGACCAAGCACATTGGTATGGGAATACAACTGGTATAGTCTCCTTGGAATACTGGAAGGTATTTTTGATGAGGTAATTCACCAAGGAGTCTTTGAGAAATTAAATCTGGGATGAGAAGGATAGAACTGACACGGATATGCAACTGATTAAAAGAATAAGTAGATACTTTTCTCACCAGAGTGAGCACTGTGGTCCCACAGGAATATTTCTGAGAACACTGGTATTCATCATATTCACAAACGAATGAAAAAGGGGAGAAAATGAAGTGACAAAGTTCAGTGACTGTTCTGAACCCTTCCTCTTGGAAAAAGCAAAAAGTAAGGGTGAAGAATTGCTATAATGTCTTGTGATACTGAGTAACATGTTGGGGGTGGAGGGGTGGGAGGGGCAGGGGTGAAGAGAATGTATGAAAATATATAAAGAGTTCACAAGAGAAATCCTAATTTAATATATGCAATTACAGACTCCAAAAAAGCTATTATCAACTAGTACAAAGATTCTGAAGTTATAATAGCAAGTTCTATAAGAACGTCAGCTCAGTGGCAATCAATATGAAGAAAATTACTAGGGAAAGAAAGGAGAACAAACTCTAAAGCATTATTAGGCTACAATATCTTGAATGTTGTGGACATTTTTGGTCCACATATCATAATATATATATATAATAAAAGCAAAAAAGGAACAGATTTTAAAGTGACACAGGCAATCAAAGATATGAAATGGCTTCAACACAAGAATAATCAAACATACTAGGACTCTAGCTAGGAAAAAATGACTCAGAGGAGATATGAAGGGCAGTTAAACAATCATGTATGGGATGGAGATCAATAATGAGCAAAAATTTTTCTTTTCTGAAATAAGAGGGATAATCCAAGGAAATCACAAGGCAACAGTTCAGCTCTAGAAATCTGACCTGGTAATAATATAGATACTAAAATTTACATTGTATTAATGATTAGACAAATTCATGAAAAACAAAACAAACAAATGAAAAAAACAAACACCAAAGCCTATTTAGTGCTGAGATTAAACATGGATCTCTGGCTCTGGATATGATTATCTGGCACATTGTCAGAGGCTAGGAGAGTGTTCTGCAAGCGTGTCTTCAATTGCTTGTCCTGCTTTTGTAAACTTCCCAACATACCTGTGCTTGGTCACCATCAGGTAGTGGACTGGTTGGCTTTGATCCGGTTCTGAACGACTACTCTTAGGATTAGTATAGAGGTACAAGGAGTTATGCTTTCATTAAGAGACTTTGGTTACAGTAACGAAAAATAGCGCTACTTCCATTGTCCCTTGTGTGATGATCAGCTTCTCACTTTAACAATACTTATTATTATTATTTTTTTTTTGCATCATTGCTATGGAAGTAAACAGAAACTTGGCACAAATCTACATTCTTTTTCTTGTCATGGGCATTGTCTTTGAGAAATGCCAGATTAGTGAGTGACAGGGACATCTCATGAATGAATTTCACTGTGCAACCTGCACCCACAATTCTTGAGCTGACAGGAGAGTAGTTTTATAGTAAATACGCATCTAAACCAGTCTCCATGTACAGGAGATTTTCAGCTTACCTGTTGCAGTATCATGTTCAAAACCAAGCAAGTGTCCCAGCAGGAAAGTAGAAAATAAAAATAGGTTTGCAACTTATTTTTAAAATAATTTGCAATATTTGCAATGAATGATTCATAAAAAGGCCAGCCCCAGTAGGCAGCAAATTGCACAATCATCAAATAGTGTTGATTAAGATGTTGATCTACAATGCCTGCTTTTTTTTTTTTTTTTTTTTTTTTTTTTTAATGCACACAAGCAGTTTTTTATCTTTACTTTTCTGGCTTTTAGATTTTATCAATGTTTGTTTTTCTTTTTCACCATAACCCCAGTGTTTTCCTGATCTGGGCTCTAACAGTCCTTCACTTCTTTGCATGTGCCTGAAGTGTTTAGTGAGGCTCCCTGATTATTTTGTATCTGTAGCATTATCCCAGACCTTTTCCCATCTGAGAGCCCTGAAAAAGTCACATTCACACACTTGGAATGTGGATGCAGCGGTTCAGAGAAATGGCAGCTTCCCTTCAGATTGCCATCTCAGTGAGTCAGCCAGCTGCCATGAGATGATCAAAATGAAGATGGCACAACCCCGAGTCTTTCTGAAGGGCTGAAAATTTTACAGACTTGCTGAAGTTATTCAGCAAGTTTTAAAACTGGAAACAGTCTTAGATGATAGCACTGCATAGGTTCTAATAGATGAAGTTGTAGACAAATAAATTATGGCTGTTCCTTCTTTGGAGTTTCTTTTATTGTGGCTGCGCTATTCAAAGTACTGCTGTTCTGAGTAAGAGTTTTGCCTCATGACTGTATCACTCAACTGCCCAGACTGCTTTGCCCGTCAGCTGGGCCTGTTGGGTGGGATGACCACATCCTGCAGTACCTGAAGAGCCGGGGTCTTCAGGAGCCAAACACATCTTCCTGTCAGCCTCCCGAGTACATGTGCCAAATCAGGGCAGCTCCTCTTATCAGAGCTCTGCGGATATACAACACAGCATTTTGAAAATATTAACCACCAGGGATGTGCTAGAGTCACATGCTCACATGAAGAAAAGGAAATGAGAATGATAAAAATAAATGTCAAATAAAGCAGGAGTTTAGTTTTAGATAGGGTTCACAAAATATATGGTCACCAATACATTTTATGAACATTCATACATAGCTGCAGATGTTAAATAGAGTTAATATTAATATAGATATTAATTAGAGGACAAGTGAAGAAGTGGCGACATAAAATGGGATGCCTGGGAGCTGGCGTCCTAGCTGGTGTCTGGGACCTGGTGTCCTAGCTAGTGATACTGAGACTGATACTCACTGCTCCTTCCACACCCCAGTGTGTTGCCATCACTGTTAGCATTCACAGCATGACAGGTACAACTCTGTGTAAATTGTGGTACTGTCTGTGGAGGGGCAGAGCCTGGAGCAGGGCAACAGTAGGGTGCAAGTGGGTTTGGTGCCCTGGCAGGTGCCTGCTGGCTTTGCCTGCGCTGGAGCTGGTCTTGGTCTCTGACCATGATGGAGATGGATGAAGAAAGTGACTAGGCACGAGCTACCCCTTCTGTTCAAGTGTGACTGAAGGGATCCAGTGCTGACATTTGTGTAAATCTGTGGGGCAGAGCACTTATGCTGCTTGAGATGTGGAGGTGCACCTGAGCAGTACAGCCTTTGGGGATTCCCTGGGTTTCAGCTTCAGGACCCCCTCCTCATCCATTGTATCTCCCCAGCAGTCCTGGGCAGTTTCACTTCAGGAAGCCTAGATTTCACAGATATGCTTCCTAAAGTAATCTGCAAACAAAATACCTCATGAACTTAGACCCCTCATATTCTGAAAATAAAATATAAACGTATTTTCAGATCCAGCTGTATGTGACAGTCTTCTCAACTTGCTTAAAAAGGACATGGAAAAGCACACTGTAAACAATACAAATATGTCAGCAGATTCAGGATAATGAATCAGTATTTGCTGGAGCAGTTTAGCTTAGAATTGGAGCCAAGAAGCAGGACTGATTTTTGCACTTCGTAATCTTGGAGAAACAGCCTTGTACACTAATTACGTCTGTGTACTCAGGCCTCTATTTATTATTACCATTTGATTCTGCTGAAAATGTTACAAGCAGAGCTCTCTTGTAACTTTTAAACACAGGAGAAGAAGTAATTATTTTCTGCCTTGTGTCATTCAGGCCACACTAGTCTTGGCAACTGTAGGGCAGTTATTAAACCAGAAGATGAGTGTTTGCAGACGTCAGACTTGTGGCTCTCATGGGTATCATTTCCTTATCTCTGAAGTAGTCAGTGTGGCACTTTGCTGTCCTGTGCCTCAGTGGGATGGAGTGGAAGCTGCTTGGTCTAAAAGCCCTTCTGCAGACTCTGCCACCTATAATATCTATGAATCATGTGTAATCTTTATGAAAAGCCAAAGTAATTGTAGAGATTGTCTAATGACATGTGGTAAAACTAATATGTAATTAGTAGCCGGATCAGACTTACAAATGGTGTTAACAACAAGGAAGCACACTGAATAGTTGAGGTAGCCCCTCAAACCAAGATAAGCCATGAACACCTCACCTTTATCTGGACAGGTAGGTCTCTAGGAGCTGATTATGATACTTGTGAGAAATTTTCCATCTGAATTAGGAAATGGTAGAAGGAACCAGTAGCTCAGGGAAGGTCAGTACGAAACATATCCTTAAGTATTAAAGACTGTTTCCAGGTAAACCCCAAATATCTCATTTACACTGAGGAGGGAAAACTGTAAGAGCCTATTGATGAAATTAGGGGAGGTTGGCATCCAGCTGTTGGGGTGCTACTGGAGTAGTCGATGCTCTACATTTATTGGCCATATTGGTAGATAAAGGACATGGAAATAGCCTCATAGCAATCTGTTGGCCAACAGAGGCTAGAGAAAGGCTTCACTGCTCTGCCTCTAGGAACCTCATCTCCAGTTTTGCAATGAAGATATCATCCATAGTCTCTTCCAGAATAACCACTTCTATTGTCACCTGCAAAATGTCAAGTTCAGAGCTACGCCAGCAGGTTTGGTTTGTTCTCTGTGGAGGAAAGTCAGCACTGATCAGCAGTACGGTGTGGATATTAGAAAGACCCTCGTGGCTGCTGGCAGACCTTAATCCACCACTGTGACATCTCTATTGGTTAGTCAAAATAATCACTTTACCATAAGCATTAAATATTTACTTCTAAAGTCAATCATAGCTTGAATGCTTGGTGGATCTTACTACAAACCTCTCTGCAAGGATTTTGTGTGACACATGCCTGGCTGGGAAGACCTCACTGATCCTTTGGCAGATTGTAACTGTTGGACAAAGCTGCTGGATCCCCAAGGAAACTCAAGCTCTGTACCTGTAATGGTGCCATTAAGCTACTTGTCAGCTAGGCCCCTTTATGTGCAGGAGCTCACAGTCTCACTGGGCTGGTCATAGGATCCAGGCTCCAAGTCTTCATTCTCTCTCTGTAGCTTAAATATCTCCTTTCCCAGAAGAGCCAGTCTGAGCTTCTGACTTGCAGCTGAAACCATCAGGAGCCACAAGACAGACACAGAGATGCTTCGCAGAGAACTCAAATTCATGCCAGTACTTTAGACGGATCTCAAGGGTTTACAGAAAGCACTATTTACCCTTTTTGGGGCAGCTGGAGAGTCTCTCCATCCTACATAGTGAGGTATGATTGCAGCTTCTTTTCCAGCCACTATAAATTTCTGAAGGACCAGATTGTGTATAATTCTGTGAGCTTTCCCTTGCTGTTCCAATGTATCTCCCTAAACTGGGTAAGTTTCGATTTGCCTGTGGCATTGTGGCAAACTGGTTAGTTTGTTATTACTTTTAACTATTGGCATTTTATTGGTGAATATTATGATTTTTTTATTTTTATTTTTTTTTTTTTTTTTAGTATCATTTTGATAATTTAGCTGTAAAACTGTAATGTGCTTTGGCTTTTTACTGGCATCTGGCTGTTTCTCTAAGAACATTAACATTCATAATCAGTACCTGAAGGATGAAGATGCATCCTGCCCTTCGGGTTATATTATGTCAGTGGTGTTACAGCTTCATACCCTTAAACCCATCTGAATACTTAATGGATTTTCTTAGTGAAGACAGCTCACTGCTACAGGTTTTAGCATAGGTGAACTTCATTAACCCTTCCTAAAATAAAGAAATAATATAAATAAAGCTGATTAACGCTTAGCACAATGCAGGCAACCTGGCTGCAGTGACTGTCAAGGCTCATTGTTTTCCCTCCAGACTTACAGTTCATGAATGCTTCAGCCTGGCTGAGGCCTGCTCTCGCTAGGAAAAGATGGTGTTTCTTGAGAGTGAATGGGCCTGTGCTAAAGCCCTCAGGGAATCCTGACCCCTTGGTGCCAGTGGCAAAAATTCACCCCCTTGCATGGAGGAAGAAGTCATAGCTGTAATAAATACTAGCTGCTCATGGGTTAATGTGAGGGACATCTTTCCCTCTGTTAACCTTATAGCACAGGCAAGCTGAATGTGTCAAAATGCTCAAGTTTCCCCTTACTACAGAAACGGCCTCAGCTTGAAACCCTCAGTGTTAATTTCCTTTTGTGCAAGCTGAGGCATGCTTGGCCCAGACACCAGCAAAGCTGCAGCAATTCGGTTGTGCGAAAGCAAAGGAGCAATAAAACACTGAGCGCTTCAGCAGCCAGAAGACCACACACATGCTCTTCCTCTGTGGCAGCACAGACCCAGCAGAGAAGTGGCATTTCTGCTGGCCCCCAGCAAAGCCTCCCAGGCACAGGGAGGATAGGGGCAGCTCCTCCTGCCAGCACCCCTCGGGGATAGGATGCTTCATTCCTGGGTGCTGTAGTTCCTGCTGCCCCCTTTTCTCCTTCTGCACGCCTTTCTAGCCTTGGCCCAATGCTCCCACACGTGCAGGCCTGATTTGAACTTGGGAAATTTGGCAAGCGACAGGAACTGGGCTTCCTGTCGTTCGTCACTGGCGGTCCTTCCTTGTCCCCCCCTCTGGGTCTGACTGGGAAGCCGACAAACTACATCTGGGGATCGTGCTGGGGACCACCACACTCACTGAAGGGACATGGAAAGGCTCCCCTCTCATCCTCACACCAGGCCTGGATAATTTGGTTAATGACCAAAAGCCATGAAGAGGGCATATGATTTGTGTAGCAGCATTTGGGCTCCAATTGCTATTTCCAGGTGCCTCGTACACTAATGCTAAAACACCTTACAGAAGAAGCTATTTAGTACGCAGTAGGACAGGTATTTTTTGTAGTTTCTTTATGACTGTAAGGGTTGAAAAAGGAATAATATCACTGTTGCATGAATTTACCTTTTTGTACCAGTGAGATCTTCTGCTCCCCTTGGGAGGCCTGTAATGAAAATTTTAAAGCTGTTTTCCCTTCATTCTGCTGGTAAGGAGATTTCATAAGAGTGTCAAACAGACAGCTGCAGGTGTTTCTCTCAGGTCTCATCGAACACACCAGAGGTCTGTCCCAAGGCTCCTCTTCTCTGGGGAAGGTTTCCCACATCCCCTCTACAGCCGTCACCCTGGTGGTGGTGGTGGCATTTTCCAGAAACATAATTTAAAGACTCCAGGGTCCTGGTAGTGACATATGGGCCCTCCAAATATCCTCCACATATGTGAATCCACCCCTCTGAGCCCATTTTCTTGGCCTGGTAGAAGCAGAGAAGCTGTCATGCTGTCTTGCTCCCTGCTTCTCCATGTGAGAAGCCTGAAGGGGAAAAACCTGGAGAGAGGTTTCTGCTGGGTTGTCCTTTTCATGAGTCCTCCCTCAGGGTTGGTTGCTCTGGGAGTGGCCTTCCTCGTGACTACGTTGATGTCCCAAACACACTGCTTTTTAGACCACCATGACTTTTGGTTAGACCTTTTGGGTGGTATGGATGTGACCTAGAAGTAAGTTACACTGAAAAATTTGTTCGAAACACCTTATCCCACACAAGGCACTATATGTGGGTAAAACATTTGCTTGTGAGATGGAATCTGAAAGGATTTTTTTTTTTTTTTTCAATCTCTTCCTCTCTTTTCAACTATTTTTTTAGCTTTAATTTTAACTTTTAATTTCTGGGGATTTTATTTATTTATTTATTTATTTATTTATTTCCAGCAGTTTGTGGGTCAAGTGAGGGAAAAGACAGTCACAGTTTCTGGGTGGCACTTATGGTCATTAAATTCTCAAAGGAAACTTTATGAAGAATTACGTCAGCTTTGTGTTTGAGGGGCCATAATGCAGTGTGAGTTACGCTCCTCATCCTCAAATCCATTTCAATCTCAAATGATTTTGTGAATCACGGGGGGCTGAATTCAGTCTGCAATATTGAATTGCTAACATCTTGTATGTATGTATGTCTGGATTAACTCAAGCACCTTTGTACAAAGGACTGGTCTGTCGGGCACAGTGTAGGAAGTACGGTGCAAAACAACTGTCACCAATCCTTTTGGGGATGCAACACTGCATTTTAGCTGTTCAGGCATAGGCAAGGCTGTTATCATGAAAGCAATGATGAATGCAGTGCTTTTTGGTCATGTGGATTAAAGTGCTTGCTGATGTGTAGCATTTGGCAAAGCTTCCCGTATTTTTTCTTAAATAATTATTCATGCTCATTTTCTTGGCATGTCATTCTGACTTTTAAAAATGCAAAGTAAGGTGTCCTCTGCTTATTTGGTTGTTGGGATTAGTGCTCTCATGTGAGAAAAATGCAGGTGATGGTCCCTTTTGGAAGTCTACCAGAAGATATGGGAATCCTACAGAAATGCCCAATTGCACCCATGAGACTGTGCTATCCTCCCTTCCTCCCTCAGCTCTGCAGAGGAATTTTGATGTTTCCTTTAAATCTCTCTCTGCTTATGGGGATGGGAGCAGACCTGGCCTGAGAGCAGACCCTATACACTGCTGAATGTGAGCTCAGACTGACGTGTGGTCCACATGCCTGGATGGTCCATACAGTGACCTGGGATGCAGGCTCCTCCACCCTTCCCGGCTGCGTGCCCTCAGGGGCTGTGCTCTGCTCTTCTCGTGTAGTCCTGCTGTGCTCATCCTTGCAGCTGCAGATTTCGTCAGTTGTGCTCAGCTCCTACAGGCGTGTAAAGCATGGTCAAGGACATATTAGAAGCATGGCCAAGGACACTGTTTGAAGATTGCAGCTATTCCTGCTGCCTCCTCCTCCTGCAGCCTTTGTCTCGGCACACAATGTACTTATTAGTCTGCAAGAGGGTATGTCGTTTTTTTTTTTTTTTGTTTTTACATAAACCACATTCCTCCTCCAGTCAAAGAAAGCAATTGCATTCATGTCCAAAGCACTTGGACATACCAGGCACAATTAATGCCTGCTGTCTGTCCCCTTTTATCAGGGAAGTCAGAGCAAGGATAAGCTTGGCCAAGGGTGAAATCTCAGCCTAGTGCCATGCTCCTCACGCACGAATGTTATTGCAGCATTTAAAGAACAATAACTTGCTGACATAGTTGCTAGCAATACCAGGGCATATTTTATTAATGCATTCAGACAGGATGTTGGCCAGCTCTGTTTAACAGTTGTCAAGGGTTACACTGGTGAATGCCAAAGAAGGTCTCACTTCTCTGCCCACCTGGGAACCAATGTTGCACCTGAGTTACCTTTCAGCACAAGGTTCCTCATCGTCTCCCAAAATATCTCCTTGTCATTTCATTCCTTCAGGCTAATCTGTATAACTGGCATTTGTGGACCTTCCCTGTGAGGCCCACAGCAATTGCTCTGGGTGTCCTCTCCTCCAGACACCCCAGTTCAGCCCTCCAGGCATGAGGTGGTTGCAGCAGAAGTGCGTCAGAAGCTGTCCATGAGCCTCCAGCCTTGTTCCAGCAGGGAGCGGAGTGCCCTGGTGGGACAGCAAGACCCATACACCACTTCCTTCTCGGCTTCCTGCCAAGGCAAAGGGTCTTCTGAGGTGTCCCAGGGCTGCCATCAGGCACAAAATAATGCCCGTCCAGTGAGTCATTCCAATGACTCAGCTATCCAACCTGCTATACTAGTAATAACAGTTTGTGTTACCACTGGAAGATTTCACAGTGCTTTTCAAGCAGTTTTCCTTATCAGGGTTCCTCTGAGAGATGGCAGTTGTGCAACTGATATTGCATGGTCATTTCCATCTGCTCTTTATTAAACTGCTTGTTGCTCTTTGTTGTTGAATCCATGGCACGTCGAGAACCTCCCAGCTCCTCCCTTCCCCCAGCCATAATCCATGATCATTTCCAATTGGGAAAATAACATGGTGAGTTGTGCTGTACTGAAGGCAAACTGGAGGCATAAAATACCCATCTGTTTTTTAACACAACCTGCTGGTTTTGAAAGCATCAGCTGTTTCATTGACTGTGCAAAATAATCAGCTGTTGGGAAAACCGGAGAAGCCAACTCCACCTATTTAAACCCTTGGGACCTGCTCAGCTATGCCTTTAGCAGAAAAGATGAGAGACAGTTAAGGGAGGCAGATGCTGCTATATAGTTTTACTTTTTTTTTTTTTTTTTTTTTTTTTTTTTTTTCCCATATTAACCTGGGGATTTCTTCAGGTAGTTTTCCTCCTTCTCTTCAACTGTTGTCCCAAATGCCTTTTCATAGTAAAAATATATACATGTGTCTAATTGAGAAAGTTATATTAATCATAGATTCTGAATTGAATTGGGAGACAAACAAAAGCTGCTCAGCTGAATGCTTGGGATGGGTTTTTGATTCTGTAAATGCAAGGAAGGAGGCAAAAGGACTACTCTTCCCAGCTAAGAATCTACTTTTCTTGCTGTTGGTTGAGTCAGTAACCACCATGGGGTTTTACTGAGGTCTGTCTGAAGCACACTTGCCTACTCATTCCCTCTCCCTCTGCATTTTAACAGCTGAATAATTTTCCTAACTTGTGTCTTCTATTAATTTTCATGAAGGTCACTCCAATTGTAGAATATAGATGGAACAACTCACGTTCTGCTTGCTGGTTTTCAGGACAATTTAGCGTGACTGAGGAACCCTGAAGCAGTGCAGCGTGGTTGGGATCAACACACAAATCCTATTCCCTAACTCTCCCCCTGCTCCCCCCCCAATCTCTAATCCATCAAACAAATTCATGACAATTAAGAACAGAGAAAAAATCAACTGTCCACAGTGAAGTTGTGTATAAATACTGGCTTGGTCAGATTAAAGAATAATTATTTACTTAACCATTAAGAAATAAATGTTACAGGAAGCACAGAAATAGTCTGACATGGCTGCATTCTGTCTTGGACACAGTAAGAAGTTCTGTCTCAGGAAGAAATCAAATAAAATTTGTAATAGTATTTAACTCAGATGTACATATACATTTATATATAGTCATAAAGGATATATAAAAAATATTCACTTTATTTATAAAGCCACTACAGATATCAAAATAAGTCCCTACTGTTGATGATGTACAGTATTTGTATGAATATTGAAAAGTGTACATTGTAGCATTGTAGTTTTTGCAAAATGTAAGCCATGTTATCCCAGATGGCAGGGAATTGTTCTTTCTCTTGATGGACCATCCATCCATAAATACCGATAAAATGAGCCTTGTCATTTTTATGGCTTTCATGTTGTCATAAAAAGCTGAAATGCTCACATAATAAGGAGCTATGGATGGCTAATTGAGCCTTTTTTTTTTTCTTTTTTTTTTTTTTTTTTTTTTCCAGTAGTATTTATCACATGATGTCAGACTTCTTTAAAAGGGATATTACATACAGTGTATTTTATTACATACAGTGTATTTTAAAAATACTTTGGTACTTCAGGGATATATAGCAGAACTGGACAAAATAGCAATGAACGATCCTTTTGGGTCATCACTTTTACCTGCATGTTAATGAAAGTCTACTCCAGACATTGTTTCAGGGTCACCAAAATATGTCTTGCCTAATAAATTTTGAAATATGTGTTCAACACTTTTTTTTTTTTTTCACACTAATTCGTAATAATATTAAAATTGACTGGTAGAAACTAGACTTACTTTAAAACTGACTATTAATTTTCACATTACAGTACTAACATTTGAAGCATATTTCTATGTACTATTTAGCATACCTACATTCCCTCTCTGGAGTGTTGACTTTTTCCTTGTTGTTGTATCTTACCTCAGCTCTCTGTGCTCTCCACAACTTTATTTTTATGATTATTTCCCCTCTGTTTGTTTGTCTGTCTCTGAGTGTCCCTTCTTTCATCATATTAATTCCATTAATCTCTGCAACAATGTACCTACAACTGAAACCCATTTTTAAGGGTGGTTTCACTAGACCCGTACAGTTGCTGTTGCCTGGCTTCAGAGTAATACAGCATGTTTGTCTGTTTTAATACTTCCAGCTTTTGTGCTCCTAGACAATTTATTTATCCCTTTTGCAAACACACATAAGGCACTTCTGTTACTGACGCCTGTTAGTGCTGTGAATCTGGAGTCTCAAATTTTTCTCTGGTAGTTGAGGACAGGGCTCAGTGGGACGTCCTAAGCTGCACTGTTAGTACATTGATTTCAGCTACACAGCTTTAGATAAGATCAAGTTGCCTCTAGTCCAGTTGTGTCAGCTAAGTTAGCTTGCTGTTTCACAGGGGAGGAGATAGGAGCTACAGAAAAGGTGAAATAGGACATAATCAAAGTCCACACCATGTCACCTTTGGCTAGACTGTCCAGTTTATTACTGACACATCAAGGCATTACATGAGAGCTTGGGTTGTTCAGCTCATTCCTTTCCATGAATCTCATGTCTCCCACTGCTGAGATTAGGGAGTGTTCCTGATGCATTATTCCATGTGGGAGCAGAGGTCTGTGATTGTTCTTGCAAGAACGCTCAGAGAGTGGCAAAGGATGAATTTGATTCA
This sequence comes from Heteronetta atricapilla, assembly GCA_011075105.1. NCBI lineage: Eukaryota > Metazoa > Chordata > Aves > Anseriformes > Anatidae > Heteronetta > Heteronetta atricapilla. The sequence continues at coordinate 125,132,203 of CM021731.1, read as the reverse complement.
AGTGACTTGGCCTCAGCAGCTTGAATACACACTTAGCCAAAACTCAGATATATGGGAACACCACAGGAATCATTTAAAGCTAATCCCGCAATTTGCTTTCTGCTCCTCATTTGATGAAACCCAAATTTGTCAGCTGCTAGCTGATTGATCAGCTGGGTTTGTTGGCAGTAAACACATCACTACAACAGGAGATTTGTAGCAAATTGATAGTGTTGAAATATTTTTATAGTAATGATGGGATATATATATATATATATGACATCAGATTATTGAAGATGAAATGCAAAAGAGATAAGATTTTATAGTAAATCTTATTTGGCTTCTTCACTGATTTCTGTATTTATAAAGTAAACCAGCTTCTTAGAAAATACCTAAAACTTCCATAATGGCATCACAGAAAGTTTTCCCCCAAGCAAATTTAAAAATGAGTGGGAGAAGGTCTCTCTTCCCGTTAAAACCACGGGTAAAAGCACTGATACTACTGTGTGACTCTGACAACTAATCAAATTAAGTTCATTAATGTGCACTTTTTATGGGGAAATTTTGCCTGTGCTGGAATCAATAGTGATGTGTTTATTAACTTTAATGGAAACAGGATTTCCCACTATTTTATTTTATTTTATTTTATTTTATTTTATTTTATTTTATTTTA
>CM021731.1:125113042-125131541 GCA_011075105.1 Heteronetta atricapilla | reverse complement strand
TTTTATTTTATTTTATTTTATTTTATTTTATTTTATTTTATTTTATTCCATTCTATTTTATTTTATTTTATCTTGTTTTCTTTGGGCAAGCAATTAGAAATTATATGAATTACATTGCTCATATATAGTTCCAAATGGTCTATTAAGATAAGCAGATAAATATCTGTGCATAGGGAGTAAAAAGAATCAGTGTTAAAAAGAAAATATTGTCTGGTCACATCAGAAGATGTAAACTGAATAAGAGAGTCCTTGATATGCTAATAAATTCTTTAGAATATACAGACTCCAATCCTGTAGAATATGTGTTGTGCACAACATTTTAATATAGCTTTGTGAAGCTCCCTTTCCAATGGCCTTTTTCTTTGGGTCCTGATTTTCTTCCTCTTTTCTAGAGTGCATTCTTTCTGGAAGGAGAAAACTGGTTTAGCTGGCTTCCCTTAGACTGTTGTCATAGATTGTTTCCATGTCTAAAAAGAACCCCTAACATTTACAGACAGCAAAAACAAATATACATTCACACAACAATTTTCCACAATCCCTCATTTTCATCTAGACATAAGGTGGATTTCCCAAATCATTATTCATATAGATTATGGTGTCCAGAATTGCATTGTTATAAGCAATTAACACAAATATTCAGGTGATTGACTGAGTTATGGGTTGTTGTGTAATGGAAACATGATCTCAATGACATAAGAAACAATATGAAAGGACAGAAGGACTTCCTTCAGAAAGGAAGATGGCACAAGACTATGAAATTGCCATGATATACAAGTGAACTCATGGTGAAAAGATTCAGCTGCCCTATTCTAGGTCCAAGACTCTTAAATCCCTGGAAAAAAAAAAAATTCCTCTCAAGATGCAATGCCTCTAGTGAAGTGCTGAGCAACACATTTTTATCAGGTAGGTACACAGCTCACATGAGTCCATCATCTTGGAGCACAGCAAGCCCAAAACAACTTACACCAGCTCAGGGTATGATGCTTCTGTTCCTGACTGCATCATGCTGTGTAACTAAGGAGCAAATGGTCCACACATTAGTCATGACACAGTCTTTCACTTACAAAATATTCCCCACTTACGGGGTCAGAGTTTAGTGACTTCATAAAACAAACCATCAAGGACCAAGCATGAATCATTCCTCTTGCCATTTTGCTTTGTGCACATGGATCATGCACTGTCTTTATGATCTGCCCAGTTGTTATTCAGTTTTGTTCTCTGCAGGCTTTACTTCACAGTTACATGTTCCAGTATGACTAGCAAAATGGGATCTTTAGCTCAGGAAAAGTGCAGTAGGGGCAAATAATCAACAAAATTCATACTTTGCTTCAGGTACAACAGATTTGAAATCACCTTTAATATTTAAGGCAGGGTTACTGATGCATGAACAATCAACTATATGAAAGAAGAGGCATTAAATTTCATTTTCTCTTTTTCTAAGGTCTAAGTGAGGGTGCTCATTATAAAGCTTACTGTAGTTTCTTAGTGTGATCATGCAAATTACATCTTGAATCTTAGCCTTAGAAAAAAATTCCTTCTCCAGTAGTTGTTTAGACTACATGAATATACTTCTTGATTTGAGTTACTCCAGCGTTTGTGTACACAACTGCTCTTCTGTCTTTGGACTGTGTGGAACAGTCATCAAAATACCAAGGAACCAAATAGATTTTTTTTAAAGTCAATTTAAGTTTTAGTCTCTCCTGAAATAAAAGGATGATTGCAATGCCTACCATGGTTATAGTTTGAGATACTGATGTGCATTTCTCTGTTGAAGCTGTGTTACGGTATAGGCAAAAACATCCCATTCTTTTTGGTCTTTTGAGAAACATAACTGCTGTTGTAGCCTGTTGTGAAATTAATTTAAAAACTTGCTTCCTATTAAAAGGAAAGATACATAAGACAGCAAGAGATATAATTAAAAATCCTTTAAAAATCATGTCTATAATCAAGTTAACCAAGCAATTTCAGAAATACGGCTTTTGTAATTGAGAGATAATGAAGTGATGCTTCTAGAGGTCCATGCTGGCATCTGCTCTGAAATGCAATAGAGTATTTGGAAAGCTTAGAAAGACTCATGGACAAGAAGGAAGATCCTGAGAAGACAAATGAATTCATTCCTTCTGATGATTTAGCCAGAGCGCATTATGGATTGCAGGGGAGAGCAAAGGGAATGTTTCATTCAGCATGAAGGCGGATAAAACTCACCCACACCCTCTCTTTTGCAAACAATAGCCCAACAGCTACAAGTATTTGGCAAGTTAAGCCATGCAGGCAGTAGGACGTATAGAAATTCCGTAATTCATCAGCTATCTCTCATTTTAATTTAAATGAGCCAATATACACAGCTCGTGTATCAACTCCACTACAGGCTGTATTTTCAACTTTATCTATAATTGCCTTGCCCTGCTAGGCTCAAGACCTTATGGATACTGTTATTCTGCAGCTTTTTCTGGGATAGAAAGGCATATTTTACAGAGTTGTCTCCCCTTAAGAGAACAGTCTGGGAGAGGTTTAGTGCTTCCATCGCATGGCTAATCAGAGAAGGCTGGAAATTGTTCTAAAGAGGGTCTGGTATGAAACAGAAACTTGTGAAGAACAGTTTGCTCCTGGGCACATCCAAAAGAGCTGCCTCCTGACCAGGGTGGTTTTTGGGAAAGGGTGAATTGCCAGTGCATGGGACAGCTGCCCACTTGGCGTTACACAGGCTAGGAGAGCACAGAATATGGGGCTCATGTTTTGCTGAGTTTCTGTTTTCTCCATGTCTGTCATTTTATATTCTTTTCAGTTACCTTTAAATAGAAGTTAAAGCCATATTGCCCCCTGTGTTTATATTCTAGTACTGCTCTGAGCACAGAAAGGAAATATAAACCAGGATCAGGCTCATATTTTTGAATTCTCCATCTCCCTTTCTCTTTTATATGTTCCAACTCAGTGTGGTCTGCTTACCTGTGACCCATTTTTTTACAGAGGGATTTGCCCAGGAATGGGATCTGAGAGCTTCTCAGTAATGACAGCTGACTGTTTTCCAAATCTCTTGTGTAGCATTTCTTTACTATATATAAACATTTTGTGCATGAGCTTTTTATTTTTATTTTTTTTGCAGTACTTTTAAAAGTCCTTTGAAAGTGTATCCATATGGCAGATATTCCATTATCCATCTCTTTCTGATTTTTAAGAGGACTGTGTACAGCCATTACCCTTCTGAGAGTGTATCTTCTCAGCTGTTTACTGGCCTTTATCATTGGTAAAACCATAACATAATTTTCAAAGGAAGCATACCCTTCAAAAGTTTAATTCATTGTGATTACTGCTGCTCTTTCCCAGAAATGAACTGTCGATAAATTTGTTGCAACAGACCTGTATGATGCCATGTTTATGGAGTGCTTTCTCAGAGCAGAACAATATGTTACAGCTTTACCCACAAAGTGCAATCTAAAAATAATTCTGCTTTGCTCTAAAAATGCTTGTGGATTGATTACTTTTCCCCTTCAGAGGTGATTTAAGCTATTAGAGAGTAGGATGAGTTCAAGAAAGGGAAAAGTGATTAGATCAGGTGGATTTATCTTTACTCTATGAGCTTCCAGCTTTCTTGGAAGAATTAGTAGTTTTAGCTTCAAAATAAATCTCTTCTAAATTGCATACTTAAATAAGCCTTAATTTTGACAAACAACTGATGTTGAAGTTTTCATGAGGAGTGGAAATGAAAAACATGACAGTCAGGTAACTTGAGTTAATCTTGTTCAAGATGGAGCTGTAAGCGTTCACTGCAGTTGTTCGTTTTCTTCAGCAATGAAAATAAAACACAGTTTGCTCAGTTGCTACAGTTTGCAGCCAAGAAACACCAATCTAATAAAATATCTTCAGAAGCTGAAGTTTAGACCCACATTTTGTATAGGGCCTGAACCCACAAAGCAACAAAAATATATGATCCGAAAGAACACGGAGCAGCTCTCTGTGGCTCTGTGGTTTCTGAGGTGCCTCTGCCCTGATCCCTGCTGCCTGACCTCTGCCTTTCTGCAGCATCCCTCTCCTGCAGTATGCCCTTTCCACCAAGGACAGCCATCAAACCCTGGTTAACTCCTTTCTTGCCAACCTTTAGAAACCTTCTTAAAATACAACAATGTCTTTGCCTCCTTCCCATATGCAAGTAGGTAAGGACGCCAGTATCTCAACTGACCTTCATTCAAGTCCTGGAAGCAAAAAGATTATAACTACCTGTGAGGTGCCTGGATTAGGACCAATAGAAACCTGGCAGGAACATTAGCTGCATTTTTTTTTTTTTTTTAAATGGGATTTAAAAAAAAAAAAATACAAAACAGAGGAATAATACAACTTGCACAGTGGATAGTCTGCCATGGTTTGAATACTGAATAAATATAGTAATTTAAAAATATAACACAGTCCATGATTTTCTTTCTTTCTTTCTTTCTTTCTTTCATTCTTTCTTTCTTTCTTTCTTTCTTTCTTTCTTTCTTTCTTTCTTTCTTTTCTTTTTTCTTTTTTTTAATATACTTCCACAACTTTTGTGTTTTTTTGTGTTCCACAATTTTTTGTGTTTCTTAAATTCAACTGATGATAGTCCTAACTCAGTTAAATTGCCTAAGATGGGCTGTAGTTTTTAGCAGCTAGCTGTAGAACATCTAAGACCTTTGATATAGATTTTTTTAAAATGAAAAAAACAAAATGAACAAATAAAACACACACCCAAACAAACAAACAAAAAAAAAAACAACAAAGCAGCTCAAACTCTGTTAAAGTCAATAAGAAAAAAGGTAACAACAACAAAAAAACCCTTTAATTTAAATTATCACCATTTGGTGTTTCTAAGATGAACTGGGCACCACAAAGCTGGCAATAGTGCTGTTTCAGGCTGCCTGCAGTCTCAGGTTGAAGGTATGGTATAACTCCAAAAGATTCTGTGTTTCTGCAGATTTCTTCATAACCACTGAAATTATAAGCATGATTATGCTATATTTAAGATTGTGAAATTATTCTGAAATAATCCTTTGTGAGAGATAAGAGCCGAAGCTGGGAAATGTACACAGGCTTGTGCTTTTTACCACCAACAATAACTCGTGCTTGATATACTCAAGGCTATGTCTAAATAGGGGGTCTGGAATTGTGTCCATACTTATGGGTCAAGAAGCACGCCGTGGCCATCTCCAGAGGAGATGCAAACTGCTTCCAGCACTCCCACCCTTTTCCACAGAAGTAGGAAAATTGGGCAGATGAAGCACATTTAGTTCCTTCGTTTAGGCACTGATGGGTTAGTTGCATAACATCAATAAAATGTTATCATTCTCATGAGTATCTATAATTCTCATCATTGCATCTAACTGCTGAGTTATACTCAGGGATTTAATAACAATACGAGTCTGATTTATTGTCCTGGCTCAAAGTCAACGAAGATCAGCAGCAGAAATGCCCTTCAGTATTGGCACAACATACAAAGAAGCTTTCACCACTAGTACTGCAAACCTCATTTTCCCTTCTGAAGAATACCAGAGGTATTCGAGCAGGACATTTCCAAATTAGTTGTAGCACTACTAAGAGAACAGAAGAATTTAAGTGGAGAACAAAATCAGCAGCTGTCTCAGCTGTGTCTTGAGTGGGAGGTTATCTTGGAAGAAAATGGCAATGAGAATTATTAATTCAGTTGCTGTGGCTTGCTTTGTAAAAAGGTTTATATAACAAGATTTTAACTAAACTTTTACTTTATAGATGAATGCAATTATTGTATCATAAAGTACTGATAATGTTGGAAATTACATTGAACACTCACACCACAATCATACTAGACACGGGCATTTTCTTGTAGAGTGAAAAAAAAAAGAAACGATTTCTAAAATTTTACCTGTTGCCTGGGATGGGGACTCTGAACTTCCGTATGTTTAAGGAAAGCCTTTAGCAGGTTCAGAGTTACATGGCACAACTGGCAAATTGAACTTCTTGCTCATACCCTGCACAAAGACGTGCCCTGGGGAACCCTCTTTGTTCCATTAGATGTCGATTTCTGCACACAGGATTTTCTGAGTGGCCAGTTAATAAGCTGAGGGGTTTCTGTGGGTTTTATATTCCAGGTATCTCTCCTGTTTGCAGGTGGAATTTCCTGTGAATTTCTCCAGAATCCAAACTCTGCCTTTTTCTCTCTCCCCTCTCATGATGTCACATTTTTAGTGAAAGAAACAGTAAATGAAAATCTCTTGCATTTCCATCACCAGGCAGCCACACCATGTTAAACTTGCAGATATTTATCATTCTTTCCTTTTTTCATCCTGATAGCATTACTTGTGTCAAACACCAAGTGTTTTTTGCTGAGGGAGACCCCAGGTGCCCACCACCCCATCCGCGCGTGGCCTCAGACAGGCTAGGCAGCGCTGTGGGATCGGGCCAACACCAGCTCCTGCTCCTTTTGCTTTTCTGCTCACCATCAGTCTCACAAGTTCAAAGCCAGCCTTGATGATGGTGCACATATTTTTCCCGCTGAATGAACAGAAGATGACCTAAAAAAGGGATTTTGTCAGCATAACACCATTATCAGGCAGGATGGTTTGCTACTGGGGAGAGTCAGTTGCAGCTTTTGAGGTCGTGTTTCAAGGCTTGCCCCTTTTCTCTCCCCCCTCACAGTAAAAATGATGTAATATATTAAATTAAGTGGTAACAATGTATGAAGCTGTGGTTATCATAAAATATTTACATCCCTGGAGTGTTATAAACACACAGTGGAGCCCTAATTAACCATAGGTAGTCTACAATTATCCCCTGGTAATTACCCTAATTGGTATTGGCTCGTTATGGGGAACAGAATAGAATTTGTTTTCTGTTTAGTACTGAAAAACAGAGTTGGCAATTAACTAAAAGCAGCAGCCACTTCATCTGACTTAAAAACATTAAATTGTCCTCTCAGAGCCTGTCACTGTTCCCACAATCTGAGCAGTTTCACAAACAAAACCAACAATCAGGCACAATTTCCAAGGCGTGCTTACTTTCTAAACCTCGCCTCCATGTCAGCACTGTCGATGAATTGGGTGATTAATAACTGCAATGCACAAGGGTTCATACAGGAGCTAGAAGGGCTATCCAAAGCACTTGGAGGTGCACAGGTCATCTGCTCTGGGAACCTATTAGAGGCATTGTGGGAGCAGAAAGAGGGAATGAATATATATATATTATTATTATTATTTAGCCGTGGAGATGGAGAAGCTCTCTGTCTCACTAAAGCATTGCAAGCAATATTTCTGGTCAGGCCTCTCCTCCACAAGCTGTCAGAAAATCTCACAAGTGTACGAGGGGCACATCTGGGCTGTTGGCAAGGGAGTGATCCTGCCACTGTGAGGCTGCAGCTGTGGGCACATGCCAGTCACCCTCAGTGCCCCTGACAGCAAGACAGCGTGATGCTTGTGGGGGGCTGGATCTGTGCAATGCACTGAGTGCAGCCAAGGCACAGGAAGGTACCTGGCTGCCTTCCCAAGCATTTCCAAAGGTAAGGGACAGCCAGGCTTATTCTGTTGAGCTGACAACATCAGCATCACGGGCAGGTGTGATCCTGAACTGCAGAGGAGAGGTGGCTTCTGTGCCAGGCTGATCCCTGCTGTGCCCAGGCATGCGCTGCTGCTGCCGCCCAGCTGAGCAAAAGTGCTGCTGTCCCCAAGCACCCAAATGCCCTTCACCCCTCATCCCACCTTCCTCAGCAGTGTCCTGCTCCCTTACAGCCACCACTGGAGGCAACCCTGCTCACTCCATGGTCCAGTTGCAGGAGACAGGCTACCAGTCTGTAGAGGATTTTGTGTTGACTGAGTGGGATGGGGAGAAATTATACATGCAGATATTCCAGCAGACCTGAGAAGGTGGCAATTTTTGGTCAGGAGCAGAGGTGAGCTGCTCAGGGAGTGGAGGCAGCCTTACCTGGGGCTGCTGCTGGCAGGGCAGGGTCTGAATTTTGAGAGGAAAGCATGCAGCAGCCGCCGCTGCTGCGAGGAATCTCCCGTTTCTAATTTTATTTTCCTAGCTGCTTGTAAATGTCAAGAAAAATTAAACTGAAAAAGAAGTGTGGGGTGCTACAAAGTCCTGTCATAAAAATGTATCTTCTAAGTCATAAATTAATGATTTGTTTTCTCCATCTGGTTTGCCTGATACAAACAGGAACAGCTTGCTTGTGCTGGGAGTGGAAATGCCTCTGCTGAAATGATCTTGTGGAAATGGGAAGATACAAGAAAACACTCAAGCAGCCTGTGGCAGTCTGCACACTGCTGCAAACAGAAGGAAAGTGCACAAAGCGAAACATGACTTGGAGGAGAAACACTTCTCGCATGCTGTTATTGATTACCCCCTGTAATACAATGTGTCCTCAGCTGGTAAGTGTGCAGCTTTTTCCACAGTTCACCAAAACCCTCCCTTCTGACTCCCCTCCTAAAACCATGACCTGCCTACCTTTCTGTGACTGTCAGTGTTGTTGGCTCCTCAGGCCATTTTTCCAGGGCCCTTTTTATTTTTCCCAGTAATTTCCCAAGCTGCCACTTCCAAAAGTAAAACTGGTATTGCCAGTTATGCACAACATTAACTGTGAAAAGTGAAAAAAGGGAGAAGCTGGAGATATACCTGAGCATTATTTCTACATTACGTTCAAATGAAATACATTTTTGTGCTTTGGAAACAGCAAACAAGGTGGCTCTTGGCCAGAGGAGTAAGGTAGGTCCTGTATATATAACTGTAAAGATATTTTTGCTTACTGTAAAAATCAAGTTTATCTAAATCCCTTTTCTCTGTTTTCCAGATATCTTCAAGATGGATATTACCAAACTTTGGCTGCTGGAGGCTAGCTGTTTACCTGCCTGGAAAGGGAGGTAAAACTACTGCACAGGAATGTCATATGTGAAGTTTCCTATGTCTGCTGGTGGTTTTCGTGGGACCTCTGGACTGGCAGGAGGAGAAAAATGTTTTTCTAATGAATCTTGAGTCCTACCACAATGTTTGGTCCTCCTCCAGCCTCTAACCAAGGCATCCTGTGACTTCAGTTCTTAGGGCTGAGACAGGTGGAGGCATACCAGGGAAAGAGGAGATTGTGTGAAACAGCCTTTTTACTTGCTAGGATCTCAGTAGGAAGATAATGGAGGCAAGACATAAAGGCAGTCTGCAAGAAAGACGGGGATAGACTCTTTATTAGCGTGTGGAGTGTTAGGACAAGGGCTAACTATTTTAAATTAAAAGGGAGTAGGTTTAGGTTAGATGTAAGGAAGACATTCTTCACTGTGAGGGTGGTGAGGCACTGGCACAGGTTGTCCAGAGAAGCTTTGGATGCCCCATCCCTGGAGGTGTTCAAGGCCAGGTTGGATGGGGCTTTGGGCAACCTGGCTCAGTGGCAGGTGTCCCTGCATGTGGCAGAGGGGATGGAACTGGGTGGTCTTTAAGGTCCCTTCCAACCCAAACTGTTCTGCAATTCTAAATGGAGAAAGTACATAAAAGGGCAACTTTCTGAGTGTTTTGAAAATTCTATGAGTCATGGAGTGTATTGAAAAATGATGTCTGCCTTTCACACAAATATTATCAAAAAATGTATTAAAAACATGAATATGGATGCCGAAATTTTCCTTTCATTTTTCTCCACCTCTTTTTCTACTCTCTGTATTGGTCCTTGTCTAAAGCAGCTTAGTTTCTGCAGTCTTTTCTTTGTCTTTGTCAGACTCAACTTTTGCTCCCAAACAACTTCCAGTAGATCTCAGTGCAGTGTGACTGGCACATCATACCCTGGTCAGTTTCCTCAGGGGATGGAGTCCCTGGCCAGGAAGCTTCATTGCCTTCATTCAAGATCTGCAAAGTGATCTGCCAAATCAGCCCTCGTCTGTTGTGTTGTCTGAGATGTTTATGTTTTTATGAAGAAGCCGGTTCACTTAGTGAGTCTCTATTTTTAGATCTATGCTAGCAGCTCTTAGGAAATTATATTGAAGCTGAAGATGAGAGGATGTCCAGAAAGGTGAAAGCCTGCATAGACAAAATGGAGTTGTCTTCCTGGTCTGTACTCCCACAGGGATTGCAAACATATGTTTTGTGAGGTGTGTGCATTGTCACAAGGGCCTAAAAAACAAGTTTTGGGCTAATCCAGTCATCTTGATATACTGCGTTGTGCCATATCAACATAGCCAACCTTCTTCCTTCCTTCCTTCCTTCCTTCCTGCCTTCCTGCCTTCCTTCCTTCATTTTATTTGCTTCAAAATAAACATAACTGCTTAATAATTGAAAAGGTGACAATTAGGTTTCACTTTTTATTTAGAAATGTAAACACGTTTCAGATCTCTAGTCTAGTAAATAATGTTATATTTTTATGGGATTAGGCACCTTGTTAAATCATTTTAGATGCTACCAGTGTTTTCCCATTTTTCCTTAAGTTATCCATTTGTTCCAGCACTCCTTCTTTTGGCAAGAATTTCACTTGCATAAGCTGTTGGATCAGCTTTTCACTGATTATGAACTAAGTCATTTTTTGCCTCAGCAAAAAGAAAGAGCTGAGTAAAAGAGTTTTTAGTTTAGAAATGTTTGTCCTCCTTCAGGATTTTGGGTGCCCGTTAGCTCCAGCAGGGGAGCTTAGCACTTTGCAGCATTGGCTTGTTAAACCAGAGATGCTCCTCTAACCTTGTCCAGCTTCCAGGGAGCTGCGCTGCTGCTGCTGCAGTGTCATTGCATCTGTCCTCTGTTCTCTCTCTGTGCTTTTCTGATTTATTTATTTATTTATTTCTATAAGTAAAGACATTGGTTTTCTTGGAATGAGCTGCAGAACCTATTCCTCCCTCCATCACAAGCGTCCTACTAGACACAGTACAGATGGTTTCTCAAAAGTGTGCTTTTTCTTATTAGGGGCAAGTGATGTACTGTTAATCACTAGTGGGTGTTTTAAGTAAATGAAAGCCAACCTGATGAGTGAGTGATGCCTAGTAAGTGAATTTGTTGATTCTTTTGTTAGCTGTTAGCTGACATTGCTTGTAGCCACTCCATCTTCTCTTTGGTTGTGTAGAGTATCAGGGAAACTTGTACCCAACAAGGAAAATATTACAATTGTAACACCAAAATAGGTTAGATCTTTTTACTTGGTTGGGATTCATTTTAAAGCAGCACACTATGCTGGAAAATGCAGTCCTCTGCAACAGAAACTGCAGTAAAGTAAACCTTGAAATGCTCCTGAAAGGTCTCATCAATTCCTCTTACAGAGTGTGTTGAATGTAATGACAGAGATAAGTGATTCCCATAATTTGTTTCACAGACCTCAAACTTAACTGTACAGGTGGCTCTGTGGGGCTTTGTAACACTTCTGTTCACCTTGTTAGATCCAGGTTCCAGACAGAAAATCTGAATTCTGTGAGAGTCCATGTGATAAGCTTGTGTCCTTGAAGCCAGGTTAAGTTCTGTCTTTGAGCTCTCAGGGAACATTTGGTTCATCTTTTCATCTTCAGGAGATTTCAGTGCTAAGGTAAACTTGATTCCAGGCTTCAGATACGCTTTACAAGGATCCAGCTTACAAGGCAGGAGACTAACACTTTGTATCTGATCCTTTCTTGTCCATTAGCTTATAAAAACTTATAAAAAGTATATGAGTTAAAAAAATATCAGGTATCCAAAGAGGTAAACATTTAAGAAGTGAATAATAGGATTCCTAGAACACAGGTGTCTAACTTCTCTTGGAGTGAATCACTTTGAATGCTTGCTGATCAAACTATGGGGGCTCAGCTCCCAAAAGCTGCATGAAAGGCATCAAATTTTAGCTCTTTCCTCTTGCAAATACAGATGATTTTTTTTTTTTTTCTTAAAAAAGTGAGAATACTTTTACTGGAGTTTTTCACTGAGATTAAGATTTATATACACAGTTCCAAACAACACCCCCTTTTCAGTTGCCTACCATTGCTCCATCCAGTTAGCTGACTTTTCAAGAAGTTTAATGATTAAGGTATAGTTTATTTTGAAACTCCCTTACTTTTGTCAAGTCTTGGTCACAAATGCAGTGTTGTAAAGGCATCTGGTTGATATGATTCAGAAAGCATTTTACAAAACCACTTGGCTCTGTGGAGAGAATTGATTCTTTGTCAGCAAGTGATTGACAGTCCAAACCCACATAATCTAAAAGGAGATGCAGAGACAGGATCTGGCAGTCCACCACAACAGACCTCTTGAGTTAGCAAAGCCGTTATGTGCAGGAATCACGCACTGTGCTCACTGATGGGGGCAGGCATTTAATCAAATGATGAAGGCATGCCATGAGTGTGCCAGACAACGCGATGAAGATGGCACAGGGAAACCGTGTACCGTGGGAGAGCCTGTTGCTGGAGCATCTGTCTTCGAGCTGCGCCTGCCCTCGGCTGTGGCACAGGCCCCCTGCCCAGGGAAGCCAGGCATCAGGCACAGCTGCTCCAAGGCCCTGGCCAGTGGGTGTGAAGCGGAGTACAGAAATGAAGCTTGTGACCATGTGTAGGACTTGATAGGTCTGGCACTACCTCAAGCAGATGTCCCTGGTCCTTGTTTCTGGGGGCTGAGTTGGAAAACAGCATCAAGACTGAGCACAGTAAGCATGGCCAAGTCTTGTAGAAGTCGATTTATACTGCTGGAGTCTTCACCAGAACGTTCATCTTGGACAACTATTCAGAAACTGGGATGAATCACATTACCAGTGCTAAGCACTGAATCACGCATCTATCAAATCTGTCAGCAACAAAATTTATAGGTAAAAAATAAGACGGTACACCTCTTAAAGTGTTGGCACCATTTTATCAGGGTAAGTCGTTGGATCTTACAATCGTGTGAGCTTTCCAAAGTGTTAATTTAATTGCACAGCCACCTTCTTATCTAATTTGCCTCTAGCTGGATCGTAAAAATGATTTAAACTTCAAAGACGGTACTAATCCCACATGCACAAAGATACTTGGAAAAACTATTTCTTTGAAATGTAACTGATTACAAATGAGTGTTGATTGCTGGTGTCTTCCTTGCAGCATTAGCTTTTCTGTGGGCATGGCGTGCTTTTGTAATTTGTCAACTGTTACCACTATTTAGGATCAGTTAAGCTTTCTCACACTAATTAAAAACTGTAATTAAATAACCAAAAAATCCCTCACTATGACTCAGTCTCAGAGTGTGCATCTGGCCCTTGTTTGAGACAGAGGGTAAAAAAACCCTGAAGTTATGACTGAAATTTCCGGGATGTTTTCTTTTGATTATCCCATAAAGGCACTCTGCTGAAATGGCGATGGCTGGAAAATAAAAGAGAGAGACAGACATCTTTCACTGAGGTGGAAAGGACTGTGGTAAACATTTCTGCTTAGATTGCATTTTGATCTCAGAATGCAGTACAGGACTAATAGATCATGAACAGAAGGAGCAAAATAAAATATTAGTTTTGAATATTTTTAAATTGCAGGTCAGTGAAAGTACTGGTGAATGTTATTTAAAAAAGAGTCCTCTCTTTGAAGAGTAGTGTACACTACTCTCACTCTTCCATATTGACACAAAAGGAGAAAATGATCATTGGAAAGCAGATTTACTCTTGCAAGAGGTTATCGCTGCATTTAATAGCCATACATTGATATATTTTTTAAAAGTTAGACTATAGCTTCTGAGTGCATTGGGGAAAGAAAGAAATGCTCTGTGCTTAGGCATTAATGTATTGCACAAGATCTATCTCCACTAATTGCATTTGGCCACTTTTATGTTGCTTTAGTGACCACATAAAACAGAAGGGTAGGATACCTCAACTTCTGCCTCCTGATGAAGATGACATACTTAATGTAGCTAAAGCTTTCTAACAATTGAACCGTCCTGATCGTAACATAAAGACGAGACATATTTCCTCATAACTCTTCATCTAGATGCCATGAGTGCTGTTCAAGCAACATTTGTTGAACAGCTGTGTCTAGAAAGAAAAGTGAGCTAGTGAAATGTATTTTTTAAATTGATACAGATTTCAGTGGATTGCTGTTTGGAGTTATTTCTGGAGAAAAAGTTTTCTGAGTGAAAAAATTATCACTTCAAAATGCACTCTGTTTTTCTACAAAAAAGAGGTCCAAAATGGTGTTTACTGAAATGAAAATTTGGAGTCACATGAAGTAAGTTTTTGAAGGAGGGAGTCTTTTGTTAGAACTGCTGGCTTTAGAGATTAATTTAGCTTGAAAAGAAAACAACAACAACAACAACAGCAACAAAAACAATGGTCTTTTCCATGATAGAAATCCACTCTTTATGTCCTCAAGATTCTAATTCCTGTTGAGGTAGATCTTTTTATCTGCTTTATCTTGATCAAAACAAAATGGCAGTAGTTGTTTTGTTTATTCCCTTTTCATTTATATCTATGCTTTAAACATGCTAAACTGAAAAACATCACTTCCCTTTTAAGAGACTGTATCTCACTTGTGAAATCAGCCCTTCCAGAGACAACACAGCAATATTTAAACTGTAGCTGAAACCTAAGAATCAATGGTCCTGTGAAAGCCAGAATCAGTTAGGTGTGGAACAGTCTGTGTGCTTCCTAAGGCACAGATCTCCCACTGTTTAAATGTGTACCATGCAAGGCAGGTAGATACTTTGATAGAAAAATAAATGCCTTATTTCTTTTTCCTCTTCTCCAAGACCACTGGTAGTGACAATCCATCCTCTCCTGACAGATTTGGCCTTCAATACACAGTAAATCCTTGGTAAAGCCTCTCTCAGGCACCCTGAAGGCTAGATCTTGACCTGGTGGCTTAGCTTCCCAGCCAGGAAAGCAAATAAAGGGAGAGGAATCACAGAATCACAATAATGCTGAATGGTAAAGAGCACTGGTGGTCCTGAAACCCAGCCTCCTGCTCAGAGCAGGAGTACCACTAGTGCCAGAACAGCTCTGACATGGCTTTGTCCAAATTTATCATGAAGGACAGAGATATCAACATCTCTTTGGATATCCTGACCCAGTACTGCACTTTCAACTAATTTTCCTAATGCCCAACTTGATTCTCCTGACCAGTAAGTTCTGACTGTTGTCCTTCATCAAACTTTCTGTTTCACAATATGAAGAGGAATTTGCTCAATCATCTCTGTAACTGACCTCCAAGTAGGCTGTCATTACAGTGTTCCTTAACCTCCTCTACAACATGCTGATTGTCCCTGCTCCCCGTGGGGTCCTTCTCACTGCATGCCATCCTTCCCGAACTGAGCCTGCGGGGGCTGCCCACAGGCAGCAGCTCCAAAGCACTGCTCCCACATGGCTCCGTACCACGGGGTCCATCCATCCCCCAGAGCAAACTGCTCCAGCACGGGTCCCCCATGGGCGGCAGCTCCCCCCAGGCCCCTGCTCCTGCGTGGGCTCCTCTCCACGGGCTGCAGCTCCGGCCCGGGGCCTGCTCCTGCGGGGGCTCTCCATGGGCCGCAGCCTCCTCCAGGCCACATCCACCTGCTCCACCGGGGGCTCCTCCACGGGCTGCAGCGTGGAGATCTGCTCCGTGTAGGACCCCTGGGCTGCAGAAGGACAGCCTGCTCCACCAGGGGCCTCTCCACAGGCTGCAGGGGAACTGCTGCTGCATGCCTGGAGCACCTCCTGCCCTCCTGCTGCACTGGGGTCTGTGGGGTCGGCAGAGCTGCTTCTCACTCCTCACTCTCCCAGCTGCTCTTGCACAGCAAGTTTTTTCCCCCTTCCTTAAATCTATTGTCCCAGAGGCACAACCAACATTGCTTATTGGCTCAGCTCTGGGCAGAGGCAGCTCCGTGTTGGAGCTGGCTGGAGCTGGCAGACTTAGCAATGCCTCTGCATTGTCATGGATCTGAGCTCCAGACAAATGTGCTTCAACACTGAATCTGCTGGGATGATAGGTCTGTCTGGCAGAGAGGTTCTGCTTCCTACAGCATGGTAACTAACTGGTCAGTAACACTTGACAAATTATTCTCTTAGTTTTGGGCCTGATCTGATGACAGAAATGTCCAGCCCCAACCGTCCCCTGAGCAGGACTTGTTCCTTTTCTGTTGCAAATGGGCAATGAATGTGGGAAGGAAGCCTTCCTTCTGTGGACAGGACAGTTTCCAGCTTCCCCTGTCTTGAGAGTCTGTGTCCTTTCTTGCCTCAGTCACATCAACCTTTTTGTGCTCTGTTCTCTGGGAAACAGGAAGCCAGACGAGTTCACTCTGCTTGGCTGCAGGGTCTCTCGCTTGGCACGGAAACCCTGTTTACCTCTGACCTCCTGGCATGGTTCACTTGTGAACATTAGAACCACCTCAAGCTGCTCCTCCCATGTTGTCAAATAGAAAAATAAAGAACTTGACATTTCCTCCAACTCTCTGTGGAATATCTGAGTGTTTACTTCTGTGTAGACTAGTGAGAAGAAACATGTTCTGAGGTTGATCTGTTCCCTTCCTCCCATGCAGGTAGAAAAAGTTAGAGAAGGGGAAGACCAGAGCAAAACTCTTCTGGAATGGTAATAGACACAGGGAATCTTGTAAGCACAGTCTGGACTACAAAGAGTCCCCTGAATGAGATCTGTAAATATCACCTTTTTTTTTCTATTTGATCTGAAGGCAGGTAATTGCAAGGTTGACTTCCTTCTAAGGTAGTCACATGCAGCCACTTCTCCACCATTCCCATGCTCCAGCAGGCAGGAGTAGCTACACTTAGAAAGGAAAAACTGTGATACAATAGTGGAAAAAGGAGGGGGTTGACAAAGAATGTGCAGTACATCTAAAAATTGTGTTTTGTTAGAGATTTATTGTATGAAATGGGATTTCTGTTTCCAAGTTATAAAATCATATAAAGTTATTAGAAAAAGCAAAGCTGGGTACAGCAGCTGCAGAGGAATATTAGCTAATTTATGTCTGTGTATGGGGAGAGGTGAAGTGCATCTTGTCCTTACAATCACTGTTTTTCAGAAGGACCAGTCCTTTCTGGAGTTTCTGACCCCAGCTGCAGCATGTTATTTAATCATCTGAAGGTTCATAGTGCCAAGGACAAGTTAAAGCAAGAGCATCCATCCGGATCCTAGTGGCAGCACCATGGTCTGAAAGGTTCAGTTCATGTCTTTGCTTCAAGAAATGGAGGAGCGGGTGGGTTGCATCTTGTCCCCACTGCATGGCTGAGGATTTAGCTGAAGAACCCATGTCTCACTGAAATTAAAAACAGCTACATCTGAATCATGCAGCACAGTGTCATCTGGAGATGCCAGCTCATGCCATGACATTATGTCTATACTAGTCTCCACCAGACTCATTAGCTCAAGCATGGCCAACCTATACTACCAAAGCCAAGTCTGCTTGTGCTAACTTGGGATAAGTCTCTTTTTTATGCCCTATTAGAGCATGTATGCATATTTTTTTTTTTTTTCTGTGTATAGATCTCTGATAACATTCAGTAAGACCACCCACTGCTGTCTCCCAGTGAATTTTAGCAGCTTCACATTTTAGCTGAAAGTCAGAATTCAGGATAAAAGGAAGCCATAAATAGTCAGGGTAGGTACTTTCTTTGAGCAGCCCATTCAGTCTTCTACTATGGAGTTTTTGCAGTTTTGCTAGATATATCTTTAGGTTTTGGTTGCTTGTTTCTCAAAATCTCTGTACCAACTGAACCAGTCCACTGGTATATTCCATTTACTCAGTTTTCTCTGAGTTATCTACCTTTGCAGCTGGATCAAAAGTTGGCTAAAATCTCCTCACTCATGTATTGAAATTATATGACTCTTTAAAAGTGAACTCTGGTATCTTATCATTTAAAAATTTTGTATATATATATATATATTAATGTTTTAAATTTCTGCTAGTGTTCTGCTATCCAGGTTATTTGGATAACTCATTAAGTATGCCTGTTTATGAGTGTGCTGGACTGACTATCACTGATAGTCATAGGTATACTAGATAGACATAAATAAAATAGATTATCTCTGCAACCTAAATTTTGACTGGAGGGCCATGCTGAAGCCCTGACTGAGGTAAGAAGAGGACAATTTGAGTAAGATTAAAATATTAGATATTTGCAGTCCAGACAAGTACACCTCACCAAAAGTCCTTTGAAGCTATAGACACTGTGTGATTCACGTTGCATAGGGTGGAAGAGATTGTGCACTGGAAGTACCCAGGGCTCTGCAGGTACATTTAATAAGATGAGTACGAACCTTGGCAACCATGGAAACTGAAGTCACAGAAAGATTTCGCTTGGTCCTGTTTTCACTACTGACAAAGTGGGGGAGGAGGGCCTGTACAGGAGAAGGTACTTTCTGCTTCTCAGAAGCAGGTTAGATCTGTGTTTGAAGGGTGTTGGATATTAAATTCCCAAATTACAAAAGAAACAATGAATGATGTTTAATGCTCATAGTGTCTGAATTTCAGCAAGGGAGGGATGACCTAAGGGGTGGGATGAAGGCTGGAGGTGCATTCTGCTGCCTGCTATGCCATAGACAACTACCAGAACAGCACAGCAGTCGATAGGATTTGGATACATGCATAAGGACTGGTGTGGCTGATAAGTTTTTATTTTATTTTATTTTATTTTATTTTATTTTATTTTATTTTATTT
>CM021731.1:125088359-125098600 GCA_011075105.1 Heteronetta atricapilla | reverse complement strand
TTTTCTTTTCTTTTCTTTTCTTTTCTTTTCTTTTCTTTTCTTTTCTTTTCTTCACTCCCTTCTGCATCCTTCATAACTTCATTTCTCTGTCCTTGTTAAGTGACTCCACAGTCTCCACTCTGTTTCTGTCTGTCACTGCTTTCCCTGTTGGAAGATTTTCAATGAAAGAAGGGAAGGATGATATTGTGAGTGCACCTTCATGTCTTTCTTTTTCTCTACGGGATGTGAGAATACTTTTTACTGATAGCTGCCCAGCTGGCATTTTTGGTGCCTCCTCATTCTTTATTTGTGTATGTGGTACTTCATGTACAACTCAGTGATAGCACTGTGGTAGCTGACTAAAATACTTACTAAATACTGGCTATATAGATAAAGAGGCATGCAGTCTGAAACCACTTCTGAATGATCTGCATCACTGTTTTCTACAGGAGGCACATTGCTCAATGACTTTGGTAGATCAGGGAAACCTACACAATGATGACTTTCTTCAGTCTCTGGTGCCTTGCTGACACTTCTTCATTCATTCAGAACAGGCTAATCTGGAAAATATAACTTATACTGTGAGAGACAAGAAAACATATTTGCTGCATCTTGAATCTTTTTTTCAAGCTCTGCCTCATCTGTCAATGTCTTTTTGATGTACAGATATGAGAATTTAAAATTTCCTTGGTCTTAACAAATTATTACATTCACTTATGGTAATTGAAGCTCCTATTTGCAGATACAAGGAAACTCATATTTAGATGATTATCTGTCAGGACTTCTATATATATATGCATCCATGCATCCCAAGATCTTTGCTCTCCATTTTATGTGCATGTCTTAGATTCCATGCTCAGTGCTTATGACTGTGCTAAAACATATGGTTGTTCAAATAAGCTTATCCTATCAGTCCATTCAATGTTTGTAGAGAGACATTAGTTTGTATAACTGCTATGTTCCAGCACTACTTACCACTATTTATACAGAAATACTCATATAGCTAATACTGATTTTATGTACTTTTTCTAGGCCAGCAATCTCATGAATCTTTGCCAGTAACAACTCAATTTTTGCCCACTGAAATAATTATTTTTCTAATCTGTGTGCTTCTATTGATCTAATTATAATCATTTAATTTCCTTAATATGATGCATTTTACCAGAATTCAAATTATATGAAATGGAATGTATCTTCAGGTGTGAAGTGCCAGTATGTTTTACGATCTATCACTCAACATAAATAAAAGCTTTGTCTTCCAAAGAAACCAGTCATGTACCACAGGGCTTTGTCCTACCATCTAGCACCATCGTAACTCGGTGATCTGTTGTGAAATAGTTTTGCACTCATGAGTTCCTAAAAAGAGAGGATGAGATCTCTTGCTCAAATCCCCCTATTTATTCTAGAGAAACATGTTAGGAGGAGGAGAAGTCCTTCTCACTCTTGTAAGCAGTTCCTTTCAATCAGTGTGACACCCAGGAAAACAGAAGTTTTCAACATCAAGCTGTGGTCAGCAGCAATAGCAGCTTGCTTGTTTGTAGTACCTTTCATCTAGAAGAACTCTGAACACAAACATGAAGGCAGATTTAAGAAAATAAAAAGCAAGACCAAAGCATTGATTGCATAGTGAAGGAGACGCCAGCCTGCATCTACTGAATGAGGGGCACCCCTAATTATAAATTTATTTGCTTTTATTGTCATGTTTCAAAACTTTAATGGTCATCTAATGTATTTTTTATGGGATGAATATATTTCTTTCAAAACCTCACGAACTGATCATGTGCAGCTGCTTTTAATTTCAATGGGAGTTGTAAAAGCTCATTACCCTCTCGATTTGTCCTTTAAATGTACTTACTTAAATATATAAACAAGATATCCAGAAAGCCTGAAGTAGCTGACAAAGAGGCTGCACCAAACCATATTTCCTACTCTTTCTATCCTAGGAACAGTCATGAGTTGGATCAATTATCATTTTGAATTAAACTAATTGCACATCTTCCTCAGTTTAAGTGGGCTGCAGTGGGCTTGGAGTATGACAGCAATATGTGTCCCACTTTTGTGTCTCCTGTGATGATCCTTTGCCTATACAGTGATGGGGTAGCAACAGAATTGCCAGAGCTATTTTGGCATTAACTCCTAACAGGAAAATGGTAACAGAACATTTGTGGCAGCTTCAGAATTTCTTTGAACTACCTTTATCCCAGAAGAAGAAAATAGTTTGAGTTGCTTTTCAGCTCACAGATGAAGTACTAATCCACCCTACACTTGCATTTTAATGACATTGCATAGTTTTGTGGCACCCAGCCACTTAAACTCTCCTTTGAAGAAACACTTTGTGGAATAACAACACTAAGAAGCCATGCTCACAGGAGTTAAAATGAGCAGCCTCTCTGGAGTCTCCTAACATTGCCCCAACAATAAATGCTGGCATAATTATTATTTTATAGTGATGAAGAGCACTGTAAGCTTTTTGCAACAGAAGTGAAAATACAGTGTCCCTACCCCAAACAACTCAACAGCAATGCCATGAAGAAGGATAGATAACAAACTGTACTGGGTCTGGCTGGGATGTTACCTTCCCCTGCAGCAGCCCTTACAGTGCTGCGCTCTGCACTTGTAGCTAGAACAGCAGTGGTATCACACTGGTGTTGTGTCTGCTGCTGAGCAGTGCTGGCACAGCATCAGGACTTTCTCTAACCCTCCTAGGGGGTGGGCAAAAAAGTGAGAAAGAAACAGCACCAGGGCTGCTGACCTAACTCAACCAAAGGGGAATTCCATGCCATGTGGTGTCACACTCAGCAATAAAAGGTGGAAAAAGGAAGAAGAGGGGAGGGGTGGCCTCTCATTGCGAAAGCGTCTGTCCTCCTCCCAAACACTGGCTATGTGCATTGAGGCCCTGCTTCAAGGACATTGTCAAGCATTGCTCATTTGTGGGAAGTTGAGAGTAATTTCTTTCCTTTGCACTTCCACATAGCCTTTACTTGTTTTGTTTTGTTATTCCCTTTCCCCCTCCCTCTTCCCGTTTCCCTTTTTTCCCTTTAGTTGAATTGTTTAATTAATAATAATATTTTCTTAATATATATATATTTTTATCTTTAATTAAATTATCCTTATCTCAACCTGTGAGTTGTTCTTTTGTTTACTTCTTCCCCTCCTCATCTGAGGAGGGGCAGTGAGACAGCGGGTGTGGTGTTCAGCTGCCTAGCACGGTAAAACCACCACACAAACCAGAATAGAAAAAGGAGATTTGGGGAGCAAGCACATACTCATTTTGACAAAGGTACACATATATTGAGTTAGCACAAAGCCATCTTGAGAAAACTACCTATTTACTTAGCAAAGGCCTTGCACAGAAGGTGCCAGAGAGAAGAAAGAGATTTTTAGAACTGTAACAGCAGGATTCATTTATTTCACTGGCAATTTTCTTGAAGACTTAAGAGAAAGTGGATCAATGAGGAAAAATGCAATTTCTTGTAAATGATGTTCTGAGCATGGAGGAAATGGACTGGCTGGGTGCTGCAGCGGTTCACCTGTGGTCCTGCTGGTGCTGGAGAGACACACCTGGGGTGGGCATTTCCCAGTCACAGTGGTGCTGAGACACTCGGGGACAGACAGGATGGCACAGCTGAACAAAGAGTTCATGAAGATATGGGGACTATCAAAGTTAGAGAGTGGGTAAAGGGTGCTACAGAATGGAGAGAAAAGAAGGGTACTGCAGCAGGGAGGGGAGTGCAGCACGTTACTGGTAACACAGGAGTTTCCAGTCTAGTCGGGCGTCTGGACCTGACTGTCCAAACCTAACTGTGTTTTTCTTTATTGACTTTTTCTCTTCCTGTGGGACTTGCCTTCTTGCTCCTCCTTCGCATCTCCTTTATGTACTGCTGCACAAGAGCGTTTTCATTCTGCACATCTTGTGAGATAGGGAAGTCTTCCCGATTCTCCCTTTCCTTGCCTAACTTGCTGGCTCCAAACCTAATCTGAAAAATGATCTTTTATTTCTTTACCCCACAGCTTATTGTTTCTTTTATCTGTTGTTAATTTTATCAATAGTATTATGTATTATCTTGTCAAGATTACTGAAAATCATTCTCAAGAGACAATACCAAAAATACATCATTTTGTTTTGTCTAGTATTTATTCAATGAATTCTGATTTCTGTTGCTGGCTCAGAAGACTGCTGCTTAATAAATAACAGTCAAGAGACATAAAAAAAATAAATTAAATCCATGCATCTGGAATAAGTCAAAAAAATATCCATCATACTCAGAATAAATACCACTTCTTGGTGTAAAGGAATTTTAGCTGTTTTTTAAAAGTTTATATCAGCCATGTCTCTTTGAAATGTTTTAGTTTCTTACATCTGGTCTATTGCTGCAATATTTTTTCTGATCTGAGTTTGTGATCTTTATGTTTGCTTTCCTTGCGTATTTGGTGTGAATTCATTTCCAGATAGAAAGCTTCCTACTTGTTTGTGACATGCACAGGGGAAAATGCAAGAGTTACTTCCTGGGAGATCAAAAAAGCTGTGCAGGTAAGAAAACAGGTTTGTCTCTTGTTTATTTCTAGCCTGAACTGTAAGGGAACTTGAATATCCTTTTCATGATAGAAATGCCATAAGAAGTAGACAGAAATAATTGCCTAAGATTTCTGTGGTTCATGGTGGATTAGCAAGAGGCACTCAGAGTTGAACTAGTTGTGACCTTTTCTCTATGATGGCAGAGCTGGCATGATATCAAAACCCATTATCCCCACTGGTGAAGCAGAGAGAGATACCAAAGCAGACAGACGCTCCCTGTAATGTCTTGTCTAAGCTTCTGTATTGATCTTTTGCAAAATCCTCTCCCGTCCTCTACGTCTAGCCAGCATGAGGTGAAGTTGCACTGAGCAATCCTTGGCACTCAAATTACAAGAAGAGACATTGTGATACAAAAGCCACTTTGGGCTTTTTACTTTAGCTATTGTTATGATAAAAATTCCATATTTTAGGCTCTGTAATCCAGTAGGTAGATCACAGACACAGAGACTGAGTAGCTATAAATTCCTGTAAATGCAGGCAAATTTTCAAGATGAGAGTCTGAACCAAGATGCATGTGCTTCTGCTCATCTTGAGATTCCTATAGATAGATTCAGATTTTCTGTTTCTTTCTTTAAATTAGTTTTCCATTGATCTCTTCCAGTTAGGAGTCTTTAGCAGTTCCAAAAATCTAGCCTGTAGAGAAATCCTGGACCCTCTGTATGTAGTTAAAGGAAACTTTGGAACTTTTCCAAGATCTCATCTGATGCAGCTATTTCTGAGCACTAGGGAATGAAGCACTAAAAATGAGATGCCTGCATTTCCTGGTTAGCAAAATATATTACAATTTGTGAAAAGCAGCATCTGAGTGATTAGTAAAAAAAGATTTCCTTTTCCGGTACCAGTGAGCCCCTCCAAAACTCAAAATAATGTTTGCTAAAATTTGTTTAATATGCCTTTAAGTTCATTTACATTTCAGTTACCTCTGCTGAAAAAAAAAAAAAAAGGTAGAAATTAAAAATCTACCTCTCCCTCTTTAGGTATTTACATAAATGAAAGGGCAGGATGCTGAATTATGGACCAAGGGTAGATCTGCAAGTTCTGTGCCTGTATTGTCTGTAACTCTGCATTGGCTTGGGACACGTTCACACCAGGAAAATTCTGAACATTATTTTTGGCATGAAATTATGTGGATTAACTGTTACATCATTCTCTTTTATATACCGCATCCATAAAAAAGTGGTGTTTTTCAAGAGAAATGCTCAGCATTCTGGGCAAGATGATTAAGGAGGCCTCCAAAGACAGAAGCTTACTTCTCACTCCAATCAGCATCTCTTGATCTGGGAGTGGTTCAGAGCACTTCAGGACTGTGAGATGTTTAGCAGCAGCAAAAGCAGCGTGGTGACTCTATGTTGACTGTGGCTGCTTCCAGCCCAGGATTCCCTTGTTTCCCATTTCCTCCTGCAATCCAGAAGGCATCTCACGTGCTGACTGATGGGAGAGGACAGCAGCCCTGCTAACAGCAGCTCTCCCTCACTCAGGGAGCTGTGATGTGCTGTGGCACTGTCTGAAAATTAGGCATTTCCACGAATTTCCTTGCCATGCTGTTGGCATGAGGGCATTCGTAACATACAGGCTGGCCCTAGGAATTATAGCATGCATAATCAACCAAAAGGACTGTACCTTATGCTCTTGAAACTGACATGTAATGAGGAAAACTGTGCATTACACACAATATATATGATATATAAAATATAAACAATGCCACATTGCAGGTTTATTACAAGTCAGTTAACTTCCTAAGATAAAAAAAAAAAATAAGAAACCCAATGAATGTCTTCTCTACACACCACAGAAGAATCAATTTTAGACAGGCTTAAGAGTACTCCATTAACATTTGTGTAGGACCTAAGCAGTTACACAAGGCTGCAGCTCAATGAGATTTTCTAAACAAGTAGATAAATAATAGGGCTCTGGAGGTACATCATTTGCACTCAATAGTAAGTATAAAACTCCTTAGTAAAGATGGGCAGTAGGAATCCAGGGTTGAGAAACCACTGAGGAGGCATCATTCTGGATGTGGGAGGTTCCAGAGCTGTGTCCTAACCTAAGGGTCTAATTTAGGAACAGATTAATTATACCCCAGAAATATCTTTTTTTTTTTTTTTTTTTTTTTTTTTTTTTTTTTTTTTTTCCTCTGCCAACTGTAAAGGGGACCAAAGGTGAGCACTCAGCTGGGGACATCTGCATTGTACCACTGTGCACAGATGAACCTCACTTTCATATTGTGTTTGTTATTGCAATCACCTGATTTTATTTTTTATTTATCTCTTTTCACTAGGTCAGCTTCTATCTCCTTATCACAGTTTCTCATGGTTTTAGCTATCAGGCATTTGGCAGGGCTGAATTCTGGTGCTTTTCATCTCACAGCACTAGTAGCTGCTGGAAGTGTATAAGGAGCTTGGCTAAGTCTCTCCTGCTATTGAGGTGGAAAAATGTACAGGATGTTTGTGTTAACTGATAGATTACAATTCTCAATTAGATAATTAGGTTATTGATTTTCTGTCTTTCTCACCTTAGAATGCTTACTGAATATTCTTAAAAATCCTTTGATGTCTTGTCCTTCAGTTTAAGCTTATTTTTGAGAGAAAAGCTGTGCTCCTCTAACATTCTAGGCTAAACACCACATCCAAGTGGTTCCTCTCTGGAGAGGACATGGGTCTTCCAGATGAAGAGGGTTAATCTGGACCTTTCCAAGGTTGTGTTGTTATCCATTCCAGTATACTGTAATTTCTGGTGAGATAAACAGTGATATTCTCTATATACTATACTATACTATACTATATATATTATTGCCTCTTTACCCTTATGTCAGATTGTATTTCATCCAAGCTAGGGTCAGAAGACTGCTATGGAGACTAATTGGAGATATAAGACGTAGTACAAAAAGACTTTTTATAGGCTGTATTTTCTGAATATTTCCTTGACAGAGAAAAAAGTATTTTTATAAGCTATGTTTTTAGAGTAGTTCAGTTGCTTAAGGGTTCCAACCAATACACATTAATCTGCAGTAACATTTTGAAGCTTTAGAACAAGCTGCTCCCTGGATACTTGTGCCCTGGTGAATATTGCATAAGGGAAAATGATTAGATTTTAGAAGATTTTTGTATGTCCCGAGTGCAGTACTTCCCCTATATATTATTGGCTGTAAAGCAGATCTCAGAGGTAACTTTACTGCCAAGTGTCTCAGGATTATATTAGCTACCTCAGTGGACTGTTGTGAGAACATTGCTTTTTTAGAAATGTAGCTTTTGTCATTAACTTGTGGAGGGAACAGTCTAGAAGCTCCAAGTGAATGACCCCCTGCCAGGCATGACTCTTGATTGCTGTGAAGGGTGGTTTGGGATGGAAAGGATGGTGAGTAAGATAGGAAAGAG
The DNA here is from genome assembly GCA_011075105.1 of Heteronetta atricapilla. Taxonomy (NCBI): domain Eukaryota; kingdom Metazoa; phylum Chordata; class Aves; order Anseriformes; family Anatidae; genus Heteronetta; species Heteronetta atricapilla. The sequence goes on along the minus strand of CM021731.1, from coordinate 125,090,671 downwards.
AAGCTGAAGTACTTATATCCGTTATAAGCTTGTTATTTCTGTAGAAGAAATGATTCAGTGATGCAAGGAAATGGGAAGATAATTCAAGCCTTTCCAAGGATGGACCTGGCTTGTAAAAAAATTCTGACAGTACCCATGGTAGCACCACAGTGTTCTAGAGATAGAGTAAATGCAGGACTGAGGGGCAAGGCAGGTGAAATATTGCCCAGTACAGCTAGGCCACTTTGCTCCAGGAAGGCTGCAGACAGCTGGACAAGACTCGGCTACTGCATGTGGGTCACTTGCTGTGTGGCATACAGCACGGAGGAAGCTGCATTTTCCTTCTGTGGGAAACACTAGGGATGCTGCCCTGCAGACTTTTGCTAAGTCCAGTCCTTCCCTCCTGCAAATTTGAGATGTTTAAAGAATGTGGTTCCTGGGTTTTAGTATGTGATTGCAGCCCACTGTGGGGGAAAAGCAGGATTCTTCTCCCTTAATTTATGATTTCTCTGCCTCTGACGTAGATAATCTACATCTGCTCCAGTCACTGTAGACTCCCTTTGAGTCAATGAGGAGGAATAAACACTTTTAGGACATGAATCATCTGATGCATTTTAGACATTTACATTAGGGTTGGATCATTTCCACTGTAGCACTGCCTATTTCCTCTCCACTTGATTATAGAGAGAACTTGGCTCACAAATAGATGTCACCATCTAAAGTTAGGTGAAACAAATCCCACACAGACAGCTTGCTGTAGATATGCTAACTGAATGGGATATTCAGGCATTTTTTATTATTTTATTTTTTATTTTTTTATGGTGTTCTGAGGAGGAAGTCTAGAAAGGGCTAGGAAGGGGGCGATGGGCATGTTCTAGAGAAATCTATGTAAGGAACAGAGAATAGAAGATATTTGTAAAAGAGCTTGAAAAGTGGATAAATACTATGGTGAGAAGATTGCATCTGATTGCAAATTATTCAGAACACTCTAATCTGAAGCTGACTGCAAAGAGCTGTAACAGAAACTCATAATACTCAGTAAATTGATAATAAAATGACAAATGAAAATTAATGCTCATAAGTGCAAAGTAATGCAAATGGAATAAAAATAACTCAAACTATTCACACATAATAACAGGCTTTAAATTAGTGATTACCATTCAGGAAATACATTTTGGAGTGACTGTGGATAGCTTTCTGGAAACATCAGCTCAGTACTCAGAGAAGGTCAAAAGAACATACAAAACATTAGGAATTACTGGGAAAGGAATGGAGTAAATCCAGGAAATGTTCTTATGCCACCGCATAAGTTGACAGTGCTCCCACACCTTGAATGAATGTACTGTTCTTCCTATGTAGCCTCAAGGCAGGTATAAGAAAGCTAGAGATGAGATAAAGAAGGGCTGCAAAGTGATCAATGATATAGAACGGCAAGACAGACTTCAGCTCTCCAGTCAGAAAAAGCAATGGATGAGAATGTAATATGATAAAAGCCTGTAAAATGATAAACGATTTAGAGAATGTGAATAGGCAACGATTACAGACAATTTTGTGTCCTTCAGGTTAAGGAGACATTTTATGAAACATCAACCATATATTTAAAATGAACAAAAGGTAGCCCTTTTCCACACAATTCAAAATTAAATCATAGCACTCCTTGCTAAAGGAGGCCAAGTTGATAAAAAATAGAACATAGAATCATAGAATCACAAAATAGCTTGGGCTGGAAGGGCCTTAAAGATCCTTTAATTTCACCCCCTGCCATGGGCAAGGACACCTCCCACCAGACCAGGCTGCCCAAAGCCCCATCCAACCTGTCCTTAAGCACTTTCAGGGATGGGGCATCCACAGCTGCTCTGGGCAGCCTATGCCATTGCCTCACCACCCTTTGAGTGAAGAATTTCTTCATAATATCTAACCTAAATCTACCGCCTTTTAGCTTAAAACTATCACTCTTTGTTCTATCACTACAATCCCTGATAAAGAGTCCCTCTCCAATATAGAGATATATATCTAGTACAGATATTAGGTGAAATCAGATTTCTCCATCTATATGTATTAAACCTTCAGACTGGACATTAGGAAAAAATTCTTTATTGTGAGGGTGGTCAAACACTGGAAGAGGCTTCCTAGTGAGGTTGTTGATGCCCCATGCCTGTCAATGTTCAAGAGGAATTTGGACAACACCATCAATAATATGCTTTATCTTTTGCTTATCCCTGAAGGTCCCTTCCAGCTGAACTATTCTACTCTACTGTACTCTATTCTGTTCTGTTCTATTCTATTTTCTATTCTATTCTATTCTATTCTATTCTATTCTATTCTATTCTATT
>CM021731.1:125019806-125088349 GCA_011075105.1 Heteronetta atricapilla | reverse complement strand
TTCTATTCTATTCTATTCTATTCTATTCTATTCTATTCTATTCTATTCTATTCTATTCTATTCTATTCCATTCTATTCCATTCCATTCCATTCCATTCTACTGTATTCTACTGTATTCTACTGTATTCTACTGTATGCTATTCTACTCCATTCCATTCCGTTCCAGTTCAGAAAAAAAATCCTGAGTAATCAGTTCCTGAACAGCTAACTTCTGGAGAACAGCATCTGTTTTATCACTTCTATTTTATCATGGTATACTTCCATTTTCTATTTTTTACACACTTTACTGAAATACTGGCTAATGGTTGCTATTGGGTACAGATTCTGAGCTAAACTAGCACAATCTGATGCAGCATGCCAGTCTGCATGTCAGTAGATGTGAAAAGAGTCTGAGAAAGAGCGAGAGAGAAACACTGGGAAAGAAGTCTGTACCAGGTCTGAGCTGAGAAGGCAACTATTTTTGACATCCCTGAATGTATGCATGGCATAATGGGTGGCAGCAGTCCCCCTTGAGAGGCCACTAAAACATAATAATATAAACTTCTGACCTGGAAAAAGCAGTTAGAACTGAGACAACAGGTGTAATTTATTGCTCTGAAGTTCAGCATTATTATGAAGGAAAAGATCTTGGGCTCAGGTGAGGTATGTTCTGAGCAAAGTGGCCCTGCATAAGGATCAAAAGTGGATGGGCTGTACTTTGACCACCAAGAGCTCTGAGCAACATGGGTTGCTGCTGGTGTAGCACAAAGAAGCAGGAGAGGTGCTTCCTGAGAAATGCAAGACTGACTTTCACAGAATCACAGAACTGTAGGGGTTGGAAGGGACCTTGTAAGATCATCGGGTCCACTCCCCCTGCCAAAGCAGGTTCCTCAGAGCAGGCTGCCCAGGTAGGCATCCAGATGGGCCTTGAATATCTCCAGAGGAGGAGACTCCACAATCTCCCTAGGCAGCCTTTCTTGCCTCTCCCCTCCCACATCTACTGTGTATAGCTCTGGACAATTAAAGGTTGAAGTCAATGCAACAGAATTAGACTTACTCCTTTCCTAGTGGTTTGGTCTGCTGAAAACTAGTCTAGAAATCTGAGGATGGGAATGCAGATGTTTATTAGGACACCAAGGATGTGGACCCATGGAAACCTAAGGGGGATTAAATGCTAACTACAGCTTCTTCCTAATCGTGGGGGGCAGTGAAAAAGCAGCAGATCCAACTGTGTCCTGAGTTGCTTCTTCCACAAATGTTGTTTACATCCTAATGATGTAATTAGGATAATTTAATTATGTGATTAATTAAATAATCTTAATTTATCTTTTGTTTATATTTTTGTCTACCCAGTGACTGAGCCATGGACTTTTCTTTGTCTTGTATTAGCACACAGAGTCAGAATTAAACCTTAACCTGTTACAGCATTCAGGAGATCACTTTGTTGTGCTAAAACAGAAGAGACACACCATTTCAGGCAGCTGTATTGGAGTGTGACCAGTGACAGTCATGATGTTATGAAGGTGTCGAAAAGTGTTATTACTGGCTGCATTATTCTGAAGGGAACAAAGTGATTTAAAAAGAGTCATACTGAGTCTACTGAATTGATGGCAGTCTTCATTAAGATTTGGGATTGGACCCAAGAGGTTTTTCTACACTGAAAAGTAAGATGGAAAAAAAAAAAAAGAGAGAAAGGCCTCCTGATACTTAATCAAAATCCATCAATCCACTCAGAATCACATTTACCGTCTCCAGGAACTACCACCCTTCCACAACAACTTGCTGTTCGTCCCACCCACCCCACCCTCCACTGGCATTTGGCAGAGGAAGGATGGGGGTCCTCTGTAGTGGCTCTGCTCACTCAGTTCTAATTCCAAACCTCTAAAGACTCTGTTGACGCAGCCAGCCACCTGGACTGTTAGATTCCTGGTGAGGTTTTCAGGACTGGATTAAGACAATTTGAATTTATGATTTGTTTCAAAGTAGGGCAGATTTGGTTTGGCAGTCTGTGGGATGTGATAAACATGGAATTCCAGCAGCAGTAAGTGTCTTTTCAAGAAGCAGACAAATACTGTAGTTACCCTTTCGTTCTGCAGTTTTGGTTTTGATAGATTAGTGGAGCTCTGCTCACAGTGAATGACAATCAAAGCCATGTTACATGGTAGTTTTGTCTTGTTCAGTGGTAAGGCTGCACCTCTTCTTTTGTAACCCTAATTTAAGAAAAGTAGCAGGTGCTTAGGGCGTCTTACTCCTACACTGCGGCCAGAGCCATCATGCACACCAGCAGAGAAGGAACCAAGTCCATCATCTAGGCAGGACTGGTGGGATGAAGAACAGGGAATATAGAGTGAATGTAAGTGACACATGTCAACAGTTTAGTGCAAAATCTTTGTGGGGATTAGCATGCTGTCAGTTCTTGCCTTCCAGTGTACCATAAGCAAATCTGCATTTTTTATGCAACTGTTTTATCAGTATAGCCTCAGCACAGAGTACATGTCAAGAGAATGTAGAGAGAATAAAGTTTTCCTTGGGGATACCAGAGAACTCTGTTAGAAGCAACACAGAGTTTTTCTGTTGCCTTGCTAGAGGTCTTGAGAAACTGCATTTCTGTTGTCGTACCTGCATTATTTCTAAAGCCCAAAACTCCAGAGCAAACCCCCAAACACTGCCATGCCTGTCTTCTGATCTTCATGATTCAACAGCCTTTATACATAAAATCTCCTGCTGCTTTTAGGATTTTCTTCTTGTCACGGCTGGACTAACATTTCAGCAAATTCGGAAACACCCCACTGAATTCCTTGCTGTCATTACTATGGTGTTTCAGATACTCAGGTTAATGCACCTAAAATCAGTTTCTGTATTTCTGCAAAGTACTGCAGTCTCATACAGAAATACGCTGTTACAAACATCCAAAATTCTAAATTAATTTTGCTGGTAAGATTTTAATAGTGCAGTTAACACAGATACTCTCTGTTAGTAGCAAACCCCAAACAATATTTTCTATTATCTCTACATTGGTTTTAATGAAATCCTAGAGATTGCAATATGTGATCCCCCTCCTTGTTTTCCAGTAGCTTTACTATTCAAAAATGATTTTAAATTAAGTCTCTTGTATATTTAGATGCTTTTTCTGCTATTTTTCTTGTATAATTCATCTCCCCATCCATGTGGTTTGCATGCTTTTCCTGTGTGATTTTACTGGGGATAATTTTCTGGAGACACTTTCAATGCTTTCTTCTAGAGAGGATATACACAGCATATCCAGGGTTCTTAATACCATACATGCATCGGAGAGAAGGTATTACTAAAACCCTTCTATTCCACCTGCCTGCCGAGAAGTAAGTTCATTGCATTCCATGTTTGTGTCTCCCTGACTGTAAGGTACAGAGAAATGTTAAATACTTCTGAAATAGGAAAGCTGAAGGAGACTGGACTGGAAGAGATTGCAGCCTTGGTAAATTGCTTTACTGCCTGCCAGATCAAATCAATACCCTCTTTTCCTTTAATATGGCTTAAAGTAAACAACTAACAAACAAACAAATAAAAACAGCCCCCAACTAGACATAAAATCAACAAAAACAATGCTCAAGGGTTTAATTTATCAAAACAAAACAAAAAACAATCGTATATTTCAGACTAGTAGATAATGCTTGAATTTCTGGACAGAAATCAGTAATTCCGTATTATTACATACTCTATCCAAAGAGATACCGTTAAAAGAAATGCACTTCAGATTCATATATTCCTTTGAGCACAGCCTTTTATCTCTGATGGCAATTCCTGTGTGTCCTGAGACATTTCTGCCTGGGCTTCCTGTAGCTCCTGGAGAAAGCCAGGGGATCTCCTGCCTGCAGTTGCTTAGGAAAGAGTGTTTCTCAAAATACAAAGCAGAAAAGGAGAAACTGAACAAGAACAGTCCTCTGTGCACTTGCAGTCAACCCATATCAAGAATGGGAGCACTGACACCACCGCTGTATCAGAGCCTCTGCTACCACCTGTGGCTATCAGCTTCTAGGAAACACCAAGCAGCATCCTCTTGTAGCAGAACCTCGAATACATAATCCAGCCCAATGCAATTCTTAGACAAACCGACCATAAACTACAGGCTCTCAGACAAACCCTATTCAAGTTAGGATTCCAGGGCAGCCTTCTGCTGCGTGTTTTGTTGGCACCAGCCAGCAGAGGTGCACCTGGAATACAGGTTGGCTCATTCAGTTCAGTGAGCTGCTTTGTCTCCCCCTCTCATCATTTAAAGTGCTGAACGTGAAATTTAGTGGTTGGTTATGTGTAACACAGCTCCCTGTGTGGGCACAGAAGTGTCTGCTGCTGCTCCTGGCTGAATTAATTGTGTATTTAGGGAAAGCTGACAAACCCTTAGGACTTGTGATCGTAGTGCAGAAGGACCTGGAAAGGATCTGTTCAGGAAACGGAGTTATTGCCCTAGGAATTGTTACAGGAGCACAGTTACACTTCAGAACAGATGTTCAAATCCTCTGGAGACACGTGCCAAGGCACTTCTGAAATCCCTGTTTGTGTAAATCTGTCTTGGTATTGCCCAAATTGCATTACAAACATGGCCCTAATTGGCCCAAACTCACCAAGACAAAGCTTTCAGGATGCCTAACGCTTTCTGAAAATGGAAGGACTCTACAGCTGAAATTTGATGCACATTGCAGGTATTCCTGCATGAAAGAAAAACAGCTTCTGTCTGCTACCCACTCACTTTTCCCATGGCTGCTTCTTCATCATTACCTCTTCTGTCTCTTCTGCTCATGCAGATGAGCAGAGAACACCATCAGAGACCTGAGGGGCTGAAAATAGGCAGTACATAACTGCCAGGTTATTTTTCAGATAGATTGGCTGCCTATTTGAGTTCAGAGCATGAGCACTTGTGGTTGCACAACAGAGATGGAGAAGAGGCTGTGAGGATGGAGGCCTGGAATTGTTTCGACTGCTTTAAGCAACATAGCCAAATGAGAAAGAGTAGCTGGAAATATGTTCTGCACTTTTTTTCTATTTCCCAGCAACTGAAGGTTGTGATTCTTTCTCTGCCCCAGCCTCACATAAAAGCAAAATGGGGGACAGAGGACTCTAAAAAGGAAGCGATTCATCTCTGCTTCCTATGAAGATAAGCAGTGCTTTTCTGGATGAGTTTTTTTGCTTTGCATGCACTTTGTGCTGCAGCTGCGAGACTACAGAAGAGCTGCTCTCGGAAGTGCATACTTGGTGTCAATGGTTAGCATATAAGAAACGGTAGCTTATGCCAGGGTCATATTCTGCCCCATGGATTGCTCACTTTTACCATCTGGAAGTCAGTGAATGTCATGTGGCCTTGTCCGTGCTAGGGAGGGAGTAACACAGTGAACCATAATCATGGAGATGACTACAGGAAAGTGAGGGCTGACAAGGTTTTTCAGAACTCCCCCCACAAAACCGAAGGTGTACAACTCTACACATCTTTCCTGTAGCTTCAGTCATCCTCAGAAGCAGCAGGTCAGGTGGGGGTGTCACAAACAGCCTTCATTTAGCAATGGGCAAGGTTGGAAAATCCTTTTAAAATTATTATTATTATTATTAATAATAATAATAATTTTCTGGTCATACTCCCTATTTCTCACTGGTTTATTGATATTCAATATTTTAGGCTTTGGTACAAACTGTGTGTGCATGTGTAGGAGGGGAGAAAGGGTTGTTTGGTCTGGTAAGTTCCAACATTCATTTTTATGGATTAAGGAAATACTTGTTTCTGTTGTCTTATAATATTTGCACCATATAACAGAGAATATCCCATTGCCAATGTTTGCCCTGGGCTACAGCAGCAACTTTCTTGAGCTACGGTTTCTTAAATGTTGAATGTTTAAATTCAGGCAACATAAAAATAAGTGTGAAAGGCTTTAAAATCCAGATTTCCTAAAGGAGGTGGTAACTGGGAGTGACTTTCTCGTCTTTATCTCCTAACAATGTAACGTCATTTGCTTCCACTGATTTTCCCTCGATTATGTTACTTGTGATTTATATCTTTATGAAAGAGAACAAGATCAAAGCAATGATGAAATCACTAAGAGTCACTTCGTGATTTATTCTTCTCCCTGACACCAAAGTAGAACAGTTTCATAACCAACACAGATCTCTTTATAGGCATTAATCCAGGAAAGCATTAAAGTACCTGCCGAGTCTATTCCTGTTCAGGGAAACCTGTCCTGAGCTCATGTATATCGCTGCGTGAGAGATCTTTTCCTGAATCAAGGCATAGTCAAACAGATCTAGTTCTATATGGGTGATAATCATGATAATCGCTGTAATTAGTATTAAATATATAGAATGATTACTTTTTTTTTTTTTTTTTTTTTTTCCAGATATTAACTATGTGGGTATACTATGGAGGTAAATCTAAGAAAGAAATTGTCCTATTGAACAGGTCATGTAGACATAAAAATAAGACAGTTCTGCTACCATACAGAATCATACTATCATTAAAGTTGACATTCATAATTTCTTGGTGCCTTTTTAAAAATTTTTTATTTTATCCACTGATCATATCAAAATTCCTGCTAAATTTACTTCAACAATTTAACAGATTCTGGTTAGTGGAGTTTTTCTTTTCAGAATCAAATGCAAAATGCATTAAAATACATTAAAAGGTAAGAATAAGATTATCTTAACAAAAAATGTCGTGGAATTATGTTTCACTAAACATGAAAGAGAAAACATGAGAAAGAATGATGTTAGGTAATCAGTATACAGGTTACAGCTAAGAAAACCAGTCTGCACACATAAAGGAGGAATAGTACTAACCCAGAGTGAAGTTTCAGAAAAGCTCAAATAAAAATCATCCACCTGTGGTTGACCTCTCTCACATTTGTTAAATGGTTTTGTTTACAAAAGATATAACCACAAAATGTACGCTTATTTTATATACATTTTCAGCACAGTATAGGTAAAACAGCCACAAGATGGCAATACACCATGCTGTGAAAGAAAATTACTACACGTTGTCTGATTTTAACCCCTCCATACATGGCTGAAACACACTGCTTGTTTAGCTTCAGGAAATTTAATAAGGAATAGGCAGAGAGTAAACAGAAAACAAACTAACTAACTAACAAAAAAACCCTGATCCCATTGCTGCTATAAACATAGTGTTTCTCATTTCTTCTTGCTCTCCAGTTACTCCTGCTGTCTGTGTGCAGGGATCTATTGGTCTGAATGAATGAAAGCACTAGGGGATGCCATACTCATGAGCATCTTTGTGGTAAGAAACCTGGTGTACTTGTGAACGTTGCAGAGACAACAAAACTCATGCCAGTCCAGAGGATGGTGAGAAGAAACAGATGCCTTTCTGCCCTGCAGTAATAAAAATAGAGACAGCATAATGTTATGAAAAGGGATGCAAATGAGATAGTACTGTGTTCAAAGCTGTACTCTCAGGTGCTAATAATGAGGACATTTGCAGCAAATCAAAGACTAATTGTAAGAGGTGGTGAAAAGACACCTGAGCATACAATAGTACTGAGTCACCAGTCTGAGGTAGCTGCAGAAAAGACGAATGTGATTACAGGATGCAGCAGGTGAAGTGTGTTTTTCAGATGCTGATTGTTTGCGTTCCTCTTGTGATGCAGTGATGTGGTGTGTCAGGGCACTGCTCACAGGGCATGGAGGTAGCTCCCCTCCATTTGCCTGGAATATAACAGATTTCTGATGTGGTTACGAGGCAGGATGTTGGGAAGTGACTGCTTGATGTACAGCATTTGCAGAGTCTGGATTAAAGTAATCACTAGTTCTGGAGGCAGGAGGAAGTTTTTCTCAGGTCAGAAGGTCAGGGATTATTGAAACTGGGTTATGCTTCCCTGGGTAACAGGAAGGCGTTCCTTACTTACATCCTAAGGCAACCTGGCAATTTCACCTAAAAGTGCTCACCTGTTTTCTTCTTGTGATGTGTTGCAGCTGACTTTTGAACTTCTGTTACTGCCTTCAGCTTGTGACGTGCAGAACAGGTAGATCTGTGGGCTGCCTTCAGTAAATGCACATTGCATCAGGCACTGGAGCCAAAGGGATCTGGACTGAACAAGAATGTTACTTGTTGCCATATGATTCTGCAGAGCAGTATTTTATTAGTCCTTGTCCCTAAATGTCTGGTTTAGAAATACTGAAGAAGTTACAAGTTAAATGAATCACCAGTTTTGTTTTAAACGGTAAATAGGTAAGACATAGATGAGAAGATTTATTCCTTTTCTGTCATCCTGAATAATGTATCCCTTGCCCTGTTGACTTTGAATTGCCATCTTGCTACTGCATTTTCTGATTGCCTGCTGCTCATAAGTATCGGAATAACCAATCTGTTAAATTGTTGACCACTTCTAATGATCCCAAGAAAGGTCACACTTCATGCTATTCTATCTTCTGCATAAAATCAGACAATACAGATTGAAATCCCTCCTGCCTCTGTAGACAGCTGGGCTATAGTTTGTAAGTGGACTGCTAATACAATTTTGATTACAGTTCCCTGCTCTTTTTTTAATAGATTTAAAATTTAACAAGGAGTTATATATACCAGCCTACAAAATTGTTATTAGACTGCTCTGTTGCTGTTGTTTTTTATTATTATTATTATTTATTAATTCCACTAAAGGGTTGATATATATCCCAATTAACCATTTTGATTCTTTTATTGCAAATTGCGTTTCAATTACTTTCTGCTTCTCACTGATGCACAGTTCCAATGAAGATAAATATGTTTTTCTTGTTGTAGGAATTGCATTATTACCGCCTGGGACAGATTGAGAGATGTTTAACAAGTAGTCGAGTAGTCAATTCTTTTCTTTTAAATGTTATTTATTCCAGATACACAAGAACAAAGATGTCATGATATTGCTGGAGCTGTTTTACAAGACCATTATCCATGGACAGAATATATTAAAGTTGTAGGATAACACCATGGTTCATATATTGAAAATAGCCAGGATACAGATAACTGACAGTTAAAGGATCCCTGTATCACAAGTCCTAGATGGTCCCAGTGGATATTTTGACGTTACATTTTGGTTCCTACTTTTTTTTTGGTCACTAAAATCACTAGTCTGTAGCAATCGAAGTTGTAGCTGTTTTGTTATCAGTTAAAATGGTTCTTATTATGCATTGTTTCAATTATGCCAGATTTGGAAGGAAAAAAAGTAAATTCTACCTCTCTTTTTCCTCTTGTTCATGCACTTGAACATCCATGAATGTTTTCATGCCACCAAACAGAAAATTAAGCCACTTCTAAAAACATCACATTTCAAATGATTGAAACAGAAAATGTATACTGCAGTCTTTCTGTCTAGTCATGTATTCTTCTTCTCATTTTTTTTCCATGTTTCATTTGTGAATGCTGTTGAAATTTTGACTATTATGATTTAGCAAAGGAAACTGCAAAACCTTAGAAATTTTCACAGGAGGGGAAGACCATTTTTCATGTGGCTTTACTGGTTTTGTATATCTTCTGACCATTTTTTTTAGCTCCATGTTCTGTCTCCTATATGTGCAAAAGTATTTGCATTGTATTTTTCTGCTCCTATATCATAAGACCTCTAACTTCCTCCTTTCTAAATAAAAAATAAAACACACACACACAAACCAACAAAAAGCCAAAACACTCTAAGAATCTAAGAGTTTCCTCCCTACTACTGGTCTCCTGGTTCATGTTTTCAATTTGTTTCCTATTGAGTGTGGAATGTCACTTTGACTTTCCATATCTGATTTTATTCACTATAAAATGATGGCTAGATATTGATGCAACCTGGACCAGTGGATAGGGAATTCTGATCTGATATTGATTCTGCACACTTTATCTCAAGCTCCTAAACTTGAAGTGCAGCAATAACTATACAAACAGAGGTCCTAGATCAATGATATTGCTGGAGAACATGTAGATCACCAAGATCTAAAATCTGATTGTAACTATAGAAAGTTACATTATGTAGAAAAGAACAAAAAAGACTGGAACAAAACCCAGTACCACTCTCAGTGAATTTATCTGAGAACCAAGTGCAGCTGTTTCTGTAGATGTTATGCTATATCAAGATACTCATATTCTGCCTGTTTTGGAGCTATTTTTCTTCTTTTTGTTCCCTATATTGAAGCCAGGTAATTTATGAGAGATTTCAAGGAAAACAGAATCACTTGTCTCTAGTCAGTTAAAAATGCAGGTACCCGAAGTCTTCTGTTCTAAGGGTGTCATTTCTGTGTATTTAAATGGCTAAGTACCCATTAAGATCACTATAAGCCTTTCAGCTAAACTTTTTACAGCTCTTTGTTCTCTCACTCTATTCAGACATATAGATTTTCCTGCTATCTTTCCTTTCCTTTTCTTTACTCTGACTCATTGATCACACATCACTAATGGGTTTTTCTGTGCTTCAGTTTCTCCATCTGTGAAATGAGGAACATCTATATTTGCTGTTGTGTCAAGGTAATAGATGTATTAGAAATACCTCAGCTAGTCATTGCAGTGCTCCCATTTGTAGGCAGCTCCTTAAATCAAACCACTGAAGCACTACTTCTTGTTGCTCTGAGGCACTGTAATTTGGTGTGTTCAAATACTGCTGCTATTCTAGGCTATCTTGAAAGAAGAAGAAAATACTATTCTATCCAACATTTAGAGAGAGGTAAACATTCCCTGGGGAGAAATTGACTGGCTTGTTTGTAAATGGGATAAAATATGCAAGATTTAGAATATGTTGAGTAGTGACTTACATCAGCAAGAGAACCTGTAAAATGTTTCAGTATCAGAATCTGGCGGTTGTTGGGGTTTTTTCTTATTGCTTTCAGTTACTTATGAGAATTATAAAAGCAGAGGAGAAGTAGGCCATTGGATTTGCTCATGAGGTATAAATTAAGACATCCTTTCACAGAATCACAGGATGTCTGAGGTTGAGAAGAGAAACCTCTGGTATGCATTTAAAAATCTCAACCTCCTTTCTCCCAGAAAACATTTTTTCCCCCAGCCAGACACAGAGACTGAAAAGCATATGGGTAAATTGAGATGGGAAAAAAAACTGAACAGCCCCGAGGATTTCTGAATACTTGCTGTCAGTAATTATAACTATTAAGAAAAAAGTCTGTAATACTACGCTTTTGTTGTTTAGAAGTAACAGTTTAATATGTTTCAGAGCTTGAAAAAATGCATCTGTTCACTAGGACAGTGTCCACTCACAGCTTATGCTGTGGTGGTGACAAGACATGGGGAGGGAGGTGGCACAATCCCGTCTGTGGATGGTTCTGTTGCTCCTTAAGGGAAAGTGTCCCACACTGTTCAACCCAAGTATGGGCAGGCTACACAGGGTGCTTGCACCCTGCCTGTTGCACCCTGCCTGTCTTACTGCCTGTTGCAGATGATGAGTCTGGTCTTGAGGGCCAGCTTTCGCAAAGCTCGAAGAGTCAGCCCTGTTCATGTTTATCCTGAAGGCTGGGCAAACAAACAAACTCAGAAAATATTCTACAAACTCAGCCTAGTCATCAGTGTGTACAAGGAGCTAATCTGACATTATCATTCCTCAAGACTAAGTCAATCTGTGGCCATTACTTTTGCCTCTTTCCCGTACAAACAGAAAGTCAGTAGTGGCATTCTGAAGGGCTCCATTTTAGGGCCAGTTCTCTTCAACATTTTCATAAATGACTTGGATGAAGGATTCAAAGGTGTTCTAAGTTTGTAAATGACACTGAACTGGGAGGAGCTGTTGAGTCCTTCAAGGCTAGAGAGGCCTTGCAGAAAGATTTTGACAAATCTGAGAGCTGGGCAGTCACCAAAAATGTGAAGTTCAACAAGAGAAAGTGTTGAATTCTGCACATGGGATAGGACAAACCTGGATATATGTACAAACTAGGGGACAAGAGGCTGGGCAACATCTCCACAGAAAGTGATCTGATTGATGGCAAGCTGAACATGAGTCAGCATTGTGCCCTGACAGCCAATAGAGTCAACTGTACCTTGAAGTGCATCAGGCATGGCTTTGATAGCCAGTTGAGGGGAATGATTGTCCTGCTTTGCTCTGTACTGGTGTGGCCTCACTTCGAGTACTGTGTGCAGTTCTGGGTGCCCCAATATAAGGACATAAAACTATGAGAGAGCATCCAAAGGAGGACTATGAAGATGGTGAAGGGTTTAGAGGGCAAAATGTAAGAGAAGTGGTTGAGGTCACTTGTTTGTTCAACCTCGAGAAGAGGAGACTGATGGGAGGCCTACAGCTTCTTCAAAAGGGGAATGGAAGGGTGGGCATTGATTTCTGCTCTCTGGGGACAGAGAGCAGGACCCGAGGGAATGGCATGGAGCTGGGACAGGGGAGGATCAGGCTGGGTGTTAGGGAAAGGTTCTACACCCAGAGAGTGGTCAGGCACTGGGATAGGCTCCCCAGGGCAGTGGTCATGGTACTGAGCCTGCCGGAGTTCAAGTGTTTGGACAATGCTCTCAGACACATGGCCTGATTTTTGGGTGGTCCTGTGTGGGCCAAGATTTGGACTCAAGGATCCTTCTGGGTCCCTTCCAACTTGGAATGTTGTATGAAAGTCAGTCTCAGCTAACCCCTGCCATATGTGAGCCTTTGGACTTGTTTATTTGTTCAAAACCATGTGCAGAACCTCACAAAATGTCCTTCCTCTGCATTCTCCCTCCTGCAACAGTCTTGAAGCCTCTGATACACAGCAAGTCTGTACTCATCCCCTTTGTTAACTGCCTTCAGACTGCTCTTTATAAAGCACTATTTGCTGCTGAGTCTGGCCATTCACCACTAAATGAATGCGATCCAAATTTTGGTTCAAAATAAGAGAAATTACAAGCATTTCAGTTTCAATTTCAGTCTCTGTTTGTTTTTCTCCAAGCTGCATAATTGAGCTGCCATTTCTAAATCATTGTTCCCAGCTTCTTGTCACTTAACATCTCTAGCATTTCAAACAGATTAATCTTGAATCCTCTATTGCATAACTACATTTCAAATGGAAATAGCATCAAATCCTAGATGTTCTGAATCTTATTTTTGCATTGTATGTAGCTAGTGTTATTAACGCCAACAAAAACCAAGCAAGAATGAGTGCTTACTTGCACTGGGTAGGTGCAGATGGGTGGAATAGGGAAAGGCATCTCCTTTGGTACAATGTCTGCTGCTGAGTGCATGTCTACATAGCAGAGCAGTGAGACGTCATGCTGTTAACAATCTGCTGTGTGTCAATTGCTGGATTTCCTTCTTTGAGATGAAGAGACTTTTATTTGACTTCTTACAGATTCTCTGACATTATCTATTATGCTATTCAAATGAGCCTTATTTGCATGGGAGGTTAAGGTTACTGCATAAACAGAAATTGGATGAGTTAGAGTAAAATTCAGCCTGGCTGTTTGAAATGCATGCAGCAAGGAAAAATGTGGGATAAGCAGGTACTGTGATACATACAGCATCAACAGGCTGCTTGGTAATTTAGCAAATCCTTATTTAACCTTAGGTAACTTGGTCCTTAGGTACCAAAACATGGTATGTCAGAACCAAATTGTGAACTCCACTTCATTTTATGACCTTTATTTTTATTTTTTAGCTCTTCTTCCACCGTTTCCTGTGTGTAGTCACAAATATGGCTTTTGAAAAGAAAAACAAACAAACAAAAAACAAACAACATGGCCTGGACAGAGCCAGTTCTACATGAGACCCTATATTCTTGGAAACAATACTGAACTCACAAAAGGATGGCGATGCACAGGCTTAGAATTACTCCATAGGATCAGCCTGTCTGTCAGGTATGAGAAGTATACAGCAAAACAGGAACAAAGACTGAGTTTTATGATGTGACTGCATGGAGCAGGGGAAACTATCTGTAGACATGCGTAAAATGATATTATAAAGGCAAACAAAGCAGAAGGTGTAACATGGACCACAAGTTTAACTTGCAGAAATGGAGGGATAAAGCAAAAAGTACTGTGAATCCCTAAGGACAGCACTGAAACATTAAAAGTTACATTGGTATAAAAAATGCATTGCCAGGTTTGTGTTCCTTGCCTTTCTTCAATGCTGTCTGTGAAGAAGTCAGTCAAGGAGCCACCAGCAGTCCCAGGTAGGCTGGTCCCTGATGGAAAATGCCAAATGGGGGCCTAGAAGGGCTTCAGATTCAGGTTGATGAAGGTCTGGATTTCTTCTGCAGAAGGAAAAATGACACGGATGAGGACCAACACTGGGAGGACTGTGGGGACTCCCTGCCTTCTGGAGTAGGGAAGGCTGTGGGGCAGCGACAGAGTGCCAGAAGCCAGCCCTGGTGCTAAGGGTGCATCCCGCTGCTGCACTGCAGCGGATAGGCACACGGCCACCCACGATGTACCTCGGTTTTCGGGGGGACAGGTCAACCCGCCACCGACTGGCCCGCCTCCATGCCGAGGGCGGCGCCATTTCCCCTCAGCACCGCCCGGGTGCCGCCATCCCGCCCTCAGCGCTGGGCCGCGGCCCTTGGGCGGCGTCGCCCATGGCGGGCGGCAGAGGGCGCTGCTGCCGCTCGGGAAGGGCGGCGGCCGGGCCCCCCCCCCCGCCATTTGCTCGGGGCAGTGGCCCTGTCCTCGCCCGGGTTACAGCCCTGGCTGCGTTTTCGGCTGGAAAACCTTAGTGCGGCTGTTGGTAGCAAACCTAACAAAGTCAAACAATTATAATATTTTTTTTTTTTTTTTTTTTTTTTTTTTTTGGCTCTGGAGCTTTGCTGTCATAGCTGGCTTTGGTCTCCATGTAGGGAAACAAGTGTCAGTGCTTTCTGAGCTAAGTCTTGGGGTTGTATGCACAGGTATTAAGCACTTGCTTTATTCTTTTCTACATACCAACCACTGCTTTTTGTTCCTCACTGACAACATAATACAAATGTGAGTCAAGATGTCAAGAGGTGGGGGTGAGGAAAAAGCCACACGAGTTTGAGGAAGTAAGAGTTGAAAGCAAGCATTCCCCTGCTTCACCTCACCTCACCTTCAAAGCACCTTCACCTCAGCCTGTCATCTTTGTGTATTTCTGCTTGTCAAAACCGATTTCAGTCAGGGCAATTCTTTGCTAATGCCAAGGGAATGGAAATCAGTTCTTGCGTGTTGGCCTGGGTGCTCGTGTAAGAACGTGCATGTGCGCTGACACCACAAGGATGTGGCACGGGGTGAACCTGCAGAAAGCTCCTTGGCAGAGCCTCCCACTGCAGTAGGTATTTGATTTAGCTGGAGATACCCAACATGTATTTTGTTGCAGCCGGACTCCCAAGTGCCTTGTATTATTATTTTTTTATAGGTGGCATGCTAGCTGCGTGCTGTATAGACTTTCCTATGCCTTTGTGCTGTCACATAGAGACCTCAGGTAGAAACTGGCCCAAGGGATGTGGGTTCTGCCACTGCAGCGTAGCCTGGATCCCACTGTCCCTGAATGGAGAAACTACAAGGAAGAAATTGATCTCACCACCTAGAGGCTTTGCAGAGGTCACTCTTCTAGTGTCTGTCCTCTGAGTGTTGGAAGGTAGCCTGATCATCCTTGTTAGAGAACGGTCAGTTTTTACAGTAGTGTTAGTGACATTTCTAAAGGTTTTCCTCAGTCTTTCGGAATAACTGATATAGGGTAATTGGGTTTAAGGAGGGGGGGCTGTGAATTATCTTTTACTGTTTTAGTATTAAAAGACTAAAATGTCAGCCAGCTTGGTAATTGATTAAAGGAGGGTGTGACTCTTTGCATTAAGGAATCAATTTCAGAATAAAGTTTTTTTTTTTTTTTTTTTTTTTTTAAATTATTATTTTTTTTCTGTGCCACAGCTGAAAGTGAATTAGCAGTAAGAAAGGTACATTTCAGAGCAGATCAGATTATCAGGAAGGAGGGAACTTCAATGAGTCACATTTTAATTAACTTTAATTTCTACAGTCTCCTTTGTGTTATATAGTACTGTCTTGAAAATAGCTGCTTTAGAAGGAGTCTAGATTTTTACTTATCTGCACTATTCTGCATACTTGAATTATAAGCATAAGAGGACACAGCATGAGAACAAACAAACAAATCCCAGAACACAATGGCTGGATTTAGCACTACAGCTACTTCAGCAAAGTAAAATGAATGGATTATATGTTCAGCTGTATAAATAAATAAATAAATAACATGGTAATCTGCATTTATTTTTGGTCCTTTAGTTTACTCCCTTCATGACTGTTTAAATACTTCAATGTTAGCGAAAATAGCTGTTGTAATTACATTAGAATGTAATTAATAAGGTTGATTAAACATAGATTTTTATAAGATTGTTTTGGACTTTGGAACAAGCACTGTTTATTTTAAATTACAGTATTGACTGTGAAGTGTAGAGGATGCCCACCGTTTTCTAGGCCTAAAAGTTTCCGGAGGAAAGATGAAAGAATTTGGGGCACAATGCGTCCTTACCTTTTCTGAAAGCATGAGAAATGCTTCATTAATGTGGTGGAGATAGTAGTCTTAGATTTCAACAAGTGTATGCAGTTGGAGGAAGCTCCTGTTAGCTTACTCAGGTGAACCTGCCTTACAATACTATGCCCTACATCTAAATTTTTAGCAAGGGTTTTAGGAGCAGCTGCCATAATAAGAATTCTTTTTACCTGAAATGTAGCAGAGGCTTTAATACCAAAGTCCCTTGGTGGTAATAAGAGCATTAACAAATTGGCTCAAATCATTTCAATACATTCTGCCACCTCATTTTTAACCTGTTAAAAAATGTTCACCTCTTCTTTTGAAAGTCCTTTTGTTTCACTAGAGGGCACTATTAAACAGAAAATACTGTATTAGTTTGCTGATGAGAAAAGAGACATCTCCTGTATTCAGTTGAAAGAAATTCTAAGAGAAATTCAGTTTCCAGCAACCGATTTAAAATTTATTTATTTATTTATTAAACCCATACTGTCACTTTACTATCCATAGTCTTCTCCATTGGAAAACAAACAAACAAACAAACAAAAACACCTGACCTATTTCAGTGTTTGATGCATTTAAGCATTTAGGCATTTAAGCACGTCAGCCTCAGAAAAGACAGTGGTGTCACAAGGCACATAGTCGACAGAACACTGGGCAAAGGGAATTTCCTCCACAACAGTGGAGAAGGACTTCATTTTATTTGTGAATGTCACTAATCCTTTGCTCCTAGAAATCTCTACTCTTATCCTTCTTTCCAAGATCCAGAAAAGGAAATTAGCAAGAAGCTTTCACATTTTCATCTTTAAACCGATGCCTATCCTATAAAAACAAAACAAAACAACAACAAAAAACAAACAACAACAAACCAAAACCATTTAATATTATGGTGAATAATAAACACGTGAGGTATCAGTCTAAGCAGTTGTGAAATGCAGGCTAGTGAGTACAAGTCTCAAGAAAACTAGACCTTGGAGATATTTACAGGAGACTTCTTATCCCACTGGTAGTAGCTTGCAGTATGAAATACCTTTATTGTAGAAAACATTTTGTGGTCAGCTGTTATTTGTCTGCTTACAGAACATGGAGAAAATTCCACGTGCTACACCCCTACGACTTTTCTTAGAAATGTAATTATGTTTCCTGATACAGAGAAGAAGAGGGGTGATGACCTAAGGCATGTATTACTGAAAACAAGGATGTGATTTTTCCAGCACTGTCCATCTGGTGTCTTTCATAACACAGTGTTAATATAACTGAATGTTTAGAAGACCAGAAGCAAAAGCAACAGCTTCAGGGAATGCAATAATGAAACTGTTTCACCAGTTTTGTTCTGAAGACAGTAGGATTATACTAGGTGGCTGATAACCAGGGCACGGTAGTGTCAAAGAAAGCAAATAGATAAGGAAAATGTATAGATTGAGAACAACGTTCATGAATGCTGATGTTGAGTCCAACAGATTTATGCTGAAGAAGGCATGGAGCACCTATGTTTTGAAAATCGTCTTATGAGTAGTTTGGCTTTCAGTGAAAAGAGGAAACATTGCTTTGCGTATATTTTGGTAGTTTAAAAATGTATGCTAGGTATGCAACAAACTTTTGGAAGAGACTGTGCATAAGCACTGGTTTTCTTGAGAAGCCCTGTGAGGTAATTATTTGCTGAGTGCCAAGGTTTGTGATTCCTACTTCAGACACAGGACTGTCTAGTTTCTGTGCCCTTACCTTTTCCTGATCCCTCATCAGACCCTGTAGAGTACCAGTCCCTAACATGTAACTTGTGAAGGAAATGTTGGCTACAAAACACATGAAACAGCTCAAACCCACAGCAAACTGAGGTACTGAAACTGAGGCTGAGAGCGAGAGTGTAGCTGCTTGTTTCTGCATTGCGTTACTTAGTGCGTACTGTGGCCTGCACAGCTGCTGACGTAGAGGATGGGCTGTGCAAAGATGCTAAACTCTCCTCAGTGCTACACTGCAAAGCAAAGTGCAATGACAGCCAGCTCGCAGGGCCCCTTCAGAATAGTACATGGTGAAAGCCTATGGGCAGAGAAGATTTTTTTTTTTTTTTTTTTTTTTTTTTTTTTTCCCTTCTCTTGGCACAGTTATGCACTGTGCTGTAATAGGACAATGAAAGCCCCCAGCTGATATTTGCTGGACCATTTACTGAGAATGGGTATCCAGGCCCTTTAGCTTGCCATCAGAGCTCAGCTGGCTGATTTGTTTGAACTTCCTGTTATGTTTCTGTTAATGGTGTCTGTGACTAATGCACAGAGAAAGTAAAAATAACAGCTTAAAAGGAAAAAAAAAAAAAAAAAAAAAAAGAGGGGGAAGATCAGATAGTTCATAAGACCCTTTTTAAGTGGGTCACAAGATGAGTGAAGTATTGTAAGTACTTGAGATGTTACATGGATTCTTTCTCACTTTATGTACAAGATTATAAACTACTGTGCTCGGTTCTCTCTGTCTATGGACACCCATAAGAATGCTTTTGTCTGACCTGTGCATTTCCTGCACTCTTTTTGCTCAGTTTAGTGTGTGATGTTTGGGCAGTGTCCCACTGAATAATGCATGTGTCTTTTAATAGCATTCATGTGCTTTTTTGTGTAGGCACTGCCAGAAGCCAGTCAGAGCTGACGCTTGGCCAGCGCATGTGTGACAAGGAGTAGAGACAAGTATGTGGGACTTGATTGCATGTGGGGCTTTGTCGATCTGTTTCCTGTGTGAAGAGCAAATGACACAACCACCTAGGGTGCCAGTGATTAGAGAATAACGCCTTTCTGTGTCTTCTTTTAGCTAAGCAACTAATATGTATGTATATCAAAACCTGCTGAAATAGTAACAGAAGAAGGCATTGAGAAAAACTGAGGGCAATGCAAGACCATCAGCCCCAGTTACATCTATTTTCTTTACAGATTCCTCACATTTTTCCTTTTTTTCCCTGTCTTTAAGGTCATAATTTAGTTGTGAAAAGAGTATTTGGAGCTGTTTATTTATGTTTTTTTCTGTGAAGTAACACTGACTTGTAATGATGTTAGATGCAGAGAGATGTTAACCTTTGGCTAACCATCAAATATTTCCAAAAGGCATGCCTTCCTGCATGTAAAAAAGAAAAGTACCAGCTCACTCAGCTGTGTGGTAGACCCCATCTCTCACCTGTGCTTGTATATGAGGTGAGAAAGAGAGGGATCACCTTCTATGACAAATTTAGCTGCAGGATGAGGAGCAGAGAGGAGAAAAACTTAGATGCCATATATATATATATATATAACTGGATGCATGCCACTGCAGTCTCCGCAGTGCAGGCCACATGCCAGATCTCTTTCTTAGCCTGGTAAGGTAATTGATTAAATAAAGTTAACCACTGTATAATTCTAAACTTTTCTTCTTGCTGGCTCTTTTTTTATCTAGTTTCCTTCCTTCCAGAAGATGCTGCTACAACTACTCATAGTGTTGCTGACTGTGAAAGTGACAGAAATAGCTTTTTTTTTTTTTTTTTTTTTTTTTTTTTTTTTTTTTTTTTTTTTTTCTTATTTAGAGTGATGTAACAGGAAAGAATATCTGCTTAGGACATACTGCCCTGATAGAAATCCTATACAGTTACTATAAGTTGTGCCCTCCCACTCATATTTCCTAGCTGGTATTTAACTAGTCACCATCCTGATCTAAGTGGCTGGGAGAGCAGGTGATAACTAACACCCATGTGGTTGTGTAGCCCAACAGGCAGTGCAAGCAAAGGAGCTAAAATTCCTGTAGCCTTCTGGTAATTCCATGTCTGATGTAACTGGAAAAGTTGACCTTGAATTTACCAGAACTTTGAGGTGGATCTGCTTAAAACTGTTCAGAGGTGAGCTCTTGAAGAAGACTACATTTATTTATTTATTTATTTTTAAACTCAAGAGAGGTCAGTTTTTATCAGAATATAAATTAGAATAGTCAGGTTTTTTATTGTTCAAGCAATGAAAGCTGAAGGTGACTAGAGATGGAATAGAAATAAAGGTCCATACCACAGTGTCCTCCTGGCAATGTGTCATTGCAGTTGGATTCTTGTTTCTGTCTGGTTTCAGACAGCTCAGTAGCTTCCTAGGTAGCAGCAAGTTCTGGACAGTCCTCTCCAATCAATGGGAAGTTTATTTTCTGTTACTTCAGAGTATGGAGTGTCAGCTCCCTACTTATCCCAGCAGCCACTTTGCTTGAGTTGCAGACACTCATGCCTTGCCTTGCCTTACCTTGGTCTCTGGAACTTTCCTCTTGCAGTTAGGTGGCAAGTTATTAGCATAGACAAAATAGTAAATTGGGAATACATTAAAACAGATGAAATCCTGGATCAGAATTGTCCAATTTGTGCAAGAACACCCACCCACTCAGAAATGAAGTGAGGTCATTCCTGACTGGTGATAGCTCCCTTGGCTCCTTGCCCTGGCTACATTACATCTTCTGCATTCTGCACAGAAACTCTTAGCATTCTTCCAGACCATGATCCCCAAACCTGTGGTAGATAGCTCCCCCGAGCCCCATGGAAAGATTTTGTTTCAATTTTAGCCTTTCTGACTAGGACTATGTTATGAGCCATTTTTTTCTGATTTTTCTCCCTCCATTTGAAACTTCTCCTGAAGTTTTCCCTAAGCTAGATGAAGCTTTCAATCATTTTTTTTTTCCATTGTCCTTTGTTGATAATAGTTATTCCTGCTGTGAAGCTCAATACTTGCTATCAAACATTAACCAAGAGCGACATTTTCAGTAGTTGCATGTGCCCACCTACTGCTGGTGCTGAGTGTGCAGAAATGAACTAATATTGATTGTAACTATACCGAGAAAGAACTTGGTGTTGATGAGAACATTTGCCATGGGATTTTATTATTATTATTATTGTTTTTTAATGGCTATTTCCAGTGGAGAAAATGGGGAAAACAAAATTATCTTTACAGAAAGTGTATGCATTTCAAATATGTAATGGTAAACACAATTAAATGTAATTTATTTTTTGATCTTGATATTCTGAACACAGAAATCTTCAATGCACATTTTTGGCTGTGAATCCTATTTTGTATCTAGTACTTTGGAGGAATAACATCTGTTGTCAAATGTGGTTTATGACTTCTCCCAAATTAAAACTTCTGTTCTAGAAAGGGAATATTGGAGGTTGAATTTGACCAGTAGCAAAACACAATGAACATTTACCAGCCAATGAGTAATTGCCTGACTGGACTTTCCAATGAATTCTTTATTCAGCACCTCAGCATTTTTGTGGAAGTATAGGCAAGTTCACTTCTGACTTTCTGACTGCCTACAGAATAGAGATGATTGACCTGTGTAAAAGCCATCATGGAACTGATGTACATTTGAGGATTTTGTTGGCTCTGGAAAGGGTGAAGGACCACTCATGGACTGGTTTGTCCTGACAGCTTGGAGATTTAAGAGCAAATTTTAATTTGACTAATAGTCTTTAAAAAAAGAAACCAGCAACAGACAAATGAAAACTACAAAATTACAAAAGCAGACCATGATGTGGACTTCTGTATTTAATTTGAAAAACAAAAGTGACCCACATTTTCTACCACATTTTTAAGGGAACAATATTCCCAAAATAAAGTCCAAGTTGAATTTGCTTAAGGATGAATGTGGTGATGAACATTTCAGCATTACCTGAATGTTGATCTTTAGCTGAAATGTGGAGAGATTGATTTAAAAATATGCTTCAAATATAACAACACCTAACTTTTGGCTAACTATATCCTCTAATTGCTTTATTTAAAATTAGCAGTGATCATTCTGAAATAGATAAACCTTTTGAGGGAATTTATATATTTTCTGTTGTTGTTTTGCTTACAGACTATGTTTGCCAGACTTCCTTTAACTACATGTTTTTTTTTTTTTTTCCAAAACAGCATATGATACTAAATCAGAGAACAAACAGGATAGCTTTTGTATGTAGCAAGACTATGTCATTTATTTTCTATTTTTATTTTCATTTGTTTGTATGCCGAAAATGCAAAAGTGTTCAGTTTCGCAAATTGGTTCAAAATTCAAGCCAAATATGAGAGTCTCAAGTTACATTCCTAAATCTGGATTCAGAAAAAAAGAATGGCCTGACTGTCAAAGGTGATGAGCACCTGCTATTGCCATAGATTTTGTCATCCATATTGCTTAAGACCCATGAAGGAGCAGTTGCAGAAGCAGATATGCATTGGCCTTGCTGATGTGCCCTGCCTTGCGGAATGCCCTGGGTCTTTGTCCTCACTTCTTCTGTAGACCCCATCAGCATTTTCCAGCTAAATCGTCAGTTCCAGGGTTGTGCCTCTCACCTAGTGGTGTGTAAAGCTCATAAACTGGGTGAAGCATGGGTTTGGATGAACTTCTTAAACCTTTACATTCAGAAGTGCTATCTGAGGTTTTTTAATAAACAGTTTTAGAGTTGCAGGCTTTGATCTTATCTCTGTGCCATTACTCACTCAATTCATGTTTGTAAGGCAGATAGTGCTGTCAGAAATACTGGGACTCAAACTTAAAGTTTGATCTTACCTAGAGTTTGTGCTTGGCTACCAAGAAATGGGTTGAACCCATCTCTCAGTTGAGATGGAGGTTTTGGTCTGCTCCTTTGATTCTATCCCTGTCTACATATACATGTATACATACTTAAGATAAACCTGGTAATTATCCCTCTTGGCTGATTATTTTGGGGGCGATGATGCAAGAGTCATAAGCATTCATTTCTGTAGTGTTATCCCACTCCACCTCCTCACCATGTGTTGAATTGCTATGGTATTTTTGTTCGTCTCTTGTCTAGTCCTCTCCAGCCTTCTCTTTTCTCACCATGGACTTACAGGCTTATAAGAACTGAATCTTTGTTATTTTCTCCTTTCTCCCTTTCTCTCCCTCTCTCTCTTTTTCCCCTTCTATCTGAATGTGTGTGAGTGAAATGAGGGAAGAACATTGGGCTGCTTGCTTTGCGTTGGTGTTTACTATGAGTCATAACAACAGCTTGGTGCTCTTGAAAACTTTTCTGGTGGGAGAATCAACAGCATGGATGCAGCTAAAGAAACAGCAGAATGTACTGTACTTGCAGTTCTCTGACTCAAGGACAAAACTGTGGGAATGCATTTTGATGGAGGTTTGCACTTAACTCATGCTATGGATATATTCTGCTAAGGAAGCAAACCTGATTGCTCAAAGTTTGCCATACATTGAAACTGGACTTACTGGGAGGGATTTCAGTGGTAGTGGACTTTTCATAGAGATGCTAAAATAGACTTGGTGTGAGAAGTATGTCTAGAATGATTATTTTTACATTGACAGCACATAAAAGCTTAAAATAAGATGACACATTCATTGTACTGCTCTCCAGTTATTTGCCTGGAATTACCCAGATTCAGAACGTTAAAGATCTATTTCATTCTTATACCTGGAATTTCTTTGTTCCCAAACTCCTCACAATTTCTTACACTTAGGTCAGAGAAAAGGATTATCCTGGACTGATACTGAACTGAACATATGATCAATCATTTTAGATCCTAATATAAACTAAATGAAGACTGTGTTGTCTTGATTTCTAGTTGAATTATGAACTCTGAAGCACTCTATCCCCTGTTAAGTGACTGAAACAAACAGTAAGAGACAATACTCAACCCAATGTCTGAAAGTCTATCATGGCAATAAATGAGACTTCAGATCACTTGCAAAAGTGCTATTGGACAATAATTTCATCACTTGCCTGTGTTCAGAAAGCTTAGTGGTACTTCCAGGCTTGGCTCCAGGTCCAGCACTTAGTTTAGAACACAGTGAAAACAACAAATCCCAAGCCGTGAAGTTGGGGTACTAGGGTAAGGTAGCTATATAGTACATGTGAATTGAGACAGGAATAAAACATCAGGATGAAGTAGAAGGATACAGCCAAATGGTTCCAAATGGTTCCAAATGTGTCTTGTGACCTGCAGTTTCATATCTATTTTTTTTTTAAAAAAAAAGTTTGAACAAAAATTGCTCACATTTAATGGAGGAAAATGCTCACTAGACAAATAGTGTCAATATTCAGTTCTGCTGGTCAACATTTACCAGTTTTCCACAAGCTATGCCATTTGACAGGCAGTAATTTTACAAGTGAATGATGATGTTGGTTGCTAGTAAATCTCAGGTATTCTAAACTATGAATGAACAGCCTAGACAATAAAGCAAGGAGATGGGTGCTACACTTGACATAATAAAGAGTCTTTCAGGTTGATGAATACGGCTTGTCTGTGGTAGACTAGTTATACCCTGCCAGAATTTTTCTTCATTTCTACATTTCTTCATACAGACAATATGAAGTTGGAATTCCAACAGTTGTTCTTTTTATAGCAGTATAATGGTAGTACACTGCGGAGCTGCAAAATTCCAAAATTTTCACGTAACACATGAAAAACATCTGCCTGGCATATCAGAGATAGCCAAGATACTTATGGAAGCAAAAGAAAAATATAATAATTGCACAAAGTTGACTGCTGAAAGGATACATAAATAAGCAATTTGTGTCAGTACCAGTAGTCTCATTATGGGTGCCTGGCATTGCCAATTATAAGGAAGAACATGTCTCAAGTATTGGCCTAGAATATACTGTATTAGAATCTGTTTTCAGTAATATGCTGGAGAGAGCTAGGACTAGAAATGTCATTGACTGATTAAATCTCTATGGACTGTTAATGTTTCACAGTTAGCTATTGCTTTAGAAGAAAGTAAAATAGAGCAAGAGCTGAGATAAGTGTAGTATCAAGTTCTGAGTCTAAAAGCAATTATACAAATGCCAGAGTCACACCTGAGTGTGACTGACCCGAGCTGCTTACAGCAGCCAGAGAGAGTCATGGTGCATGTGAGGTTAATGACTGCGCTGAACCTGTTCTCAGATGTTGGCTAAATCTTAAACAGAAGAAAACAAATGTGAAAACATGACCTCTGTCAGAACAGTTCACCTTTTGTGAACAGAAGACATCACATAGCTTCTTGACTCAGAAGAAAGATTGTTCTGGGGAAAATTTTTTTGAACCATGGTAAAATGCTCATTCTGTCACAGACCTTAAGAGTGACTTCAGATTTGCAGGTTTTTAAGGCCAGAAGGGACCAAATACTTTGAACTCCTCTGTGATCCAGGATGTAAAACTTAATTCCTGCATAAAACTTGTGATTTAAAACCAAACCAACCAACCAACAACAACAAAAGCACAGAAAATGTCAGGACATATTCTACAGAATAATATCTTGTCTCAATTTACATAGGATGGATAGTTACATGCATTTCTAGTCAGCTCTCCTCAGAAGTTATTTTCCCTTACTGCAATAATATGCCTTGTTTCTAGTCCAGACTAGACCTAGTCTAGTATTCATTATGCTGAGACTTCTATCAGAAGTGTCTTCCTGACAGTGGTGCATCTCTACTCAGATCAAGGGGGTTAATTAAGCATTCTTTTGGACAGATTAAATCACTTAGTCATAGTTGCATCTCTTTTCTGAGTTTATATCTTTCTTGTATTTTTTTCTGAAGTCGCTTACAATTTTTCACTTGCAGTGTGGACATCTATATTTATCATAGCATTGTACTTGGAACTTGAGATCAGTCAGTAATCTGCCATGATCCCCAGCATCCTTCTAAATTTGAGATTAGAGCCCTCCATCTATTATGTGCTTTGGCATATATTCTTTTTAACTAGATTTGTATTTGTCTGTGTTAAAATTGATGTTACTTAAATGAACCTATCTCACCAAAGCCATTCAAATCAATCTGAACTGTCACCACAATTCATTTGCACTCTGTTGCCCTTTTGTCATCTGCAAATTATGTCAGCAGTAATTGGATCTTTTCTTCTGGGTTATTCATAAAGACATGGGCTTGTAAGAGGACTTGTGGTCAGTTCAGCAGTAATCCCTGCCAGTCTTGGCAAAAAAAAAAAAAATCAACAAAACAAAAACCAACAAACTCTCACAGCACAGTTGCTCTCACAGTTACTGTTGAGACATGTCCATCAAACAATCTTTGCTCTGTTTAGTGCAATTATGCATTGTGCTGTTATTCCTTTATCATGTGAAACGACTAAAGGAATGTCGTTTATCACAATGTGTATAAAAAGCTTTATTAACACATTTACCAGTTATTAGACAAATATATAGTCCCATCCAAATTTATGACCTATTTTCCATAAAACGTGGGTTATCATTATATTGCAGCTGTATTCCAAATCGGTCTCTTTACTGCTTGCCTGTGATGATAACGCAGTAATTGACACCGAGTCACCCAGATCATTGCCTTTATCATTTTTATATTGCTAGCCCACCTCTAGCTTTTTTTTTTTCTCAGTCATTTGAATCGTCAGTAGTTACTATTTTTGTTACAAACTATATTTAGTGTCATGCAATAAAACAATACAAGGAACAATAAAAGATGACAGTTTTGCCAGGCAGTGCAGAAACATGAAGTAGCACAGATCTCTTGTAAAATGGTTTAACTTCTAAGTGGAAGAAAAGGGTTATGCACAAAGTGAACAATGGAGTGAAAATTACCATGTTAATAGTAAGATAAAGGCAAGATAAAGGTATAAGTTTTTATCAGATCAGCTAGCATGTATGGAAAAACTGGGCTTTCCAGCTCTAAAACAGAAACAACAAACTTTAAAGTAGATGAAGTAGAAATTTAGAGAAAACTGTTTGCATTTTAGTTAATGTGTATTTGCTAAAACACATATGTGAACTGCTACTAGATGACTGGAAAAGATAGAATATTGATGGGGAAGGGGTGATAAAAGTTTCTGTGAGAAAGAGAATATGCAGTCTTTTTTGGTTCTTGGGTGGAGAGATGCAGTGAGGTGCAAGGAGAGAGCTGGCTTAAAATGGGGTGGCCTGAGGGCAGCAAGATGCACTGCTAGGAAGAACAGCACCTGGCACTGACTTCACTGACCAGTGAGGACATATGTCAAGTATGGTGAATATTCCTGCTGATGTCCTCAAAGGCCTTTGGAGAAAAGAAATGTGTATTCTAATGGCTGCTCTGGATGCTTCAGGAAAGTCTGCTCTTCTTGGAAAGGTCACATCAACTGGGGAAGAATCCAGGTGACTGGAAATGCACCTGGATCTTAAAATTGTGTAAGAAGGAGGGTCCAGGTTAGGCTTGCCTCAGTCCCTGGGAACGTTATGGAGCAAATGCTTCTGGCAACCTTTACAAAACACATAAAGGACAGAAAGGAGCAACCAACATGGATTCACAAAAAGCAAATCACAGCTGACCAGCTTGATTGCTTTCTGTAATGATGATACCAGCCCTGAAGAATGGGGAGCCAATGAATTTTATAGACTTTAGCAAGGCCTTTGACACTGTTTCTATATCACCAGGTTAGTGAGATATCGGCTAGCTAAGTTGGCAGTAAGGTGGGTGTATATCAACTAGACTGCTGGGCTCAGAGTCAGTTCAGTGATGTGAAGTCCAGCTAGCAGGCAGTAACTAGAAGTGTCCCTTAAGGATCAATTACTGGGATCCGTACTGTTGAATACCTCTATCTACAACCTATATATATGACAGGACAGAATGTACTCAGCAGTTTGTGGGAGACACCAATTTGGGGGAATGGCCAATATGTTGAGGGCAGGGCTGCCATTCAGAGACACTAGAATGGTCTAGAGAAGTAGACTGATAGGAATTTCATGAGGGTCAAGAAAGAAGAAATGCGGATTTTTTTTTTTTTTTTTTTTTTATCTTGGAAGAATATCTCGGGGGGTGGATAACACCATTTCTGTCAGTAAAGGCTAGAGGCCAACTCTGCGGGAATCAGGAATCAGCTCTGCAGAAAAGTGCCTTATAGCCCTGTTCAACAAAAGTTGAATGTGAGAAAGCAGTGGGCTTTTGCAGCAAAGAAGGGCAGTAGCATCCTGAGCTGTATCAGTACAGGGCTGCATTAGTCATGGAGATATTGGAACAAGTCAAGCAAAAGGCCACAGAGATGATTGAGGGTTGGATCTTCTCTAATAAGAGGAGAGGCTGAGAGCTGGGACTCTTCAGCCTGGTGAAGAGGAGTTTCAGGGTGAACCCCATCAACACGCCTAAATATCTGATGGGGATATTTTACTTTAAGAAGAAGGTAGAACCATGCTTCCTGGTAGCAGAGCAGGATGCAGTACATACAAACTGAAATATGTGGAATTGCATTTCAACATAAAACAACAACAACAACAAACTTTTATTTTGAAGGTGGTCAAACATCAGCACAGGTTGCCCAGAGAGACTGTGGAGTATCTTGGAGGTATTCAGAATCTGACTGGACACAGCTCTGAGCAACCTGCTGTACCTGACCCTGCTTTGAGCAGGGGATTGGACAGGGCAGTCTCTGAAGGCCCTTTCCAACCTCAGCCATTTCATGACTGTGTAAATTGTGGAATCCAAGACATGCTGTGTACTGGTTCCCTCATGATTAGCTCATGATTTTTTCTGTTAGAGAATCTTATCTGAGACAGTGCCTCAACCATTTTTCCTCAAAATTTTAACTACCATGTATCAAATCTCAATGAATTTTTAAGAATGTTAATTATTTTAGCTGATGTCTAATATCTTCAATTACCTGGGGACAACTAAGAGCTGATCGTATCAGTGTAAAACCAGAAAATACCACCCTGATTCTTTCCAATTAGAAAATACAGAAAATACTTCTTTTCGAATTAGATAAGTTTTTTTTTTTTTTTTTTTTTTTCCTCCAAAGGCCAGTCAGCTAGAGACTTATGCAGATTAACTACCCAAATCTATCCTTTCCCAGAACTGGAGGCACAAACCGCTGTACAGTATTTCCCTGTCTGCAAAACCCAATGCTATGTCTCAACTCTGAAAGCCTTTGCAGGGCGAGAGTTCATTGGCTGTTCCCATTGGTTGATGGTTGGACACGAAGGAGACAGGGAAAGTGGAAAAAGGCAGGAGAAAGTGATATTACCTTCCCAGGTGACTGCTTCCCTTATTGTCAGTTTTTGATTGTTTGCTGTGTTGGCCATATCACATCCTACACTCAGATTGTCAGCTGTGTGGTTTGATAAGATTCCCAAGTCTGTTGGACTGGAATTGGTCTTATGGATTTATGTGTTCATATGCAAAATAAAGGATAAAATAAACTCATTGCTGAGCGGTGGAACAATTACTGTAGGCTGCTAACCATATGTGAGAGCAAAGTGCGTGACTTTCATACAGTTAGAATGAATCAGAGGTAGCCCACTCTTGCATTGCAGTGACATTCCCATTAAATGAATTTGTAAAAGCTGAGTGTTTGGAGTGCTTTAGATGTTGTTAACCATAGATCTTTTAGAATGAGGATTGTTTCTGCTTACAGCACCTTGATTAATTTGTAATGTGTAGTCTATCCCTTCAGATTTGTCATGATTACTGTGTTTGAGTGAGGCCATAAAGGAAAAAAAGATACAGATGCTTTTCAAGTATATGGACATCAAAAGGAGCTGAACACACTGTACGTGGCATTTCAATATATCTACTGGCTTGCAACATAAAAATCTAAATATAGAAATGATTAAATGCATGATTGTAATTCTGCTAAAATAAGTGCCAAGATTCCTGTAGCATTTAATGGGAGTAAGATCAGATCATTGCTGTCCTCAGACATTATTAAACTGTATAGAAACACAATGTAGAGTAATTAAGAGATCTAGGCTTTTGTCATTTTTAATTATGTGAAATTTGGTGTTATGATTATTTGTAGTATTTTTTAACTCTTAATATATTCTGCTGTGTAAGTCTCATCTCATTACATAGCAAGCATCTGTATGAGCTTGGAGGTCAAACTATAATGAGAGTAAACTGGATCTAAATGTTAGAATCATAAATCACAGAATGATTTGGGTTGGAAGGGACCTTTAAGGGACCATCTAATTCCACCTCCCTGGTTACAGGCAGGGACAACTTCCACAAGACCAGGTTGCTCAAAGCCCCATCCAACCTGGCCTTGAACACTTCCAGGGATGGGGCATCCACAGTTTTTCTGTGGATCTAAACCTACCGTCTTTCAGTTTAGACATTACTCCTTGTCCTATCCCTACACTCCCTGACAAAGAGTCCCTCCCCAGCTTTCCTGTAGGCCCCCTTGAGGTACTGGAAGGCCACTGTAAGGTTTCCCCGGATCCTTCTCTTTTCCAGGCTGGACAACCCCAACTCTCTCAGCCTTTCTTCATAGGAGAGGTGCTCCAGCCCCATGATCATCCTTGTGGCCCTCCTCTGGAATCACTCCAGCAGATCCATGTCCTTCTTGTGCTGGAGGCCCCAGAGCTGAATGCTCCAGTTGAGGTCTTATGAGAGCAGAGTAGAGGGGGAGAATCACCTCCCTCACCCTGCTGGCAACATTTCTTTTGATGCAGCCCAGGATATGGCTGGCTTTCTGGGCTGCAAGCACACATTGCCGGCTCATGTCAAGCTTCTCATCAGCCAACACCCCCAGGCCCTTCTCCTCAGCACTGCTCTCAATTTATTCTCTGCCCAGCCTGTATTTGTGCTTGGGATTGCTCTGGCCCGGATGTAAGACTTTGAGCTTGACCTTGCTGAACCTCATGAGGTTTGCTCAGACCTCCCTTTCCAGCCTGTCCAAGTCCTTCTGGATGGCATCCCTTCCGACCAGCGTGTTGACCAAACCACACAGCTTGGTGTCGTCAGCAAACTTGCTGAGGGTGCGCTCAATCCCACTGTCCATGTCACCAACAAAGATATAAAACAGTGCTGGTCACAGTACTGACCCCTGAGTACCACAACTTGTTACTCAGTGACCACTTGTCATTCAGTCGTTGACCACAAGTATTTGAATGCAACCATTCAGCCAGTTCATTACCCACCAGTAAGGTCTAACCATTGAATCTATGTCTTTCTAATTTAGGCACAAGGTAGTCATGCGGGATAGTGTCAAATGCTTTACACAAGTTCAGGTAGATGATGTCAGTTGCTCTTCCCCTATCCACCAATGCCGTAACCCCACTGTAGAAGGCCACCAGATATGTCAGGCAGGACCTGCCTTTAGTGAAGCCATGTTGGTTGTCACAAATAACCTCCTTATTAAATTAATTGACATACACAAATTTATTGGCTTTGCAAGTACTAAGTAAATTTTGATTTTTCTTTTCCTCCTACCAAAAAAAAGTGTGATTTATTTTCATAAAAGTAAGAAATTGCTATTTAACAGTCCACCCCCTCATGAATTGTAGTTTACAAAAAGATGCCTGTCAAAAATGAAGTCTTAAACCTCTTTGGTGTTTCCCACTGGAAAAATAAATAAATTGGAATGTATAGCTGTTGTTAAGTGATGGAAGAGTAATGAATTTATTCAAACAATAACCCTTGAAAATCTTATCACCATGGAAGCAGCAAACTATGGAACCAAAACCAGAGCTAAGTGAACAGCATTCAGAATGCAAGAGGTGAAAGTCTCTATGCTGTGCGTATAGTCAGCCTTGCGTTTTTCTGGGGCTCATCATCCTAAAGCGGAATTAAAGAATTTAACCTCCCAGAGGATTTTTATTTATTTATTTATTTATTTTTACTTGACAACATTTCAGTTTGAATGTCTCTCAGATGTTAAAAAAAGTCCCCCCTTTTAATCTTGTTTTCTGCTGCTTGTCAGCACACAGGTTTCTGCAGTGATCTTTTTTGTAAGACAGCCCCTTGCTGAGAAAAGTATTTTTTTCTGACTCATACCATCTACTTCTATTTATCCAACCAGCATAATCTTAATTTAATATTAAGCTTGGGTCTCTGTATATTTGTATAGGCAAAGCTGGCCAAGCTCACACATTGCCTAAGTCTTGGCATTTGCATTCAGATCAGTCATCAAATAAAAGTGGTTGGACCGAACTGAGTCCTGTTTTTCTTTATGTTATGGGAATTGGGCAGCAAGTAGGGAAGGAAAATATCTTAGTTATAAAATGGTTGGAGATCAATGTGGTGTCACTGCAGTTTTCAGTTGGAGCAGCCTTGGGAGGCATATTGCACTGTAGAGTCCCAGTGGAGGAATGCACCACTGGAATACTTGTCTCACGCTGTACTGAGAAGCATTAGTCACTTGACCATATTTTTCTCTTAATATTGTATGTTCTTGCATTTAAAACAGAATCTCTGTTGACTATACATGTTCCATTCTTAATGCTCTGATGAAAACCAGAAATCCAACTGTAGCTGGCAAGCATTTGGTTCATCACACATATTTTCATCTGTTTGGTTTGTGCCCTTACAAAGTAGTTCTTGGTAATAGTTCCTTTAGATAATGTGAAACAGAAATAGGGGCTACAGGGAAGAGAAAGAAGACTGTAGCAACTTAGGAGTGGGAAGACAGGAAGAAGGGTCGCCTCTTGGGTATCCTTTATATCAATTATATACACTTATAATCTGTGCTTTTCTAAAAAAAAATTATTATTTTTTAAAGGTAGCTGATGTAATGTATGTATGAAAACATAACATTTTTAAACAGAACCTCATCCTGGAATCAGTGTAGAAAGGCTGAGGCATAAAGATGGGGGGTGGGAAGCACTGAGGTGGCTATACTCTCCATGCATCATCTAACAGTTTATAGCCAGAGCCAGTAATAGATCTTAAATACCCTGACTATTAGCAGGTGCTTAATCCATTAGATACCATCTTTTTAGGTATTTAATTTTGATACATTTGTTATGGCTATGAAGTGATTTAT
Source organism: Heteronetta atricapilla (assembly GCA_011075105.1). NCBI lineage: Eukaryota > Metazoa > Chordata > Aves > Anseriformes > Anatidae > Heteronetta > Heteronetta atricapilla. Next base: position 125,055,312 of record CM021731.1, on the reverse strand, counting down.
CAGCTTTTGCCTGTGGTTCTTTAGTGTCTGGCACATTCCAGTCTGGTTATTTGCTCTGAGTCTGAATTTTGCAGCTTCAGACCAGATTGGATATTGACAAAATATGTATTCAAGAAAAGTCTCTCATACTAGTATTTCTAACTGTGGTGGTTTTACTTAGGTGGGCAGCTGAGCTCCACCGCAATCACTCCCTCACTTCCCCTCCTCAAAGAAAAACTGGAGAAAATGCAACAAAAAGGGCTCAAGGGTTGAGATAAAGACTGGGAGATCGCTCACCATTTATCATCATGGGCAAAACAGACTCAGCATAAGGAGGTTAGTTATAACAATTAACTATTACTAACAAGCTAGAGAAGTGTGAAACAAAGGAACGAAACCAAATATACCTTCCCTCCATCCCCCCTCTTCCACCTCCTCCCGCCATGCAGCGCAGGGGATTGGGCAATGGGGGCTGCGGTCAGTCCCTGACGCTTTGTCTCTGCTGCTCCTTCCCGGTCCCTCCCTGTCCCTGCTCTCTGTGGGGTCCCTCCCACGGATGCCGTCCTTCCCGAACTGAGCCTGCGGGGGCTGCCCACAGGCAGCAGCTCTTCAAGCACTGCTCCCACATGGCTCCGTACCACGGGGTCCAACCATCCCCCAGGAGCAAACTGCTCCAGCACGGGTCCCCCATGGGCAGCAGCTCCCTCCAGCCCCCTGCTCCTGTGTGGGTTCCTCTCCACGGGCTGCAGCTCCGGCCCGGGGCCTGCTCCTGCGGGGGCTCCTCCACGGGCTGCAGCGTGGAGATCTGCTCCGTGTGGGACCCATGGGCTGCAGGGGGACAGCCTGCTCCACCAGGAGCCTCTCCACAGGCCTCAGGGGAAGGGTTGGTATGTGCCTGGAGCACCTCCTGCCCTCCTGCTGCACTGACCTGGGGGCTGCAGGGCTGCTTCTCATTCTTCTATCCCAGCTGCACTGCAGTTTCTTTCATTCCTTAAATCTGCTCTCACAGAGGCACAAACGACATGGCATAGTGGCTTGGCTCTGGCCAGCAGTAGGTCCCTTTAGAGCTGGCTGAAACTGGCTCTTTTCTAACATGGGGCAGCTGCTGGACTTTTCTCACAGAGAAAAAGGTCCCTAGAAAGAGGTCCCTACAGACCTCTGCTAACAAAACCTTGCCATATAACCCACTACACTTATATTAGGCAGCTCTAAGTCTTGTTGGGACTTAGTTGCTTCTAGGTTAAGAAATAAACTGTTTTTTTAAAGATAACATAGGTGTAGTTTTCATATTTGACCTAACAGAAAATTGTTCCAAATTCTTTTACTTATGCCTGGTGTGATAACAGAGATAAATTAGAAGTGAACAAAATTCTGCTATATTCAACAGAAGGAGACAACATTAGGGTTCTACTGCTCTGCTGTGTCTCAGGTTATTTCCCAAAGAAAGTTTAATCTGAGAAGGATTTGGCTAAAATAATCAGCTATTTTATTTATTTATTTATTTATTGGTATAAATTATTATTTAGAAGTGTGTCCACAGGAAGCAATTAGTGGAGTTTGGATATACCATTCTTGCCAAGAGGAAATGAGAAACTGCATACATTGTTTGTGGAAGATACTCCTCTGGAAATCTTAATACTGTTCCTGTTGAGCAGGAAGACTGCTTGTAATTTTGCTTGTAATGTGCTTGTAAATTTTATTAATTGATAGAAAAGTCACACCAGTGTCAATGGCAAGAGAAAGCAGCTGGACAGTGAAAGAATGGCTGCCAAGCACACAGTAGAAGGCATTTCAGACTGTGCCACGGGAAAGAATTAAAATAACAAAAACCAAACCTAGTGTGGGAGGAAACTATTAAACTCACTGAGGAAGTGGTGGCTTAAGTAGCTGTCCAAAGAAAACAGCTTTTTTATTTTTTATTTCTTTTTCCTTAAGGACTGCCAGGTTAATCTGTTTCTTGGCTTTTCAGTGTATGCTTCTTACTCTTTGCATGTATATTTAGACATGAATAAGATGTTTTGAGAGGCTCTGTGTGTGCAAGTGTTGGTTGCCTGGGGTAGGTGTGGTGGGGGAGAAGTTATAAGACTTGCTTATGCTTATACCCACTGGGCTTTGAGATAAACTTCAAAGATAACATGTAGAACATTGCTTTTTGAATTCAGTAGTTACAGATGTATGCCTAATGCCTGGGTTTAGTAGCAGCTTCCCAGGAGGGAATACTCTCTCGGACGCCTGGTTTACTTGAAGGCTTGAGGAAATAACTTCCTGTCTTAAACTTCTCAGAGGCAGGCATGGCTTAAGAAGAGCTTTTCTCACCCAAAGCACTCTCAACCCAGTCTGCTTTCTGATGTATGTTTATCAGGGTAGCCCAGGGATCTTCCTATTGAACAGAGACTTGTAAGTACAAAATAATCATTTATAGAGAATACTGTATGCGGAACCCTGTATATAGATTTTTATTTATTTTTTTCATTATTTTTTTTTCAGTGGTTGCAAAAATAATCCAATCATACTGGGTTTGGATTGAAGTATTTTCTACCCTTTAATTAGTAAGTGTTTGCAAACTACAGGCGTATCTCACAGTGTATGAAATTATGATTGTTAGCAGCATAGTCACAACATGGTCATGATACATTTAATATCTGTTAGCAGCATAGTCACAACATGGTCATGATACATTTAATATCTTAAAATTGTTATGAAAAAAAATCTTGTTTTATTTGCAAACCAATACGTATTTGGAGCTAAGAATATACATAGCAGAATATACATACTCTGCCATAAAGGATATGTCAGATTAAAGGTAAATGTTTCAGCCTTACTTGAAAATTATGGAGGTAAATATGTAAGGTATTTCAGGTACTTACTGAACTGTATAGTGTACTCTGAATAGAGGAGTGCACTACTGTACCTAGATCTGATGGCACTTTACCTGGAGTGTTTCATTACAAAAGCAAACCTTGGTCTTCCTCAAAAAGACAAGGAAATGAAAGGGAAAAAAAAAACACCAAAAAACTAAGAAAAGAAGCAAATTTCATATCAGATAAAATATATTTTCAAGTTTATCATTTAAATACTGATTACTTAAATCACTTAAATAGTACTGTATTTATGCTTTGTCATATGTACCTCAAAGGCAAAATACCATGTAAACAAGAAATTTCACTTCAGTGGGAACTAATTATTAGGCTAATTAACACAAATAATTATTAGACTGGAGAATACAACTTCCAGCATAAGCTAGAACATGAATCTTTGGATAAATTGAAATTAAGAATAACAGGGAAAAAAGGTATATAACTCTGAAAAGATTCACTGCCTAGTTTCAAGCCAAATAAATCAAAACCAACTATGATCACAGTGAAAGCACTGTTATTACACTATCCTGTGAATCCTTTATAGGTGCATTTTTCTGTGTTGGGTACAGTTGGTTTTATCAATAGGTCAAAATATTCAATCTGGGTGGCTTGCATTTCTGCCTGAAATTATGCATGTGAAATCCTAAATAGAAGTAACTTGGTTTTCAGAGTCATCTAAAATTATCTTAAAGGTTATATGGACTTGATGATGCTCCTTGCCTCTATTTCAAGCTATTATTTTAGGACACCCAGTGCAGTAACAATAGCCCCTGTTAACATAATTTTGTTTTCAGATATGACAGTGCAAATGTTTAGCCATGTAAAGTGTTAGTTAGTTTTAATGTAAGCTAAAATATTTTCTATGTTCTCACTTTTTTTTTTTTTTTTTTTTTTTTTTTTTTTCCCCTCCATTATGTTCTCCTGTTTTCCATACTTTAGTCTAACTGCTGTAAGATTGAGGTTGTTTCACTGCAGGGAGAAAAGAGCTTTAGTTTATCACAGTAAAGAACTGTGGAGGTAGTGGTTAGCTACTAAATAGCAATGGTAATGTGTTGCATTTTCTTTTCTCCTTATGATTTTCACTTTATTATTATTATTATTTATTATTATTTATTTTATTTTTATTTTTTTCCCCACCTTTTTTCTTTTCCTTTTTATTGGAAATAGATCCCATGTTAGGTTGTTTGTTTTCCATTTGGTGGAGTGTTGGTCTATACCTCTCAATGGAGATGTTGATGAGGAAAAATAGGGAACATCCAGGCAACTTCTGTGTGGGCCGTTTTCTAAGTGCTCTCACTGGTGAGAGTGTTTGGGAGATGTGATGGTGAAAGTAGTCATTTCACAACCTGTGGAAAAATGGGGACATTTGGAAGAAGGAAGCCCCAGCTTAGTGAGAGCAGACATCCAAAATCAGACCGAGGACCTTGTGCTGTGTCATTATTTCTACAGAGATTTTAATAATGCCTTCTCTAAGCTGAAAGAAAGGAGGGAGAGAACTGTTGCCTGTCTTCAAGTGAAATGGTCTCCTGATGTATTTTTCAGAGATGGTGCTTGAGGTTTGATGTACTGTGGAACACAGTAGTATTGCAGAAATTTAGCATGAACAGCATGACTGTTAGGAGACACTGTGTAAGGAGCACCTTTGTCCATTAATGTACTTTCTGATTGCCACAAAGGTGTGTTTCTGGGCAGTTTCACTCTGGTGAAGGCACTACCCAGTTGATGATATTTATAGGTGTAACGTGTTTCTCAGGGAGGTTTCACTGACACTTCTTTCTCAGGTTGTGTGCGTGTTTGTGTTTCTCCAAATATCTGTGAAAAAAGAACAAGAAAAAGGAAAAAAAAAGGACTGAAAGTACGTGCCTGTTCTTTGTACATAAGTAATAGGGAGGAGAAGTGCAAGGGTAGGAATAGATGCAAAGGAATTTGCGACTCATTCAATGTGTCTTTGACAATTCATGACATGTACTTTTAGCTTTATGAATTTAAATTCCTGTCATCTTAATATAGCCTGTAATTATTCCTCAGGGTACTTCAATTATTGAATGACTATTTAAAGTAACTAATAAGCTATCTTTGACAGATTTGTGATTCAAGTTCTATCAGCATGAATGTGAAACAACCAATCTTTTTTCTCTTCAGTGCATATTTCATAATAATTTGATGAAATAAATCCTTTTTTTTTCCTTTTTTTTTCCTATGGTAAAGTTGATTTATTATTTGTATGTTGATGCTTTACTAGAAAAAATATTTATCTACACAAACTTACATACATTTGGTACGTATTAAACTCAAAATTGAACAGCTTGTGCTTTTTTCTTTTGCTGTAAGTGACGGTTTGGATTCATGTGGTAGGGCTAGGCAGTGGTGCAATTTAAAATGTTCATAAGCTACAAATTATTGATTAGAAATGTTTCACTGCATTGAAAGCTCATTTTCAAGATGGATACATTTAATAACATGTCTGTTTTGTGGAATAAGTAGTATTTTGCAGCAATCATGGAAAGCAACGGCTACTATGTTTCCTATAACTGTAACTGGGAAAAAATACCTTATGGTGAAGCTAAACACCCTTACAGGTGTGTGTTTATGTAATATACATCATATAAGTTGTATGAGTTACACAATTGGTTCCTCATGCCCCTCCCCAGTGTAGATCCTTCATCAGCCTATGACAAAAGCAGTAATGGTCATGTTTGTGTAGGCTGAGCTGATGGTGGGAACCAGATAACTCTGTTGGGAACTGGAGGAGGAACTGCAGTCACCTTGCCCTGTTTGGACTTTTTTTTAGCACCTGTGTTGGGGTGACCGTTCCTGTGCAGGGGGCTGCTGGTCAAGACCTCTCTGTAACACACTTTCCTCTCACTTTTCTTCTGTCGTCTTCCTCTCATAAAATTATTAACATTGTCATACCCATGGTTCATCAGAAAATGTTTTGAAAATAGCTGTCTTCATTTCTGGAAAGCATGAGAAGTATTATCCTTTGCTTTTACTTCTGGTTTCCCATTCAGAAACGGAATAGAATAAAAAGCTAGTGACAATGACAGTAGAAAACAGGTTTGATTAAAACAAACAAGCAAAAAAAAAAAAAAAACAAAAAAAAACCAAAAACAACAACAAAAGAAAACACGTGTGAGAAAACATGCTGTTGTGTTGGTAACTGGTTCTCTCTGCTTTCCTTTTTTTCTTTCAACAAGAGGATATGAAACTGGTGGTGGCAGCGTTTAAGCAGCACAGAAGTTTGATTATCTGTGGTGTCAGTTCTGTGTCCTGGGATGAACTTGGTTGGTCAAGTCAGTTAACAGGGTCTCAGCACTTTAGGATACTAATGTCTAACTGTAGGAGCTATTCAGAAGCAAGAACGGTCCTTGTAGAAATCAGCATCAATCCTGTGGGAGAAAGTTGAAAGTAGAGTCTGTCATGCTAATGGTCACTGAGAATGGCAGAAGGAGGAACTGGTGGGTAGCAGGTTTTGAAAAGAAAGATGTAGATCAGAAGTAAAGAACTCATAAGAGAAAAGAAAAAGAGAACAAAAATAATGCAACTGAGTTTTAAAAATTCCATTATAGTTTTCACAGGAGAGTGTTTAATTATCTCCAGCACAAAACAGCATTACAGTCCTAATTTCCTAAGCAAGAAGCAAATGAGGTAGATAAGCATCACCTGAATGTTACTCTTGGTGGCAAAGAGTAAGAAACTTACAGATGTTTCACTTCTTCTGGAATTAAAAGGGGCCTAATCTGACAATTGCAGAGGGGGAAAAAGAAATAGACTATTTTATCTTTATTTATTTTTTTTCCACCAGAGAATTGTGCCTGAGCAGAGACCAAATCTAAGCTGTAATCAGCAACTCACATTCTTTTGTTTGTGAAAGGTAAACTGTCCATCCATTAAAGTTTTATTTTCCATGTGGGTCAGATCAATAGCTGAATAACTGATCAGCTGACAATTGAACAGCTGAATTATTGAAGATTTTAAATGAGAATTTCATAGAAACTAAGACAGATGCCAGAAGAAGCTTAAGGTACATTAATTGAAGTTGTAAGGTAAAGCTATTCAGGACCCTTTACTGAAGTTAAGATTATGTTTGTCAGTTCTTGTTCTGTGTGTCCTCAGCCTGTCCTTTCCATAAGTAATATTTTTTATTCCACTCCCCTGGGTGCTGGGATCCTAACCTTTCCATTTTCCAGTAAGTCCTGCTGCCATTATCTCTTGGCAAACACAGCTTTACCCATGACAGAATGTTATGACGCTGTTCAAAATTGTAAAAGGTGTCAGGCTTTGATTTTGCAAAAGCACTGCTCTTTCGTTACTTGATTGAATCATTCTTGAAATCAACAGGGTTGGATTAGAAACAAATAACTCCTGTGCTGTTGGTTGGAGAAAACTTAAGTATTACCATATTTTTCTTTTCCTAACCATTCTGTTTGTTACTTATGTTAAAAATGCATATTGTGATGTTTGTCTATGGTTTTTAGGGTACAACCCACCAATAGGAGTGGAAAAAAGACTTCTGTAATGAGCATGGGTGCAACTCTGTAATTGCCTGTTATGCAATTTAAGTGATTCTTAATTTTTGTAACCCAAAGGCTGACCAGCATTCTCAGTGTGCAAAGATGTGTATCTTAGCAGAGGGTGAAAGGGAGGGACTGTGGCTGAAAATGGATGGGCTTCTGTTCTGTGGAACATTTATGCATGATTTTTAGAATTCCCTTGCAAGTGTGCTTTAATGCTTATTTTACCCGTATGAGTTAGAGGGAAATTTGCTGGTCTGCCTTGTATTTAGGTCAGCTCATGCTTTCCACTATAAAGGCAATCTTTTCTTTGAGAGTTCTCAAATACGGCTGTTTACAGCTGGCCTTTGATGATCAGCAGAGGGATTTCTGTTTTAAAAGTCATTGTTTCTTGCTTCTCTCAGAAAAGATTTTTATCTAGTGAAAATAATTGAATATTGAGTATAAATGGTATACTACAAACACAGTGAAGATGATAGAGCAACACACGATGCTAAAGGAATATTAAATTTGTGAACTCTGGAAGTGGGCATTTAGGAAATGCCATGTTTATGATGCATCAAACAGTACAGTGAGAGGAAAGACTCCTGGGACAGCATTTGTTACTTAACTGTTATTAAATTTGCCTTGTAAAACAAACAAAACCAACAAAACCACCAAAATCAAAGACTTGGATAGTACATGCTGTGGTAACAAAGGACAGAAATGAATTCTTAACTTAAAATACAGGAGATGGTGATATGCTGCAAAAATAATGTGAAGTGATGAACTTGCAAATAGTGGTGTAGCTTGCCTGGTTTTGGGTAGTGATATAAGTACTTCTGTGCTAATTAGTGACAGATTATTTGCTGGACGAACAAATTTGTTAATTAAGCATGTTTAAAGTGAATAATTTTGTAAAATCCATTCATATATTGCACAGGTTTCCCTCTGGGAGCTTTCTAATTAGGGAATTAGAAACTAAATGAAGAGTAATTGGGAACTGAATTGTGTTGGGAAGGGTAATAAATGTAATGGGGAGTCATAGTTTGTTTTGGGATGGTCTTAAATGGAAGTTTCGTTATATTAGATAAGGGATCACAAAATCCCCATTTAATATCATATGAGGGAACCTAACTTAGTATCAAATGCATAGTAGCTTTTGACATAGAGAAGTTGCTGTGTTGACTATTTCACACGTGAAACTCTTTCTTATTTAGACTGAAAACATGTAATTCTTTCTCCTCATCAGAGTCCAGGGTACTGTGTCTTGGTGACTGATGAAGGAATGGATAGGTAGTATTCACCTGGGTGCCTTGGCACCTCCTGACTTTTAAGTACAGTTGAATAACTCATCTGTTACATTGTGAAACTGCAGCTTCATCTAAAGTATGCATGGCATGCTGTAAATGAAGTGATCCACAATCCCACTGTGAAAGGAGAGAGAGAAAATGACTTCTGGGAACTGACACTCAAAGGACACTTTTAAGTTAGAATTGGAAGTTTCGTGGGGCTCTTCTTATTGTTCTGTATTGATATTGTGCACTGCACAGCAAGTGACTTGATCATAGGTACCATTGCAGTAACGGTGATGATGTTAATAATGGCAGCAGATGCCCAAGAGTCATCTTAAGTTGGTACTTCTGCTCACCCTTTCTGTGTGACTGTGTTCTTCAACAGTCAGCTGAATTCCTACAGAAGTAGATTATGCAAATCATATTGGTTTCTAACATATTTTTTCCATTTTTTTCCTTTATAAACACTCCAAAAAGCATCACAAAAACTATGCAAGCATTTAGCAAACATGGATTCTTAGTCTTAGTATGTATTTTTACAGAAAGTTTGATTTGTAGTGATATGATTTCCTTTGTTGGTAGGCATAAATATAGTGTGGCTTGCCTTCATGGAATATTGACTCAGGGCAGAGTAAAATAAGGATGAAGGATACCCTAGTGTTTTTCTGGGCTAACCTATGCTGGAGGAGTCCTTACTGTACACTTGACATGGATTTGTGAAAAATTTCTAAATTCATAGAATGGTTTTGGTCTTAAATATCATGTAGTCCCAACACCCTTCAAATTGTATAATTAAGTTTGGGTCCCACTAACCTATGTAAAAACATTTTCATGCAGATGAACGGCATCCATTTTAGAAAGGAACACAAAACAGCTAACCTTGCTTAAGTTCTATACTTTGCAGCTACAAAAGTCCTCTGAAGGAGGAAAAATAATAAAAAATTCTATCTTGGGTGTATGTTATGAGTTTTACTCTATTTTGTATCTCACTGTGAAACTCTGTATGGTCTTAATAAAGAGCAGAAAATATTAATCAGTTATAATGCCTTTCATTGTTGAAGGAAGCTCTGCTCTGCTAGTAAGCTTTGTAGTTTTGGAAAGGTTTATGCTTCATTCCAAGACTGATTTAATAGTCTCTGAAGTAGAGAGGTCATGTCACATTAAATACAGACACTATAAATTAGTATATTAAGATTTATATAGGTAGCTTCATTCATAAATCTCAAAAACAAAAGCTTTAGGTGAAGAGTTTGCTAATGGGATGAAGGCTGCAATTGGTAAGGACAGAAGTGTTTCTGTAGTAATTTTTATTTATTTATTTTTAAAATCCCAGTCATTCCTGTCCCCTTGCTCACACAATAGCAAAAATTATATGCCACGGACATCTATAAATTCTCATGCATCATAGACTCCCAGTTATTTCCTTATCTCTGTTGTAGGTTTTAAGAGGCATTTGAGTGCCAGGATTTTCTTCACTGGCAGAAGTCATTAAAAGCTTTCCATTTAGGATGTCATAGAACAGCATTCTATGACAGTAGCAGAGTAGCAGAACTGCTACTCTTCTGTCCATGGACATCACCACAGACCTTTGAAAGACTTTGTCTGGAATTTTTGAAAACGGAACAAAAAAAAAAAATCAATTTTTTACATGCATTATCATGGTTAAAATCCTGCCCTTTGTCACTGGCCTCATACAAAAACGTTGACCTTTGCCATAGAATTTTTCAGAAGGCAAGAATTTATTCTTAGTGGCTTTCAAGGTTTTGCATTTTCATTTTATTTCGATGCCTGTTGTTATTATTACATGACCAAAAACTTCCAAATGCTGTTTGGAAACAGAGTTATGATTTTGCATTTTGGTTTGCAGCAAGGCCATTTAATGGAAGAAGGCTTCTTGCATTCCACTAGTTGCGCTCTTGGTCCACTCTGGCTTTAAAACCATTTTCTGATGATTCCTCCATATGTCTGTGAAACATTTAAGTTTCAACAAGGCCACCAAGCAGTTCTGCTCTTTACAGGCCAGGCCTTTGGAATAGGATGAATTGTTATGCTCAAAAACAAATTAATGAAGATGAGAATTTTTTAAATCATTTTGCTTTATTCTTAAGACAAACAGAAACTTTACAGAAATCTCTGCTAAGAACGGTCTCACTATTTCTGAAAGGCTAAAAACTCCCCCTTAACATTAAACATAAATATATGAATAAAAAAGTTGTCGGTGAAAGAAGAATACGAAAAAGAACTGGATCAAAACTACTTTGTTACTGCTAGTTTGAACACTCTTTCTAGAAGCCTGCCAGAAGTGCAAATTAGTCTGCAAATGCCTGTCAAAGTACAGGTCTGTTACTTGAAATATATAATTATCTGTATTACCAGTGCATCTAATTGACAACTAATAATTTGTAACATGTATAGGTAAATCACTTAGTTGAAGTATACTCACTGTCAGATTAGCAATGAAAATACTTCAACATTCTGGAATGCAGGTCCAGAGTTGAATTACAGGATAATATATTTGGACTAGAAACTACACTATATCAGTATTTTTAAGCATTAAAAAATTGGTTAAAGTATATGTTCTAATATTTCACAGAATAACCATGTAATGGTATTTCAGTCGTGGAAAAGAGTATCACAGAATCATTATCCATTGAATCAGGCATGAAAATCATCATGCTTTAAAAATGATGTCACATCCTAATATGAACCTGAGAGGATCTCCCCTTCTGGTGTAAGATTATAAAATACTATATAGTCTTCATGACATTGCTCAGTGTTTAAATATGATAGGTTTCCCCCACTCCTTTGGTATTATAAAACTTTAATCCTACAGGTATACTATAGGCACAGCTGTGAGTTGAAATCCAGTATATAAACACACTTGTGCTAGTTTTGAACATAGAGGCTCAGGTATCGGTAGCTAACTACAGTTTAGAGTGGGATACGTGCCAGATAGCTGCTCAGTGAGCTGTGCTGTGCCCTGTGTTGCCACAGTTATAATGCTGCTGTAGAGCTATTTGCTGTGTTAGTTCTATCTACACCTCTTGGCTGTCACAGCAGGGGCAGAAGTCTATTCCTGTCCTTTATGAACTGATGTTTTGGAATAGGGTTTGTCTAAAACAGCCTGAATCATTTGAGGTATTCTTCCTCCATATGCTGTAATCCTTTGAGCACACCAATAGCATCAACACTGTGTCCAAGTGTGATGAGCTTTATTATTATTATATATAAACACATACATATACACACACACCGTTTATTATATATATACATACATATATACACACACACATAAATATATATAGCCTGTGAAGTAGGACATTGAGCAGGACTTCCAAATGAGTCCTGACTATGGGTACAGATATTTCTCTTCTACAGTGAAGGAAAGAGAATGCGTAAATGAGAGTCAAGAGGAAATGAGATGTCATAACTAAAACTCATTGCACACTACTAACCTATCTATATTTTTATGCTAATCTTTATATATTTAATCCGCAAGGCATGGAATGCACAAGTTAAGTTGTTGCTGGTTGTGTCATTCCATGTTCCCTGACATGAAATTGCATTCTCTTTCTGTGCTACTCTTAGGAGAAAGTCTTTCTATTTTTTATATACGAGAAAGCTACAGTGTTCTTCTAAAAGATATTAGCTATATCCAGCTTTGTTCTTAAAGCTTGAAGCTCCCCCAGCTTAGAAAGTCTTTTCTATCCCTGGAGAGATATTCCCTGTGCTTTAGCTTTTAGACAGAAGTGATATCATTATGATTATTTAATACTTGGCATATTATCAAAGAGGATGATTGACTTTCTAGAGCACTTCTGGGATGGAGTCACTGGGTCACATGAAGAGCAGAGTTAATACTTGCCAACATGGTGGATGTGTAGGACAGGGAACTATGAAATGTGAATATTCAAGAATGGATTGCTTAAGACAGCAGCTCAACCTGGCTCCATTGAATATAGGACTTTTCACGACTCCTGCTTGCCTGAAGCTACTCCTGCATCACTTTCCTTGAAAATGTACAATGAATTGATAGCATCTGTCAGAATGAATCAGCAGGTATCGGTTAGCTGCTCCCTGAAGGGTTCATGCATTATCTCCTTCATACTAATGAAGGAGCTTTGCTGAAGATCCCCGGCTTCTTTTAGAGATCTTTTCTCTGCTTTGTTCTCTACTGTTAAGAAAAGAAAGTGTAGTAATGTTGCTAAAGGCAAAGTTGAAACAGTAGCTGTATTTGCAGAGCCATGAGTATTACCCTTAATTAGGACAGAAGTGTCTGTTGACCTCAGTGGCACTCCCAGAGATCGAAGGTGATAAAGACTTTCAGACTCTCTACAGTAATATGTAACTTTTCTCAGAGTAGGATTTTCTGGATCGCAGGTTCTCAAGTTTAGCTTAAATGTCGTTCAGGAAGTCTTCACAGTGCTTGTTTTTTTTTTTTTTTTTTTTTTTTTTTTTAAGTTACATGGCATCTTTTCAAATATTTGAAGATCTTCACTGACATCAGCAGATATATCATACTATCACATATTCTAGTAAATTATGGTGGATGAAGTTCACAGAATCACAGATTGGTTTAGCTTGGAAGATACCTTTGGAGGTCTTCTGGTCCTGGTGGTATATTATGTGCTTGAATTTCTTCTTTTACTTTGTACCTTTGTAAATAAACTATGACCAGTTAATGTTTCAGATCATCTTCCAGAACTTATATTTTATGGCATTTATCTTATCTAGCTTTGACCATCTATAGTATTAAACTCTGCCCTGAGCTTGTTCACTCCAAGCTCTCTTTATATTCAGTGAAAACAAACAGGTAGTTTGGGGGCAGGATTCATGTTGATCTACATTATTGATTATTGATACATTATTATTGATCTCATGGGCTGAAATGAATTGTATTTGAGAAATTCTTCTCTCAATAGTATCAAAGGGATTAGATTACTCCCTCAGAGAGAGACATCCAATTCTTGACACATCACAAGTCTTTGTCCACACCTTTTCTGTAAATGGTGACTAGTTTGACCATAATTACTTTTTTTTTTTTTTTTTTTTTTTTTTTTTTTCATCTGATACAGAATTTATTATTAGAATAGTTCAGTTGGAAGGGACCTTCAGAGACCATTGAGTCCAGCTGCCTGAGCACATCAGGGCTAACCAGAAGTTAAAGTATATTGTTGAGGGCATTGTCCCAATGTCCCTTGAGCACTGACGGGCACGGGGCAGCACCCAGCTCCCCAGGAAGCCTGTTGCAGTGTGTGACCACCCTCACAGCAAAGAAACATTTCCTGATGCCCAGCCTGAACTCCCCGGTGCAGCTCTGTGCCGTGCCCGTGCCCTGCCATTGGGTCCCAGGAGCGGAGGCCGGCGCCTCCCCCTGTGCTTCCCCTCCTCAGGAGGCTGCGGAGAGCAGCGAGGTCGCCTCTGGGCCTCCTCTCCTCCAGGCTGGGCAGCCCAAGTGTCTTCAGCCTCCCCTCACAGCACATGCCTTCCAGCCCTGCTGCCAGCTCTGCTGTCCTTCTCTGGAGGCTTTCAAGGACCTCAACATCTCTTCTGTGTTGTGGAGCCCAGAACTGCACACAGTATTTAAGGTGAGGCCTCACCAACACTGAATGCAGCAGGAGAATTGCCTCTTTTGAGCATCTGGCTGTGTTGTGTGTAATGCACCCCAAAAAGTGTTTTGCCTTCTGTCTACCAGGGCACACTGCTGGCTGGTGCTGAGCCTGCTGCCACCCAGCACCCCCAGGTCCCTTTCTGCAGAGCTGCTCCCCAGCCACCCGGCTCCTAGTGTCTGGGTCCAGCATTGCTCTGTCCCAGGGGCAGAACCCAGCATTTCCCTTTGTTGAACCTCATGCCATTGCTGATGGCCCAATGCTCCGATCTACCTAGATCCCTCTACAAGGCCACTTGTAGTCAACAGCTCCTCACAGTTTAGTATCAAGGACCCACTTACGCTTATGTTATATAGGCTGAAGATGCATTTTGCTAATTTGCAAACAGTAGGTTTAGCCCTGTTAGACGGCATGAGTTGTTAGTCCACCTGATGCAGCAGAGCAGTTTCTTTCATGTTTATTTATCTGAAGATTATGTGGTTTCAAAATGGCATCCATGGAAATGTCTGCTCATTTGTGCCCTAAAAGGGAGAGGTATGCACCATGAACATCATGACTCACAGTCTACTTACAGCATATAAACTAACTGTGTGACAAAAGCTGTAAGTTTCATACCTAAAACTTGTCAGATTTCCTGGCACACTGCTGTACAGTGCATTGCTCCATGCTACTTGATTGCTTTGTGTGGCATAGCACTGTTCTTTTTGTTAGAGGCAGGTGCCTGTGCTCCTTTTCTTCCAAGCAGACATATTGTGCAGTACAAACAGAGAGCTTGTATCCTAAAACTAGACAAAAACATAACCGTGCATCTTTGTCATTAAATGGCAATGAAACTCAATGCTCTTGAGCTCTCTCGTGTTCCCTCCCCACCTGAGTTTTGATTTCTAAAGAGAATCTATCAAGGAATCCCTGATCCTCATCAGCATGGTGTCACCTTTTGTATTGCTGTCTGCTAGATTTATAACGGAAAACCTCATGAAATCTGTTCTCAGATCTTCATGGTAAATAATTTTCTTCACTTCTAGTGCAATGAATGATGCCTAGTTTTCACTTGGAGATAGTAAATATAAGACAAATTCAAATAACAGAAACTGAAGTGGGAAAGATGACTAAGTAAAGCTATTTTAGACATAGACAAGCTTTATTGTTACATGGAGTCCAGGGTGAAATATTGTGCATTCTTAAGATTATTTCTTTTTTCCATGTTAGTTTTGTGGGTTTGGAAAACAATGAACAGTATTCAGTATTTTAAAATCTTTTTAAAAGTTCCAATTACATGAGCATTACATTACTATTTCTCAACATCTGTGATTTTCAGCATCATTTTTAATTTCATCCAATATCCATTGAAAAGGTGATATTATAAAGAAACAGAGCTTGATAGAAGATGTTTTAGTTCCTGTGAAGTGGCTAGAATATTGTTGCAGGTGTTGCTTATGGATATAGGTAATGCTGAATAATTTCATTTTGATAGAAGTATGGAGAAATTCCCTTTACATTTTTCCTATGTGTGTAAAACACTGAACTATGAAGCATGATTCAGGGAGAGACCTTGTTAGAATATCTAGTCCAAGCGTCCAAGCTCTTGGCTCTAAAGTCCAGTTTAAACAACTTTTTTTTTTTTTTTTTTTTTTTTTTTTTAAGGTTCTGGGCATAGTTAAGGTCATCAATAGTTAAGTTCTTTAATTAATTGGCATTTGGGAATAATATTAGGAAGATCTTATAGATACTTGAATGACTAAAACACTACTGTATCCATGATAGATGGTCTCTACCATCTTACTCACCTGGATAGGGATCTTTCTTTGTTTTTGTAGTATCTCATTAATACTGACTGACATGAAACTGTCTCAGGAGTATCACCCACAGCAACTTTCTCAGAACCATGAACATCATAAAATTTGGAAGTCTGGTTGTTTACCACACCTGTCCATGAAAAACTGATCTTACCACCTGCCTTAGAAACTCATAGAGTACTTACACCAAACACATTTCTCCAGACAGTTAAATCATACTTTTGAATAAGCCAACTTCCTGTCACTAGGGTACAAGGAAGAAAGTATCACAAAACTTCCAAGCAACTGTTGCACATGACCTGAAGCTGAAATCTCTATTAAAAGCGATTAGCAACTATGATTTACGTAGAAGAAAATGTGACTTAAAAAAACATTACCCTGGATGCCATCTCCCACTTCCAACCACTCTACCCAAGCAAACACATCACCAGAAATGAATTTTCTGCAGACCAACAAACGTTAAATGTAACAGCCTTGTAAGAAAGACAAACACATTTCCATTGCAGTAAAATTTCTGCTTTAAGGTCAATTGTTTCAGCCATACACAAGAATGTTTTTTGTGATATATTTCATTCACCACTTCTTTAGAAAGTATGAGTGAAAATGGACAACCTCTGTGCAGCAGAATACTTTCACATGGGCAAATGATAAAGAACAAATGAGTAGCTATTTGCATAAATAGGATTTCAAAAATATTCACTCCATCTTTGAACTTTCTGTCCTGATTCCTTATGATGATTTACAGAAAATAACTGCAAAAATATTAAGAATAAATTTTGTAATATGGATAAATAAATTTGAATGCTTAATCAAGATAATTTTTTAATGATTGTGTATAATTTTCCACATATACAATCTCACTACACCTTCAGTCTTTCATTGATGTAATCTACTTTCTAAGTTTATCTAGTCAATCAGTTTACACAGAGTGATGTCTCAGCCTCCACTTAGTTTGGTGTTTGTTGTACTGTTAAACCTGAAGAAGGACTAATGTGCCTCAAGAGATGGCCATTTTTTACAATTATGTCACTTAGTATAATAAAGAATATTACCTCTCCCTCAAAATCTTCCATTATTGGTGTTTGTTACCTCTTAATGTGAGAACTTTATTTTCTGTAGGTGGCATCTTTCAGTGCTTCACTATTTGTAGAATAAGAAAGGATTTCTTCTGGAGGTTAGACCTGAACCACATTTGATATGATTTAAGCCTCCTTTTCCTTTCCATATTTTCAGTGGCTAGGATATGGGAAAGCAACTGTCATTTTCATCCTTTAAGAAGACAAAGGAAAATAGTTTTTAGCCTAGAAACTATAATTTATTTCAGGTTTTTATGGTGTTTAGTGTAAAATGTTGAAGAATGCAAACTTGAAAGTAGCTCTTTCCCAAATGGCAGACTTCTCAACTTAGCCTGACAGATAAAAACCTAACTTTCAGAGTATCAACCAAACCTAAAGTAACAGCCAATGCAATTTGTCCTTGTGTGACTAGCAACATGGAAACAACATCATTAAGTGTGAAGTACTGGATGGGAGGGAGACAGAGAAAGAGAGATGTGGAAGGTTTTGCCAAGAAACGATCAAGTTGAAGATGGACAAAGTGCATTCGGTACTCTATAAAGAACACATAAATGCATATGTTGTAAAGACACATATCTAATGTGCTATAGAAAAAATGCCATTAAGTGGGTAAAGCAGAGTACTCTGCTTTCTTCTGTAATTAGTGAAGTAGAAATGTATGTAATAATGAAGAAAATTGCACTCTAATCCACAAGTGCATTACTCAATGTTAGCTTATGAATGTGAGGTATCTGAAGGTTCTACTATGGTGAGGTCTGCGTAGTGCAATTTACTTTCTGAAACAAATTCCCTTTTATTTTGATAAATATTCTTGATATTCAAACCCTTCTCCCACTCCAAAAAACCTACTATAAGCATGCTGAAAATTAAAAGATTGAATATGCAGTTAAATTGCCTATAGGATTTCCTTCTGGGTTGAAACTTGACATGCACAATTTTGGTATAATAAAGCACTTCTTTGTCTTTTGTTTCAGAATATTCGCATAAAAATGAAAAAAAAAAAGAATTAAAAGGACAAATCATAAAAGAAGAAAAGGAGTGAGACAGAAAATAATAAATCTGAATTATTTCCTGAAATTCTGTCAGTGGGTTTTCCCACATACAGAACAGATTATTAATAGATCTGATCAAAGGAAATGAATTGTGAGAATCTAGTCATCTGTGGTAGTTAGATGATATTTTATGTACTAAAAAGATGGAGCATATTCCATTACTCTGAAGACAAGGATGAGATATTACAAAATCTGATTATAAAAGTGCATTCCAGTTGTTATTCTAAAGGAGGTTTTTCAGGTGTTGCTATTTCTAAGAGACTGATTCATTTTCCTCTATGGGAGTTAGAGTGGCTTTCTAATATGATAATGCGTGAATTTTTGTTCCTGTGGTTTACGTAAAAAGCTATAGGCCAGCTCTTCTGATAGTGGAGTGGTAACATTAGTTTTCTTTTTGTTTGTTTGTTTGTGTTTTTGTTTTTCCTTTTGGTGCAATTAAAAAGTCTTAATTTTGTTGTAGCAGAGGATTTTAAAAACAATGTTATTAAAACAGGTATTTTGCAGCAGCATGACTCAAGACACTATTTGGAAGTCCGAGGTCTCAGCCTCCTGTGTTTGTGGTATCATCGGTCCTATTTGAGTGGCCATATCTGTTACCTAGCTTTTTAGGGATTAAGGCCTTGTTTTCAGTTCATGTGTAGTGGAAGTATTGTTTGCAAACATGGTGATGGAATTCATTAGGCAGTTGACAAAACTACAGTAAAAATGTCATGGAAAATCATAGGCCAAAACAGTATTTTGACTTTGGGTGCTTTAATTTTAAGATGCCCACTTGCATTATGCTTGATATGACTTTGTGAGTTATTAAGTGTTAGAGTGTATTGGTTATACATTTTTTTTTTTTTTTCAGAAATACTGATTACCCATGTTTCTGTGAAGGTTGCAGCTCCCCAGGTGGTGGGAGAGCAGAATATTCTCAGAAAGGAAACCCACTGCAGAAAGAAAACGAACTGTTCTCTACCAGAAAATCGAACAGCATGTGGAAAGCTCATGCAAACAAGAGTTACTGCAAATGAGGGGACAGATGGGCTTGGCAGCCTGTCCTTAAAATGTCATGTAGAAAAAAAATACCCTTAACTTGAAGTGCATGTGAATTGGGGTGGGAGATTATTGGAGATTTAATGGTCACTATGTTTGTTTCTGGAAAAACAAAACAAAACAACAACAACAAAAAACCTTCATTCTGTATTTACTCTCTTTTTGGTTGTTAACTGGTTGAGTTTTTCTTGAACTTCTCCAGGTAGAGCTGAGTGTAATGATTTCCTTTTTCTTCATTCTACTTATCAGGAAGTAGGGTACACATATCATATCTGCAGTTCTCTTCATCTGACCTGAAGAACAGAGAGACTGGTTGAGAAGAAATTCACCTTCAAAGAGTCATTGACTCATCCTGGCTGTTATCCTTTATATCTGGCATTCAGATGTATTCCTGTGCCCTAGACAACCCAGGACACAGGAACACTCTAGAAAATGATGTTTTTTATTCTTGTGGTTAACCTTAGCTATTACCATCCACAGTCCATAGAGAAGTACCTGTAGGAATACCTGCCAGATAGAAAGATATAACAAAAGCAATATACTCGTGTATGTGTAATATGCCACTATACAATTGCTGTGCTTAGTTAGTCTGCAAGAAGCAGTGTGCTGCAAAACCAAATCCATTAGTGTTCATACTGTAACAGAATCAATAGCAATTTTTAAAGAAAACAAAATAAAGATAACCAAACCCAAAGCAAACAAATGGTGAAGAAAAAAAGGAAGGAAAAACAACAACAGGAAACCCAGCCAAACAAAACCAGCCAATCAAAAAAATAAGCCACTCCAAACAGTAAAGAGGAAGAACAAAGGGAATGTTCTTTTGTGTTTCCAGGAATCAGGCATGAATAGGAATATACTGCTGTGGTAGGTTCCTGCTGTAGAGCCCACATCAGTTTTAAGAATAAATAATAGATGTCACTGCTCAGTAAGAACTCATTAACAGCGTCTTCATAGCCAGGCATCCTTGGTGATGATCAAAAGCCAATTTTCTATACTGGGAAAAGATGCTGATAAGATGGAGCAGCGGATGGTCTACTAAGTCAAAGTATCTGAAGGCCAGGTGCCATAGAGGTAATTTCCTATGGACAGTCAGAGCAATATTATGTGATAAGAGCACAAAAAAGGAGAGGAGCTGCTTTGCCTAGAGAGTATCAACAGGCACGTCCAGGAGTCATGTTACTTCTTGACCCTATGGCACAGAGACTCTATTTTGTCTACAGAGCTAGGCATGCAGAGTCACGACCCATTCTTGGGGCTCTTTTTGTCTTATTTTATGTGCCTTGAAGGAGGCAAAGATGCAGGAGACCCTGTGTAGCTTCCAAAGGTAGGCTGGCAATTCTGCCTGCCTTTCTTGGTACTAAGGCCATCTGAGACACCAGTAATGATGTTGGTAGAGGAGAATGAGTTGGCAGAGACTGGGAGTTATATGAGCTAAAGTATTTGATTTGGTGCTGTGTGTACAGAGAGCTCTGAGGGCTATCGCAGCAGTGCAATTCTGTGCTGAGCTCTCCCGCAGCTTCATGTGTCATTTACTGGGCTTTTTTCTCAGATTTGCACCAAGGTATTTGGTCCTGTTTGTATACCTGCATTAAGATTGTGCACCATCTGGTTTTAATAAGGAATGAAACATACAAAGAGAGTTTGAATGGTTAAGGAATTGCTTAGTGTCTGGCATATTTACCAGAAATTCCCAGCAGATAGCTTCAAAGTAGTAGATACTGGCTGCATAGTGGCTTTCAATAATTATTCACACATAAGCTGCTTTTAACCTAAATTATCTATTACTAAGAAAACTAAATTGAAAACCAGAATGCCTTGCATAAAGACAGAAGTTTTGTGTGTTGGCAAAGCCATAACTAGGACAAAAGCTACTGCACTTGTTAGCCCTATCTGAATAGTAAATTAAAGAAGTCAGCAGAAAAGGCATAGAAGCATTTTGTTATCCTTCTTCTATCTCCAAATGGGAGAGAGACTATTAGGCCATTTCATCATCTTCTTGCTTATTCCTTAAAAATGTACAGCCTGCACCAAAGTACGTCCATGCATCTTACTTCAGGCACTTTTTTAATGAAAGGTTTGGATTGTCCATATTTAAAGATGACTAAGTTTATGTAAAACTTTAAAAACTGCACTTGCTAATCAAGCTAAGAATGTTCTACATGCTCATTTTTTCTGTGATTTCTTAAGATTGTCAATTATAAAAACAGAAAAAAAAGGCATTCTGATAAACGACAGACTACAGTTAAGGTAACATACCAATTTCTGCATATTTCTTTAAGCATAACTGATCTACTCATCTTATTGTAAGCGTTGCTACAGATTGGTGTATATTTATAGGTCTTATCAAATACCTTAATACTAGTAAGGAAACATTCGATTTTTGCCATGTCTTTGAAAACCAGTGGCACAAAATTAAAAAATTCTTAATTTATCAGAAATTGTATCTTGAAGAGGAAATAATTTATTATTATTATTATGTTTCTAATGAATCAACAAATTCTTAAGACATTGTTCACAGTATGTTTTCTTTTTTTTTTTTTTTTTTTAAATAAGTGCAAGACACTAAAGGCTCATGGAAGGAAAAGCTTTAAAACTTGGAAGTGAAATAATTAAAACTAATTTAAAACTGAGCTCTGGGGTGATGAAATTCCTATTAAAAATGATGTTTTATAGTTGTTGATATAACTGCAAGATGGAGGAGAAAGTACCTTGGCTGTTGACTCAGAAGGCTCAGTCTTGATGAGGTCATTCTTTGCTTTATACTCTGTTATCTGTAGCCAATCTGGTTACCATCCGGAGTTGCCCAAGCCTCCTTTCGGTGGTTTGGTGTCACCAATATGTTGACAGTTTTATCAGTTCTGTTCCATTCACATACACAATAAACTTTGTCAAGGATATTTAAGTTGCCTAGAAAGGGTCTCATTTCTAAGTGACCAGTTCAAATTTAGCCTTAACAACTGTGGTATGTGCAACACGGGTTTTCTAGGTGTCAGGCTGTAGAAGGAATAACATAAGCTCTTTGGTGAAAACGCAGAAGGCTAAATGCTGCTCACAAACAAGTCAGTGAATTCTGGTAGATTTGCTTCTGTTTAAAGACTTTTTTTCAGCATCTCAAATTTTCATAAATGAGTTCAAAATATTTTGCACCTGTGTTAAAGAGACAAATTCTGCACATGGCATTTTACAAAGGGGCTGTGTGCTCTGGAGGAAAGAGTCCTACTAAAATTTGAGGGCAGAGAGGTCTTTATTTCTCCTAGGTTCTTCAGAAACAGTAGGTTGTCTGTCATCTGGTGCCACTTACTGACTTCTCTGAAGTTAACAGGTAGCAATCTCTGATGGGTGGATTGCACACAGTACCTGACTGTTCTTTCTGAGAACACTGGCCAGGTTTAAAGGGTTGGGACACTCAACTTGCTTCAGAGTTTCATCTGTTCACTTTGCATGGACAGGTGTAGTTTCCCTAGAAAAGTTCACTGCATGAGGAATTTCCTGCCAGGGAAAGTGAAGGTTTTAAATTAAGACTTATCCACATCATCTATCCTATACCTGTGCTGCCTTTTACAACAGGACCAGTCTGATGTTATCATCTCTTGCAGTTTTCCTGGGAAGATTTTGCTATATTTTCCAGGGCTCCTCACTTCATAAACTTGACTATAAGTGGAATCTTTTAAGATAGAAGCTAAACACAGCCATCCACACATGGTGATTTAAATAATGTGTTTTGTGATTCTTAGACTTGGGGTTGCCATCCAGGCTTGTCAGGATGGTTTGAGGCAGAGAATGGGAGCAAGGGGGATTAGAAACTAAAGCAGCAGAGTAACAGTGGGTCAGTCTTGAGTACTCAGAGGTACAACTTGAAGGTTCATGTTGGGGAAGAACAGGACAGAAAAAGGGGAGCCAAAGCCATTGTCATCTCTGTGGTCATTTATATCCTTGCCTTGCACCACAACAGTGGAGAATTAGGTCAATCCCTTCAGAAGAAGGGCAGAAAATGCATGAAATGTTATTTTACATCCCTGTAAACATGATGTATGAGTAAAATGTTCCTTCTCTTTTATTACAGTTGTATTTGCTGATATTTTTCACAGTGGAATTACATTACCAAGAAATCCAATCATTACAGAAAAAGCAAGCACCCCGCATTCTCTCTTCTGACCAGGTCTATTATGCTTTCTGAAGAACAAGTATTTATAGATCCAGTCCCTCAGGATGCTTTCAGCACAGAGCCAGTAAAATATGAGTAGTGACTGACCAGATTTTTGTTAACAAGGTGGAGCTGGCTGACTGAGCTTTACACAAAGGAAAGGGGGCTTCTCACCTTGTCCTTCCACTCTCCTCTGAGAGTCAAAAGCTTCCCACCTCAGCTCCTACTCCAGCTCTTAGGCAAAATCATCCATCTGTCTTGCATTTCAGCTAAAAGCCTAAGCACTGCTCATAATGGCCATGCCCCATCATCCGAACTGGGTTCCAGAGACTGCCTTTCCTTTCTTACTTGCAAAACTTTCAGCAGTCAAGCTTTCTGTTGGCCTGCCCACGATATAAAGGTTAAAGGTGTCTGTGGTAATCTGCTTTGGGCTGTGCTCTGCCTGTTCAGACTGAAGAACAGTCTAAGCTAGAGGGGATGTATGGCCATGGTTGGTCTCAGAAGAAGGTTTGTGTTGCATGCAGTGGCACAAGTGGCTGAGGGCAGGTGAATGTGCAACTATTCACACCCACATGAATGTGGAGAGGAACAGAAGGATATTATTAGCAGAAGTAACTGCTGCCTTTGCCATTACCACCCAGTACTCTGAATACATAGAAATCTTCTCCTCTTCGATCTGTCTGTACTTGTCATGCTCGTCATTTGCAGGACAGGGCCTGGCTGGGACTGGGAGTGTGGACACTAGGGAATGGTATTGTCTTGGGCCGTGAACCAAGAGTAATGCCTTACACCTCAGGAGTGAGGCACAAAGGTGTCCTTTAATCCTGATGTTCCCTTGCAAGGTTTTCTGCAGAATCCAGGGATGAGGACCTCAGAGTGAGTGCAAAGACTCCACATGGGGAACCTGGGACATGGGGTCTGGTCTGCACCAGGGAGAGCAGGTGGTGCTGGTGAAAGAGAGGGAGAGAGATGGTGTGGGGTTCTTCCTGGATCTCAGTAAGAAAGGGCTAACCACAAATGGCTGTTTTAATATGATAGAATAAAAAGAGGAATATATATAGAGAGTAAATCTTATGCCCCTTCAGATGCTGGGAACCCTGCATTTGTGCAGCATCAGAGACCCTGGATGGATTTTCCTATAGTAGGCTATGGAGATACTATCTGTGGAGAGAGGTTCCTCCTTTTCGGTCAAGCTATTCTATAATTTGCTTGCAAGAAAGCAACATAAAGGATGTTTCTATGAGAACTTGTTGTACTTTTAGATAAGACGTTGTGTAATAGCTGGTATCCAGTGGGAGCTGCTGTCAGGCTCCTCTGTTACAATGATCATGTTGAGTTTGTGCTGCTGCCAAGGGATTTGTACCCCACAACACAGCCTGAAGCCCACACTCTCCGCAGCACAGGCTTGTGCCTACAGTTATTCGGATCACTAACTCCTTGGTGCATGGTGATCTCCTAGCCAGTATCAAAACATTTCAACCCTTGATAACCATACAGTTTGCTTTTCTCAGAGTTATTACAACTTACAGATCATATTACTAACATAAGGGCTTTTCAAGCCCTAAGTGCAAGGCCCAGTAGAGAAGATAAGGCCTGTTCAAGGTCACAGGTTTCTCAAAAGCAATGTCTTTGGCAAGGCTCACAGTGTAGAGTCTGTACTTTCAAGTTGTTGTGGACAGATATCTCTTCAAGACCTCTGTGCTAGGAGGACATGGGCTGCCCTAGGGCTCAGTTGTCATAGCTTTTCAGGAAGATGACCCTCCTCTTCTGGAATCGGAGGTGCACTGATAACAGACCTCTCATCCCTGGTGGTAACCATGAAGCAGCAGCCTTCTGTTATTTCGCTGGCTTTAGCTGCTGCCATAGGAGCTCTTGGGTGTTATACTGCAGAACTACACTGGGTCTCATGAGCTGGAAAGGTTGGTTCTGCATCAGGAAAGACAGCAGTGGTAAAGGAAAAGGGTTAAAAGAGTTGTTTGAAGAAACAAGGGATTTAAAATAGGATTGGAAAAAAGTACAGCATGTGAGAAAGGCAAAGGCTATCAAGGCAGGAGAAAGGTAGGGTAGACGAATGCGTAAGTCAGCAAGAACTGATCATTTGTGGCTCACAGGAAATAAAAGGGTACAGATGGCATTGGCTGTTTATATATCAAGACTAATATGTCAGTTTGTTTCAGAACTTAGCTCTTGGTATTTTGTGAACTTTCTGTTAAAGCATGTGGCCTCAGTAAATGCTTGAAGATTTTGTGGTGACACACTTATAGGCTTGTATGTCCTATGAGGAAATTGCTCATGATATGGACATGGAGCAAATAATCTGGCTTAATTTCCTCTGCCAGGTACCTAGTCTGCACACACCACTCTATGTTGAAATTTGCATTAGTGCACTAGATGTGGGAGTGATGCCTTTTGTTTTAACAACTCAGCACCGCCTTGCATTAAAATGTTAATATAGCCACAGCCTGTTTGCCCCAGAAGGGACTCACAGCTGTCCTTCCACACACTGTATAGCAGGCAAGGGGAGAGAAAGGGTTGTAGACTTAAGTTAGAATCTGTGAGAGCAGCTACACTATACTTTTTACATTCTTTGCAGAGTGTACATTTTTTTTTTTCCCCCATGGGACAGAGGGTATAAGGTGCCATGACCATAGGACTGATTTGATCCATGTTTTTTCATCTTTAAGATACGAAATGCTCCGTATTCAAAGGTCCACCTGAACTGACCTGTATTCTTCCATTTGTGACTCTCAGTGGTTTTCATATTGCTGAGTTGACAGTGGTACTTATAGCAGCGTGGGTTACTGGAAGTCTTGCTTAATGGTGACCCTTGGTTTCACGAGCCTCTCACCTAGTACAAAGCCTAGGGTATATCTCTTTTGTGTTCTTATGCTCTACTAGAATCTTTCTTTTTGTTTATTTTTCCTTTTTTTTCATTAAAAATAATTTCTAAGCATTAGCAGGGTAATTGCTCTGATTTTTGATAGATCTGACTTGATATTTATGTTGGGGAATGCAAACAAAATATGTACGCTGTGGAATGCAGAGCATGTACTCAGATGCTTGAATGACAAATGTGCCCAGTTCCTCCTCAGATCCTTGCAGCTGAGCATTTGGGACTGGCAGAACAGTGTCCTGAAGTAACTTCAGATAACAAAATTTTGTTTGCCATGAGCTGATGAAGTCCTAAAAACTACATGAATATGCAATTGAAGGCTAGAAAAGGGCATGGAGAAAGTATGACTTAATGGCAAGCATTTTTCTAAAAAAATGCCCCTGCTGTAATGACACTTGTTTAATATCCTGAGTTCTGAACTGTCCTCCACTAGGGTCCAAATAGTCTCTGACCTTTTAAATAAAGTTTTGAAAATGAACCTGAAATTGTCTCTTCTCAAATAAGAAAATCAGGAGGAGTTTTACTGGGTGGAATGGTGACAGTGAACTTCCAAACGGACATCAAGTCATGGAGTTTAATGGCCAGAGTTAATATTGTTCCAACTTTCTATATTTACTGGTGCTGAATTTGTTTTACATAGAGAACTTTTTATCTAATGAGATCAAGGCCTTCATTCAGAGGAACTGAATAAACCTTCTATTGACCTGAGTTTTGAAGTAAGGAGAATCATGGGTATGATGTGCAGCCTTTGACACTCTGTTGAAGACAGGGTGATTTATCCTTTTTAAAATGTTTGTTTTATCTGTGTTCTGTGTGATGAGGTTATTTCTGTTAAAAAGAAATGTTTTTCCAAATGGACATCAGCCATCACAATCTACTTTCAAAATGCCTGGAATTGTCTCTGAGTTGGAAGCATACCTTTTATTGAAATCCCACAACAATATGTAATAAATTTTTTTTTCTTTCTTTCTTTTTTTTTTTTTTTTCCAGAAACTTTCTACTTTGTGTCCTGATATTACGTAAAAGCACAATATCTCAGTGAAAGTGTTAATTTCTTTATTTTTTTCATCAACAGATTTATCTCCTGGGAAAACTACTCATGGGAGATGAACTATGTTGATTCAATTAAATTGTTAATGGGAATGCAGTTATATAGCTGGAGATGTAGAAAATGGCAGGGAAGGAAGAATGTTGTCCTTTCTCTTCAGGTTTAAGCCCATACCTCTGATACCTGGCACATCAAACTCCAATTCAATAATCTTTCTTCCAAGATGCCTTCTTCAAGAAGCAGGGCTGATGCAAATAGTCCCTCGCTTGGAGTTCTAATACTAAATCCAGAAAAGACCTAATGTCCAGGGAAGTGGAGAACAAGGAGAATGAGGTAGATTTCCTCTACTGTAGTACTGGAAAAAAAAAAAAAAAAAAAAAAAAGAGAAAATCTTAACAGAACACCAGATGTTTTGAACATTATCTCTGAAACCAGCTGTGTATCTTTTCATCTGTTTCCTGCATAATCCAGATGCATCCTCCCTAAGTATGCAACATGTATCTTAGTCCAGTATCATGGGTGACAAAGCTGTACACTTGTGAACCCTTTGCTTTGAAAGGTCCCTTTAAAAGGAGTGGAGGAACAGGTGCCACTGGTGCTAAGGGTAGGAATTACTTGCCCTGTCTTAAGATGGAACTTGATTAATATACAACTGAAATTATACAGCACAGTTGCTTGTAGCAGCCAGATAAAAAGAGATAAGAATTTCACACCAGTAAGCTGTGACCTTTGAGAAATATATTTGAAGTAGGTCTTAGAGAGTGGAGATTTCTAGCACAGATTGTTGTGTTGCTACCCTGGTGACACCCATAGAAGGAAATATATGGCAAAGATATTAGCTAAGCCAAAGCAAGCTATCTTTATAAAATTAATATAGTTTCTGGTACTGTTAGCCAAACTCTGTCAAAACATACTTTGAACCATGCAATCGGAGTTTAGATGGCAATGGTTAGAGCTTCACAGGGTACTGTCTATATGATTTTTCATCCAAAAGAAAACCATGAAAAAATGATTTAATTATTTCAAAACATCATCATTCATTAGTTACACCAGAAATCAGGCAAATTATATATACATATATAGAAGATATGGAAGATGTATGAGGAGTGGCTGAGGTCACGTGGCCTGTTCAGCCTGGAAAAGAGGAGGCTGAGAGGAGACCTCATCGCGGTCTACAGCTTCTTCATGATGGGGAGTAGAGGGGCAGGCGCTGATCTATTCTTCTTAATCACCAGTGATAGGAATTGCAGGAGGTAGGTAGCTGAGGTAGGGGAAGTTTATGCTAGACATCAGGAAGAGGTTCTTCACTGAGAGGGTGGTCTCACATTGGAACAGGCTCCCCAGGGAAGTAGTCACTGCACCAAGCCTGTGGGAGTTTAAGAAGCGTTTGGACTGTGCACTTAGTCACATGGTCTAAAATTTTGGGTAGACCTATGTGGTGCCAGGAGTTGGACTCGATGGGTCTCTTCCAACTCGGGATATTCTATGATTCTATGATTCTATATTTTAACTTAAATTATGACAAACTGACATTTTCCTGTACTTCACAGTTCTGATTTTAGGTCAGAATGACGTTTAGCGTTGTCAGTCTATGGAGATTCCATTCAAGGGCTTTCATGGGAAACGTGTGAATATTAGATATCTTTTAAATATCTTTTAGAAATTTTAAGTTCCTTGAGTCATAGGTGATAGTTCACTCTAGAGAGTCATGCTTTAGGTAAGATAAATTCTCTAATTTGATAAGAGAAGAAAAAACATAACTAGCTTCAATATCTTAGAGAGAAGAATGACGCTGACTGAAGAAATACTGTTTTTTTCTTTAGTCACTTATTAACAAAATCAAAATAGAAGAGGACAGTGTAGTGACTGTGTAATGTAAATAATTACATGGCCTTTAAACATTTGAAGAAATCCTCTTAAACATGGGACTCAGAACATACAGATGATGGCATTTTGTAATAAAGAGAACAGGTGATGCCCTTTCACTGAGTAATTTTATTTATCTATAAATTCCTGTTCTGCTATTGTGCATTGGCATATTTCAAATTTATAAGGATTATGCACAGAGAAAATATTAGGCAACCAGCTGAATTTCACTGAGACCTTAACTTGACTTATGCCAGTAAAACTGTAGTAAAAATTATTGAAAGGAACAGAGAAAAGAAGACAAGGAAAACAATGTCCAAAAATGATTTTCCTCTACATACATTATA
Organism: Heteronetta atricapilla; assembly: GCA_011075105.1. Lineage (NCBI taxonomy): Eukaryota > Metazoa > Chordata > Aves > Anseriformes > Anatidae > Heteronetta > Heteronetta atricapilla. The sequence continues at coordinate 125,025,818 of CM021731.1, read as the reverse complement.
AATTAAAAATTGAATTATCTTGTTCAATTCCAGGTAGTGTAGCCATTTCAAGGAAGTGACAGAGCAAAGCGAAGGACGGTGAGAATCTGGTTATTAGATGTTCTGCCTGAGCTATTGGAGACTTGCTTTCTCACAGACTTGTCTTATTTCGGACACTTGCACTTAGGCCAGACATTTCTCTTGTCATGAGCCAATTTGGGGTGTACCAGCTTTCAAGGAGATGGTGCTTGCCACTCCATCAAAACTGGATTATTTTTGGATATCTCAAGTGGGAAAACCAGAAACTCAGGAAATTAAAAAAAAAAATACAATTAATTTAAGAAAAAAAGTGATCTTACTTTGCTGGGTTAAAATTGCCCATGCATGTGCATAAGGGTAACTCATTCTTCTTTTCCCAGTGATCAGTACACTCAAGATTGTGAGGTACTTAGGAGTACTATGGGAATGTGGCCTACTAGGTAAGATTAGTATACCTGAAGTTATTATTTTGGGCTTTGTGATCACTCTGCACCAGTGTTTTAACTTCTAATTCTCTGGGAGTGGTTGGAAGAATTTAACAGGTTTTGTCAGAAAACTTCCTTTTGCAAAAGAAGAAATTGTTATTTTTGGCAGTGTACTGTTTCCCTTAACTGTGCACAGTATGCACCAAATTACACAGTCCATTCATAGATAATCTTTGAGCACCTACAGTACTGCAGAGTTTCTGTAGGCAAAGAAGTCAAAAGCTCTAACTTTTTGTCATCACTACCCTACTCACTCCAGAATGATGAAGCACAAATAGGACCATTTCTGGGAATCTCACTTTCCCTGCTGAATTGCAGCCAATATTTTGTTTGGAATAATTTAACTCTGGTGTCCTTTTGTTTCACACACACTGTTGAATTGTTCTGTACAGAGAGAATGTGGCACCCAGCAAGGAAGCAGAATCTGAGACCTAGAAAAAGGGTTGCATTACTATGTGATAATATAACTGGAAAGTTTACAGAGGAAAAAGCCAGCCATTTCCTTATCCATTTGCACGCTGACACAGTAGCAGCTGCTAGCTGGAAACAGAAATTAGAGTCACAATATTATTGTATATGAAAATAAGTCACCATGCATGAGAAGCTTTCATGTTTTCAGTATGGGGAGTATTTTATATACTGTACCATGTTTTAGAACGAAAGAAACTTACCTAGCACAAGTCTCTGTATAAAATAACACTTTCTTTCACTGGCCCATAGCACACTGAGTTCATTATTCAAAACAGATTAATGACAACTCAAAGAAGTTCATGCAAACATACAGTATATTTGTCACATGCCAAACTCATTTACTTACAGAGTTTTGTTACTGCGATCTGGAGATTGTAACCTGGAGGCTTTACAGTTTTTGTAAAGATCTGGTCCTATGAATGCTTCCTGTCAATTCCCATGACACCTGACTGTGGTATCATGGGAATTGGTCTGATCAGTTTTACATTACAGTCCTTAATTTTGTAGACTCTGACTCTTCCAAGATTTTGAAATATGCACACACTGAGTTTTTGAAATATTCAGACCTAGACCGAAGTTTCAGATGATGACTTTTCCTGAACAGGGACTAGAAATTATTTGAAAAATACATCCCATGGAGTTTTTAATGTACTTTTTTACTTTTTTTTTTTTTTTTTTTTTTTTCCTAAACTGCTCATTATCACCAGGATAAATAAAATGATAATTAGGTTTAAAAAAAAAAAGCTCTGAATATTTTGGTAAACAGGATTTTAATTTTCTGACTGTTCATTAGGCAACAAGAAAGTCTAAAGATAAATTTTCTTACAAAACAGCACATGAAAGCATTTAATACCCTATGCTTCACTGCAGGTTGTTGTTGATCTTATGCTGTAACTTAAATCATTAAACAAATTGTTCACCTTTTTCAATATTCTCTCTATAATCTGCCTGGCTATATGTAGGCCTTTAGCATACCCAGAGAAAAGGGGTGATATTTAGGAGTTATTTCCATAACTATTTCAGGCAGCCAGCCCATTTACTGGGGCTTTGGGGAGCTTAGAATTGCTGAAGTTGTTGTAATGTAAGTGGAAACCTAGCAGCCACAAAGTCTAGGTACAAAGCAGGTGACCAAAGCATGCTGATCAATATGCATAGGTGTTCTGCACTTAGTTTTACACAGCTGTGAAACCCTATACATGAGACATGATGCAAGGAAGAGCAGAATCAGTCCTAACTGCTTTGTGTCAGGAGACATAAGTAAACCTGGCAGCTGTGACTGGAGTAGTGAGTTCATCCTAAGCATCGTGGCAGTCATCATTTAGATGGTATAAAACCTAAGTAAAGGCTTATTAGGATGCTGAAAGTATTTGTGAAGCTTTGCATGAGATGGAAGTGCTAAGACCTGTATGATAGCCAAATATCAATAAGATAATTATTTACCACATACTTTAATTCCTCTTGCAGTTGTTCTTCTCTCTCTGTCCTTATGTACTGTGTACTGTTGCTAGGTAAAGTGGTTGTTATGTTTCACCCCAGTGGGGAATTGTGAAAGTGATAACTGCAGAGTAGCATTGTTGGCTAATAAAACCATAATTCTAAAATGAGCCTTGTTTTCTCTAGCTTATTACTTTTTCAGAAATTCTTCCTTTGGGATAAAAAAAACTGTTGAGTCAGGAAGGGATAGGGACAAGTGCTGAAGGTTTAGATACTAAATGATTCTGTTCAAGGGATATCACCTTCCAAAGAAGTAATTCCCTCCCTAATTCATAGGTTCCCAGGATAACCTGCTTGTCCTTTTTCTTTACCTAGAAAGAGCTGTGCAGCCGCAGAGGAGAGTTAGGATCTAATGGGGACAGATGCCCCCAACAATAATCACATGAAATAATATATTGGAAAAATAATGAAAAAAACTATATATATATATTTGTGTTGTTGGCATTGTTGGTGTTTGCAAGACCTTCAGAAATTCTACCTCACATGAGTTTAGCATTTATGGATAGGTAGCAGTAAGTGCTGGGAAAATCGTTAAGTACAAATTCAGATGCTTAATGCGGTTGTGTGTCTAAAACTTCTGCATACAACTCAGTATCTAGATGCAGTTTACTAACGATACCAAAAATGCTGCAGATTGCCTCTTGCATTTACTGTTATGAAGAATCATTACCAAGTTAATATGAACAAGTGGAGTTAATATGAATGAGTGGATGACACCAAGCTATGTGGTATGGTCGACATGCTGGAGGGAAGGGATGCCATCCAGAGGGGCCTGGACAGTCTTGAGAGATGGGCCTGTGTGAACTTCATGAAGTTCAGCAAGGCCAAGTGCAAGGTCCTGCACCTGAGCTGGTACAAACCTAAGAACAAATAAAGGCAGGGGAATGAGTGCATTGAGGACAGCCCTGAAGCAAAGGACTTGAGGGTGTTGGTGGATGAAAAGCTGACCATGATCCAGCAAGGTGTGCTTGCAGTCCAAAAAGCCAACCTTACCCTGGGTAACATCAAAAGAATTGTGAGCAGCAGGTAGAGGGTGGTGATATAAGTATTTAAGGGAAGTGTACAAGGCTGGGCTGAATGGGGCTTTGAGAAACCTGGTCTAGTGGAAGGTGTCCCTGCCAATGGCAGGGGGGTTGGAATTACATGATCTTAATGTCTCTTCCACACAGCATTTTGTGATTCTAATAAGAAGCAGCCAGCTAAAGATGAAAACAGAAGTTAAAATGGAGGCTGTTTCTCTCGTTATAGATAAGAGAAGATCAAGTTGCAGCTGAAAAGAGAAGGCATTTAACAGGAAAGTCAAACATAAAGATAAATAATTTATATAAATTACAAGAGCAAAAGAAGTGAATTTATATTTCAAAAATTAAGAAAAAATACACTCCAAAATACTTTTACTGTCATTTGGAAAGTGAATTGATATTTTGTGAGTTCTAAAAAGGAAGGACTGCTCATCTTGGGACAGATTCCCACTTTGTTTTTTGTATGTCTTAGGTGTTAAGAACTCAAGAGCCTCAGGACATTCAACAGTATTCGCAATGACCAGCTAGCATGTTTGCAAATACCTATTTGTGGAGCACCCACTACTACAAACTGGTTTGCATTTGGTCCCACTTCTGATAAATTGTGTGTCATTTTGTTGTATTAAAACTTCTGTGTCAGCAGCTTAACCTTGCGTAACTGGAGGAAGGCAAAACAGTATTCATTCATAAACATGGCTGAAACTCCCTAGTATTGCTTTATCATTAACTGTAGACAGGTTGTTTTTGATTGCAAAAGATTCAGGGACTTTAGAGATAGATTGAACAGTCAGCCTAGAAACACTGCTTAGGTTGACTGCAATCCCAGGGGAATGCTGATGGGCCTAGACAGATAGGCACTAGACAGGCACAAGGCAGTAGAAAAGACTGACCTGAGAAGACTGATAGCAGGTGCTATGTATAGGTGCCTGCTGGTGCAGGAAACTATTTTAATAATTAATGATGGCCATAAAGCATGATGTGGCCCTATTACAGCACAGGAAAAAGTAATTATGCAGGTTCTGCTGCAGTATATTGATTGACTGACTTGATATATAATTTGGGTTTTATCCTTTGAGAAGTGTTTTATGTGGCTGTATTTAAAAATAAAGAGTTATGGTTGTGCTTTTGCCCACTATGGAATTTATAAATTATACAGCTTTCCAATTCCATTAAAAAACTAGTATCAGAAGAGAACAAAACTTTAAAACAGCTGGAGAATTAAACGGTGAAAAGATTGCTAAAACCTGATGTTTGCTACAAATCTCAGATAGGATGCAGGACCATTTTCATAACTCTGACCCTGACTAATTGCACAGCCTGTATAGCCTTTGCTTTTACCCTGGCCTGGTTCTGTTAACAGAGGAACTGTTTTGTCATTTATTTAATTTTTTTTGAGTTTGAAAGATATTCTGACAAGTGCTTTTTTTTTTTTTTTTTTTTTTTTTTTCCCTCTGTGTTATTTGCAAACCCGCTTCTTAGTAGTTGTGAGTATACTTTATTTTTTTTTCCTTATGGGAACAATCTAGAAATTAGCTTTGGAGTCCCTTGAATAGTGTGTGTGGATCATTATCTATATAAGTCCCATTTAGTTTAATTGAGCTCAATTTAAACTTAGGTATGTTGTCTTGAAAATTGTTTTCCAGAACTGTCCTCAGAGTATCTTGGAAAGGATTCTGTGCTTGAAGAAAATAGTGTTCCTAAAGCTGTGCCTATGTGAAGCTAACATGACTTTTAACCCTTTCCAGGGCATTTTTCCTACTCAGTACAAAGTTGTAAGGAGCTACTTTTCTTAAGCGCATCTTAGCTGTCATAATGAGCAGATTCAGTAACGCCCTGGTTAGTTTGCTTCAGTCTGGAACAGAGTTAAAGCACAGTCTGCTTCAAGGAAAAAACTAGTTTTCCTTTCTCTATAAGGAAAAAAAAAAAAAACACAAAAAAAAACCAAAAACAAAAAAAAAACACAAAGGCTGCATAGAAGTTGTGTACATTGTTGTCTTTTGTATTTAGACAAAAATGAAGACATACCTAGGCTATCATTAACCTAAACAGCCCAATGTAAATACTGCCAGAATACCATTTAGCATTGTCTACAGAATCTGAAGAGGGAGAGGCTGTTAGTTAATATTGCATTGACCTTTTTATAGTAGCTACCCCTCAAAGAGCTCTCTGGGATAGAAGTTGAAATTGCTCCCAGGAGCCGCTGTCCTGGCTGTGGCAACACGAGATGCCATTAATACTTTGTGCTTTTTGTTGAAGTCAAGCTTCAGGATGTAAGTCTGATGCTGTCTTCTGCAATTTCTGAAACCTGCAGTGCTTGTACCTTCAAGCAGGTGAGTAAAGCCAGCCCAAACTCTCTTTCCTAGTAGAGGAACAAAATATTTGTAATAGGAATGTGTTATGCCATGACAAGTAAAAAAGAAGAGAAGAGAAGAGAAGAGAAGAGAAGAGAAGAGAAGAGAAGAGAAGAGAAGAGAAGAGAAGAGAAGAGAAGAGAAGAGAAGAGAAGAGAAGAGAAGAGAAGA